>CM064888.1:13587607-14187607 GCA_030347415.2 Decapterus maruadsi
GGATGTTGAGAACCACTTTCACACAACTAGGAGACCGTCCAGACTTCAGGTGAGGCAGGTGAACTGAGCTGTTGAAAGCAGAAGAGATGCCATTTAAAGAGGTGGAAATAAATATAATAACAAAAAACATTACAGTAATAATTTCTACACATTTAATAGGACATACCAGGCCCCTAAAATTTGCAACCAGTAAATTAGCTGTTTGCTGAATCTGTAATCTGTCATTACAGGTGGCAGGCCAAGGTGTATGAAGATAATGAATGAAAAGGAAATGTGGATATTAGCTCCACAAGTTGATTTGTGCCCCCAAATTTTCTGTTTGTACTCCCATTAAAAATAGTTAGTCTGGAGCCCTGCATACATTATAGGGTGCTAGATGTGACATAATCACACATTTTTCCTAAATGTAGTACTTGTAGTCTGAAAATAATCATAGGAAAGTACAAAATGACAACTTCAACTGTGAAATGCACTTTTATCAGTTTAGTAGCTGGTACTGACATGCAAAATTTTTTTAATCTTTCCACAACAGCCGGTCCTGATTTTAGTCCGTCAATAATAATAATGAAAACAGAGTAAATCAGTTTGTTCAACCCGCATGTAACGGGCATCAATGACGGATTCATTCAGTTAAATCTAGTAAACTGGAAACTGTGGCTCCTGACACGAGATGCTCCATCTCTGCACCAGCAGGCTAAATGAACTACCGTTAGCTATGTCAATAAACCGGGAGACCAACGCCTCTCTCTGCAGATTTATCGCCGCTGCGACTACCCACGCCGTCAGTCATTATCAACACACACGGAATGAACACAGTCGTACTCTCCATATTATAATAAGTGTGATAATCAAATTAATTACGGCTAAATTTCAATCACAGAGCTAGCGCGAGCTAACGTTAGCGCGCCACCAGCTAGCTAAACAAACATTGCACCAAAAAGCCAAGAAGTCCTTTCAAAATGCGGAATTACAACATTAGCAGATGCGTCAGATTAAATACCTGCATCAGTACTGATTCAATGCATGCCTCCGAGGATATATTTTCATTCATTATTTTTAGAAACGTTGTTTTATGTAAAGGGCACCCCCCTCTTTCCCCAATTGTCTTTTTTTTCTTCCATCCCCGTTTCCACATTGCTCTTGTTGCTAGGAAACAGGAAATGTGCAGCAGCGAAATACTTCCCTCTGAAGCAACTAAAAGTAGGAGGGCTAAAAGTTTAGTTTAGTTGAAAAAAACCCGGCGGCGAGTCCAGTACCATTGCAATTACAAAGCATAAAATACACTTAAGGTACTGGACGTTTTATTTTAATACTATGGTTCTGTCTTTCGCAAAAATACATAAAGCACATTAGCTGCCGGTTAGCACTCGGAGCTAGCACCGGCTGTCACCACTTATGAGCTTTGTAGATCGACGTTTTAGCTTGGCAAGGGTGTTTCTACGTAGATTTAAAAAATCCCTCTACTTTGTTATGATTACCGTGTTTTAACCCAGGTTTTGTAATATATCGCGGGTCTTATCTTTGTATGTTTTATTTTTTAAACACAGAACGTTTTAAAATGTGACACACTTGGCTTGCCGAGAGCTGTCGTCATCATGGTCCTAGAGCCGTCCCCCCATCCTGCAGCCAGTCAACAACAGCAATCACTGTGTGTCTCAGCAAATGCTGCTGTCTCGTACCAGACATTTTCCGGGAATTATCGACCAACATTCAATGCCCTGATTCAGGTAAGAAATCCGGTCCTTTCTCTTATATTTCTTACGACGTGTAGCCAGCTAACGTTAGCGAAATCCACCCCATGTAATGACGGTCATGGTGATGATGACACTGTCAAATGAATTGGTGCAGCCGGTCCTAAAGCCAGCCATTTTGAGTTAGTACAAAAAAAAATGTTTAGCGAGCGAGCGAGCTAGCTGAAGTAGCAATACGTACATATCGTGTCGGGTTGTTAACACCATCACACTGGCTTGTGATCTTTCTGTGCCTGGTCTCCGGTCGGCCTGATGGCAGTCATTCATACTCACTGATCGCTGTCATTGCATCGCCAACTTCCTCTGGCATCAAAGCGGTTAGCTTATTGTCCCTGAGGTCCTAATGCCAGCCATTTTGTGATTGAAAGCACACCCACATATTTCTGTTATTATGTGATTATACGGATTTTTTTCTCTATAGTCATCCACTGTCACTGACGATCTGCTCATATAATTCAAAATTATTACAGGACTTAAACCTGATCTCTGATTTCTGATCTATTTTACAGCCTTGTTCTGCTAATTATATTTATTTGGATAATAACCACAAAGTCATTTTATATCATGTTTTTGCAGATATAAAGATGGCTTCTCCTCAGCCTGGCAGCCCACCTCTTACAGAGCAATACACCCCTCCTGTGAAGGATGAAGACAGCCAGCAGAAGGAAGAGGTGAGGAGGGACCAGCCTGCAAAAAAGCGAGGCAGGGGGAGACCTCCGAAAGCCAAACCTTCCTTCTTATGCACCACCTGCGCAGAGACTTTCAAGAGCCTGTCAGCTCTGAGGAGTCACAAGCTCTCGGTACATGTAAAGGACCGGCAGCAGCAGCAACAGCAGCAGCAGCAGCAGCAACAGCAGCAGCAGCAGCACTCGTGTTCCCAGTGTACCAAGACGTTCTCCAGCAAAGCTCAGCTCTCAAAGCACGAGCGCACTCACTCAGCCCAGCGCCCCTTTCAGTGTCCCGACTGCCACAAGGCTTATAAGACACCAACAGAGCTTCGCAACCACAGCCGCTCTCACACGGGGGAGAAACCTTTCATATGCACTGACTGTGGCAAGGCCTTCATGCAGGCTATATGCCTGAGGATCCATATGACACAGCACAGCGGAGAGCGTCCTTACTCCTGCCCCCAGTGCTCCAAGAGCTACCCCACCCTGTCCAAACTGAAGGTACACATGCGCTCTCACACAGGGGAAAAGCCATATTTCTGTGCCGAGTGCGGGAAGAGCTTTGCTGATCCCTCCGTGTTCAGAAAACACAGAAGGAACCACCAGGGTCATCGGCCTTACGCCTGCGGCGAGTGCGGGAAAACATACACAGAGCTCAAGGACCTGAAGAACCATGAGCGCTCCCACACCGGGGAAAAGCCATACCTGTGCTCGGACTGTGGCAAAGCCTTCTCCCGCTCCTCCTCTCTGGCCTGCCATCAGCGCATCCACTCCCAGAATAAACCCTACCAGTGTGAGCAGTGTGGCAAAGGCTTCACCCAGCTGTCCTCCTACCAGTCCCATCTCCGCACTCACTCGGGCGAGAAGCCGTTCCTCTGTCCACAGTGCGGCAAGATGTTTTCCGACCCGTCCAGTTTCCGCCGGCACCAGCGAGCCCACCAGGGTTTCAAGCCCTACCCCTGCGACAAGTGCTCCAAGAGGTTCAGGCAGCCGGCTGATCTGGCCGTGCATGAACGTGTTCACTCTGGAGAGCGTCCTTACAAATGCCAGAGCTGTGACAAGGCGTTTGTGGCGTCCTGGGACCTACGGCGCCACATGCTCGTCCACACAGGACTGCGGCCCTTTTCTTGCACCGAGTGTGACAAGTCATTTGCCGAGCGCTCCAGCCTCAACAAGCACCGGCGTGTGCACTCTGGAGAGCGGCCTTTCAAATGCGAGGAGTGTCTGAAGTCGTTTGTCGTATCGTCGAGCCTGCGCAAACATGAGAGAACTCACCTAGCTGAGCACTCGGAGCAGCAGCAGCAGCAGCAGCACCAGCAGGCACAACAACAACCACCACCACCACAAGAACAAGAACAACAAGAGGCAGAGGAAGGGTCAGCTTCAGGCTTTACTACCCACACAACTCTCCCACAGTTCTCCTGTACGCACTGCGATGCTACATTTGGAACCTGGGATGAAGTTCAGTCCCACGAAAATCTTCACTCCATTGACTCCACTCCTCCAACTGTTACTAAGATTGTACCACTGGGTTTGCACGTCTGTGAAACCTGCCAGGAAGAGTTTGCACAGCTGGCAGACTTACAGGAGCACGAGAAGCAGCATCCCAAACCGAGGCCTCATGTCTGCAACAGCTGCGGCAAAGGCTTCCTCAACAAATCCGGACTGCGTAAACACCAGAAGATCCATTCCACCAACAAACCTCACAGCTGCCCCCACTGTGGCAAAGCCTTTCTGTTTGCCGCCTACCTTCGCAAGCACTTACGGACTCACACAGACGTGCCTGTGGCTGCACAAGTCAGTGACTTAAACATCATCTACACAGACCCACTGCCCTCTCCCCCGCCCCCCAGTGAGGTTCCCCCCTCCACTGTTGAATCCAGCGCCATATCACTGACAGTTCCAGTGACTGTGCCCGTCACTGCTTTTCAGACTCTGCCAGAGTATTTAGTCAAAGAAGAGGGACTTTAAACTTTCCTTTTCTACTGATATTAAGACAGTGGCCTTAAATCTTTTTCAGTGATTGGTCTTATTTCTCCCATATACCTATCTAACTTCCTTCAAAAACTTCAAAATATAGTCTCCTACATACGAACTGTAACTGCTTTGTCACTGTTTTGTATTGCTATATTTGTATGTTTTCAAATGTACACATACTTAACCTATTATGGAACTGTCTTATCTGTTGTAATCTCATAAAAAGTGGTGTTGCAAACATGATCACTGTAAAATCGCACTTAATACTGTTGTAATTTCTAGTAAACATGTTTTTTATACTACATTTTTGATTATAGCTCGTCTTGAATTCTTTGCATTCAGTGAATTTACATCGTAATATATTGGAACTGTTTTATTGTATACATATTTGTAATTACTGTCATCTAATATAAGAATTGTTAAGTTAAAAAAAAGTGTGGGATTCCAAAATGTTTTATCGGCGGTATTACAGTAATTTTTTTTATACCAATAAAAAAAAAAGTGTACTGTGTAGAGTATTGATGTTTCTGTGTCTTTGTCTGCAAACTGACTTCATACTGTCTGTGCTGCATTGTTTTTACATGAGCAGTTTTATTGTTGAAGAGAGAGATGTCTTAAACAATTACAGTAATATTAAGTGAGCACATCTGGCATGAAACTCTAGCACATATAGTGACGACGGTGACATTTCTTGCACGAATAAATGCAAAGCGAGTGTGGCAGTTTTCCATTAGAGGGCTGCAGCTCCTACAGGTTCGCTCTTTTATCTGTGACATTTCATTTCTATTGATGCTTCTATATAGAAGCACATCAAAAATGACCTCAAAATGCATTCAAACACAGCTGCATTTTTTGTTAAATTACTGTGAATTATAGGACTGTAACCAACAAATCCTTTACTTAACAAAGAAGGAAAAATGAAACAAACAGATTTAAATGTGTTCATGTAATAATGAATAGAGAAGGGGATAGTTGTTTATTAACTTGGGAAGAAAAAATGCTTAGCTTTTTTCCTTAATTGTATCGATTTGAAATATAAACAGTTATTTACATAAACCAATGAGGGAATCTACAGTCTTCAGATATGATTGCAAATAGTATTTACTCTTTTGTCCCAACCTCCCCAGCACGAGATTCCCAGAATGAGCCACGAGTGACGACAGCAGTGATAGGAACATCCCCACCCTGCAGGCAGGAGTGCACGCCACCACCACCAACTGCTGCCCCATGTGGTTTGACTTCCTGCGCGTCCACAATACTGACTCCTGCCTCACCTCTATAGCCCAGAGGGGGGGCCCCCAGATGAAGGTATTGTAGATATTGACCTTGAGGTTCTGGGAAAAAAAGGGAGGCCCAGGTTGTGTCCATGATGGTCATGCATCTCCATGGAGACAAAGGCACTGTTGGCTTGTACCTGTTCAGCATCACTCTGTGCATTCTGGCTTAATCTTGTTTTTGTTCTGCTTTCCTGGTCTATACAAATGTTCGACAGACATCTGCTCTGACTTTCATGTTTATGTTGTGGGGGCCGCCCCAGAGAAACACATGTCTATTTATGCTCTGGCTTTCATTTCAGCCGTGATTATTGTTTGTTCCATCTCTATGTTGTCTGTACTCCATTGTTCACTATATAAATATTGGCTAATATATGAACCCATATTGACTGTTAGTTAAAATATGTACAATACTGCTTTGATGCTCTTTTGTGATAACTTATTTTGCATCCAAAGTTCGGTACAAACAATTTATTTAAATTAAAAAGTAATTACATACTCACAATCAGTAGAACTGTACTGAGTCCTGTACTGCAGTTTAAATGTGTTGTGAGGCATATTTTGCAAACACCCAAAGACCTGGTAGCGACTTGTATGATGTGTTTCTGAGTCTGGTTTTTCCTGTTTTGGTCAAACTCTGCCACAGGGAAGGTATCGAATCCATTGCATATACTGACTCAGCAGTTTTACACATATCAGAGGAAAGAATCACTTAATCCTTCACTGAGAAATAAGTTTCTTTATGACACAGACATTCGTAGTTTCAGCTGATACACAGTAAGACATTATTTACATTGTGAAATATTTGAAGGGGATTTCTTCAGCCAGATAATCAAAGTTAAAATGCAGGATTTATAATTTGTCATTCACGACTTGAGTTGTTTCCATTGAGGTTAAATGTGGAGGCTGACAGTTGGCTACACTTTGTGTTTATTCTTCAGTGAGATGGACTTCCTGTTGCTGTGCTTCATGGCGTAAAACAGAGCTGCACCGGCATCTGTTAGAGACTGGTGGGAGGAAAAGAACCAAAGAATCATCAGTGGGTAATGTAGTTTTCCAGCACAATATGAGGACATTATAAGGACATAACGTTACCTGTGAGTCTGAAATAACAGATTTTCTCTGGAAAAAAAAGAAAATAAAATGTGGTGATTCGAACCAATGTGAGACATGAAATCCAAGAAACCTATAAAGTGCAAAAAAACTCACCCGTGTTAATTTGTGCATGTGGTCATATATTGGAGCCATGGCTTCAACCCATTCTTGGTACGTCTCTTTGTCCTGTGCGCTGTGATTGTGTTCACTGCAAACAGACAGTGCATTACCTGCCTGGCCTAAAAACACTGTGTAACTAACAAACAGCACCATCCAGAGACACTTTCAGTGACATAATACAGGAATTCAAAGCCCCAATCTACATTTAAAAAATGTAATAATAAAATGATAATCACAGAAACATCATTAAAAGTTGGCCCCATCATCTAATTGCTTGACTTTTTCTGTTTCATCTATAGAATAAATGTATTTAGATATGTTTTTTTCGTCATCATTTTTTTTTGTCCTTTTTTTTCTCTATGTGCTGAATATAGATATATCAGCCCCCATTCAAATCCAGTTATCGGACTACACCATAATTTGGCTCTCTTTCTACGTGTTGCCCACGCACTGACGCAGTCAGAGTTTCCTCCATCCCTTCTGTAACTCACATTGCTCTCTCGATCAGCTTCCTCTGCAGCTCTCCCTCCCTCCTGGCGTCGAGGAAGCGGCCTCTGACAGCCAGAGCGGCGCTGGCCTGTGATGAGTTGAGCTGAATGATGGCCAGAGACAGAGAGGACAGGGCTGTCGAGCTGAAAGGGAGGGTCACACTTTTATCACAAGAGTGCTTCTCAACATTTACACCTTCAGGCTTGCCATTATATTACCATGCAAATACGCACAGAGGCTATTTTAGCCACTCCGACAATGAAATGCACGACCTTCATTGTGTTTATGAAGCAGGCGGGGTGCGTTGAGAGGTTTATTGTGACTAAACGTTAGAATGGATGAAAAATTATATTCACATGGTGCAATCATTTCTGCATGATGTGAACGCCCCTGTATCTCAGCAACAGTCTCCTTGGATTTTCAAAACTGCTTTGCTTAAAGGTTCAATGAGATTGCCAGAAAATAATACATGTAATCAACTGTTGTCCTGAAGGAGAGAACGCCTCGTTGATGAGAGATTTCACATGATAATGACTTGTAAAAGCTCACAAGGAAGCCACAAGCATTAAGATAGCCCAGTGCAATGTGTGTGAGTGAGAGACCGCGAAAGAGAGAGAGAGAGAGAGAGATGCTATCTTGAAAATGCAAGTGAGTGAAGCGCAGTGATTATGGAAACATCATGATCACCTGTCATCGGTAACATTTCGCTCTGCAGTTATCACTCTGAGCATTGTCTGTCCGTTCCTCTGCCGATACCTGATCTGCAGCTGGATGGGCACACGACTGCCAGGGGCCGGTGCTGGCACTGAGGAGAAGCACAGAGACAATACAAATATGGATTGAGAGAGTAAAAAAAAAACATGTGCTGCTTTTTGATAATGCTAAATATAGCACCACAATCCTGTTTAATTTGTTGGAGCTAAACTAAAATTCACAAATGTAAGTGCTTTACAGTGCTCTGGCCTGAATGAGGTGTCAGTCAGACTGATCAACATGATGTCCTTCAGTGAAAATATGGGCCACTTCCCTCTGCCAAGCGCACAGTGCTTTCCAATTACAGGTTGAATTGCTGCAGAATTAATTCAATGTGCAAATGCCCAGTATAAATAAGAAAGAAATGCAACAATTAATAGCATGCAGATACTCTGTATTTAAGTCACAGCAGGGTTTTGAGCTAAATGCTCACATCTGCATGTTAAGATAGTCAGAGACATGGCTGCCCTTTAGAAATGTTTACCAGGTGCTCAGTCTCAGTGTAGCACTAAACATTATACAGCAGGGGCTGATGGGAATGCCATTCATTTCTCAGATATCTGGTCATGATTCAAAGGATTGTTCAAATTGGAACCAGATGATAGCAGCAGATCACAAATGACCCTCCAGGCACCCGTAGCAAAATTAATGACAAACTATGCGATAGGCCTAGTTATTTCACGAGGAAGAGGTCGGAGTCATTAATGTCGCTCCCCTAAGGAGGATGAGAGGCCGGTGCAAAATTTTATTGTATTCCATCAAGTTGCTGTTGAGCAATGTTGAATGCAATGTATGATGTAAAAGCGCTTTGGGTATCGTTGCAGGTATAGTAAAGTGCTATATAAATTCAGACAATTTACCATTGAGCTATTTTGGACATTGCTGGCTCAGGATGTAGGCTACTAGAGTTGTAATGAAAGTTATTTCTTACCAACAATTTAAAAATTAATATTAAGAGATCACAGGTAGTAGTGTATGCAGATGAACATAATCTCGTCAAACTGGAAGTGGCAAAACTAGATTCTAGCAATTTTTAAAGAGACCCAGAAGACTTTGCTTTTGGTTACAAAAGAGTCTCATGATAATTTGGATGTATCTACATTACCAACACTTGTTAATGGGTCCATTTTCAATAAATATATCATTTTGTCTTTATAGTTATTTTGATATTATTATTTAGTGGTTGACTCGCCCAGCATTTCCTAGTTCCGGTTTCCCGGATGCTGCACAGCGGGTCATGGAAATAACGCCGCTGGGTCACCGTTTATGGTTGGAAATTCGATTGTATTTGATGCAAATGTGCGCACGGACGCTCATGTAGTGTGAAAACACTTTGCTTTCCGAAACTCCTCGTAGTCCCTTTAACTTGGCCCGTTGTTGCATCTTTATCAATCCAGTTTTGTTGGGCCTGCACTTTGCAGTGTCGTTGTCTAATTTGCTGTGATCTCACATTTGTGATTTAATTGGTTAATGAACAACAGCTGACCATGACTTGTGATAATCCTGTGAAAAGCAGCTAATCTGCAACTGCAATTTGCACAGTTAAAAACCCTCCATCCCTGACAGTCGGTGATTAGAGACACAACATTTTTTCTCACCATCTGTGTCATGTTCATTGGCTCCAAACTGGAAGGTGAGCTCTGTATCGGGGGCCACGTTCCCCACCTCTCTGGTCGCTTTGTGCCCAACCTCCCTCTCTCCTCTCATATGCCTGCAGCAAAGGAGGACATCAGTCAAACCTGTGGGTCTTGTTAATAATGCAATTTAAAGTGCTTCAAATCCTCTCATGTGCCATCAATCTCAACCACTTCATGCAGCATTCAGTCACACAAGTATTTAGGGTAGGTATGTGACTTGGAGTGCAACTCTTACAGTGATTTGGGCAGCAGTAATGTGACAGTGCAGTGTGTAGCTATAGTCCTGTTCTCAATGATCTGTTCAAACTCTGGATGCAGCCTGTTTGGACTTGCTATTACCACCTAAAGGACAAGAGACATAACACCCAGATATCATAAGATATGCAAGATTTGACGAACAACTAGTCGATGGTTGTTACAACAAATCATGTGCAACACGGCCTCGCTCGGTCTCTTACGTTCCCTCCAGTGCGATCGGCAAGTCTTCCTAGTTCATCCAGCCGGCAGTCTGTTCCCTCTATGGACAGCACGGACACTGTCACACTAATGGGAGAAATATTTCAGCATGATATTCATCATAATTAATGTAGCTGAGCAACAACAGTCATCCTCCATCTTCCACTGCACCCTTATTAGTATTTTAAGCACCAGTATTACTGACATCAAAGGAGCAGCAGTACCTCAGATATGTAAATGGCTTCACTTGTATGTTCACTCGTTGTCTGTTTAGCAGTGTAATATATTTAAAGCCATTCTCGACATTGATTTGGAGAGTGGTACCAACCCCTGATTAGCAGCATACTCCCCCAGCTCTTGGTAGAAGATGGTGGATGAGAGGAGGGTACGAGCATCATTATCCTCCACCTCCAGGTTTCCTAACTCTGTGTTGGCCTTCCCATCTGTACAGATAATCACCTTTGAGATCAGTAGGGATAGATAGATCAGGATTGTTTTGTTTTTATGAAATAGAAAAATGGAAAACTGACACAGAATCGCTTCAGGACCACACCAGTGTTTTTGCATGTTTGTGAAAATTCATATGAGATTTGCATCACAACCTATATAGTCCAGATAAGAAAGAAGGAAGCTTTAAGTGCTAAAATTGGGCTAATGGAAGTGAGGGATGTGGACATTATGAGTGTAAGAAAAATAAATTGTCTTTACTTTTCTGTTAACAGTGATGGAAGCAGAAATGTTGAACCCAAGTGACTATTCCTGGCTCCTTTTCAGTAAATGTTTATACTGTAGCTGGACACATGGTAAAGATTTTATTGCCAAATTAAGACGTCTAAAGATTGTTACATATCCACTTAATGCAGGTCATTTGTGGTGTGTATGTCCACTACTGTTTATATGAATGAACTAAGACATACAAATACACTGGTATGGCCCTGATAATAAGACTGAAAGGCCAAACTTGCTTTGGACCCTGGGTGTCTGGAGGCCATTGCAACTGCCAGGAGAGCGGCTGGACCCAGAGCTGTGGTCCCACCATCAGATAATCTTAAAAAAAAAAAAAAAAAAAAGCACACACAAGGAGAGAATAGGTTTGTAATCTGAACATGCAACATCACCATACAATTGATGCAATCAATGTTTTTTCTTCCTACCCCATAACCTGTCTCTGCAGGTTGTCCTTGGTCTGTGAGAGTGGGGGTGGGCTGGGGAAGCTGGCTGCAGCCCTCTTCAGATAGTTTCTGTCGGTCAAATCAGAACCGCTCACGAACTGTGACGTGAAATTCTCATTCCCATGCAATGTTACCTGGCAATGCAATCATCAGGGGGTAAAGAAAAAACAGCAGCAATAAAACATTTTATTCATGCGGGATTATTCAGGGAGATAATAATGATGCTGAATGACAAGGCAATGAAAAAGAAATTCTAATATCCTGATATCCACTAAAGGCAAAAATAAAGATGTGGTGACTTAGAACAATACAGGGAAGTGAGAACAGAGAGAGGGAGAAATATATACAACAACATAAAAAATAGTTCAGTGCTGTGTATTAGATCATGAAAGTACCTGACTGTTGAAGGTGATGAGCCCCGCTCTTGTATTCGGTTGCTGTTCACTTAGTCTCTGAACGCACTGCACCACGGCTTCTTGAACAAACTGGTTTAAATAAATCAATATTTACCACCGATGGCATCTTGGCAGCATAATCAATAGCTCATTCTCGGTATCACAGACGTATAAGGACACGTGAATATGACAAAAACTCACCTGGAGACGAGATCTGTGGACAAAATGCTCTCCCTCCAGCACCTTAAAACAATAGCGAGTGATCAGTTGCATCATCCTAAACTGTGTTGTGTTTAATTTCTGGTAAGAGTTATAAGATTAATGTTGATGTCATTTGTGTGTTTTTTTTGTTTTTTTTACCTGGGAGGTGATGCTCATGGAGCCTGAGGTGTCGATGCAGAAGAGCAGCAGAGCGTCAGCAGCAGACAGGGGCTTTTCTTCAGGGTTGACCGCAAAGAGAGCGCCGAGTGGGAAACTGGGAGGACTGGTTGAATCCTGGGGCTGACAGAAGTGACACACACGAACCTGCAGCCCAGCGTAAGGAGAGTTACAGTAAGACCAAACGAGTCTGAATAAATCACACCAAAGCCAGTTATTTATTGTTTCATTATGTTGTTGTGATCAATGATTCTTATGCTTGACTGCTTCCATGCGTCTTATATCCAGTAGTCATTACAGGGAGTTTTATGGCTGTTATTCAAACGTTTGAAATCAATGGCACTTTATCATGTGACTACTTATCACTGTCAGTGTAAAGGTTAAATGAAAGATGTAATTACCACATTGACATAACAGGAGTCCAGTACTGAGCCACACTGGGAGCAGCGGGCAGGTTCACCTTGTATGGGCTGCTCTGGAAATATGCAAAGACCACTGTCATCATGAGATAGTAAGACTGAAAATCCAATGGGACGGCTGATAATGAAAGTGTGATGGTGATGATAAAAATTTAACTGACCAGTTTCCTCTGAGAGTAATTTCCCTAAACTCACAAGGACCACATTAGGATTCCCTGAAAGAGGCCCCTTATCCACTGGTCCTGAGGTGGGAATAACATCAGCATTCAGGATTATCCTTTTGTGTCATATTGTCTTTTTTATCGACATCTTGACAGAGACTGATGTATTTACCTTTACCAGTGGACGATCGGGGCAGTGAGGAGGTTGAAGGTGATTTCTGAGAGGATGAAGAAGATGGGTGGTTTGCAGGTAACAGCACCAGGTACTCTGGCATTGATGTCATGAATGCAGGTCTTGGAGGGAGGCTCGGGGCTAAAGATTTGAGATAAGAGAAGAAGAAACTTGGAAGAGATGTCTCTTCTCTGCAACAGATCAGGCACAGTATGGTTGAATTAAAATCCAACACAAAAAAGGAACTACAAAGATGTCTGCTCACGTGGTGTCAGGATTGGCATGTTGCTGGTATTAGCTGGCAGCTTCCCCTCAGCCCCAGTGCCCTCTGGTGCACTGTATGAGTAGTTTGGGTCCCAGGGCTGAGCGTTTAAATCTGGCTCAGGGATCGGCAGGTCATAGGTGAATGGCTGGCTGC
The DNA here is from genome assembly GCA_030347415.2 of Decapterus maruadsi. Classification (NCBI taxonomy): domain Eukaryota; kingdom Metazoa; phylum Chordata; class Actinopteri; order Carangiformes; family Carangidae; genus Decapterus; species Decapterus maruadsi. Next base: position 13,600,943 of record CM064888.1, read on the forward strand.
TGCTGAGCGGCTGGTTGTCAGGAGGCGACTGGCTGCTTGTTGCAGGTCTCATGTGTGGTGGCAGGAGAGCTGGGTTAAGTAGACAGAAAAAGATGGTTAAAGGAATGAGTCATCTCATCTCATCTCATCTTCTTGGCTGCAACTGCTTAGTGAAATCACTGCTAAAGTGCATCGGACCACCAAACACACTGATTACCGCCTGTAGCAAACCATAAGCTTGAAACGAGGATTTACTCATCAAGAAAAAAAATGTCATGGATGTTTTTGCCGTGTCTATACTCTTTATTTTAAAGTTTTGATATTCATCTTTTGTTTGTTTTTTTGGGCTGAAGTCCATTAAAGTAAAGTAACAGACTCTGCAAACCACTGGAAATATTTTATAGTCTATCAACAACCTTATGTTAAGTACACAGATGTACCAGATGAATGCTTGACAGGTCAACACAGGTGAAAGAATGCTGATATAACAGTTTACCTCATAATATTTATTTATATTTTCTCACTAATAGAGATTAGAGAAGATTAAGGTAAGTGAGGTAATAAATCATACAGCTCAACAGCTGGATATTGCTTCAAGTACTGGTAGATATTTAATAGAAATTGATGGACTAGTGCCTCTTCTTCTTCTTTTTTAACAATATTTTTGATTTTTTGTAGCTACATCATCTCAGGTTTATTGATGGATTTGGAATGATGATGAAATAGTAAAGAAACACACATATTATGTATATTTATGTAACATACATGATGTATTTTGATCCTCGATTTAGATGTGAAACAAACTGTATACACTTTGCTTGAATATAATGTTAGTGTTATGTAAGGCAATGAGCTGCTAGTTCAGCTGTCCTACTGTGTAAGCAGACATTAGCATCATCCCAGCGTGAGGACAACACTGAATTTCAGGACGAAGAACTCCTTTAAAATATACGTGCATGATATTTCAGATAATACTATATATACATTTACATTGCATTACATTTAACATTGACAGTTACCTGTCTTTCGAGAAGCTGTCGTCTGCTGAGCTGTTGTATTGCGGGAAGAAGCTGCTCCCAGGTTTTTGTGAAATTCTGCATTTTCATAAAAGGGATCCGGCTTCACAACTTTCTTCAATTTGATCTTTTCCAACTGTTCAATGATCTTGGGGGTTGAGATTTGGGGTTGTGGTGATTTGGCCTCGGTGGAGTTTGTTGGAGGAGGAGGGGGAGGAATGGTCGGACGAATTCGGTTGGCGGGAGGGAGTAGAGCTATAAGGCACGAAAAAGAAAAAGAAAAAGCCCACATCAGCCGTTGATTTTGAGCAGTTTCTTGCAGAAGAAATGTGATCCCAGACAAAACAACTGGTGCAGTGATGACCTTTGTACTGTAAAGAAAATGTGACTCAGGCAGCAGATGGCTTTTACTGTGCAAAGCAGAGTATCTGAAAGGAATATCTCTTCTAAGATAGACAGGGGAGGTTATAGGTGTCACTGATTGCATAATGGATAATGATACTTAACCAACCAGTAACCCAGACTGCTGTGACGCAAGGAAAAATTCACCTGTGGCTACATTTACACTGTCACCCACCCTCAATCTCTATAAAAATGTGTAGGAATATTTCTGTTAATGACTGCCCAGATTCCCTTTTGACTTCTCCCAGAGAACAGGCCTGACTTCAGGTGATATAAGCTGGTGATAGATGTAGAGGAATGAAAGCTCTGTGTCTGTTTGATGGATTTCTTCAAACTGGTGGGTCAAAGAAAAGTCGTTTAGGGGGTTTTAGGAGTTCTTTGACTGACAGTAGAAAGTTATATTCACTCTTCATGGTTTAGATAGCTGGAATACTTTATGGTGTCGAACTTGAGTGAAGCTGCACAGAAAAAATTAAAGTCTGGCTAAATAGCAAAAGATATATGACAAGTGTTTAAACAAGTGCTAGTGTCAAAAAATCTGTATCAAGAGAAGGAAATCACACCTGAGCGTTTTATAACATTGGCACCAGATCGCTGGCCGTCCTTCTGACTCACTGCTGGTGGCAAATAAACAAACGCACAGGCAAACTCCATAGTGATTCTGCCTGTCTGAGAGAGAAAGGACATTATCTAACAAAACATGACACCAAATAAGACATTAAAGAGTAGACATTAACATAATAACACGATTAAAATACAAACCGCAAGTAATTTCAACAGTTTTGTCAAACACATTCATAGAGTCATTAAAAAACAGTAACGATAAAGCACTCACCATCTCTCTGCAATTAAAACATGTATACAAGGTGTACTTACACATGCGGAGTCTTTTGAATGTTGACAGGACAGTGGCTACAGCCAAGAACATGAAACACTCCCTAGTCTCCCAGGAAATGTTTCAACCTGTGTGACGTCTTGTCATTCATTACTTGGGTCTCAGAGATCTCGTCCAGCAGGTTTCTCTCTCTGAGGCCTTTTTATAGTTCTGTAGTGGTATGTGGACAGAGCTGTGAGGTGAGGTGCTTAGTAAGAGATTTATCACGGTGTGTGACTCTGGTTAAACATCCGTGGTTAAGCATTTGTGATAATAATCTTTCAAAATAAAAGAGCAACCACCAATCCTGTGAAATTCTCTCATGAACATATAGATGTATGAGATGTAATCTTATTTGTTCAGGGAATCTTAATCAGATATCACCACACCTTAATTTAGCTAACTGAACCGAACTGAGCTGACAGCATTTGTGCTTATTATATTCATCTATCCACACTGCACCTGGTGATAAAACGTATAGGGTGTTGTTCATAATGTCTACCATGTCCACTTTCTCAGTTTAACATGTTGACCGAACAAATTTACTGAAGGAATTTCAAAATATTACGTGATGAAAGGTTAGTATAAAAAAATTAAGGGACCACAAATGTGACTGTAATTCATCCAGTTGGGAGCATAAATGTTACAACCTAGGAACCCATTACAGAAGTTGTGGATAGAAATGTCAACTTTATGGTAGCACTGGAATAGGAGCGATAGGTGATCACCTATAAGTCAGAGTCATTATTGTCTATACCAAATATCATGACATTACATCTAACAATTAAATTTACATATTACTGTCTGACCTGAACAATAGACACTGTCATCCATAGAACTACAAGCATGGTAAAAAAAAAAATGTTAACAAGGGATTAGAAGCAAAACATATACTTTTATTGTGAAAATACATCCCCCTCAGTCAAAGTAACTCCTGTGTGCCTCTTTGTGATATGCATCAAGTAAACATTAAGCTTGTGTGCACACATCGTTGTAAACCAGTGGCTGGATGAACCTGTCATTATCAGATATTTTTTATTACAGTGACCCATTGACTCAGACAAGATGGCAGTAAATATATAATAAATAGTTATTTTTTTCTGATTTGTTTCATCTGATCGTGCACACATGCATGAAAACACACATACACACTCACACATATACACATATAACTCAGCCCATTCTAGTGTTTGATAAGTTAATCCATACTCAAACCAAGTAGGTTAGAATATTAAGGCTTTAAAGCTTTGCATTTCAAAAATAGCTGTGAACAGATTTTAGCTGACATAGCTTCATAGATGTTAAATCATAATAATTGGTATCTTTAGAAGATTTAGAAACAAACTCTTGGTGAAAAATAAGTTCAAAACATAAAACATTGGACAGTGTGAATGATGTCACTCAACAACTTCAACATAATTGGCTGGGTAGAAGCCCTCCTTCCCCCCGCTCAGCACTCCTCGACACCAGCCCTGGTCGTCCTCCTCCTCCACCTTCAGGAACACTTCACCTGAGACCCAAAGGAATAAAATGTTAAATGAAAAACATTCATTCATCATCTTTCTTCCAAGATTCAACATTCACATTAATCATCTTGCTTTAATAATCAGTATTTTACTTTATTATTGAAGTATCTTTTTAGTGCCTTTAGATTTAAAGTCTTTCATTGTTGTAATTGTTTGTACACTGGAAGTATCAAGATACTTAGCAGTTTGGAGGGTATTTGGAAACACTTTGCCTTTATAGGCTGTGTTTGCTTTGATTGGCTGTGGTGGTTGCTATGTACTTAGCTCATCTCAGCGTCATCCAATTGTCCAAATGTGGGTTTTCTGGCTCCAAAAAAACACTGAGCGACAAACCTAACTCTCTGGATTCCAACTCTTTATCGTATACAAAGAGATGAATGCACTTTAATTTGCAAAATATCTCTCCCAAGGGAATAGGATTATAGCTTTTTGTCTTTGCAGGACGTGAATGATATCATAACCACTTCACTTTATGTTTGGTGCTGTATATTTGTGCCATCTGTGTCTGACTCATGATGAAAACACTAGCTCTGCTTTAGGTGATGTATATACGGACTGTAAAATAAAAATGTCAACTGTGTAAGTAAAACATTTATTTACCCACAAAACGCCTCCCTAAGAATTGGCTTCAACCTTTATAGTGCCACTAGGACATGTCACATCATTTCCATATCCCAGAAATCACGTAATCTGTTAACTCCACAATGCACACGGACACTAAATCTACCAGCTTTATATCAGTAAGATATCATTATTTTAAAAAAACCCTTCTAATTCTGTATAAAAATCTCTGCAAATGCAGCTTCAACACGTCTGTCTAACACAATGTATTTGAGTGTTGTGAGAACCACACGTCATGCGTCACCTGCTTTAAAGGACAGCTCGTCACCCTCCTCTCCCACATAGTCGTACAGAGCTCGCACCTTCACACCCCCAATCATCACACTAACAGGAGAAGACACAGACATTTCAACAGCAATAACAACATTATAAATCTGCGGTCATCTCTGGCCTTAGAAAAATTTTAGTGGTAACCACATGTGAAAAGCACTTAATTGGATACTTACGGCCGGCTCCCTTTTCTTTGTTGGCCGTGTTTCTTTCTCTTTAGCTTTTTTACTGGTGGAACCCATTCCTGAAAGAGATGTAATGATCAGCATTATCAACAAAGCCATAATGAATTCAAAGAGTGTTAATTTACACAACCCAGGGATCTGTAACTGACAGAGCCGGTTCAGACCTCCATGGGGCCCTAGGCAAAATTCTGCTAAGGGGCCCTCCTAACTGAACCCCAAAAATTTTCAACAGTCGCACCTGACACCCAGTGCTTCCACGCACCCCCCCTTTAAACGTATTGCAGTGTTGGCCTAACTAAGAATAAATTCAGAACAAATCAAATCAAACTAAATGTAACAATCAACATGTTAATGTTTGAAAAAACTCACTATTAAATAAATCTCTAGATAAAGCGACTATTAATTCAGCTCCATCAAATTGGCTGCACTTGTTTTACTTTCACTTCAAATGTAGGTAATTATGTTTATTATTATTTATTATTATTATATTATTATTATTATTTTTAGCACCATTGTCATAATATTTCACAAGTTTTGTTTGATTCTGCATCTATATTTGCATGTAGGCTATCCAAGCAAAGTTACAAAATTGAATCTTAGTCAATATTTATCCATTGCTTTCCATTTTGTATGTAGATGTAACTACACTACAACTAAAATTATAGAAGCCAGCAAGACGCACACAGAGACCGGGGTTCACCCAGGGCCCACCGCCCTGTTAATGCAGGTCAAACACGGACTAGTCCCTCCCTCCCTCTCTCTCACCCGGAGAGGAGAGTTACCTGACTGCTGTTCCTGCAGGTCATTGTCAGCTGTTTCTTCCCCCTAATTCCCCGAGGGATAACTCCGCTACATCGTGGCGTGCTAAACGCTGTCTTGCTAGGCTGTACGGGGAATCCGGGAGGCTACACGTGCGCGACGGACGGTCACGTCGTCACTGCTATTTTGACAGGGACGTAGTGTGCGTATTGGGTGAACCGGTACTGGTAACTGACAAGAAACACACACAGACAGACACACGTGTAGTTTTGTCCACTACATTTTAGGGTGAAACTTTACCTCAACCTTTGGCCAGTCGGTCGGCATCCCAGGACCGTGGTTGTTCTTCCACCACCGGAGATCATCCTGCTCATTGATGGCCATCAGAGTTTGATGGAGCTCACTGTACACTGCCTTCACACTGACACAAGGACACAGAGCTGTACGTTTATCATAAAATAACTGCAAAACACATCTGTCGGCGTGCAAACTTTGCAAAGACCCAATCACCCAATAGCTGCTCACCTCTCATTGTTGGTGATGTCCAGGTGCCTGTGGATGGAGAGGAAAGCCTGCTTCAGAAAGCTGATCCTCTTCCTCTCCTCCTCCTGCGACTGTTCAAAAATGGCCTCCATCTCCTCCATGTAGCGAGGTGTGTAGGACGTCACATCCTCCAGCATTTTCTCATAGCGATCCCTAATCTGCAGGCAGCTCAGAGAAACAGTTTTTATGATGCGTGGATGCCATACTCTCCCTTAGGAAGAACATCTACTGCGTTTCTTCAATGGAGGGGGGATCTTAAATATATAAATCATTGGGTGCTCTCCGCTGTTGCCATGCTGGGCTCCATAAACACTGAGCAGAGTAACAATAACACATCTCCATACAAGGAGAATACTTGTAGCAGGCCGGCAAAGCTTTCCTGGAATGCAGCATATTTAACTCTGTGGCACATTGTGAATCAGGACTTGTGAATTTAAATGTGTCCTGAATTAATCCCTTATTCTCCATGCATGACTGACTGAGCTGGTGCAGTGTGTTAACATTGCTCCTCACCTTTTCTTTCTCCTCTGTGGCCTTCTCTCTGGCCTCTGTGATCTTCTGCTTTTTTTCTGGACTCATCTCAGAGTTTTCATTTGCTTGTTTCTCTTTGTCCAGGGCTGTTTGCTCCTTCTGGCACAACTTGTGGTACGCTGCACGAGCCTTCTCCAGCTGTTGAATACACATGTACACTCATTAGTTCTTGAAGAAAAAAAGTCTGACACTGTGGGAAGTATGCTTCAGTGCGTTCTTGGTAAGAGTTAGATGAAAACACTGATACGAAGCCGATGTACAGTAAATACGAAACTGAAATCACGCCTACATACTCCTCAAAACTCATATTATATGCATAATATAGGAGCTGACTTGTAAATTGCAGCTGTTGTTACCATTGTTATCACATCATGACTGTGCACAAATATGACTACAGGACATATGTTTGCAATTTGTCACGTTGTGTCACACATAAGTGCTTGCAAAGCCACAATACATACATACATTTTTCACACCTAGATGTTTAAAAACTGAGGGTGAGAGGTGTTGGTTGCCTAATTTGAACACAGTCAAGCTAGCTGCTTCCCCATCAACGGTAAACTAACCTCCGGCCTGTAGCTTCATATTCACTGTAGACTTGAGATCAATGTATTCTTAAAAAAAAAACAAAGAACAAACTGATGGAGTTTGTAGAATCCATGCAGTTGAGAGCTGCATGAAAAAATCAAGTCATTGAACACTGTGTAAAGGTCTATCTATCCTAGCCAAGGAAGCATAAAGGGGCACACAGTACAAATTTTGTCCAGCGCCTACGATCCATCTGAGCAGCTGTGGGCGTGTTAGTCTTAAAATGATATTAAGATTAAAATTAAGATATACTTTAAGATCTCTACTTTATTGATCCCAGGCTGGGAAATTGCTACTGAGATATGGCCAGATAGATCACTGGGAGTGGAACATGATGAACCAATAAAAATCTGGTCTGAAGTCAATGGTGCAGTATTTCACTACTATTATCACGTCATCAAGATAACACAGGCTTACATATTGTAGGTGGCTGTGTAACATGCTTATAATCTGGGTGTGTGCTGAAAATGCACTTAAGATGTTTACATAAGTTATAGGGGTACTGTGATGGGTTAAATGCAAGTTATGCACAAATCATTCCCATGATTAATCTGACTAATGTCTGCCCTTTGTGTAACAGGTCAATGTAAATGCACGTGTTCTGGACCTTTATCAGCTTTTTGGACCAAGGTTTCTGGGCTCGTGAAAAACTTGTGTTGTTGTCGTGGCTCTCCCTGAACCCACAGAAGATTTTCTTGGGAAAGGTCTCCTTCTGCCAGGTCTTCACACGTTGCCCTTCTTCAGTGACGAGCGCTTGGGAGATCGAGGAGTGGAGCTCCGACAAACGCTCGGTGGAGGTGAAGAAACACTGCCACGCCTTCATGAGGGAACCATAAAGTGGCCCTGGGGAAGTAGGAAAAAGACAGACGGAGCAATGAAATAACAGAGCGCAGAGGTGAGTCATGGAAACAATAAAGAAACAATGATCTCCATTTGTGCACTGGAACTTTTCAAACAAGCACAGATGCTCTTGTTTAATGATTGGAGAGGTCATTTAACTTGAAGAGCTGAGATGATCAAAAGAGCCTGGGAACCTAACGTTCTCTGCTCGGTACATCTTTCATGCAGCTCCGCGTACTCACGAGAATCCACTATGGACTTCCACTTGCTGCTCCACTGGCTGAGCTGCTGGGCATACTGCTTCTCTACCTTCGCTCTCTCCATGAAGCAGGTCACGATGTCATTGCAGGCCTGGTGGGACTGATCAGTCCGGTGCACCGTACGCACATAATTGCCCGGCTGGTAGGAGAAACAATAGGTGATGATGAGTGGAACTACCAACACACGAGCACTGTTTGTCAGATTAACCAGCTATTCCTTGGGGTGGTAGATTTCTAAAAATGTGATCACAGGTATAATCCTCACCATCCAGAAGCTCTTTTTCTTGGCATCCTCAGGTGGCTCTTTGGGGAGGCTCGCCATTATAGGAAACGTGTCTCTGAAAACAAAAGATAGCTGCTTGTGTGATTCAACAGAGTTGCCAGACTGGTTAAGAGGGCATAACAAGCACGGGAAGGCCGTTGTTACTGGCAGCCAGGTGAGACCGATTATTATGCAACAGGTTGGACGTCAATGCAGATTGCAGCACATAGACTTCCTCATCAAATTATAGAAGCATTTCCCCTGGACTGCAGGTAAATGCCTGGTAGGAAAGATTTGCAGCATGTGGTGTGTGTGTGTGTTGCTGTGCTTATTGCCATGACAACTTAGATGATCCTGATGAGGTATTATTTACATGTACAGTGCTTGGATACATCCAGACCCCCCCTGCGTGAGTAAGGGGAGTGTCGTTGCGGTGGCAGACTGGAATTCACAGGGGTGGGATCTGCCAGCAGGAATAGAACAGCTGCTCCGGCATTCTTCCTGTTGCCTTCCCAAAATAAACAGCATAGAAAGGTCATCTTTCCCTTTGCTCTGACTAATACAAGGCCCACTGTCTCCCACTCTAACTTGTTTCAACTCAGAGATCATGACCACACTCCACTGGCAACCAAACGGGAACGTCAGAGTTGAAAGGAATAAACCGCCCAGAGAGGAGATTTGTTTTGCACAGCGTGTAAACCAAAGTACATGTGGTGAATACATTAGAGACAGGATGCAGATTGAACAAAGGCAGAGGAGATGCATGCACAAACAAGCAAAAGGACACAGTCACATTGGGGCCTTTTTCTGTCTGGGCTGACACACTGCACACTGAGTAATATGAAAGTGACTAACCACACTTCATCACAAGACCGAGCATGACAGAGAATCAGGCTCATGTAAGACCTTCTTTCTCTGAGCCAGCTGGTCTTCATACTCGTATTAAATGTGACTTCTCATCATTTCTCTCATTTGTTATTATCTGCTGCAAGTGGAAACATAGCAGAAAGTCCCAGAAGACCGCTTGGAGTCACTACTATTTTTTTCTTTTCTTTTTAACTTTACCCTGATTCTGTTCTTGCTCATGCAGGGAAATGGAAGAAGTTTGAGACAGGACTGCACAGCTCACTCTCATTCTATCACACAGACGCATTCATACCAAAGTATTTTAATGCAAGAAAAAAAAGAAGCAAAAGTGGCAGCAGAGCAGTCATGCCTGTGAGCAACCAGCACTTACATTTCTCTCTGTGATTACTCAAGTGACCACTTGTTACTGTAGTTCAAGGGCTACTGAGGATTTCTCTTCATTTCTCTGCCCGTCTCCTCCTCTCCCAGCGTGCCTCTCCTCCTCTAACACATGCTTCTCTCCCTCTCTGCTCTCTCCCTGACCCACTTTTCCCTTGGCACTTAAAGTTACACACACACACGCGGTGTTGATCAGAAAGTGGGCGTGAGACACCGTGACAATGCAAGCAAGCAGAAAGGGGGGGGAAAAAAATTAAACAAATCAGAGCATTTGCATGGTAATCACTCCGCCGCTAATTGGCCTCAGGGCAAACAAAGAAGGAGGCAGAAACTTACCTCTCTTCTTGCTCTACTCCCCCGTCAGCTGTGATATTCTAGTTCTCAGTCATTCCAGGATGAACTCCTCTTCCTCTTTTTCCCCTGCTCCCTCACTTTAACCCCATCTTTTGCTCCTTTAACTCACTGGCTTCCCCCCTGACAGGCTGTTTAGGTCTCCGGCCCCCTCTGTGACTATCACCCTCTCACTTTCCCTCCACTCTGCTATTAGAAAAACAGCTGGAAGGATCCCCCTCCTTCTCTCTCTCCCTGCCCGTCCCTCCCTCTGTCTCTCTCAATATGGTGCTAATGAGATGCTGAACCTTCATTTCGACCGTTCGCTGGTCACAGAATCGTGTCAGTGTGGCACACGGTCATGTGAGCTTATTAGTGAGTGCGTGTGACAGCAGCACAGAGAGAGGGGGGGTAGTGTACAGGGGCATGGTGTGAGGGGGGATATCCCATGAACTGCCACATTAGCCCCCGTGCTCCTTTGTGACCCGACATTCTCTTCTCTCTGGTCAGGCCTAGAAACACAGCCTGCCAAACAGAGAACAAAATACAGCATGTTTTCTCCCTCTCTCACTCTCTCTGTTTACCCATTCTGGTCTGTGCTCTCCTGGACATTATCCAGGAGTTAAGGGGGAACACCTGTGTCATCCAGAGTTACTGTGTGTGTTTATTGCTGTCAGTCTTTCCCCAATAAACGCTGTTTAAAATGAGACTCTTCAAAAGGCCATTATCCAGAACCTGGGAAACTCAAACACCACTTCAACTCAACCTACCAAACAGAAAATATTATTTCTTATTTGTAGTTGATGTGGTGTAATATCAGATTTGCTCCTTGAATATGCTTCTTTGATACTTAGTAATCAACACTTTTGTGCTCTTTTTTGTTAGATTTATCGATTATGTCACATAAACCCCTGCATTCATTGTCTTTTTACACCAACACTGTTATCCTTGACAGTTTTTTCTTCTGGAATTTTTACATAATTTATCACTATTTTCAATGTTAATTAGACGTAATTAAATAAAAATAAGGTGACAATATGTCAGAGAAGAGATTTACATTTCATCCACTTTACAAAAACATGTATTGTTTGTGAGTGTGTCATGCAGTAATGCTGATAAATCTGACGTGACAGAGTGCAGTCATGTAAACGCTAAGTAAGGGTATATGTTCCTTCAGGACGAGTGGTGTTCATACCTCTATAGCAGGAGTCCAGAGCCTTGTAGAGTCTACACGAAGACACGTGGGAGTGCGACACCTGATTACCAGACACCTGATGGTTTCATGCACCTGTAGTTTCTACTTAAGAAACAGTCTCCATGAAAAGTGATGACAGCATGAGGGTGATATGAGTCAGATCGCATTGAGTAAGAGTTAAATAAAGACATTCTCACAAAGTCTCATTAAATCTACATGTGTGGTGAGGAGTGTTTTTCTCTGTGGAGGTGGCTGTCATGCAGTCTTACTGTGAGAGGAGCAAAACGAGCCCTGATATATATCATTTTTACTAACTAAGAGCAGATGCCATAGAGGAATACAAAGAAGGGCAACCTGGACAACTGGCATAAACTTAAACAATATAATAACAGTATTTACAGTTTTCAGCCATGAACTTTAAACTGGGCACCACGCTAGCAAACAATTTCCCATTCATCTTCTTCCAAGTTGTTTTTCATTGTTCTCCATGCCTTACGGGCGTCTCTCATTTTGCTGCATGAATGCAGCCACTGCTTGCTTCGAATTAAGCCATCTCATCTTCTCCCTCCCCATGAGCTCCACTCTTTTGTGCCTTTAGCTCACCGAGCCTGATGGGAAAATAATCCTGGACCTGAAAACAATGTTGTGTTGAACCACCGCAGGGCCGATATGAGCCACTGCCAAATGACTCAATTCAAACACAGCACTTTAAATTGGATCATTATGTGGATCTGTCAAAAGAGGGAATCCAAGGAGAAATGAGAATCACGGCAGGGCCATAGTTTATTTTAGCATTTATTTCAACACCTTAGTTGTACCTCTATCATGTTGTTTATCAGTATATACTTTTTTTATTTAAAACAAAAAACTTTTTATATATATATAACTATATATTTTTATATATATATACCTTTTATCTCTGCATACTTATGCTCATACTGTATGTAGTCATATTCATTATGCATTTCACTAGACCTAAAATACTCTTTTAAATCATAGTATGTAATGCTTTCTACACTACTGCTCAGTCCTTTCACTTCTCAGGAGTAGTATCCATCATGAAATAGCATTGAGGCAACTCAGCATGAGAATACAGAGTCATAATTTTAAACCCACATAGAGAGAAATATACATTAACTAACATGTGTCAGCTTCACTGAGGTCACCACAGGGCGAGCAGTATAGAAAGCATTTACAGAAAACCCCAAATGAAACACAAACCAAACAAAGCTTCAAAGAATTTGTCCACACTATTTGGAAGACGGAGATTCTTAAAAATGTTTACATACTTAATAAGATTATCTTTATTATACTATATTTTTTATGTTATCATTGTCATCATCATCATTACATATAGATCTATAAATGGTGTGTTTTTGCCTAACAGTTGAATTCACTGCAGGGAATGGCTAAACTGGCATGTTAAGAAACTCCAGGGCATTCATGTTCACCTCTATGTAACATATACAGTATTTACTTTAAATTTTCACTCTGAAAAAACCTTTTGGAAAAGTGGGTCAGAGTATTTCTTTTTGAGTTTATGTGTGGAACGGATAGGGGGGGAAACATTGGGATTGTCAACTGGCAAAAAATAAAATAATGTTTTATAAATATGTTTTGGAAAAGGCATTAGAAACAGAAAGGTGTAGGTCAGGAAAAGCATTTAGCCACCAACGCAGGCTTGACGAACACGCACGCACAAAATCAGACACACAGACTCACAGAGGCTGAAGTTTGAGGAAGTCAGGCAGACAGAGAAGCAGTAAAAAGCCCTTTTTGATCACTGCACCTGCTGTGTGAGAGAGAGCGGTCAACATTATGGCATCAAAGAGGATGGAGCCATCCCTTGACCTGTGCTGTGGCCGTAAACACCAATAAAGTCGAGGAGAGATTTGCATCGTGAAATGACATGCAAACTCTTTTCAATTCCTCTCCGATATTTCCTCTCATGTCTAAAGAAGAATCAGGAAAATAATCAAAGGTCATTTCCCAACAGTGTTTTTTTTTCTCAATGTCTGTATATCCTCAGTACTCACAACTTCAATTCAACGGTTTTTGAAATACCCTGACAAGTTTGAAATGAATGATTGCGATCAGCACTTAGTACAAAACAAATGGTTCTACTAATACTTGAATCCCGTTTGACATGTAAGATATATTTAGTGCTCGCAAAAATACACACATACAAAGCTTACCGGGGCATCCTTTGAGGGAATATGGCAAATATATAAAAAGAATACTATTGTTTTCTATCATTTTCCTCTATCATCATTTACAAACACAACTCTTTCTCACCTATTCTGACTTTGGCTCCAGTAATCACAGCCATTTGATACTCTGATCTGCTTAAAGCTACAAAACTGATGTTAGGATGTGGTTTTTTTCTGTTTCTTGTTTTCAGCCACACTCTGTAACACTTTTATTTCGGGTTTTACCCTTTAAGCAGCAACTTTTCAACTTTTCTTTGAACTCAGACTGAAGTTTTCTCGGTGCCGCTAAGCAGCAGATGGTATGAGAATCCATCTGTCAGTGTGTGTGAGAATATAAATGTGTGCGTGTATATGTGTTTGTCTCTTACAGCACAAAACGGTGCGTTAATTAAATGCCTGTCCATCAAAAAATTTAAAGTGTATTTTCAGTCAAAGAACGTCATTGTCACATGATGTTCTTCATTTCTTCGTACCCCTCTCTTCACCAAAAGTCATTCACCACAAACGTCACAACAATATTCTCTACAGGTGAAGCAAATCTGTAAGACAACACTTTCCCCCACATGTCCAGCCCTTAGTCTTAATTCAACACGACCTGATGATGTCCATTGTTCTTCTCTTGCACATCTTCTCTTATTGTTCATCTTTGTGATTTTTGTTTCAATTTGAATCACCCCTTCACTCTCAGTCTGTGTCTCGGGGAGAAGTGGTAACATGCAAAGGAGAGGAGAGCCGCCTGGGGAGAGAAGGAGGGCAAATCAAAGTCTAAGAATGGCTTTAACTTAAATAAAGATGCAAACTTATAGGGTTGATAAAGGAGGTTAATAGAGAGAAAGAGCAAAAGGATGGAGGGAGGATGGGATAACTTATCAAATTATATGCATCTAATGAAGAAAGGGGGGTGGTCCAGCTAAGCCGTATGGAAGGAATGAGACACTTTGACTTTCCTTCACCTTCCTTTTTGACCTTTCGACCCCGTTGCCTCTACGTGTTCCAGAGACTATTAGTCCTCCCTCACCTGTCAGTGAGTTTCTTCAGCGCCCTCTCGATGTTCATTCGGTGTCCCACACGCGTCACCCCCAGGTCCAAGAAGTCATCCTTGGTGAGCGAGGGCAGGTGTGATCCGTCTATTTCATTGTCTATAAAACGCTCTCTGTGTTCACCCAGGTTTAGATACGCCAGCCAGTCCGCCACATCGTACTTGGTCCAGTAGGGCAGGGGCTTGACGGCAAAGGGTTTGGCTGGTGGCGGAGGTGTCAGATGGGGATAGTTGAGACAAGATGGGCTGGGGGGCAAATGCATGGGGGAGGAGGCTCCGGAGAGAAAATGAGTGGGGGAGAGCGAGCGAGAGACGAGTAAGGGGTTTGGGCTTGGCACACCAGATGGGGAGAATAATGGAGGTGTTGAAGCCTTGTAGGCGTCTCCTAGAGGGAGGCCGGGAGAGGGAGGTGTGAGGGGCCCGGGGAATTCAAAGGGGTTGTTGTAGACCGGTGTGCTGGGGAGTATGGGGAGCGAGGAGGGCCTTGGGGGGGCGGGGTTCGGTTGCTCGGTGTTATAGATAAGAGGGCTCGGAGCACGGCGCCGAGAGACTGAAGATCGCATCTCCTTTGTGGGACTGCACTGGAAATCAAAAGTCTGCCTGCGGAATTTAGACCGGTGCTTCGGCGACGTCGGGTACGGGCAGTAGGTCGGCGAATGGGGAGGGTGGGAATGGACGGGAGAGGTGGGCATCTGTGGGGAAGGGGATCGGGTCCAGTTGCGCTGAACTGGTACTTGAGGGGAAGGGGAGACGGAGGGAGTGGCTGACAGGTTTGGTGTCAGGATCTGACGCTGATGGTGCTGCGGGGAGGAGGTGGGTAATGGTGAGGTGGAGCGGCCGGTGGGGGGGCTGTGAAATGCATCTGTGTAATCTGCCGAATACCTGGGAGACACACACAAAAAAAACATTTTAGTCCAACAGCAAAGTCAATTCAAACTGTTACTTCGAGATTTAGGACGCAAACACACCTGTGCATGGTGGGTGACTTGGGGGTGTGGCTCCAGTCGTCCATGCTCTTCATGCTGCTCATCTGTTGTAGCTTGGAGCTCAGCTCATTGATGATGCTGGCCTTCACACCTGAGAGAGGCGAGTGCAGCCTGCGGCCCTCCATCACTATGCTGCCTCTCTGGACTCCTCCACCTGGGTCAAGCTCCTCGACCTCCCCCCAGCCCACTGTCCGAGTATCGATGGGTCTCTCTAAGCAGGCGGCCAGGGCAGAGCTGAAGCCGTCCTCCATTTTGGATCGACTCTGCCGATGCTTCCTTTCATCTAATAGACCTCCATCTAACCTGGCGTCTTCTGGGTTGCTTTGTCTATGCAGCTGCAAGGGAGCAGGGTTGGTGCTGTTCTGCCTACGTAGCGCTACAGACTGGCCCCTCCCTCCCCCCTCCTTGTAATGAGTCATCTTTGGAAACACAGCGCCAGTGCAGAGCGCCATTTTGGCGCTGTGCACCTCAAATGTTTGCCCACCTGAGTAGGTTGTACAAGGATCCTGATGTTCATGGCCTTTTTCTCCCTCTCCCCCTCGCCCCTCTCCTCCGAGCCCTCCCCTGTCTCCTCGAAGCCCGCTCAGTCCCAGCATTTCTAGGTGGTGGTCGCTACTGCTGTGACTGTCCAGCTCCTCGATCCCAGAATCCACCACAGCGTCTTGCCAGTCCCCACTCTTGGGTAAAATAGAAGTGTGGTGAGGGTGGTCAGCAGTTCTGCCCCCTGTGCTGAGGCCGGTCTTGGGCCCCGCCATGGTCATGCTGTAGTCGGAGGAGGCCGGCGAACTCGTCGTGGTGGCGGCGGCAGTACTGGCTGTCATAGTAGTCGTAGCATAAGTCATGGTGGTGGTGAGGGCGGCGGTGCCTCTGTCCTGGGCTGGGGTGTGTCCACCTACCATGGGGTCATTGGGGCTGCTGTAATAGGGATGTGAATGGGACATGGGCTGGGGTCGGTGTAGTGAGGTAGGAGGCAGAGCAGCAGTGGCGGAGGTGGTGGCGGCGCTGGAGGAAGGGGGAAACACCTGCGGGGACGGGTACGACGGAGAGAGAGCTGACTGCGTGAGGTTGGCCACCTCGCTGTCGTAGGAGGTAAGGCTGGAGGCAGCAGAGTCTCCACCCTGCGGAGAGGCCTGGGTGACGTTTGAGGTCTTGGCAGATGGAAGAGGAGGCGGCGGGGGCGGAGCCACGGCTGCGGCGTGTTGACTCGGGTGTTGGTGCCGCTGAGAAAACTCCTGGATTCTCTCGTTCTTACCGTTGGCAAACTGCAACGGAGGCGGCAAAGGATCGGCAAAGACAAACTCGTCATCTGCGTCTATTGAGGGAGCTGGTGGAGGGAGAACCATCAGTCCCAGACCTCCTCCTCCTCCTCCACCTCCTCCTCCTCCTCCTCCAGCTCTGGCGTCTCCCATAGCTTCATGTGTCTGTGCTGGGGCTGTGGGGACAGTGTACTGAGGGATGTAGCTGCTGTTGGTGGTGGTCTCCATCTGCAGAAAGGAGGGCCTGCGGGGCGCGGGCTGAGCCGGAGGCGGAGGAGGCTGTATGGGCGGAGCAGGTCTGCTGTCGTACACCTCCTTCTCCTTTTCTCTTTCCCTGGGGCTCTGTGGGTAATACTGGGTTGAATACTGACTGGTTCTGTCCTCTGAAAAGCGAACTCGAAGACCTTCTCTTGGTCCTCCTCCCTCTTTCTCTCTCTCCATCCTCTCCCCACCTCCTCCCAAACGTAATATCCGTGGTGACTGTGGCCGGCTCAGAGAAGCAGGTGAGGTGGTGGCGGTGGGGGAGCTCAGGTGGAGAGACACCGGGGAGGTGTAGGCTGATTGTGTAGGGGTAGCAAACAGGGAAGGAGTTGGCGTCTGAACGGGCGTGGGGAACGCTCCCACCGTGGACAGCTGCCGACCAAAGTGTCTGTCCTCTCGCCGTGTCCTGCGGTCGTCCTTTAAGGCCCTCTCTCGCGCGGCCAGGGCCAGGCCGAGTGGGGACGAGGGGTCGAGAACTTTCCCCGTGAGAGGGTGGATGAATGTGGTGGCCGGCTGGGTGCCGTACATGGAGGGAGCCGACTTGGGCTGTCCGTCCTGACTGAGGATAGGGGAGGAATACTCAGGAAGGCCGAAGGCCGGGGGCATGCTGCTGGAATAGTTGACGTAGCTGTCCCCGGAAAACATGCCCTCGTCTATGGACTTGGAGGGTCGGAGTCGAGGCGTGGGTACATCCATTTGTGAGCCCTGCAAAGGCTGGATTCTTGTCGCAAGCGTTCCTCCACCCTCTCCCGCTCCGCCTCCCGCCTCTCCTTGAATGTCCTCCTCGGACGAGAGGAAGAAAGAGGCGCTCTTTCGTCTCATGTCTCGTAAACGTTCTCTGTCCCTGCGCCCTCCTCCGCCTCCTCCTCCTCCCCCGAAAGCAGAACCATATGTCGAAGTGTAATCCAAGTTTTCCAGGTTTTGCTGCGAGGACACAGGAGGGGCGACAGTTGACGAGGGCAAAGAAGTGGACGTAGGGGGCTGGGGCGGCGTGGAGGTGAGCGGTGAAGGTAGACTGGTGTTGGGGCTGTCCGTGGTCTGCTCCGCTGCAGCGTCCTCTGCGTCGTGGGCGGGCTCGGCCTCCATGCTGCTGCCCTGGCTGCTGCGGCCGCTGCTGCTGGTGGAGGGCGCCTTGACGATGATGGTGGGGATGGGGATGGAGCTCTTCTCTTTGGACGCTCCTCCCTTTCCTCTGTGCTGACGCAGCCCATCTTCCACTTTCGACTGTTTCATCAGAGCTCCTCGACCGCCCCTCCTGGCGCCCCCCCTGCCGGCCCCTCCGCCCTGCTCCCGGTTGGCTACATGTGGATGATGCGGCGGAGCCTGTTGGGCCTTAGGTTTAGCACTTGTCGGCGGCGTAGCGCTGCTATAGCCCCTCCTCAACGCTCCCATCTTGCCGCCACCTCTCCTGGGCGCCTCCGGTTCTCTGACACACAGTCCCTCTGATTGTCTCCTCAGGGTGGGGACCATGACCTGCTGGTTCATCCCACCCGTGCCCCCCCTGTCCCAGCCTGCTTGAGTAGGATGCCCCGGCTGGGAGTGGAGCTGGTAGTGAGGTTGAGATACAGGCGGTATGGGCATAGCAGGCCCTCTCCCAGGATGAGGGCCCGCAGATAAAGGTGGTTCTGGAGCGGACGTGTTAGGGGGTGGGGGGATTTCCTCCGGTCCTGGCACTGACAGACTGCGGGCCAGCTTCATAGCAGGTGGGTGGAGGTACTGCCTTTCCTCCTCTGTTACACCTGAGCACACGGATAAAGGCAATTACAAACAGACCCTCATATACAGAACGGAAATAAACCCTTCCATGACAATTGCCGTTACCAATAGATTTCTGACGCATCATGACGGCATGCTGAGGACCGTGACCTGGTTGGAAATGAGCTTGGTTGTAGCCAAAGCCTGGTCCGGTTTGCTGCACCAAACTGACTGAAGACTGCTGCTCATACGGCTGCTACAGGTGTCGAAGGGGGAGAAAAGAGCAAATGTTAGGATAGAGAGGATATGAAACATCTAATTTGATGTAATCAAATAAAACTGATTGATTTCAAATACAGTAAAATGCAATACATACACAGGGAACAGTCAGTCAGAGTATTAGTGTATCAGGCAGCAGAGCTCAGATGAATGGACGCAACCTGACTCACTGTTAAACTAATGTTTTGATGTGGGTGGTCCATTGTCAATCATTCTCCAGAGTGCAGGACAACACATAGCTACAAACAAGCTAAACACCAAGTTGATTTATAGATAGGAATCTTTTTTTTGCTGGTATTAGTCACTTCCCTGACTAAGTATTTGCTGAATCCTGAAGCAGTGGAGAGACTCTGTTGTATATGTGAGTCTAATCTTGCAGCACTGGGGAAGAGGTCCTTAGGTGTTCAGTGTTTGTTAATCTGCTGTAGATCATATGGAAATTGGGTCTATGAAGCTATTAGGACATTATGGTAATAACTCTGACTAGGCCCATTTCCTTTCAATTCCCAACACTACCTCATTGGAGACACTGGGAACAATACTCTTGCTCCGGTCCCTCTTGCCCCCGTGACCTCTCTGGCCCTGGTTGTCTGATGTAATAGTGTGTTGGGCAGCAGCCAAGATTTCATCCAGTTTATCTAAAACAAAGACAGAGCAGACGCAGGCCAGAAGAAAAAAAGGCAGTAAGAGGGAGCATAAAATAAAGGAAGAAACATGAAAAGGAGGATTTCAGCGAGCCACCTCCTGTCGCCTCCCCCCGAGGTTTAAAAACACCCTCGTACAGTACGGCGAGCGCAGCGAGAGTGGGTTCTTACTTAGTGCCATCTGATAGACTGTCCTCTTCTTATCAGGACCCTGAGAGGACTCGTAGTCTGAAAAAGGAGCAGGAAAAAAGAGCATCAAACAGGATGACTTTTAATTAAAGCTCAGGGGCTGATAGCGGGAATGATAAAGACTGGTATTCACCTGCTTTCTTTTTCCATGGTGAGGCAGCTGTAGCATATATAATTTGGGGAAACAGAAATTAAGTGTGACTAGAGCTGCTGTGTAGTCATGTGTACAACAAAGCAGATGAAAGGATGAAATACATACTCGGACACATGTGATGGTGTGAACGCTGATGTGATAAGAGGGATGGTGGTGATTGGAACAGAAATGATAATGAGAGCACACAAATCCATGATTCTCCCACCTTTGTCCACTGTGTGCAGCGCATTCGGTTTGGAGGAGAAAAAGACAAAACAGAAGCAGCGGTTTGTGACGGATGGCATCAGACAGGTGGCATTTCACAACAAGGACCTACATTTATATTTCATAGCTTCATTGTTTAATTATCACCTTTCCTCTTTAACAGCAATGACAGAAGTGGAAATGAATCAAAACACTACTTCCCCAACAAACTAAAAATTAAATTGCACCCATACTAGATCATTTTCTTGGCTTCCTGCATCAACTCGGTTAATTTTTAATGCAGTGTTTCCTTAGTAGTGCCATAGTACTCCACCACCATCCTGCAGAGAAGCTGCTAACCCTCCAAAAAGAAGCTTTTTTCATTGTGGCCCTTCTCCCCCTCCAAAGGACCTATGGGGGGCATGTATTTAATTTGTTTTTTTTTTCATGCTCTTTCCAGGCCTCCCCTCATTTTGTTCTTTGCTTTCAATCTTAAGTCCCCTCTATCATCTTACCCATGTCTTCCAACTCTGATGTCATTGACTTGGAGCGCAGGGCAATGGCAGGAGGAGTCAGTCTTTTAGTCTGCTGCGGGGCTGCCAAGGGAAGCCAGCCAAATGCAGACTTAATGTTTAGTATCCTCGTATAAACATGCAGTCACCAAAGACAACCACATCGCAAAAGCCTTTTAGGATGAAGTAAACATGCAATCAGCTTTATCGTCACATCATAAACATAGGATAGGAAAAAAAAACATACAAGGAAATTTTGACTCTTACCCCTCTTCCGCGCCGTGTCCTCCAGCTCTGGGTTTCGAGCAACCATGACAACTTTCACCATGAGACTGTTGCCGCCCTGCCGGATCATGTTGACCACCTGCCGGTGGCCAACCTTCACCACATTCTGGCCGTTCACCTGATGCACACACACAAAGACATTCATTTCCATTTGAATGAAACATCAGCTCCAGGTAGAGGTTGTGGGGGCACACGTAATAACACAGAACAGGTCTACTTGTGACCGCTCGTGTCCTTGATGATGTAGCTTTTCTGTGTTTTCCAACCTGTATGTTGTATTTTTAAGACTTAGTTTTGAACTAGACATCAATTTTGTGCTTTAGATGCATGCACCAGCAATGCAGTAGCAACTACAATGAATCGCAGTTGCAAAGGTTGGGCTGCATAAGTGAGTCATATTAGGTTGAATACCAATTAGCTGCATGTGTCAGATTTAATAGGGCTTTGACAAATGCCATTTTTAGAAGTGAGTTTTCACGGCAACATACAGAGACATTTAAAGCTACAAAATGGCCCTATAAGTTGAAATGCTCGCGCTTCAGCAGTGAGAAACAGTGATCACAAGTGTCTCAGTGCCTCACCCACTGTGACTCATACATTACATACAGAATATATACGAAAGCATAGCAAATTATAAAAGCTACAGAATAGGAAATTACCTCAGCACTAGATGAAAACCAGTCAGTGCTCTATCAAACATACTTATTTACTATGAGGCTAATGTACTGTAACATGTTTCTGGTGATATCATTCATTTGTGAGGTTCAACTCAGTGTATTGTGAGACAAAATGTAGTTTTCCCTTTACACATCTATCTATAGTCTGCCTGGTCTATGTCTTCTTAATTTCCCAGACAGACTTTTGACTCTCTTAAAAGAACATCATCACATTCAGGATGCAACAGTGGAGAAAGTGCCACTGGTATGATTTTTTTATTTATATATATGTGTTGAGCACCTCACTCAAAATGCGTCACTGTACATCAAGTAGCTTGTTGCATAACCATTCTTCTTTAAGTGTGTCAATTATCCAAACTGAAAGGAAGCCAGTTATTTGAGTGAGAAATGTAAGGAGCAGCAGTTGGGTGGCTTTTTTTCCCCCCAGAATCTAAACATGACTTCTGGTTAAAGCAAAGTATTTGTAAAACTTACAACCTCAGATTCATTTTGCTGTTGGGTTAAGCGCATGCATTAGCTCAAAATGCATCTTGTGTCTTTACCTCGATGAGGAAATCCCCCATCCTCAGGCCGGCCCTCCACGCCACGCCCCCCTCATCGACAGACTCCAGGTACTGCAGCGCGGGGAACGCTGGCGTTGGAGTGAACTCCTCTATGGGAGTCTGAGCTGAGGAGGGTAAGACAAGAAGGATGAAGTTGAGTGGACACAGATAACAAGAACATGGGTTTGAAAATGAGGGAGGGATAGACAGATTAGAAGGAGAGAGAGAGAAAAGGAGTAATCGAGACTATAGAGATGTGGTGAATTTTGGAGAGGAGGCTCACCTTTGGCTCCTCTAAGCACAAAGCCAAAGCCCTCATTGTCTTTCTTCTGTAGGAGCACTGTCTTCTCCTTAATGATGTAGTCACTTAGAGGGAGTAAAGAGGGAGGAGAGAGGGGGAAACAGCGATGGAGAGAGACAGGGAGAAAAAGAGAGAGAATTGGAGAGGAAGAGAGAGCTATATGACTTCTATAGCAACAGAAAAGTGTTATTGTCATGCAAATAAAGCATTTTCTGAATGTGGAAAACAGCTATACTGCATCACATTATGAAATCACACTGCAGCAAAAGATAGGTTGGCTTGAGAATGTCATACAAAAAGCGCCGGTGCACAAAAGGGTTGATGGGAGGGATACAGTTAGTGTCACAATGGGAGGAAGTGAACATGAGATGACATTCCATACTACGGACTAATCCAGCTAGAGCTGACAAGCACTGGGCCACGGGGAACGGCACATTAGAAAAATGTGCACATACCCTTCACTGATAATGGAAACTTCCAAATGCACCTAAATCGCTGCATTAGCTTTCACTGCCTCTGGCAGCTTTTGCAAGGATACTGCTTTACTGACTCCAGTGCACCACTACCGGTCATACATGACACTTCAAATTATGTACAAGAAGAAGTTGGACAGGCCTCTAATCTCCCCCCACAAACAGCTCCTCTGGCTCAAAGACCACAGCTTGAGAGAGCATAAACAGTGATCACAGACTTTTGTGATGCAATCTTATTATGAGATGGTTGGAGTAGTGTATCGGCTGGCCCAGCGAGTTCCTTCATTATTCTATTACCATGTCTGGGACTTTTGGCCGAGCTGCTTTACAATCCTTCCTCTAATATAGGCCTGGTTAAATGGACTCCACACACAGCCACATCTCATGACTCATTTCTGAGCTTGACTTTCTAACAATGTCAATTCACCCTGGTTCTGTTGAGGAGCCTGGGGCTGGAGCAAAGCTCTATGATTTAAGAGGAATTCCAGATATTTCTTTCCAAGGCAGCTCATTTCTGTGTTAGTTTGTGCTCCTGAACGTTAACTCAAATTGACATCCAACTGAAATCGAATCAAAGGATATGATTTCCTAGAAGGGCTGAACTACGAGTGAGCAGAGTGAGAGGCCTGGTTGAAGAATTGCCTTATTTATAGCGATAGCTTGACTGCCAAAACAATGCAGTAAAAACACTGGGAATACTCAAGGACATCATTTCCAACGGGAATACAAATTTTCTGGTCCCTCCCTTTAAAATGGGAAGTCCAGGTGAGAGAAAAGCAGTAAATAGAGATGCAATTCTGCGGCCCTTGCTTGGGTCAGCAAACTCAAAACCAAATCTGTAGCGCTAAATCTAACCTGAACCTGAACACAACCATTTGGCTGGTTCCTTGACAACAAGGTCTGCAGCGAGACTCAGCCATGTAACCCCTTCAAAAACATCTATGTATTTTTTCAAAATGCCAATATTTTCATTTTACCTTTAGGCAGCAGATGTTATTGTTTTATTATGTCCAACTTCATTTAGCCTGGGCCACTTCGTGATAACAATAACTCTATAATATTATATTCCACACCGTCTCTTACAGTGCAGACACACAGCAAGGGGTTGTGTATTTAATCCGACAGAGCATGCAATAAACAAAGTTAGGTTTGGGAAATCACTGAGGTCCAGCAGAGTGCACTGGCCTACAGGCCTGAGGATCCAGACTCGACACCAAACTGTAACTTTAGCACTCAACAGACGATCACTACTTTCCCCTACTGAGGTCCATCCCTTGTGTGTTCTCCATCAATGTTACTGTTTCGCCAACGCACAGCCGCCTTCCAGCCATCTGCTCCTCACACCTCATTCCTTTTTCTCTCACCCTGTCCTCCATCATGCTTTCCCTCTCCGAGGATCAAAGTAACACAAAGTGGGTGGACGGATCCATCGGGCTCCTCGTCCATCCATTTCTACAAGTGGGGAAACACGGCCGGTGTCGGTCCTCCCGGCGGATCTAAATTGCGTTAACAGGCTCAGCAGCAACACACCTGGTTCACTTTACATACACAAAAACTGTTCAGCTCATTTTTCACCACATTGATCTCCGTGGCCCGACCAATTGGAGCCATAA
The DNA here is from genome assembly GCA_030347415.2 of Decapterus maruadsi. Taxonomy (NCBI): domain Eukaryota; kingdom Metazoa; phylum Chordata; class Actinopteri; order Carangiformes; family Carangidae; genus Decapterus; species Decapterus maruadsi. The sequence goes on from CM064888.1 coordinate 13,625,668, forward strand.
AAAGCGCAAACGTCTGTGGTTAATCTCTGCTGGCTGTAGGACACACTCTCTCTGAACTGGCTGCAATGGAGCTGTAAGCCTACTAGAGACCAGAGTTATTATGTTCCCTCCTGAGTCATCCTCTCTTCTATCCACAATTACTGAGAAAAAAGGCAGTTTTTTTAACCATTCACCTGCTGAATGCACATGCAAATGGACTGGTTATGTGGGGACAATACCCACACATCACCCATTGACAGATGTTAGTGACACACAGTGTCAGGATGAGAGATGGATGAGCAGTGCACATACATAGATGTACGTACAGGAGAGCTACTCCCACAGCAATTAAGCACAATGACGTATACACTTATATGTGAAGAGCACATATATTTTATTCAGTGTATGTAGTACACGCACACAGACATAAATGAAAATGCATGCACACACACAGACATGCAGAAAAATGACAATGGTGTCTCAAATTAGAGCTTGAAAGGAACTGATGAACCCGCACTCTTGCCACTTATGGACTTATTCACATACATCCCTCAGTACAGTCAAAATATCACACGTTTTTAATGACACAATGGGATACAGGAAAAAAAAAAACGGGATGTGACAGCAGCATCTTTTAAAGGAACAGGGATAAATGGCAAGTCCTGGTGAATGAAAAATATCTGCTTAAAGAAATCATGACTCAAAGAGAATGAAATACACCCACACTGTCTGACTGAAATGCATCAATATGTGCTCTCTTTCACGCAACAACACACGCGCGTTTACAGACACACGGGAGGAAGACACAGAAATAAACATGCTGCAGAGTCTTCATTCAATAGCCACTTCCGTCCCACAGACATTCACATGCATAGGAAAAATACATATCTTAAGACACACGCACATCTACGCGCACACACACACTCAGAGAGACACACACACACACACACACACACAGATACATAGCTTATTAGTCTGTCTTTGAAAAGGCACGGCCTCTCAATAGCATCATCTACCTCTCCCCTCTCTCCATTGTCCTCTCCTCACATCCATAGCCAGCCAATGAATGAGGAAACAGCCGCTACCTGTAAATGAACCACACGCTCCTGTTTCTGGGGCCCAGTGACGGCCACGAAGAAGAGAGGGAGAGAGAGAAATCTCTCTCTCCGCATCCCCCCATTGCCATGTCCCCCCCTCCTCTATCTCGCGCACTCGCCACCACCTCCTCCTCCTCCTCCTCCTCCTCCTCCTCCCTCCTCTCTCCTCTCTCTCTCCCGCCTCCCTCCTCCTCCCGGTCTTCCAGAGCGAGAGCTCAGCCGAAGAGAGCCGCGAGAGTGGAGGAGAGAGGAGAGCGAGAGAGGAGGGGAATGAGAAAGAGAGAGAGAGAGAGAGAGAGAGAGAGATGGAGCTGCTCTGCACCCCACATACTTCAGACGAGAGGAAGACGATGTGCAAGAAAGAGAGAGAGGAATAAAATATCAGCGATTATCACAACAGGGAGAGTGTGTATAGTTTGTCTGTGTGTGTATGTGTGTTTATGTGTTTGTGTGTGTGCTGGTGGATCACAGGAAGAGGGTCTGGTTGCAAAATAGGGGAGATGGAGAGCTGGATTTGAGGGGTGGGGATGCGGGGGATGGGTATGAATGTAAGGCGACAGAGAGAGAAAGAGAGAGAGACACTGACTGGTGTATCACAGATATAACAACAGCTGATTCCCACCCTGGATGTACTCACACACACACACACATTTGCCAACTTTCATCTTGCTCCCTCCTCTCCTCTAAAGCAGAGCTGTCATCACCGTGCAGGCTAACAAACACTCTTCCGCTCTCTATTTCTCTCTGAAATAGTAATTGACATTCTCCCAAAAGCCGCGCTGCAGTGTGGGAACATGCTCCGGATCACCTTGCTCTTAATTGAGCACCACTTCACCACTGTGCTGCAATTACGCTTAACCAACTTAACACAGGTAATACAACCCCAGTGGCTGCTATTTCCATTTAGAACACAAGCGCAGCTGCATTAAAGTGAACGTCTTTTTTGAATGACAGTGAGAGCTGCTCAGCGCAAGGGTAACGTCGGCTCCGATGTGTAAGAGGCTGTAAAACCCTCTGGAAAGTCCTCATCACTATAGCCTCGGGATCTGACCAACGCTTGGTTTTTCAGCCTCCTTATGACTCATCAGCATGATGATGATGTATGTACACGCAAAGACACGCTAACACTCCCAACTAGTATGCACAGTTTCATAATACACACAACTGCAGCTGCCCAGGGCTGGGCTGCAGCCTCAGACAGATGTCACAGAGGAGGAGGAGGAGGAGGAGGAGGATGAGGAGGAGGACAAACCTGCACCTCTGCCTTTCATTAAAGCATTATTGTGTTCACTGTAACAAGCTACAAGAGAGGATGCAGGTATCAAAGAGACAAGTGTATTTTGTCCAGCGGAAAACCGGAAAAAGAAAAAAAGGGCCAAAGCAGAAAATGACACGGCTGCTCCTGGTTGCTCTCAGCACTGACGTGTTCACGCAGCAGAACAATGGAGAACAAGTGGCGTTCAGGATCAACAGAAAACAGACGCTAAAGCACACTAGATGGAACAAGTGCGCACACACACACACACACACACACACACATACACACACAAGAACCTCCTCTTAGTCGCAAAACAACAGTGTGTCAACTATTTCAATCATCTTGACTGGCCTCACAGTCTTACCCTACAGTAATAAACCAGACAGCAGGCAGCTCAGTTGCTGCCCACACTCATATGACAGTCCACAGCGAGAGCAATGAGAGGGGCTGCAGCCAATCAGATTTTCATCATTATTTCAGTCCATGTATTTGCTGAACTTATATGATTGTGTCTGGAGGGGCTGGAGGAGCCTGTCACAGAACACACTAGGCGACCTGCGGCCTGGAGAGCTTAAGAAAACACATGCAAAGACACAAACACAGTAGCAATTCAACATGCCACATCTATTTGACAAGTTTGGGCTTAAAAAAAAACAACAAAAATGTTTCTATGGACACAAAAAAAGTGAGAAACCCAGCTAAAGGCTAAGGTTAAGCAGTAATGCAACAATACTTGTTCAAATCATGTGATACTGACATGATAACAAATCTTTTTTGTGTCCCTGGAAACACTTCAATGTGGGGAATTTTGCATATGTTGTCAAAAATGGTTTGCAACACAATTTATGTATTTTCTTAAGCTGCAGTGTATTGAGCCACTGTAGCTGTGGAGAGTCCGATGCACAGCAGGGCAGATGAACAGAGCTATCTTTACTTTCACACGTAAGATTTAGACTTTTAAGGTGTTTTTCTTGAGGGCAGCTCAGTTTACAGAAGGTTTAAAGCTGATAAAGAAAAGTTATTGTTTCTGCGCCAGCTCACTTATCAGCTAAGGTTCACAGCAGATTCACTTACCTGGGGCCATCAGTGCCATCATAAGCTCCCACGGTGACGTTACGGAAGAGCTTCCTCTTGGCTTTCTCGCTGCGCGTCTCTGCAAGGCACACGCAAGCAAAGACATATGCTCGATATAAACTTTCACCACTTCCGTCATGACACCTTCACTGTCTTTTTGTAGAGGTGTTGCGTTTTCACCACGAGGCTCAAATGGATTAAACATATTTACACCCCGGTATTTGTGTCTTCGTCGTGACATATGGTTTTCTCGCTGGGTGAACAGTGCAGCTGTGAAAATTATGACAAAAGCGAATGCCTGTGCCACTGCCTGCTGCAAAATAAGGGCCTGCTGGTAAACATGAGCGTGGCATGTGCTGGGTGTTACAGTGATTTAAAGGATAAAGCCAGCCTGGGGGGAGAGTGTAACCCATTTTCCCCATACGCCCTTTCTACAATCTGTGCACTATTTTATATGATCTCAGTAACCCACCTCTTGACACGAGACTTATTTCAAAATTTTGCAATATAACTTTGCTGCTTGAAACTCCCTCTGCAGCCATAACCAGAATGATATTTTAAAAGACAACAGTGAGCTGAAGCACCCACCGGTTGTGTCCTACTGTACCTGATCGATTGTCTTTGCTGAGAGCCGCCACCTCTTCCACACAGTCTGAAGGAAACCAGCCGGTGCGACCTTTCACTGTTCCCTCCCAGTATCCCCCCTCTCCTACACTTAACACTGAGACAGACAGGTGGACAGACAGAGAGACAGATAAAGAGACAGACACAGTGGATATAGATGGACACAATATAATGTGGCTGCTGAATCGACCTCAGACTGTTTTATACTTTCTTCCCAACTTTCCCTGTTTGCCTTTAGTTACTTTTAGTTTTATAATAACATTGTACAATCCACTGAGAGTGGCTAGGAACATGTATTGCTTTGTGCTGACTGGATGGCTTTTTTTTTTCTGGTGCTTCTTGTTTACAACCCTCTCTTCCCTCATGTACATCCCTTGCTCGCTGTTGATATTTTTTTCTGGATCAAACTGCACTGCAGTTGCACTGAAAGCTTCTCAGTATTACACCAAATTTCTCTGCAGCAGAGAGCATTTAGGTAATTGTCTGGTTAAAAAAGAAAAAAAAAAAAAAGCACAATCAAACAACAGCACAGTCCCAGTGGTATTAGCTCATCTTTCATAACAGTGGTTAAAACGTTTGAGGAAGATTTGTTTCATTTTTCAGTTCACTGTTTGTTCATTTTGTCTCTGTCTCACCTTTCACTTTGTCCCCTTTGCTGAGTGTGAGCTCTCTGTCTCCACTGGCAGAGTGGCCGCGAGTGGCCACGTACACCCGCCCCGGCACTGCACTGTACATACGCTTCATCTGACCTCCCCCACTGCCCCCTGAGGCCGCACTACAGAGAGAGAGAGAAAGAGAGACGGAGAGAGAGATAAGTCTGTGTTGCACACTGGAAAAACAAGTGAGACAAAGTGAGACGACATTCAGCTTGTCAGGCCACAGCAGAGACAGTTGAGTCATACCAATCAGCCCAACAATAGAAATACATGCTGCACTATTGTATTCACTCACACAGTCTAGCCTGTGTCAGGTATGTAGACGGTTTTATACCAGTGCCAGTGTGCTTCTGTTCTGCGCCCTGACAACAGCCTCGTATGTGTGGTTTTACTCTCAGGTCCATGTTGTCGTCATTAAGCTTGTTGTCTCTCTTTCTGTTGCCTTGCAAGACAACAATGTCCACCCATACCACACCTAAGATATGTCAGATTCTTACTGTTAAAAATAGTGCTCAGTATGCAACTGAGACACAAATAGTAATAACGACATACAGATGATTGTAACTGGAGATTAGCGATTCCCTGTGGACGCCATTAAAGGAACTGGTTAGAATAAGAACCCACCACACCAACCCCCCTCTCTTTAAACAGTACATCAGGCCTCTCACCCCTGTCTGCCTCGTGGCTGCCGGTGCCTCTCCTCTGTGTCACTTTGGCCTCCCCTCCCTCTGGATGGAGAACGCGTACGAGTCCTGGGGCTGCTGGAGCTCCTCATGCCTATGGAGGCCCGGCGCTGGGCCTGCAGAAACACACACCCGTAACATCCCGTAAAGACAAAACCCACGCAGCTCAATCTTTATTGTAAGTGCCTGAGAAGAAATGCAGTAGATCAGTAGATAACCATTCGCCCTAATGGTCGTCAGTACCTGTACCGGGTTGGGATTGGTTGTGGCCTTGTTGGGCATGGCCAGAGGGTCAGACTGGGTCATGGTGTTATCACTGTTAGCACGCAGTAGGGGGTGGGAGTGAAGCGAGGGGAGAGGCAGGGTGTGGGCGCTCTCTTTTCGCTTGGGAACATACTTTGGCGATTCCAAAAAGGGCACTGAAGAGGTGTGAGTGGTGGTGGCGAGGTTTACAGTGAGCGTTCGGAGGTGAGGGGGTAACAAGTGAGGGAGGAGGAGGAGGAGGAAGATGAAGAGATGGGATGGGATGGAATATAGAGAAATCAAGTAGATTGTTAGGTAAAAAAGAAAAAAGAGATCATATGGGCAAATTGATGGCATTTCAGAAGGTTTTAAAAAGAGGCAGGTGGCAGACAGCGTACCTATGTCATTTTCTTTGTGGTTTTTGATGATTTCCCCGAGTTCAAAGTGACCAGACATTACAGCTAGCTGCAAACACAAAAACAAAATGAAACATCATTGATCCAGCTCTTGCAATTATTGCATTTTCTTGTTTTATTGTGTTGTCTCCTTTCACTCTTCTTGCTCTCTTTGTGGCGAAACGAGAAATACAATTTCACTTTGCAAACACGATAGAAACTCAAATATACATTTCTGAATAGTGATAATAATGATGATGATAATAACAAAGTAGTAGTGAGTGAGTGAATCATTTACCTGAAAGGGGGTCTGACCATGTTTGTTCTTTGCTTCCCTATTTGCTCCCCTGTACAGAAGGACACGAACGCAGCTTTCCTGATCATTCACAGAGGGATAGTGATTGGTTAACATCTTAAGACGAAGCAGCAGCTCCAATCATGCTAATACTGGTTTAATATAAAGGAATCTGTTTCCATACTTGCCTTGTTGTACAGGGCAGAAATATGAAGTGCAGTGTTCCCTGAGGCATTTTGAGAATTGTTGTCTGCCCCATAAAACAGCAGATGCTCCAAGTGCTGGGCAAAGCCATTCTGGCAAGCCTTATAATGTCAAGAGTGTGATAGAAATATCCACAAATTGTCAGGATTATAAAGTGAAGAAGGAGACATGTTAAAGTGAGCTGGGTGATTTTATACAGCACTGATTCAGTACAAGACAATTAGGCAGAAAATGAGGGGAAAACAAAGAAGAGATACAAAGAGAAAGAAAGGGAAATAATGTATCTCACATCCACATTTAGATTCATAATTACTCTTACAGAAAAACAGGTCACAGCCAATTACGTTGCACCATGGTGTAAAAGACAAGGAAACAAACAAACAAACAAAAAAGACATTAAAACAACAGAGATGAGCCTTCAGCAGCCTGAGAGATTTTCTCATATTTTCTGCAGGGACTAAAATATCACAAGATACGTACAAAGTAAAGAAAGAAAACACGAAGCACGGCAACACCAAAATAAAATACCATGACAACCAGAATGTCACAGAGACATAATGTAGGCAGCACAAACTAAGGTACACAAAATTAAAATTACTAATGAGGAACAGAATGTCACAGAGACATAATGAGGTAAACCCAATTAAAGTAGTTAGGCAATGCACCCAGAACTACACAGCAAGATTCTTGAGATGAGTTAATTCATTTATTCCAGAACATACACAAGACCATCCAAATAATCAAAACATTGTTCACAGTATAGTTGTTTGAGGTGCACACTACCTTCTGAGTAAGAAATAAATTTGGAATGAATGATCTGCAGAGCTCTTTCTGAACCGGGCTCAGCTCGGGATGACTCAGATCTGAACAGGTTTAAGAAAACTAGGCTCACCTCATTCACTTAGGTCATCTACATTTTTATACAGTTTTTCTCTGTGGCTTTGATGCAGTTCTCACTTTGGAAACATCCATCCATCTGTCCACTGGCTATATCGCTTATCTGTGCAAGGTTGTGGGGGTGGGGGGTGAAGCCAGTCCCAGCTGACTATAGGGTAAAGGTGCAGTACACCCTATACAGGTCACTGGTCCATCACAGGGCCGGACCACACACACATACTCACATTCACACCTTAACTTTGTAAGTTACCTTTAATATGACAAGAACGTTATTTCATTTGTTATCTTTATGTTTATTTGTTTAGTTTCTGAACATTAGTCAAGGTCAAATTTCTCCCGACGTTACCCTGCTTTTAGAGTGTCTCGCCGAGTCATACACCCACTTTCAGTAGGAAAAGTGTGTCTGTAAGGCCAAGAGTGTCTAACAGTTCATCATTTCCTCACACGTCCGTACTGTCCATTGTATCTAATCAATGCCGAAAGTGTGCCTAAACTTACATGAAATGCCCTAGCACCTGGCTAATAAGGAGCACAAGGTTTGTTTTTGTTACCTTTTCATGCCATATTCATGTCCGGTTCAAGTTTGGTCGCTGTTGATAGTCTCATGTATGGAACATGTTGTGGTTAGCGGTAGCTATTATTAGCATTGACTGAGCTGCTAGACTGACACCATGCTTGTTAGCTTAGCTGTTAGCTTAGCAACTCGTTGGTTGTTTTATTAATGCAACAGGACTAACTATTTTGTCTGTTTGATGTGAGGTCTGACCCACTGTACAATCTCCTACTTATTGCAGTAATACAAATTGATAATGCAGCTCTCATAACAGTTCATCATTTCCTCACACGTCCGTACTGTCCATTGTATCTTCCTTAGTTCACTGCTGAAGATGTTTCCTTATTGTGACACATGGAAAATATTTGTACCTTTGTCAGATAGAAAGACAGACCCTCTCAACTTTGATACAGCATCACATTAGAGCTTTTGCTTAACTCACTTTAAACTTCAATCAAATAAGAAACAGCAAGGCCAAATACGCATGCATGTTTACATGTTTATCATTTTGCTTAATCAGCTGCAGCAGTTGTTGTGTACAGTCATAGATATATTTCCTTAAAACTGCTTTACATTTCAAAAACTATGTCTTTCAAAACTAGATCATTACTGAATAACTGTATTTTACATTCATACTAAAGTTGCCATTAAACAGGGGTCTGGTGGGTTAGACTTTGAATCCAGCTATTCATAGTTCATTTTTGGTTCTTTCTCTAAAGCTGACAAGGTTTAAACAGCAAAATATTTGGTGCCTGTGTTGAAAAGGTTTATTTTACTGTATTGCTGACAGTGCTGAAGTGATTGACTGACTTAGGAAGATTCAACTATGAGAAATGCACAATCTGTTCTGAGAACTGCACCGAGAGTGGTCGGGATGACGTGTCTGAAGTGTTATCTGCTTCAAAGTGATTGAGAAAAACTGTAATCATGTCATAACTCTTTAGTGCCTTTGTCTCTGAAAGGCCGGTGTGGATGGAGAGATGGCGGGATGAAGGGGTACCTTATGTATTTCTTCCATTCCAAACTCCTCTTCATCCCTGTGCTATGGAAAGAGAGAAGGAGGGGAGGAAGCAGAGAGAAGATAACTGCTTTCATACATTTCAAAAACTATGTCTCATATTTTCAAAACTAGATCATTACTGAATAACTGTATTTTACATTCATACTAAAGTTGCCATTAAACAGGTGCCATGTTGGTGGGTTAGACTTTGAATCCAGCTACTCATAGTTCATTTTTGGTTCTTTGTCTAAAGCTGACAAGGTTTAAACAGCAAAATATTTGGTGCCTGTGTTGAAAAGGAGATTGCTGACAGTGCTGAAGTGATTGACTGACTTAGGAGGATTCAACTATGAGAAATGCACAATCTGTTCTGAGAACCGCACCAAGCGGGTGATGACACATGACATCAACCACAGAGATAAGACAAGAGACGTGTTGGTGCATTGCTGAGGGACAAAGACCAGAAATGTTTAACATGACAATATGAACCAGATAGATAGATAGATAGATAGATAGATAGATAGATAGATAGATAGATAGATAGATAGATAGATAGATAGATAGATAGATAGATAGATAGATAGATAGATAGATAGATAGATAGATAGATAGATAGATAGATAGATAGATAGATAGATATTGAACTGTCTTCTGGTACCTGATGGGACTCGTCCCAGCCGTTCTCGTCCTTCGTCCCCAGCCTGGCTCTGTAGTACAGCAGGGTCTCGCAGCAGGAAGTGTCGCCCCCTGCCAGCACAGTGTGGTACAGGGGGGTCAGGCCACAGCGGTCTTTGTAGTCTGGAGACGCTCCGAGGGACAGGAGGGCCTGGAAAGCGGAGACAAAGATGAGGATTACTTTTTAAAGGTGTGTCAGTGTCTGAGGAGAACTCTGTGTGTAGCTGCAGTCCAGAGGCCTCACCAGCAGCCCAGCGTGATTGTGCGCTCTGACGGCTTTGTGGAGCGGTGTCATGCCGTCTCTGCTTCTGAAGTCCAAGTGAGCGCCGCCCTGAATCAGCACCCTGATGCCCTCCACCGACAGGCCGGCCTGCACAGCCACAGAGAGCGGGGTCTCTGACCCGCAAAGGAGGTAAAGAGTCAGGAAGCATGGCAGGTAGAAAATCCATCCTCAGGTGTTCTCACAGTGTTTCAACATCACTTGTTTGCACTAGAATGAAGCAAAGTCTAAATAACAGAGAGTGGTTGCAGACACAAGCTTGTGACAAACTCACCTCCGCTGTCCGGGTCATGGAAATTTGGATCAAGACCTTTATCAAGGACTTTTGCCATTTTCTCTATGGCTCCAGTCTGAATGTAATCCAGGAATTTCTTCAGACTGGCCTGGGCGGAGGAGAGGAAGAAGGGAAGTGTTGTCAGTGCATTGCAATTTATAATGTACACTAAGAATGTTTCATAGAGGGGAGAAGAAATACCTTTGTGCTGAGCTTTGCGAGAACCTTTTCATCCAGGTTTGTCTGTTTATAAACTCTGGTTTTGTACCTAAACTGAGGACCAGAAAATGTACATGTGAAAATAATGAATCCAGTTGCTATATCTTTATTTCCTCTCTGTACACGGTTTGCTCTGCAGACTGTGGTGCAGATGGGGGAAATAAAGTCTTTATTTAAAGCAGGGAAATAAAGCAGGTTTTGTTAATTTCATCATTGCAGCTTTAAACCATCGTCTCTCTTGTAAACTGCAGCTAAACTCTCTCACTGTTTCCAGAAATTCACTCTCCCACTCAAAGGCACTGGAACGGCTCCACGATTTATTTCTTCAAAATATGAAGTCAGACTTGGTTTTCTCTACTTGGGGAAAATCTTGATCACACATTAAGTTCAATGTTTTTAACCTGTTACGAACATACAGTTAAATGGGGGGAGAAAAAAAAGAAAATGGAATAAACACAAGATGAATGTGTCTTTTATCTGCTTGGATTAACAACTAAAATGAATACATGTGTTTATACTTAATCATTTAAACACATGAAGATTTAATTTATATTTGGCAAAGAGATTTCTAAAAATGTTAATTGCACACATGGTAGTTAATGGTTATTATTCATTGTGATGTTCATTAAATATTTCTTAAGACCACATATGGTGTCTTGAGCGGTTTACGTTTAATCACTTGAATGCCCAAATAAGGTCATACAGGATCTGAATGATGGCATAGGCTTACAAAGAAGTAAGGCTTTCAAAATGAAAATGTACTCACCATGACTCGTTGAGTGCATTTGTTTAAATATTTAGATTATTTTTTGTAAATGTTAAATATGCACAGACGGCTGCATGTCAAAGTGTTTTTACATATGAGGTGGTCTGAATGTTTCACAGCCTTAAGGAGCAAAAATCCGGAGAGCAAATTGAAAACATCGGCCTAAAATACGATCTGGAGAGTCGGTCTTTAAAAATCCTCATTTCAAAGGATGAGTCAACTGTGGCCATGTGGGTTTTACCTTCCACTCTCTCCTACTGAATGGCAGACTGCATCAATGAAAACCATCTTGACTGGATGTGCAGTCTCCACATTTGTACTGTACTGAGTTGGCAAACATTTTACTGGCTGAGGAGAGGGAGGGGGGAGTGGAGGGGGGGCTGAGTTTCTACCTAGCAGCTGGCAGCTGAACTCAACCACACACTGCACCTCACACAGCAAAGAGAGCACACACAGTTTTCAAGCATTAGAGGTGTGTTTGGCCAAGATGAAGGGAAAATCTGGCCTAATGCTGAGAATGAAATGACAACAATGTGTCTATTAGTAAGTGGTGATGCATAGTGGGAAATAACAGAACCAGAAACGACCAGTTAATACTGGTACCAGCTACTCCTGTTATAAATACATCCACTCACTCCCAGTGCTGTGAGATACATTTTGCTGTAGGGCAGAATCTAGTTACAAAGCCTCATCAGTCCACAGACATGTCCTCATCTGGATCCCCATCAAGAATGTAAACACTCTGGTTCGAAGCCAAACCCTGAGTGCAGGGTACAGTTTCAGCCCCACCCAGCTCATCGGCACTGACAGCAGCCTGGCCAGCAGAGGGCACTGTGAGATAATCCTAGCACAGCATGAAACTTCATACTGACACCCACATCCCCCAAAAAGTGAGGAAATATAATATAATTACTAAGTTGCATAATACGCAGAATGCAATTATGTCCGTAATTTAATTTACAAGTTTGTTTGCCGACTTGAGCGTAGGAGGTCTTATTAAAAATAACTAAAACCACTAAACTTGAGTAATTCATCTGCATTTGTTGAATATTCCTTACAGTTTTCACTTGGTTAATGAGCAATAAAGATGAGAAAGATTAAATATATACATCAGTAGTGGATAGATACAGGAAGCAGCTGTTCAAGCTTTTCCTACCAAACGCAACAAATAAAATTACATTTAATTTTATTCCACAAATAAAATATAATTTTTTGGGTGGATATTACACAGACTAATCTTTGGTTTCTTATTATTATACTGATTATATCTCAACTGGACAACCTTTAGGCCAGCAGATAATGATGTATCTCCACACCAGATTGTTTATCCTGGCAGTGAGATTTTCATAATGAGAAATAAAATCTAAAAATATGATGCAAAACAACAACAACAACAACAACAACAACAACAAACATAATGAATACTTCCAAACCTTAACTTTGCAAGACTTTTACTTTTTAAAAAAGACCAAACTATTTCCCAGCCTGTCCACCTCCTTACCTCCAGGTATGGCACCCCTTTCTCAAAGGACTGGGAGTAGTCCTGCAGGGACCGCTCCTCCTCCAGGAACTTGGCGTCCCGTCCCTCCCCGGCCGGCTGGAAGAGGCCGTAGTTGTAGGCGTCCCACAATGACTCACTGAGGGAGCAGATGATCTGCTGCTTAGCGTTCCACACGGTGCAGTCCTGGTCAAACTGCAGACACCTCTGACAGACAGGGAACACAGGGCGGTGTGTAATGTGTTTGGAGTCGTGAGTTGTTATCATAATAATAATAATAATAATTTATTTATATAGCACTTTTGACAGCACAGAGTCACAAAGTGCTTCACAAAACATAATAAGACAACACAGCAAAGTGCAACAAGAGTGCTATGAGGTAAAGATGACTCAATACAAAACTATACGGACAAAAAAGAAAAGATTGAAGTTCCTCTTCCTGTCTTGCTGATCAACATTTCATCACAATTTACTGTGAAATTATACAAAGATAACAAAAGCAAAGGGCAAACCAAGTTCATGTGCTGTAAAGGCTAAGTTTAGTCACCACATTTAATTCATCTGCATATGGTTCCTGAGAAGTTAAATTTACTTATTATTTCCATTTTATGCTATATTTGACTTCTACTTCTACAAAGAAAATGAAAATTCTTACATTAGCTTGGCATCAACCATGAGCTTATATGCTGACACATGAAGCTAAATGATAGTTTTGACTTTTGATCTATGGTATTGCTACTTTTACTGAGTTAAAATGTAATTCTTCCACCACTGTGGAGTAACAGGAGGGACTGGGCTTCATAAAAGAAGATATAACCTTTCTCTGGCTTGTTTTTGTCAGTGTCCCTCTGATCTTAGTCCACCTCCATTTTCTGTCTCTAACAGCTCTGTCTCCATCATTAAAACATCAGCTACTTCCACGGTTGTACATGTGTCTGTAAACGCCTGCACTCAAGTATCTCATTAAATTACACCATTACACAATCCCAGCTGTATTGTGTCAGTTTGGTTAAATATCCAGTCAATGGCATTTTATTACCATGGATTAATAACATAGTGTGACGGTTTTAACATTAGCTGGTGAATGATGAATGCATGAGAATGTGGTGTGTGCAGAATATGAATGCATTACTTTTTAATAATTGATCATGAGCCACATTCACGGAAATAAGGGGACTTATGCTATCGTTATGGTCTGTGTGCTATCTGAACACCCCCCGGTCTAGTTCCCACTTATTATCACACCACTTTCTATCTTTACCCTTAATAAAGAAGTAAAGAATCTATACTGGGATAAATATTTCCCTTTTGTTATTTTCTCCTTTGATCTCTGCATGCATAATCTCACATTTGCACCACAATCCAGAAGAGAAATAACAAACTAGTCTGTAGAAATAAAAAAATAAAAAATCCTTGCTTCCCTCTAACTGTGTGTTAGTGTGTGATACACCAGGGGCTCACAGGCCACAATGAAAAAATACCTTGCACCCATTATGTGCATGTGGTATGCCTATAACTAGATTTCACGCCGATTTGTGCATTGTCCATTTCCTCACATTATTCCATTTCCACAGTAAGACCATCTTCTGGTCCTTTTCTTATTACAGCCTGCAGCCTGGAGGACGCAGCTCAGAGCTGGAGTGGGGCTCAACAACGGGGCTGAGAGGTCTGAATGAGATGTATGCATCCACGCTATTGTTCCATCTCAGGGAGCTGTAAGTAAAGTTGCACAGCTCAGCACACTCATGTCCCCTCTGCCCCCCTCCAGTCCCCACCCTCCACAGCTCAGCTCCCCTCTGGCCTCCCTCCCTCCCTCCCTCCCTCCCTCCCCCACCGGTTTGCGCTATTTGATAGTGTAGCCAACTCTATTGGCATGGCAACCAGTTCATTAGTGGAGGCAGGCACCCGTTGCCGTAGCAATGTCTTGGCGGTCCCTGGGAGGTAAACCACATGATGAGGATGCGCGTGTTTTGTGTGTGTATGCACACGCATGTAAGTGAGTTGTAAAGAATATGTGCGTGTCAGTGTGTTGGCCTGAGTGTGTAATGCAGTGTAGTGTTTATGTCTCCACAGTTGCTGTATGTGTGTGTGTGAGTGAGAGAGAGAGAGAGATTGAGTAGCTAATCCCCGGGAGAGAAGTCTAATGTAATGTATACTGTATATTACAGCGACACTTCGCTCCCCATCGTTCTCCTTTATACAATCAAGGATTTTCTGGGATCTTTCTAGAGTTATTTGGACCTTCAATGTGCAGCGTTATGTTTTCTGTAAATGTACTTCCTCTTTGCTTATATACTGTAGCTCCCCTCCTCTCTCTTCATAGCCATCCATGCTGACTCTTTTTAACTAGGTCCTAATATTCACCCCCTCTCGTCATCTCTCTCACTAATAGTTCAGCTCTGAGGTTTGGGACACTGAGTGTTTGTCGGTGATGCTCGGAGCTGAATGCGATGCCCGTGGCTGACGGAGACCTGAGAGCAACGCAGATGCATTCAACATATCCCTTTCTTTTCGGAGTCACTCACTTCCCCAGCTCTCCCCAAACTCATTAAAAACCTATTAGATAATTAGCAATTACTGTTATATTGAGGGCAGATTAGCTGACATGTAGAACAGTCGGCATGTTCAGGGAGTTGGAAATGAAGAAGAAGGAAGATAGGGGGAGGGGTTACAGTTGAGCACCCATTCTCACCTGGATATGGCGTGTGTGGGCTGGCCAATTCTCACCTGCTGCCATCGTACAGCTGAGAGCTGCTGCAAGTGAGAATTGATAGCGAGCAACTTCTGTTTTGAAAACTAATTATGGCCATACTTGACCCAAGGCGGATTCTTAGATGGTGTTGTTGACTGGATATTTCTTTCCTTGCAGGTTGTGCAACACATGTCAAGCTCTGGGGTTTTTTTCTGCTTCCTTCTGGGACTCATCCCAGGGCTTTTGGGATGACTGGAGTGAAAACGCTTTGAAACAAGAGATGTGCTTGTGTGCAGTTGCGCACACCATCTGGCTAATGCACAAAAATGTATGCATTAAAACGAGTACCCCTAGGTACCTTTCAGTGACTAATCTGAAACAGCTGTAGAGTCAACGCCGCAACAGAACTAGTGGAAAATGTTTTCATTTAAGGATGCAAAAAAGTCGGGTTCAAACAGGAAATAGTTTTGAATCCTTCAGATCCACCAGGAAACAGAGAGCAGGTTTAAACAAAAAGAAAGAAAGGGAAGAGAAGAAAAGAATAAATTAAGGTACCAGCATATCTGTATATAGCTATTCAGGACATTTTTTGGTATCCAGCACAAATGATAACCCCCACAGACTGCAATGATCTCTATAAGTTTAGTTTTATCTGTCTTTGCATAAACATTTAAATCAATAAAAGTTACAAAGGCCAAATACAGTCTGCCTAAACTTTGTAAAGAAGTCTGAAATTTTATTTTTATTTTATTTTATTCTAAAGCCATACACCAGAGAGACTGGCCTTCCTCGTTTGAAAAGACTTCGAGTGCCCTCTTTGTGAGACAAACTGTTTTTAGGCTACTCAGATATCTAAACTTTTAAATGTTGGATTTAAAACAAAAAACTGCTTTGCATATTTAGTTGTTTTTCTCACACTTTTTTTTTAGAGCTGAAAACTGACTGTGCTACAATATTTTTTTCCCTGCCTTAACCTGGGATTATTTCACGTGTGTTTGTGTCTTGACAAGCATGACGTGTTTTTCATAACATTTGACCAAAGTGCTGCGGAGGAGAAAAATGCACCTACTGTTTGTTTGATGTCAGGGATCCCAATGCGAAACACCATCATGGTCAGGTAGGTGTCCTCCAGCGGAGCCACTGTGGTCATGCTGCGCTCCATGAGAGCGCGTCTCTTCTGCAGCGCATTCAGGCCCAGGTGGTGAGGCTGCTGATTGGCTGCTATGAGAGGAAACTGCTGCTTATTGGCTGCTTGATGATGTAGCGGGACTTGATTCGTCATGTAAGCCATACCCCGGTTTCCCAGGTTCCCCGGCCTCAGGGGCCGGTCTGCTCGCTGTCTACCGACCACAATGGCTGCTGGTTTCACCACCTCGCCACCTTTCCCTTCCCAGGATTGCCGTCCTCCCGTCATTTCCTTGTCCTCTAGACCCTCTAACCCTCCATTCTCCGTGTCACGTCCATCTTCCCCTGTTGTGTTTTCGCTTCCCTGCTCCTCTTCCTCCTCTTCATCCTCCCCATCTTTGTCATCCTGACCGGGATAAAAGTGCTCATTATTTCCCAGCATCCTTTGCTGTGCAGGTGTCACTGCAGAGAGGGCTGAGTGACATAGCTGTCATGGAGACAAAACATGGCTATCCCATGAGACTGTCTTCATCCTTTGACACATGCTGTGGGGAAAAAGGCAGAAAAGGGAGTAAACTTTGGTCATTTAACTCTTGTCATTTCATTGATTGAGTGAACTTTACAAAATTAGTAGAAGACACGTGCAATAATAGAAAAACTAGCCACGGGCAATGCTAATAAGTCCACATGTGTGAATGAGCACAGAACTGGTCCACATTTCCCATTTAGCCACTGGGAATGCATCGGGGAATAGCAGGCTGATGAAAGACACGCTATATATAAACTCTGTGAATTTGCATCACAGGTTCTCTGCAGAAGGGAGTGAGTAGGATGTGCAGTTTAGCTTCACATGAGGTCAAGATCATTGCTACTTTGTGATAATGGAAGCCGACCCATGTCTCAGGCACGGCCCAGGGCTAACAGCCAAATGTGAGCTCTTAAAGGAAAATTCCACCATCAGCTGCTTGTACGTTGTGTCATATCACTGCTCTTTGTTTACTGTGGTGCAGGTGTTATTTTTAAATTAGGTGTTGTTGTGATCTTTTTCCCACTTTCCCTCCAGTCCCTCCACCTGTCTTCTTGACCTGCTCAGACAGGTGATACTCAAAACAAATGTGTGAACGTGTTGCACAGAGTTCTGTGCAGCAGCTGTAACAAGAGTATCTTCAATGTCTAACCCTATCATTTGCACATTAGCAACAAAAAACAAAACTACTTGGTTTTGATTATGATATGTACAGTAGGAAGCCTACTGTATAGCCATATTTCATTCATGCTATGAGTTTTTTGCTACCCTCCCACACACTCCTCCGCAATAGGTGAGAAGTTGTTGCATACTATCTGTATAATATCTGTAAAACCTCTGCACTGTGTTTTCTGACCAAGTTGTACGAATATATCCAGGTTGAGTTGAGTTTTGATCGTCCTTTTAGACAATTTGCAAACTTTTCCAATTACTATCAACTTAATAGAAGCGGATTACCTTGACAATTGTAACTTCAGCCCATATTCCAGATTTAAGGGAATCTGGGAAGTTTTACTCTGCAAAGGTATGCAGATAACTCAATAAATCTACTCATCTGAGTACACTGGAATGAAACAGTTTGAGGATGTGCTAAATTCAATTTAAGTCTGTTCTATGCTATGAAAGTTCAGAAGGTTTTTGAGCTGAGAAAAGCAATAAAAAGGTTATGACATTGCAGCGGGGTGCAGCCGTTTTCAGTAGAAATTGTTAAATGTAGAATTACTTTCTTCTTTCATGAACGTCTATAAAAGAGAGCCTTGCTCTTTGACCTTGAGAGACTGACAATAAAATGTAATCATGACTATTTAATGGTTTAGACAGTTGAAGCACGCTACCAAAGTCTACTGACATTAAGTGAAAAACAGCTTAACTGAGATAATGCCAGGTCTGCATTTGGTCAGTTATTTGCAGGAGAGGGTTAGGGTTAGTAACCAAGTACCAAACAATAAAGCTGACCAAAAAATGCAAGCTGCACCATCAACAGTTTTAAAAGTGTGTTGGGGTGGATTTTTGCTTTAAGATTGTTTCACTGTGTCTTTGTGCTTCAGATTTGGCATACTGGCGCCTCCATATGTTCTGTCCTGGTTTTTCTGTGGTGAAGTCTGGCTACGGGGGCTTTGCCATCAAGCAGATCTGGACCATTGCCAACAGCCACTTTAATGATGGTGAATGACGCAGGGGATCTCCCACTGTCTCATTGGTAGTTTGGTGCTCTGAATATCATATGAGTTGGGAGTCTGAAATAGATGAGTATCTGAATGCTCAGATGGACAGATGGAGACAAACTCAAATTAGGACACAGAACTAAACTCATTCAATCACAGATTACCAACATGCAGATACTTAAAGAGTCAGTAAGTTATTGATAAAATATCATGGTGTTGATGAAGGTTAAAGGGGCATTAAGTGATCAATGACTTTTGACTTATCAACCTCTATCGGTGACCAAGGAACATCGACAGGTGTCTGGCACAGCTTACAGTGGCCTGTAATTGACATAAATAATAATGTAGAGATGAAGAAGCTAGCCAATTGCCAGACATCCAACAGAAACATTTAATGAAGAGGTCACAGTATAGCCACATTAAAAGTAATAACACAACTGTTATCTGTTTTTGGGCTTGAAATCAAAGTGGTCTTGTCCTTTTTGGTACAACTTAGCCTAATATGTCTGTGTGTGTTGCACCTTGAACAGGAAGATAAAGAACCTCCTCCCTCCAGATGTTGGAGGTTATCTTAAGGAGGAAATGATACACAACCTCTGGGCAGGTTGGAGGCTACAGTGATTCACTATTGGAAGCATGCTAACAGTCAAAGTTGACTTATCCATTGCTGGAGGCAGCTGTAAGTGAGCAAGGATATCACAATTGGGGATGAACCAACAATGTGTCTTTTAGACTAGATAGTAGTTTACACTATTGCTGTCTATGCAGAGATAGCAAAAGTTACAAATAGCTCCTTTAAGGAAACCACCACTTGCATTGCTGGAAGTATCCGTCCTCGTCGGTTGTATACTGTTATCCATGTCTATAATAAATAAATAAATAAACCCCACCCTGTTTTTCTACTGTTAAACGACTCAAATCAAATCATTTCCAACACTGAGCTCAAGTCATGACCTAAGATTCAGGATATGGGGTCAATCTCTAAATTAAATTAGTTGACCAAGAAAAGTATTAAGAAGTTACACAAGGATGACCTAAATCTGATTTTACACAACCAAACTTTTATGTCTGTTTTATGATATGAAACAATGAAGAAATAACTGCATTTTATTTTCAAGATAACTATTGTAGATGTTACTGGTATGCTATGTTATGTTATGTCAGCAGTGTTGACTGAACTATCACGTATGCAAACACACGTCAAACCTCCTCTGTTCATGTCTCACTGGCCAAAAGGAAGTCTGCTAGTTGAGCATTTCTGGAAGGATACCACAGTGGGAAGAGGATTGACGGTGGTCGATTCCCCAAGATGCTCTGAGAGTGACAGGGTGGGCCACTTCAACACAAACACAACGTCTGTCAGAGCAAGTAAACCGGGGCAGACAAGAGACAGAGAGAACTGACGAATGGAACCACTTTAGTAAAAAAGTATAAATGATGTATGTTTGACTACAGATAAGAGCACAATGTAGGTCCCAACATTATATGGTTTACATGCCCAAAAAAATGTGTGCTACATTTTAGGCCAAAAACATCCCTAATCAAGAGCGAGAAACAAGAAGTGGCATGTTTAACACTCACAATATTTTGGAGATTAAGACTATCATTCAAGTACAGCAGAGGGGACCAGAGGAGGTTGATTTATGAACAAAGTCTCATCAAATATTGAACAACATTGAGTCTGCAATAGGCAAGATAAGGAACGAGAGGGACAAGCTGAGAGTAGACAGGAGCCAACTAATTGGGATGTAAAAGGGAAGGGAGAATACACAAGAGAATAAGATGGAGAGAGTTGTAGTTTGCATAAAGCAGAGTAATCAGATTGAAAGAGGACAACTGTGGCTTGATGGGGGGGACGTGTTGGAAACTAACTATCAACAGTTAAGTGAGAATAAGAAACAGGATGAGACGGGGTAGAGTTATGTCTGAAGTCTTCATATTCAGATTTCGTATTCTAACTATAGCTCACACATCGTTGGTGAAAATGGCCTCATCTCGCCTCTCGCTCTGTCACAACAGCAGCTCTGACTTGGCTCCTTTCATCAGCTGTTTGGCTCTGCTGTCCCTGTGCTGGCCATCATCTCTCCAACTAGTCTTGACTTTTCTCCCTCCTGGGAGAGCGCTGGTGGAGGAGAGGATTGAATTTCTCTCTTCTGACAGAACAGTCTTCTTGCATCTTCTGCCTCAGGCAGAAACCTAATTTTTCATTGTCCTACACTGAATCTTTTCTATTTTTTCAGCCAGCGTTAGGATTCACTTGAATCATTCTTCATCAGGACTTCTTGGCTGATTTGATTATCTTTAACAGGGGATTTTAGTCGGGGCAGCCTGTACCTCACTAGCTTGTCGTTTACATTTATTTTTACTGTTTTGGATGGAAACCAGCGCAACAAATGACATAATAAATGCTAAATTTTGGTAATGAAAAATTCTCTTTCTGAAATTGCACATTACTTATTCATGAGTTTCTACATTTATATTCATTTACTAATTTCTGTATGGCTGCATTTATTTATTCATGTAGCCTATATATATTTTTGTTTCAAGATTTACGTTTTCCCCCCTATATTTCTATTGTGTTTATTGGTTCTGTGTAAATAGGTAGGTGGTCCTACAGTACCTCAGTCTTAAGCTGATGTGATTTCCTGATCTTTTGAGCTTCTAACTCAAGACTTGAATTAAAATTTGAACAGTCATGCAGTGTAAGAGCATAAAAGAGGGATCTGAAGGTTTCAGAAGTTGGTGAGTCAGTCGTCCTCTGGGAAACCATGAAGCTTGACTTCTGATTGTGGGAAGCCATGTAGGCAAAATCAAAGAGAGGATGTTGATAGCTCTGAGCCACCGTGGGTCAACAGACAGTAAGGAAATAGGGTGAAACTAAGATGAGGAATCAGGGGCTGATTAATCATGGTAACGAGGACAGAGATGGATGCCCTCCTTGAGCACCTGGAGAGCAAAGATAGATGGATGGAGAGATTTGCGGAGAGGTCACTTCATCTCTATCATCTCCTCTGAGACCTTTTCTGTACACTCCCCCCTTTTTTTGGAAGGTGTAACAAAGATGCAGTAATGAGTTTGGGGCTTATTTGTCTGCTTTGGTCCTTGGGGGTCCATATAAACAAAACAATACGTGTGTTTGAGCTAATAAATCAACTTCTTACTTTACTGCACTGTAAATTATGCACAGTGAAAAATAATGCCGGACCTGCGCGGGGCTGATTTTTAGTCTGTCATGCCAATTTTACTGTTTATGGGTGATTCTTACACTACGGGCACTTTTATGTTCTTTGGTCATATTTTTAAAAATACACATCATTTTGTAAAAATTCCACTTTCTTTGTCAAACTAACAATAAAACCACCTTTTAAAAAATGTACCACCTTTCTATTATGATTTTTTCATACTTTTCAACATCCTTACAAGTGTCAGAATCACTGTTTTCTCCTTGTCGCACACCCAGACTTTTAAACTTCAACAATAAAAATAATGTATAAAAATGTGATTTATTTGAAAACTATTAATATACCTGAATTAAGTATCAGTAAAATAATTAAAATACATTATAGTGTTTAATGTGAGACAACCATCAATATTATTTTTTATCCAAAATATAGCTGTCGCACAGTATCACAGTCATTTCCACCACAGCATGTAATGTGCCTTTAAAAAAAGGGATAGAGAGATTGTTTGTCTGGTTTCCATGGCAATGCACAGTGTCATCAGTGCACATTTTGGACATGGAGGGAATTTCAAATTTCATCAGCCACTTTTGAAGAAAAATCAAGGTAAATATTGCTTGATCAGTATATATATTTATTGCATGTCATTTCCAAACATGTTGTACCTTCATATGTGTTTTTAAAAAGTTGTTTTTTTTTAGTTTAATAACTGTATTTTGCATACATTAAGTGCTAAGATTCAAATCAAAGCTAATCAGTTAAGCTAGTCTGCATTTTCCCACAAAATAGTGTAGAAATGTCATTTCCACCACCGTCATTTCCACCACATTACCCTCTGTGGTGGAATAGACAGTAGTGTGGTGGAAATGACATTTATGCTTAAGGTCCAAGTGATATGGATTGTGAGAGTAGATCATGTGATAGACTTCTTAATATTACACATTAAATTAACATCAATTACACATCAAAAGCTCCTGCTAACATTTGTATGTTTTCCATATTTTGTCAACATCTATTGCATGTCTGTCCAGAGGATGTTGTTATGATGCTATGTGAAGCACTTTGAGACATACTGGTTGTAAAAACGGGCTATACAAATAACATTTCCTTGCCTTGCCTAATAATATAATTATATGCTATATTCATATATCTTTTTCCTTTTTCTTTTAAGATGCCACGTACAACTGCAGAAAGGTCCCAGGCCTATAGGGACAAAATAAAAGCTGATCCTGAGAAATATGCAGAACGACTAAAAAGAGACAGGGAGAGATACCAGAGGAAAAAAGAAAAAGGAGTAGTTAAGGCAGTAACAGATTTGTCAAAGAGAGAACAACGGACAAAGGAGACAATGGAGAGTGAATCAAAGAAACAGACGAGAGAAGAATAAAAAAAACAGTGAAATGCAGGCCTACCTCTCCACCACCACACCGCCACACTCTCCTGATGCTGAACACGATGTTGACTTGCCTCCCACACAACCTTCTGCCCGGTCTTTAAGCCAAAAACGTAGTGGAAGGAAAAGGATTGCGAGAAATCGCCAAAAGATGTATTCAGCACTTCAGGCCAGTAATGCCAAGCTTGAGAAAGCCTTACGCAAGGCAGAGAAGTGCCAGAGGTACGACAGACTAAAAAAGAAAATTAGACAGGCTGACTCCCCAAATACAAAATCTAGACAACAAATGGGAAGACGTAGCACTCTAAGAAAAACTTTAGTTTTTCACAACGCTCTAATTGCTGAGCTGCGAGAACGATATGAAAATCTCCATTCAGTCCGAGACAAACAGATAATTTCCAAAGTAATGGCAGGAAAAATCCTTAAGAAGTATAGACTACTAAAAATGGCCCAAAGGGAATTTGGCTTTTCACCCAGACGAATGAGGAGTAATGAAAAAAGGACAAAAGGACTTACATACACTCGTAATAAACAAAAGAACAGCATTAGCCAAGCCACAGAAGAAAAAATCACACAGTTCTTGGAAAGATAGAGAATAGCCGAGCAACAACTGGAAAAAAGGACACTGTGACAAAGAAAAAGATAAAAAGACAAAAAAGATTTCTAAATGAGCCTCTGGAAAAACTCCATGAGAAGTTCAGGAAGGAGTATCCTCACATCCAAATTTCTTACAGTGAGTTCTGTAAGAGACGTCCGTTTTGGATTGTGAAGCCCTCGGTCAAAGACAGAGACACATGTCTCTGTAAGACTCACGCCAATCTGCAGTTCATGGCAGATAAACTGCTTTATCATAAAGTGATCAAGAGCAACAACATTGAAAATTTGATTACATCCCTGTGTTGTTCACCAAATACCAAGCAGTGTATGTACAGGGAGTGTAAGATTTGTGAAGGGAAAGAATTGGAAATCTCGACCTTTGACCCTGGGGCCCAGACATTTTGGTATGAGTGGAAGGGGAAAGCTGAGGAGAGACTGAAGAAAAAGAAAGATGGTTCTGAAGAAAAAATCACAGTCCACTTAACTGACGGTACTCTGCACACTCTGCTTGAAGACTTTTCAACAGGACTAAAAGAAAAACTGGGGAAGCATGTCTACAACATTAGACACCAGTATGCTGCTCTTCGTGGTCTGAAAGAACATCTGTGTGAAAATGAAGTTGTTCTGCATGTTGACTTTGCAGAGAATTTTCTCTGCAAATACAGCACTGAAATTCAGGCAGTGCATTTTGGAGATTCACACAAACAAGCGTCGCTTCACACTGGTGTGGCTTACACCAAAAACAGTGTTCTCTCCTTCTGTTCAGTCAGCTCTTCTTTTCGCCATGATCCCAGTGCTATTTGGGCTCACCTTTCAAAAGTCCTCAGTCACCTGAAGGATCAATATCCCACAGCTTCAGTGCTGCATGTAGTCAGTGATGGACCGACCACACAGTACCGCTCCAAAAAGAATTTTTTCCTCCTCACCAACATCCCATTTCAGATGGGCTGGAAGAAAGTGACGTGGAACTTTCTAGAAGCTGGTCACGGAAAAGGCCCTGCTGATGGGGTAGGAGCAGCTGTCAAAAGGAGGGCTGATGACATCATTGCCCTCTCTCTCTCTCTCACACACACGTTCCACATCTATTTAGTTTCAGGTGTTCTTCACTTTTTACGGAAGTTGAGTGTTAATGAATTGATAATTATTGTTAAATTTATACATCAAAAACACAATTGTTTGATGAGTATTAAGTGTTGGTTTTGTTTAATGACAATTTTTATAATATTCAAATAAATGTCTACTGTTTCTCTACTCTCTCTCTCTCTCTCTCTCTCTCTCTGTCA
Source organism: Decapterus maruadsi (assembly GCA_030347415.2). NCBI lineage: Eukaryota > Metazoa > Chordata > Actinopteri > Carangiformes > Carangidae > Decapterus > Decapterus maruadsi. The sequence goes on from CM064888.1 coordinate 13,650,797, forward strand.
CACACACACACACACACACACACACAAATGCACACACACCTCCCTCTTTCTCTCTCTCACACACACGTTCAACACCTGTTTAGTTTCAGGTGTTCTTTACAGTTACTTTTTACAGAAGTTGAGTGTCAATTAATTGATCATTATTGTTAAAAACACAATTGTTTGATGTGTGTTGGTTTTGTTTATTGACAATTTTAATAATATTCACATAAAGTCTACTTTTTCTCTAAATTGACGAGTTCTTTGTCATTTCCACAACGCCCTGTCATTTCCACAACACCCTGTCATTTCCACCACCACAGATATATTTCTTTTAAATATTGTAAAAGGTCTCACCACATACAAAAAAATCTCCACAATTAATAAGGTCACGATCCACTTTACATAATAATCCAAGTTATTCATTTTGTAAAAAGCACCAACCCAAGCAATATTAAATTCCAGATGTAGCAGGTGTACAATTCAGCAGTTGGTCCTTAAGAGATTGAATTGATTTAATTAATAAATGTATGATTATTGTGTATTATGGAAAAAATAGTAAAAAATAATTACAAAAAGGGTCTCACATAATTTTAGAGTGGTATAAGTTATTTATAATTAAATAACAGTTGTATATTGAGATGTGGTGGAAATGACATTTGTTCATCGCAGATCAGAAAAAATGTACAAAATTAACTATTTGTCTTGTAATCTAAGTTTGTCCTCTTACAGATCTTAAAACTAGACAAACTATTTAAACTTATGAGACTGTGTTAGGTCAGTTTTGAATAACTTTTTTTTATTCAAGTTCACATGGCTAAAAGTGCACCTAGTTGAAGAATCGCCCTTATATCTCCTGTTAAAATATCTTGCGACGTACGTGACCATCTGTACCCTGAGGAGTTTGCTTTGATAGCTGGTGTGGCTGAATGTTGCCAGTGTGCTGCAGGGGTTTCTCTTCTATTTTGGCCACTCTCAAAGGAAATTCATAAGCACAGTCTCACAACAATGGGCCGTAAAGACCTAATGGACAGACGGTTCAACTCGTACTCATATCCTCTGCTTTTGTCAACCTCTCTCTTTCTCTCTCTTTCTCTTTCTCTCTCACTCACTCACTCCCTATGTAGGACGGAGCATGTGTATAGATATATTTTCAGTGTATCGGTCCCCGGAAAGTAGAATTGGAGATCATCCAAGGAACAGATTGTCCCACTTTTATGTCCTGCAAAAGTGGAGCGGCCAAGTTCTGTCCTCTATATCACTCTCTTTCACTGGGTCTCCACCCTTCAGCCTCTTTCACACTGCCAGTGACAAGGAACCGTCAAGAACACTCTAGGCCTATACTCCAGCACAGGATGGATGGGATGAGTCACTAAACTGTGGGGAGAGGGCCCTTAGCTTTGTGTGAATGGTGCATCGCTAGCCATTAGATCTGGGTCTGGTGCTCTGACGTAGGAGTTTAAGGGGGGCGGGCCAAGCTGGGGTATACAGTAAGTGGACACCCACTTGTGTAATGCACCAGCGTTCATTAAAGTGAACTGTGAGGAACAAGGACAGGAGTGAATGAGTGAGTGATTTTGGACCCAATCTACGTTTTTAGGAATATTATATTATTTGTTTTACTTCCTGTTGCTATGATGAGATGGCTTGGTGTTTTCAGGCGTTAATTAAATTTATGCTTGATAAAAATCAGATGAACGCAAGAGCTTAATTGACAGTCATGCCGTCCTTGATTAATTTTACGGGCAGATAACAATAACAGCAATAGACTCATCCTCTATGCACTCACACATCCTGGCATTTCGCTCAGCAGGGGGGGTTGGGGCTATCCAACACTAACTCGCGCCTTTTAATCAACTGCATATCTGAAGCTAATCAAACATAAAATGATAACCCTGCTAATCAGGAATTAAAAGTGGATGATTGAAATAATTACCCGCAGCTCCCCGTTTCACAATAAACATCCTGCTCCTTTTATCTGCGTCCCAGCTCCGTCCCTCCCATCCCCACCTCACCAAGGACGGGCTTTTTTTAGGAAAAAGGGGGCCACAGCTTACTCCATAGGTTACAAACCGCTCATCTGATGTTCCAAGCACGTGTGTACTGTATGCGCATACACATGCACACACTCACTCTGGGATCTCACACACAGAGACTCCACAGTTTGAGTCTTTAAGCAGCACTCAAACGCATCTGTCCTGGAAAATATGTCTAGCAGAAAGCAACACTAAGTGCCAGACCACTCAGCCCGAGCGTGGCTGGCGGTCTCGTGTCGATCAAAGTGGGCTATCTTTCCCCTCAGACTGGATATAATTGGGTCAGGTGAAGCATGCGCTGAGGGCCTCGCTCGGGCTAAACTTGGCTGGTCGGGCTGGGAGACCTCAATGCAGCACCGATTTAGTGAGTGAACACCCCCTTGCGCTATTTTTGAGACTTTCCCCCTCCTGTACACATTATTTCATACAGTAGCTGAATCTTCAACTAGAAAATTTCCTCTCGGGAAATTTTGAAAGGGCACCGGGAGCTACTGCCGTTCTAACCATCTCTGTCAACATGGGAATCAAACCCCCGATCTTAAGGTCAAGACAGAGCTGATCAGACACATGATCATCTTTCTATAAGCACTGATATGGAGGAGCTGTAATCACATGAAGTTACCTGTGTTAGAGTGAGAGAGATGAGTGCGCGCTTATGCGCGCATTTGATGTGTTTGTGTGTCTTTAACTGTAATCACAGGAAGTTACCTGTGTGTGTTAGAGTGTGGGAGAGGAGTGCGCGCTGGCGCGCGCATTTGTATGTTACCTGTGTGTTTTTAATGTGTGTGTGTGTGTGTGTGTAACTGTAATGACATGAAGCTGGTTCTAGAGTCTGTGTGTGTGACTGAGCTGCATCCTGTATCAGTCTGATTTAGCTGTGTGTCTGTGTTTACAAACATCTTAACGAGCTCCAGGTGGATTGTTTATGGAGTTAACGACCCTGGCCTGAGGATCAGAGGTTACCATGACAACTTGAGCTGGTTGCCAATGACGATAGGGGCCCCCCAGGCTGAGGCAGACAGAAATGTCGAGAAAAAGACTGATTTTCTGCCTCTGCACTGGTCTCACATTTAGGCTTATTCTGACAAAACGGTAGCTCCTATCAGAACAAGACACGGATCAACGGTGCCCTAAGGCCTTCCTGAAAATTTTGGTACGATTTGGTGTTTCTACAGTAAATATTTTGGCGACACGGGCAGTTTTAAAACATCGGTCCGTTCTGCTCCTCTCAGAAAATTTTTGTATTGGAGTCAATGAGGCAAAGAGACAGACATGGCCGCACTCAGAGGCTGCTAATTCAAATTCTGTAAGTCTCTCTGATATTTTGAACACATTGTGGGAGACAGAACAAGTTTGTCTACAAAACTGTGAAAAATTATGTGTGAAAATTGTGTCCAAGAGGAGTGTGGAAAGAGAAAGAATCAAGTTATTCAGGGCTTTCCCCCACTCTAGCTGAGTCACTCTAGCACGAACACGTTTTACACCCATTATAATCTCATAATTTCTCCAAAAATGATCATGGTCATTGATCAGGGATTGATCAAAAACTATACAACCTATCAAAACGTGGAGTAATACACCAATACAAGACTTGTGTCTACTATTTAAAGTTTAAACGACGTCTCTAGGTGAAAGTATGCCTGAGCAGTAGACAACAGTTGGCAGTATGAAAAATCCGATGATTTGTTCGTTTTTTGACCTTCTCCCATGCATTCTCTATGGGAAAAAAGGAAAAATAGACTGTTTAGAAAAGTAATAGCACACCGATCCCGAAAACGTTTTGATATATAATTGTCCTGCAACTCTTCGAGTTGCAGGACTAGTAGCGAATCAAAAATCGTCCGGAAGTTGAAAAAAAAAATAACTAGGAAAAAATCCACAGAACCCTGTCAATTTCAAATCAAAAGAGAACCCCAAATCAGAGTCTTCTCAACTTTTACTCTTTCTAGCTGATGACCCCAACTTTTCACCACTCAAAGTCGTGTGAATGTGTGTATAGCACAGTTTTAAAAGGATAGATAGAGAAAAAGTTTTGCAAATCTCCCGTGACCCTGTCAACAAATCAAGTGACACTGACTGCCACAGCACCGAGAAAAAATTAAACTTTGCAAACATAATTCCAGCTGAACCTTTAGTCTTGATACAATATTAATGAAGCGCATTTAATGTCTTAGAGCATATTGATTTTTCTTGTTATTGGAGGGTATTACTGCAGGCTAATGAGCTGATCCATGTGGGCCAATGAGACACAATGGTCTTGTTATTATTTGCTTGGTAATAAAGTATTCCCTTCAACCATGGATGAAATGACACTAAATCCCAGGTTGATGTTCTCATATCCTTATCAAGACTTTCATAATGGGTGTCTTAACAACCTTAGATACATAAAAATGAAAAGTTGGTGCATGTGCATGCCATTAAACACCTAATTTCTGAGTCCAGGTCATTATTCTAAGCTATAAATTAACTCATTTCCCATTCACTCTCAACATGACGTACAGAAAATGTCATGGTAACAAATACTCCAAAAGGCAACTGTGCAGCTGGTTGCCTTCTGTTACACAATCACAAAACAAAACAAAACAAAACAAAAAACGGAAGGAAGGTGCAGATGCAGAGTCGAAATGTTTCCAATAAAACAGACCCATCTATAGAAATACTGGTATCGAGTAACTTTTTTCAAGGGCATCCTCTACTTTTTACACATGTCCCAGAGCTCCCGAGTGAAGACCTCAGGCCTTGAATGCAATGAAAGCAGGCCACAGACAAACTAGTCAGACACACGGAGATGAGCGCAGGTTTAAGGCTTTTGGGTGGGTTTCATGTCAGATAAACAGCCACAAATAGACTGTCCAGCAGTGACAGTTTCACTTACCTTGCACGTCCATTGACATAAAAGGTAACACTGAGAGATAAAAGTCAACAAGATACTAATAAATGCTGTTAGACATGGCTGACAAAGTGAGGACCATGTCCACGCCTGTCAGGCCCCATTACGGTCCGTCCACCCACCGTGTAATGGGATCTGATTGGTTCTACAAACAGGAAGAGCTTTCATTCTTCACTTACTTTTGTCTGATAGACTACTGTTGACGCTATAATGTTCTACTGTGACACTTAAAACCTCGTACAAAGAGGGATGAAGACAGTGTGAGGATCAAAAGTGAGCCTGGATGGCAGATAGAAAACGTATTAGGGTATAAATGTACACTTTTCCTCAAAGTGTGTTTTTTACATTTCCTCTCAACACAAATCAAATCTACAATATCTTGTTACACCCCAGAAATGAGTGAAGAACTGCAGGCGAAGGGGGGGCATCTGACTCTGGTGGTTTGAAACAGGCTGCTCAGCAGACCAGAAGCTGGATTACATCAGCAAACAGTGAGGCTAACTATGTACGAAGTAAAGTCCATGTAATCAGCGCATCTAAAATCCAGCAGTTGGCTCTCTGAGCCATCTGTGCAAGGAGAGTCTGACTATATTTTTCAGTCATTAATGTGAAGTTGTGTTCAGAAAGTGTAAAGCTGGAGCTATTTGAGTTCTTCATAATGGTGGATGTGTTGCAGTTTGCTGGCTTCTGTTTTCATGGCTTACGGCAATCCTCCAGATCTTTCCCCTGGGGGAAATCTCCCTGTATGTAATAATGAAAAGCCTGCAGAGTCAGGGGAAACGGCTCTTCTCTTGCGTTCCATCTTAATGAGTACAACAATGAGACTGTGTCAGTTGCACAAATAATAATTAGAAGTTCATTAAAAAGCATATACGAATATAAATCTTGTTTAAACATGAAATTGCCTCTTCAGGTTATTTGATGATTCCTCTGTAAATGTCAAACAGAAGATGGTCGATGGGCTTTCTGAGCTCAGACTGTTTGTCCTTGAATTATGAGCTAATTAAAATGTGTGAGTGTGAGTGTGTGTATATATTTATATATACATATGGAAGTGTATGCATTTGAATTGCTTATATGTTGGTTTTACAGCAGTGGCCCAGTTTTAGGCACCTATGGGACTGATTTAAAGAGCATTTTGTTGGGGGGTTTTGCATTTCTTCTTCGCAGATACACCAGCAGCTCCCAGCTAATGGGGCCTAGCTCTCTTCCTCCACAGCAGTGAGCTGTCACTGGAAATATTCTCTCACCATGTCCATCTTTTGTCTTACACTCTCTCCATACTGAAACCCTGGAGGATTACTAGAGCATATAGCCCTGTCACATCTGCTACACTGACCAGGCTGCTCATCAACTCCTGCTCCTGCTGAGGACAGAACAGGACCAGGCAGGAGAAAACAGCATGAGGTAAGACAGGATGTGGCGGAGATGAGTGGGCAGTGGTGGCTGAAATTTTCTGAATCACAGGGATGCACATCAAACTTTCTGTGCCAAATCCACTGCATCTCATGTGTTTTTATTTTCACACTCACTCGTTTCATAATCACATCCACTTTCCCACATTACCCACACATTACTGATAATCACAGAGTCCCTCTCTGTCATTGATAACGTCACCTGCCCTCCTTTGTTCCATTATGATCAATTGTTCTGTGTTTGTGAGGGAGCCATTAATCTTCACGCACCCACTCCGCTCTAAATTGCCCAGTTTGTTTTTTCTTTCGTTACCAAATGAAATCCCCTGGGTGCACTTCTCCAATAGGAAAATATGCTTTTAAAGCCAGTATTGCTTGTTATGCATTACACCATGTAGGGCAGGTCTTCGGAGGCTGTGAAAAGTCAATTATGTTGTATCTATAGGCTGGGAATTAACTGGTTGAGTTGCTGGTGTACAGCACAAAGTGAAACCACAACACATTGTTACATCCTGACCTTAAATAAATGTGTGTGTGTGTGAGTGTGAGTTCTCTGGGGTCCTCTGGGTTTACACCTTTCCACCTGCCGGCACCATAAATACTGTGAGCAGGTAATGATTTTGACAAGTCCCAGCTAAAGCAGGATGTGAAATGTGGGTGTTGATGAGCTCTCATTTGATTTAGCTAACCTTTCCATTTTAACTCCTTTTCTCTTTGAACTGATCCCACTAAAATGTAATGCAATCCTCTAAGTGTCTGGGCGGTATTAATATGCGTTACATAAGCAAAAGTATTCACAAAAAAAGAAAAGAAATTCCAAACAAACTCCCAGACTGATTTTTAGTTTATATTATCTACATCAATTATTTCCTCATTTTCCTCTGTGCCTGGACCAAAGTAACACAACAGGTCATAATCTACTTTGTAGCTGCGGGGGAGCAGTTGTAAAATACAGCAATATACAATTATAATTCATAATGAACACGGAGTAATCTACATGAAACAGAGGCTTAACTAGTCACAAGGGATTCAATTATGGCCATAAAGTTGGATTCGGCCTGAACGCCTCATTTAGAGAAACGAACCTTTCCGCCATCACTGCCCACTGTGTCCAGTAGAAAAACGCCTGTCAGCAATGCTTTTACTTCTATGTTACCTTAATGTGTGTTTTTGCGATAAAGGCTCTGACATTCACATTAACTACAAGCAAACAATTGGACTTAGCCGTCATTACAGCTGCCTTACGCTGCGTGCCGTAGCCAATAAAGCTTACATGCTCTCATAAATCAGTCCTAAAGCTGTTCTGGAGTGATACGTCCAATTACTATGGAGTTTCCTTTGAAGGCTCTGTGATCTTTGTAATTCTTTTTTCTGTCCTACTTTGCTCTTCCTCCCCACCTACATAAAACATGTGAATCAGACCTCAGAGGATGTTTACCCCCCCCCCCTTCTCCGTCTCTCTGCCACAATTTCAGCAGCACCCACTTCTTTTTGTGAACTGCTGTGACTTTCACCCTCACAAACCTCTGCTGCTAAATGTTATGTCCTCTTGAACGCCCTTCGTACTGTATTCAGTTTGAAACACAAGATGTTTTATCATCAGAGTTTTTTGATTTTTGCATTATGAACACTTTGCATTACTTTGATCATGAGATAAACAGTGATTTCTCTGGTTTAGGTTCATTTCAACTTAAAAGTGAAGATAAAAAAAAAAGTAAATACCTTGTAGTCTGCAGTTCAGGTTGTGTTGCTCCTCGTTGTATCCGCAGTGACCTCCTTGATAAACCACAAAGAGAGTAATAAAAAAAAGAAGAAGAAGGGACCGGGATTAGAAAATGAGACAAAGATCCAACTGATAAAAAAAAAAAAAAAAAAACAGATGAGGAAAAATGAGAAAAAGTGATTTGCTTTTTCTCTTTCAAAATCACATTTTCATGCCTTCTAGTCTTTAAATGTGCATCGGTGTGAGACAGCCTGAGCCAGTGCATTGAGCAGCCTTCCCTTTCTCTTTTCCATTCACACACACGCACACACTTTCACCTACTCTGTGCCCCGGCGTAGCCATCTCTCCCTCTCCCTCTCACCATATTGCACACACAATCACGCACGCTATCTCCAACGTGGCGTGCTCCCTCTCTCTCCCTCTCTCTTACTTCAGCTGTTAGATTGATCTCTCTCCTCCATCCTCCTTTCTTTGTACTTCCACCGTGCAGACTCTTCGCCATCCATCTGTCAGTTGCTCTCCCTGCTCTCTCTTTTTTTTTTGCACCCAAGTGCTCTTCTATTCAATTATCCCCAATTTTCTTCATTACTCTCTCACTCTCACTCTCTCTCTGTCTTTTTATCATTCACTGTTCCACCACATTCCTCTCTCTCTTTCTTGCTCATTATCTCTGTCATTCTATCAATCAGACACACTCAGGCTCGTCCCATGATATGATTCCCTCCCCTCTATCTCTCCCCGTCTCACATGTACAGTAGATGGATTCAGGCCACCTCACTGTTCCCCCCCTTTTGTGTCTTTGTTCCCGAGATGTCGTCACAGAAATGAGGAAAAATTGCTTTGACTTCCTCCATTGATAAAATGTGACTTTATTAGCCTATGCGGCCGCAGTGTAGGAATAAAAAAAGACAATGACAGGTACATGTCTGTCGAGAGAATTGCTGCTCTGACACAAACCTGGAGGTCTGATGTATTGAGTTGCTGTCTCTTATTTTAAAATGTCTTATCACCCCCCAAAAAATAAAGCAGCCTATAGGGTTTATTGGCTGAGCTCTGAGATGTCTGCTGCTGGGACCTCAGCCTCAGTCCCAGTGCAGCGGAGCTGAGTAACATTTTGTTTGCTATGCTCATCGCTCTGAAAATTACATTTGGTAAAACTCAGCACTAAACACAATCATGTTGCTATGGAGTCAGTGAATCCACTACAACTTCAGCACGTTTTTCAGACGATGCATGTATTTTTTTTTTTTTTCACGCATTTTGGCTGATCATTTGGCCTCTTTAGTTTAACCAGAGAAGTGCAACTTCAAAACTAACACTGGATCCGTTAGACGGTAAAGTTAACTTAAAAATGAACATTTAGAAATGTAGATTAACAGATATTAAAGGATAACTTCATCCTATCAATTTGCGTATCAGAGTGTTGAGGGTTATGATTGTAATTAGAGCCTAACCAAGCAGGCTTTCTATAGCGACCTGTTTCAACTCTGACCACACCAAGCATCCCTGAAGGTCTTGGTTAGTGTGAGCATGGGTGTGTGCTCTTTTGTACATGTAACCATATCCTTAGAGTAAGACAAACCATAACAGCATACATAATAATATTGTATTTTAACCTCAAAATCTTATCTCAGCACACAGGCTCTACTTGTTTTACAGAAGGAAATATCTAGGCCTTTTATCACTTCCTCATTTTAACCAATGATCTCATCTCTATAAGGGATGCACGATACCACTCTTTTTTCAAACCGATACGATACAGATACTTGGATCTGAGTACTTGCCGATACCGAGTACCGATGCCGATCCTTCTACCACAACAAAAAAACTAACGATTAGGCAAAATGCAATGAATTGGAAGACAAGTTTTATTTTCTTCTCTGCTTGTTACAACGAAATGTGTTGTAATAAGCCTCTGATTAAAGAAAAAATACAACAAAGATGCAAAGCCACCCTCTGATCGCGGTCTTCATGCAGAGCAATTGCATGCACTGGTATCGGTTTTTGTACTCGCTAAATTTCACAGATACTGATACCAGTATATTATCGGACCGATAGGGTGCATCCCTAGAAACAACATAATCATTACGTTAATGTTCATATGTGATGATAATAAGTGAGTTTGTACTGTATAGTACGGATTATCCAGTATAGGACTCATGCAGCTGGAGTGTTTGAGTGCAAAGCTGTCCTCATGTTCTGTAGCTGCTTTTAGAGCCCATCAACATCAGAATCAACAGAAGGATAGAAGACGGAGGAAGGTGAGCTCGGGTGAACCGCTCTAATGCACGCACTGTTAAGAGGAGATGGAGATGAATCCTAACACATCCGGCCTCTTAAGGACGACATGACACCTGCACTGAAACCCTGTAGTGGGTGCTCTCCTTTAATGGTGCACCACTCCAGCGTGTATATTCACCACTCTTTCATCCCACTCCGGTGCTTCCACTGCCCAATGTCCTTATTCTGAGAAACCAGCTTTCCTCCTGCTTTCTGCGTTAACCCCTCTCATGCCAAAGGCAAGGAGAGAAAAGTGGGTCACGGGCAGATGGAGCACTCAGTAGTAAGAATATGCTGGCTCGGTTTTTATTTTTGTTGTGTTTCAGTGAGTGCGGCTGTTTTGCTTTGGGTGATGTGGAGTCAGAACGAAGTGGAAAACAAAAAGCAATAACAAAGACTGAGGGTGAAATTATTGATTCATGAAATCGAAGCTGCGAAGCACAGACACAGTGTTTCTTTAAATCAATGACTTGAAACATAAAACGACGTCCCTTCATTTTCACTTTGGAAAGTTCCCATTATTGTGAAGCAAATTCACATTAATGACCCTTGACCAATGCAATCATTTCAAGATTCACAACCTGTGACCACTGCTATATATGTTACTGTACAGTCACAGTCAGACACAGGCTCCAACCGGCTCTGAGGCCTCATTTACACTTTTTTTTCTGTAGGAAAAGCGATGCAGTGCTGGACTCTGGTGGCCATTTCAAGTAACTGAGAGCAGAGAGCAAACAATATATAAAATAGGAGCAATAAAAGACTGTTCTTAGACCGATCCTCACACAACCCTTCATCTCTTTTCTTGGTTTCCTTTTCAGCCAAGTGTGTTTCAACGGATACTATTTTTTCTCAGAACAGTATCGCGCCTAACAAAAGAACTTCCTCTAAAAAAGGATTTGCAAACATCAGTAGGTCTGAAATTTTCCACTGTGCAACTGTCCACTGGCTGAATTCTTAGAAGCCACATGGACAGAAACAACTTTTTTCTTGTCACGTGTCAGACTTATTTGCATGCAGTTCTGCTGAGAGACAACTGCACTTCAGACACGTAGGCTGCAAATGACTTTCAGTAGCAGTAGAAGAGCTGGGCCACCATAATTTCCCTTCCTGTCAAATGAATGTACAAAAAAAGCAGAAATTGCTTCAGTTTTCTTGCAGTCTTTTAGTTTCTGTCTCATAAATCATTATTATTTTTTAAACCTGCTCATTATTTCCACATTCATCATCACTTTTCCGGTCCTAGCCTGAGAGCCGCTGTCAGCGCAGTTCACACCCCTTGTTGTCACTCTGTGGTCAGTGGGCGACAACTCAAAACAGCTCGTCTGGTTTCAGCTGTTAATCGTTTGATCTGATAAACAGCAGTTTCATTTCTCACAAACAAATAATAAACAGAATGTTAGTTATTTATACAAAAGAGCTCTGAATTAGAATGGGTCACAGAGAAATTATAAAACACGCTGCAAAGAATAATGAAATATTCATGTCAACAAAACTTATTTCAAACCACTGTGCATCCTCATGAACAAAAAGTCTAAATGTGACTCCTCACAAATATCCCTTTTGTCCTATTTTCTTTTCAGTATCCCATAAGCTGTTGCATGCAAATAATGCAAGTAAATCGACAAGGTGGGCCTCACCAGTTCATGCCTAAAAGATGTGTCACACTGTAATGCAATGACATCATATTGCAGTTCATATTTATTTCTGTTCAGCTTGCATTAAATACATACACTGAATAAGTTCTGTTACAGATGTACAGACAAACATCAATGTGATAAAGGTTCATCTTGTTGCAGGCCTGGATATGTTGGAGACATATAAAGGCTTTTACTTTGAGCACCTGAACTCACCACTACTTCAGCTCCTTTGTAAATGATGATGAAGTTATGAAGTGCCTCTCAAGTTTAGCAATTAGGAAGTGTAAAAAGATACTCAGGGCGCATGTCGGGCCATGGCTGCCTCATTTCCAAACTTCTGCTGTGTGAAGGACCTGCTTTTATTCTCTCCTTCAATGTCACATCATAAGGAGACTAAATGAAGACAGTATTGGACATCAGTATTTTTATAGTTTGAATTGTAATAAATTAAACTTTTTCGAGGGAAAGGATTACAACAGGTTTTCAACAATTAAATAAAATAATAATAACAAGACATTTTAATAGCCTTGTAGTGTTTCCCTTCTCTCTTTGTCTTCCATTTTTCTTTCTGTTTATTTTCTCAATGATTTGGTTTCATACTAAGTGTTAACCACACTTACACTGCAAAAGGTCTTTCCTGGAATTGTTCAGTCCTTCCTTGACCAGCTACTTATACGAATAAATAATGTTACTTATGAGAGGAAGTGTTCTTGCCTCCCTCCTCAACTTCCTCAACACGATCGACTACTTGAAACAGCTGCAGTGTCTGGTCACTTGTCAGGACAAACAGTGTTGTTTCAGTGGTATGTGTGCTCCTGCCAGTGAGATGGGTGGAGGAAAACATCTGTTGCTGTTCACAGGTAGGAAGATTTCTATGAAACACAGAGCTGCAATTCATTTTTTGAATGTAATAGACTGACATTTAACATTAACATTTTAGGTTTTTTGCATTAATGTTATAAAGCATCATATTTTCACAAAAGTGAACAAGTTGCAACAAACATGCAACTGTGTGATTTTTTGTGGAATTTGATTTGGTGATTTTTTTCTTTTTTTTAATTAAGTTGCAGAGCTGCTTTTTTTAGGCATGAACCCATTCTCATTTACTGGATCAAGGGTCAGAGTAGGAGTGGAGAATGGGCATTGAAGAGTAAAAAAAAAAAAAAATTTTTAATAAAACATATCTAAATCAAACAATCAAAATAAATTAAAAAGTATTGATTGACAGAAATTTGACAGCGTGATTTCAGAATTTCCACTGTAGTCAGTTTCTAGCGTTTAGGTATCAGTTTGGTGCAGGGATGTGTGGGGCAAGATTATCATCAAACATGAAAACGTGTAAGTGTATTTATGAAGCTGTTTGAAGTCTGTGCCAGTAAACATTATGTCCTTCTGTTTACCAGAGGATGAAAAAAGATTAAATCTTACAAAGAGAAGCTCAAATTACAAATAAATAAATCCCTGAACAGTTAGAAGTGTCAGTTAGATGTGCGCTCTAATTAGCATTGTTAGGAATAATTAAGGGTGTTCTACAATATTTTCAGCAAAATTAAATAATAATGATGATGATGATGATGATGATGATGATGATAATATGAAGAGGAAGTGTGGTGCATGCAAAACATTAATTATAATTTAATTATACATAGTAATATTTAACACTGATACTTAAAATATAATCTATTATAACTATTTCATCATGTGACAAAATGTTTTTAGATGCTAAGAGGACTTAACTTTTCTTTTTTTTCCTTTTCTTTTTCTTTTTGTTTAGTGTTCTTGCTCCTGGAGACATGTCAGCCGAAGCCACAAGGTAATATAAGAACTGTTCATACATTTTCTTAGAGGTGTGATATCTACATTTTGCAGCTGCCTTTTGTAGGTTCTTACGGAAAAAACACTTTTCCTTTGTCCCTCTGTCCCCTTAGTTACCATGTCACCCCAACTCAATGAGGTCTTCCCTGGAGACATATTCTATTTAAACTGCATTAACCGTGGGAGTGGAGTAACATGGTACTTCAACGGTAAGCCTACAGAAAAACCTGGAAAGAATGGAATCTTGAAGATTGAAGTTGCCTCCCCCACGGACTCACTCTCTTACCGATGTGTGGACAATACAGAAAGTAGTGATGATTTCAACATTAAAGTCCTGGGTAAATATAACACACGATCATAAATATTACACTTCAAATCACCAAAATGCAAAGAGATACACCATCCATAGACATAATATTAAAAAGTGTTCATTTACCACTCAGATTCAGCTCCCAGAGCTTCACTCACCATCGAGACCGGTCATCCCGTGATGCAGTTTGGACATTCGGCTGTCCTGCAGCTTCACAGCGACGATGGTCTGGAGGGATGGATGTGCCATGTCTACAGGGAGGCAAAAAATGAAAAGAAGACAATAAAATTTAGGCTGCATGGGGACAACAACACTGTGGTCTTTCAAAGTGCATCATTAAAAGTCCCAGAGACCATATACTGGTGTACTGATCAAGCTGAAAAAACTAGAAGTAACCAGATCATACTCAGGGCCTCAGGTATACATTCATTTATTACAGCTAAACACATATTTATGTATTATATCACCTTTTTTGTCATTTAACCTTTATAGGAAAAAATTATTTACCTTCAGTCTATCATCCATCTGCATATTCTTCTTTCAGCTGAGGATTTATCGCTGGAAATGTATCCCTACCCCGCTGTACTTGGGGAGAAGCTGGCTCTGAGGTGCCTTGTCTGGGGCACTGATCAAATTACAGAGGCATTTTTCTACAAAGGCAATGAAATAATAAATAGACCTGACAAAGGCGCTACCTACATGATCCCTGAGGTGACAGCATCCACAGGGGGGAACTACACGTGTAAAGCCACCTACACACACAAGGGTCGCACTCATGGCCCCTCATATCAGAAGGTCTCTGAGGTTCAATATGTGTTTGTCCAAGGTATGTAAACCCAGTCGACACCCTTAAACAACCTGTTGACTGCAGACCTTTTCTTCTGCCATTAAGCTACTCAAGTGTTTTCTCTCCATCATTTGTTCTTTTTCAGAGCGTCCAATCACAGCCATTCTCTCTGACAACAAAGGGTCGATGTCGTGTTCTTGCAACAGGCCTACAAGTCAGAAGATTGTTCGCTGTTACTGGTACCACAAGACTAACGGAGGTCAATGGGAACATCTGAAGCACTGGACAGAATGTGACATGACACCAGAAAAGGCTGGTAGTTACGCATGTAGAGCTGTGTGGGATAACAGGAGGTCTGAGCTCAGTGCAGCTCATTCTAGTGAGTTTCTGCTTTTCTTCCTTATAATAGACATGATCTATCTTGATTCGTACAATGAGAGCAGTAGCAGTTCCCTTCAATCTGTGAGAATCTGTCTAAAATGTCTTCTATGATTGCAAAGTGTGAAAAATTAACCCCGATGTGTGTCCTCAGTGTTACTGTATCTTTTACACTATGAAACGCTGCAAATAATAGTCCAGGGGTCATGAAATTTATAGATGTGCTTATCTCAGTTTCAGGACCGCCCACCAACGCAGGCCTAGTCATCACCATCATCATATTCCTGCTGCTGTTAGCCATGATATGCCTTGGTATAGGTTTTTATAGATATAAGAGGACCCCAAGTGCCCAAAGTAAGTAACTACTTTTTGTTTTGTGAAAGTGAAACAGTGAAAGTCACACATAACACAAAACATCACATATCACCTGTTCTTTTGTTCTTTTAGACCGGATATACGAGGAGATGCCGATGCGTGACCGGGACTATGAGGATCTGAAGGGATCTGGTGCCAAAAGAGAGGGCGAGTATGACACCCTCCATCCGACAGCAGCAGACAAGGATAAGAAGACTGGTGAATATGAAGCACTGAAGAAAGGTGGAGCAACGGATGAGGTATACCACACCCTGGGAGAAGTAGGGGGAGCAGCAGGAGGAGATGGAGGATATGAGGCACTGAAAAAAGAGGGGGTGAAAGAGGGGGTATACCACACTCTGAAAGCGGAGGGGGCAGCAGCAGGAGGAGGAGATGGAGGATACGAGGCCCTGAAAAAAGAGGGGATGAAAGAGGGGGTATATCACACTCTGAAAGCAGATGTAGTAGCAACAGAAGGAGGAGACGGAGGATATGAGGCTCTGAAAAAGGGGGGGGTGAACGAGGAGGTATACCACACTCTCAGAGCGGAGAATATGGGAGAGGGGAAGGCAGGTGAAGGAGAAGAAGGGGGAAAGACAGAGGAGCAAAAAAAGTGAGAGATTAGAGGGGAGATAATTATCAGTAAAGAGTGTGCAAAAGGAAAATAAAATTTCTCAGGTGATGTCTTAGTCCTGAGGTCCAAATTAGACACAAGTACTGTATATTGTTTGTTAAAACCGTATGCATCCATCATCCATATGGTGATGATTGGTTAAAGAGCTACGAGCGAATCGATGCCACACTGCAAAGAAAAGCACAGGGGTTTGTACTTTGGAATATTTCATTGTACTTCTGCAATATTTCTAAGTGAGGTTTTTATGTCATACACAGGGAGAAAAGTTTTAAACCAAATGACAAAAATCTGACTGAACAAAAATACTAATATAATATATATATATATATAACAATTGTTGCCATTGCTAATCACAATTATCACAAAAAGAAAGCAAAACACCGTCACAGTTGACAAGAGCAGAAAATACTATTTTTTTGACACAATATTCGAACATCCTGCAATAAGCAGCATCACAGCCTGATCAGATGTGATCATCCATCATGTATGTATAGTGTATATAATGAAGTTATGTTTTGTCACTTATAATCTCATGATCTGATGTTTGTATGTTGAAAAGTATTTACTTTACCGATGTATTGTTTAATGTGTCATTTGTACAAAATGTAATTGCATTGGACATCGTAGTTTATAAATGTCCTTTTTGGGGGTAAGTGCATTATATTCCAGTAAGCGTCAACTCGTAGATAACTTATAGTTCTGCTAACTGCTGCACCTTAAAATGGGAAGTGTTGTATTTCTCTGTGCTTAAATAAAGTTATTTTACATTTCAATTGTTGTTGCTTTTTGTTATTTTTCCATTATCATAAAGGTTTGGTGAGGTACTGGGGCGGGGTGGGGTGAGGATGAGTCAACTATAGCGACATAAACATTTTCAAAACAATCTTAACACTGCCAACTTTAAATGAGAACAGCTTTCTTGTTGTTGCCTCCAAGGAGTTTTATCATATATTTATATAATGTTGTTACAAATCAGAGGCTGCAGAAGAAACTGCATTCCATCTGCTGTTGATACTAATTATTATATTGCATTATATTATATTATAGAAAGCTAATGTTGGCCCATTAAAACCACAGTTTGCTCTAATCCCTCTTCTGCCCTCCTCCGTCCCTTTCCCTGCCCTGTGTGTGCATGTGTGTAAGAGAGAGAGAGAATGTGTGTTTGTGTGTACATATCTTGCAACATGATGCCGATGCAAACAAATTACAGGGAGTAAGGAAGCAAAGTGCTGCAGTATTATTAGATATCAGCGCTGAATATCGTTCTCCCTGCCTGTCTCGCTTGTTCTCTCATTGACAGATGGATGCAGGATAATCCCATTGATTTCAGAGAGCAGAGCAGGACGGTGAGGGTGAGTCCCTGAGCCGCGGTGCTTATTACAGGTTGAAACTGACGAGCCCTTTGTTCTGCTGCTATCAAAATCTTCTTTTTGTTCCTCTTCATTTCCATGCTCTTATAACTTTAGCTCAGTGATCGATACGCAGCCTGGAGTGCTGCATTACGGGAAACATGAAACCTCCTGTTAGTGCCAGAAATTCGGTGAGGCAGAGGAAAGTTGGCTTGAACGAGAAAAAAACAGATGCTGTAACACTAAGCTGCAGTCATCTATGTAGCAAGATTTATGTTTATGTGCCACTTAAACATCCAGTAGATAAACTGTAAAGAATATCTATACAGGAATGACCACCTCTAGGTTTTATTATACAATGTTCCACATGTACATGATTTTTTTTTACATTAACACTTTTAGTTTACAACCCAGAACAAAACATTTAAGAATAAATTAATGAAAAATGACAGTAAAAACCCTAACATTTAATATCTAATCTATGAGTAAACTGTATCCACCAAAGTGATACCATCCCATGACCTAACAGAGGGATGTTCTTTTACTTAAAACTTGGACTTTGGGGCTGGCTACATACATTACAACATCTATGAACAAAAAATAAAACTAACTCTTCATGTACAGCGAAATGTCTTTTGCCCATTATTGGCCGATTGTGTTTAGTTGTATTTTTAGTTTACTGATCATTTCACATATCTTCAGCTTGCTGGGCGACCGAGGAAAAGCGAAGGGAAATGACACCTTATAATGAGACTGACTGATCTGTTGCATGTTGCTTTTACAAGAATGACAGTCCCTTTTTGTTCATCACACAACCACAGCCGCAGCTCGCAGCTTTGAAACTGCGACAGAGAGAGACTGGCATGTGTTAGTTTCTTAGATTATTAATACAGTGGCGGCACAGGGCCTTAGCTGGTATAACACGTAGAGCACAAACTGCCTGTAGTTACATGACGGAGTAACAATAATGAAGCAGATATTGCATGTAAAGCAAAGTTTTGAAGAAAAAAGAGAGCAGGTACAACTAAAAAGTTACTCCAAACTAAGAAACTAATTAAATATAGGGTTGTTACTACCCTGGATAATGTCAGTCCTATATGAGGCATTTTTATTCCCCAGTTTGTCAGCAGGCAGACAGGTAAGAGGCCTTGCACATGAAATATTTTTACACAAGGAAATCATAATGCTGCATCTAAAAACATCAGTATTGGGCTATTTAGATTTAACAGAAAACAGTAATATTTGTCGGTATTCAATTACTTTCTCAGTGGATAAGTAAACCAATACTACAGAGCAAAGTATTTTTGTTGTATTGGCACAAGTAACATGCTTTTTTTTCTTCAAAGTGTGCACATTAAGGACAAAACTTAAACTTCAATGGAGGTGCGTATTCTGCTATGGGTTGCAAAAAACTCTACAGCTGTTGTTGAACTTTATTTTTTAAACCAGTTAAACAAACTCTCAATAAGTTCTCATCAAACAACAGAGGTGTGCCTTTGGCCAATCTGCACCATGATTTGTAATCTGGACTGAATCAAATAGAAACGAGAGGCGTACTAGTGAAATCCAAACCCTGTCAGTTGATATAGAAACTCCTACAGTTATTGCAATGAATGATGATCACAGAAAGCCACGGCAGGCCTGAAACACAGTCCAACTGATATTACAGTGGTGACTGACTGGTCTGGTCCTAAAACACTCTTACTTACATTGTCACACAGGGTACACAACTGCAATCACACACAAACACACTTTTTACATCTACTAATGTCTTCACCTCCACTGTGCAGTCTCTTTGAATTCAGTTCACTTATATGAATAAAGTCAGACTTGCTGAAAATTGTCCCTTCTTGCCTTCCTTTTTAAATCCGCACTTTTTTTTTTCTTCCTTTTTTTTAAGTTCTTCACGCCATCAGGTGAAACTTCAACTTGTTGATGCGCTTGTTTCTGCCACTCTGCACAGGTTATATGCAGACGATCTGCTGCTTTTACTTATGTTAACTCTCGGTCCCCCTGTCCTCCGTAAAGATAATTATTGGTTCCAGCTGGTTGTACATACTCCTCAGTTTTGTCCCAGTCTGAGACCCAGCCTCCACCTCCTCCTCCCACGCCCCCGCCTCCATTGGGATCTGCTCCCTGGTTCATCGCCCCGTAACCACCTCCACCGCTTGTGCGATAAAGCTCCTCTGTCTCGTTCGCGAGCTCATCCTCATCCAAGATGCCACATTTCTCATCACTAGTTTGCTCTGGCTCGGCCCAAGCCTGTTTTTCTCCAGATGCAAAAAGGCCTGCAGACAAAATCAGGATTATGGTTTAATAAATATATAAAATATGTTAAACTGAATTTTAATTTCATTGCATTAAGTGAAACACACAGACTGGTGCATTTTGAAATACTGTAATGATCTGATGAAGGCTGAGTGGAAAATTTTGAGATTAATATACATACCATAGAAGATAACACCTCCATAATGAACTAGCGAGGCAATAAGGAACACACCCTGCCACTCCTCTCTCGTCTATCAAAGTAGGGCAAGAAGAGGAACAGAGATGCAAATGTAGAATGGTTAAATTAAAATGCAGACTTGAAGGAAATGTAAAGAAGATCTGAGCTACACTTTGCTCACTGAGTTTACTGAATACTTGGTGCAAAACTGAATTAATATCTATAACACTGATAGATGTCTCATCTCAAATGAATGCAATATAGGAAGCAATGAGGAGGAAGTGACACTTCTGCCCTTGCAAGCTTGCATTTCAGTTTTTATCGTCTCATCATTGGAGATGATATTTATAAAAACAAGTTTTGAGTTAGTATACATTTTCATACATACAATGCTTCTTTCTACAATTCAACATTGCTGCTGCCTGTCCATACAAACACACACACACTGCATGCTTTAGAGAATTGTAGATATTTAGAAGCAGTTCCCACCTTGTGCTTCGTCATGGCACCAACAATAAGTGGGCAAACCATACCAGATAAAGTGCCCACACCGTTGGAGATGCCCATGAGGATGCTAGCATATCGGGGTGCAATGTCCAGATGGTTGACATTGAAACCTTATGAGGGAGAATAAATATTATTATAATCATATATTTTACTATGTAAATATTTGTGGCCAAAGGGCTTTAAAGAAAACATTGTACACAGTGGAGGGGGGATCAAGAGTAACTCATGCTTTTACCTGAAATGGCAAAGCCAGAGAAACCCACAGCCAGAACCAGGAATGTAATGGCAACACCTTTTGTATGAGAGAAGCCCACTACCAGCAGCAGAGTGGCCTCCATCCCAAACCCTGATGGAGTGAAAGGTCAAAGAATGTATGTGAGAGTGTATGTTTAGGTCAATCGAAGGTCACTTACAGTAGTTGTGCATTTTATCTTTTCCCCATGAAAGTCTGTTGATTGAGCAGTTTCACTGACTTCCGTGCAGACACAGCGACCAAAAAACGTGATACAGACACTTTATGCTTCTACATTTCACTTCGCTGTTTAAAGTTTAAAAATAGCCAACAGCGACAGAGCTTCTGCTTTGTGATGACTAATCATTTGCCTGATAAAACCACAGAAGAAGAATTTATGTGCTTGATTAAACTGCAGAACGGGCCATTGAGTTAGCGTGTTGTTGTTTAGGTTCACAGCACAGAGCCGTCTTACTGGAAAGGCAGTAAAATGCTAAATGCTAATGCACGTCTTTTTTCTTTTATACTACATCAAAATCTGCTCAACTGTATCATTTTGCATTTCCTTCAGTCTGGTCTTCTCTTACCTCCACAGTTCATAAGTTTCCTAACATTAGTGGTGGTCATGATATGGTTGGAGCGCAGATAGTCAGCCAGCTGACCACCAATGGGCACGATGATGGTCATAACCAGATGGGGAAGTGCAGAAACAATGCCCACCTAACCAGAGAGGACAGTTCAAATTTTGTTTTATTTAACATAATAGATCTCTTAGGATTTTCACTTTAAAGGACAATTCCAGGCAAATTCAACTTGGGGGTGTATGTTACTATCATTTTAGGTCTAAAAGAAGGAATGTGAAGATTTTCAGTTTAATCGCTCCTGTTTTGCGGTAGTTGTGTCTGTCCGCGGATCGCTACGGCAGCAATGAATGGAGTGGATGCGAGTTCCGCTAGTTTGGCTGTTTACATCCCTCAAAGCCGCAATTTTTTTCCACAGACAGCGTCGGATGGCTACTCAAACATGTACCGAGCAGTTTATTTACTTGACATGCTTGTAAAACTAGATCTAATTCAAAGTCTCGCGCAAGACCTGCAGTGATGCATTCAGGTGCAGTCGGAGCTACCGTTTGTGTCATAAACACAGGAATATCAACTCTTTACTTGCTTCAAGTGTACATTTTTTTCCACAGACAGCGTCAGGTGGCGACTCAAACATGCACCGAGAAGTTTTTTTTACTTGAAGCAAGTCAAGAGTTGATATTCCTGTGTTTATGACACAAACGGTAGCTTTCTGACTTCCCCCGAATGCACCAGAGGACTGGGTCTCAGACTCCAGGAGACTTTGAATTTAGTAGTTTTACAAGCATGTCGGCTTGCTTGAAGTAAATAAACTGCTCGGTACATGTTTGAGTAGCCATCTGCTGTCTGTGGAAAAAAATAGCGGAATCTTACCGCAAAACAGGGATTTTCTAAAATGATAGTAACATACACCCCCAAGTTGAATTTGCCTGGAATTGTCCTTTAATTCTAGAGCTGTGACACTGTGATATTGTACCAATGGAAACTCCTTCTCCCACTGCCTACATCTGATGCCAGTTACCTTGCTGATCTCGAATCCAAACACCTCCTCAAAGTATGCAGGTTGGCTGATGAGCAGCAAGTAGAAAGTCCAGCTTCTGCAGAAATTAGCCACAATGATGGCATAGACCGGCATGGATGTGAAAAACGCCCTCCATGGTGTGTTGAATTTCTGTAACACAGAAAATGTGTTATATTGTACTGATTCTGTGAACCATTTTATTGACATAAATGTATATGCATTGTTCGCCTGAATTGATCACTGGTTTCTCTGTAATTGAGGTTCACATTGCCACGAATAAGAAGTTGAGCAGCGTAAAGTGATAGTTTTGCTTGAATGCATGAATGTGTATACAAATCAGCAGGTGTTACAGCTAATAGGGTGTTTCTTAATCCATCTGTAGTGCGTTTATCTTGATATAGTGTCTCTGGTACTTAAGAATGAGCTATCTTGTAACTTTAACTTTGTGTTAAAATTTTAGTTTCACTTTTTAGTACAAAAAAGTACCAGCACAGTCATACTGCAAACTCTTCACGCTGGTTTGAAATGTTAATAATAGAGTGAACCACGCTATTTACCGTCAGCGTGATACAGAGTCATATTGTACCAGAGGAAGTCTACTCGCTGCAACTGACCGTTACTGTAAACTGGGCAGTCTCGCCGATGCTGTCCTCAATATATTTTCTCTCCTCCTCAGTGATGGTGGGATGGGCTGCTGGACTTTGATAAGACACCAGGATCCAGAAGCAGTACCACATGATCCCAAAAGTCCCTGGGGAGGAGGAAAGACAGGTAGGGGAAATGAAAAGGGTACTGTAAGTCACACACAACGGGAAAAGGTTAAAAAGACCAAGTGGGAAATGAGGCATTAACAAACTGCTACTTTTATACAGAGTGGGTTTAAATGTAATTCATATCTAATGACTGTGGGAATTTTTTTTTGTCTTAACGAATGTGTTGTTGGTGCTTTGTGGTCATTTTGTTCTTTCAGTTTCATTATGTGTCAGCATGTACTGAATGCTCTGCAGAGTCATGGGTGTGCCTGCCCTGCACAGCTACTGGAATGAGAACTTTGTATTCACACAGATGTGATGCATTTACAGTTTATATGAACTGCTTATTGTGCAACACGGATCATCACCTACTTCCCCAGGAAAGTCCACATTCTCAGTCCACACTTTGAAAAGCAAGATTTGTTTAAAAGCTGAATGTTTCATTTTGTTTCCGGTCAGTCCGGAGGCTAAAGGTCATTACCGTAGACGTAGAAGACAGACGACCATCCTGAATACTGGACTAGGATTCCAGCCAATGGCATGGCTATCACGGCGCCAGCATAAGAACCTGTTAAACACAGACATATTTTGAGTGTTAAAGGCAACACTGAAGTGTTGAAAAACTGTTTTAGCAGCTCTTTGAAGTACTATGGAGTCAACTGCCATAGACTCCCATGTTAATGTCCAACAAAATATAATATATTTTACAGATAAGTCTAATTTCATAAAAATTGTACAGGGGGGTGAATTTCCATATGACTATGTTATAAACTAGGTCATATATATTTGAATGACAGGTGGAAGAGCATGTGCTGATACAAAAATGTTCACGACGAGATACTCACCACAAAATGCTGTTGTTGCCAACCGACTTCTCTCAAGCGGTGGAGCCCACTTTGCCCAAATACCATGACAGGCAGGATATGAAACCCCCTGTAGAGCAGAGAAGAAGTTACACTATATGACTGTCATAATGTAACATGTTAATCTTAATGTTTTTCCCATTTCGTATGTAAGAGGAAGCTATAGAAAAGACTCAAGCACCTCAACAAGTCCTTGAAAGATCCTGACAATGATAACACAGCCAAAATGCATCCGAGCTGCCGAGGGAATAAGCATATTCAGGCAAGATGTGGCCACTATAGCAAAGCCAAACACTCTGAAGGAGGAAAGAATAGAGAAAGGAAGAGACGTTCAGTATATGCAGAAGAGCAGTTATCTCTTGCATACAATAAGCAGTGGAGTGACTGACAGACCTGTTTGCTGCAAACTTTTGACAAATGAACCCTCCTGGGATTTGAGTGACGATGTACCCCCAGAAGAATGAACCGTGGATCATCCCCACCGTCTCTGGATCCCAGTCGAATTGAGCTTTCTGTTGGGACAGACGGGGAAACAACCAAATGAGAGGACTTATTGTGAGAGTTTCATCACCGCAGTGCAGTGAGAGCCACATAACCATCCAAACAAGACAATTAATGTGATCGATTTGTGGTCCTCTGAGGGGGGGGATTGATCTGTGGCTTAAACACATTGACCCATCATCAATATTCCTTCACATCACTAAGCCACGTCAAACAGCAGCACTGACAGATGTGCTTTGTGATGAGTCAGTCCTCTGTTTACCCTGCTTGTTAGATAATAAAGCTTTAAGACTGGGAACTTGGAGGAACCCATGACCTTTGCCACTCACCACTATGACCTCCTTGTTGTCTCTGTAGACGGTGTGGCTGTTGACCATGCTTACGATGGCCACACCCAAGTTGCATCGGATCCCGAAGGAGATGCAGAACCCAATACCGGAGAGGATGGCGATGATGTAGCGCCTGGGGAGTCCAAAGCACGTGCAGTCTACCACCGGCATTTCCTTCTCCTCCACCATTTCCGGTCGACCCTCGGCCGACAGCTCAATGGTCTCGCCATTTTCCTGCTTCTTCTCAAGAGCTCTGTGAGGAGGATTTTGGAGAAGTGAGGGAATGAAACACGTTGCACGTTAATTGTATTTGCTGTTAGTTAGTTTCAAAAGGTCCACGAGTCAATCTGTTTTTCAAGAAGTAAATAGCAGAATAAAATTTTCACAGCACCTAAATCACTGAATTTCAGTTCCATCAGCTAATGATGGTGTGATGTGGTTGTCCAGGAGACCTATCAGCTGAATAGTGACCCCGTGTACCTCTCTGTTTAGCTTTGCAGAGACTGACTTTGACATTTCATACCAAAAGGTTCCTTGATGTAAAAATAGATTTTTTAAAATAATCATATAGTCAGTGTAACTGTTTAAAAATGTGTCAGATGACAGAAAAAAACAAAGCACAACATAAGAAAACCCTGTAATCTATTCCATAGATTTCTATACTGGGGCTTTATGGTGATGAAACAGTCTGTGGGTCAGTGATCTGCCCCAGGTTTTCTAAACTCTGGTTGCCACAGAAACAACAGATCCTGCGCTGACAGCTTGGCTTGGATCTCGGTGTTCAGATGATTTTTCTGTTCTGTCAGTTTGCTCGGTAACTCCAGCATCTTAACAAGACACAGTCAGCACAGTTGTCTGTCAGCCCGCTGCCAGGGGAGCCTGCTACAACTCTGACTTATCCTGTCTGCTCAAGGTGTTAATACATCAGATATTTTCTTTGTGTTTCCTGCTGTTCATCTCCTGGCTGAATTGCCTGAATAAGAATACGGTGTGAATAAAAAACAACAGTGTTCACAGAAACATGTCTCCTCCTGGTTTGTCCATGCTCGTCTCCTCCCTCCAAACAGGGTTAACTGCTCTGTCTCAAGAGAAACCTTGAGAAACCATGACCTCTGCGAGCCTCCAGTCTAACAAGCATCAAATATGTATCTAAACTCAGCGGATAATCTATTAAACATGAAATGAGCAGCGGTGAGTTCTCAGATCAGCTTCGAGAACAGCAGGTCCAGAAGATGGAGCACATTATGCCTATTGCCTCTGGGTGGTCAATATCATTTGAAAAGTGGTTAAGAAAAACATAACTCAGGTCAGGTCTGTTGTTTTCCAAAATAAGACACCCAACAGTTGAGGAATAAAGCGTTGAGGGATTTGGTTGTGTTTTATAAATGGCTTTATTCTAGAGCTGGTTGTAGGGGACAGTAGGAGATGAAATGGGACAGAGATCACTGGCTAGAACTACATTTTAAGTGTATTATGATTTTTAGCTGACTGCGCCACCAGGGTAGTCCATTAATAACTGGCCACTGTGGATATATGCTGTTCAGAGAAAGTGCAGCCTGGATACTTCATGTTACTCTGCTTTATATTTAACATGATGTAAATGACAAATGAAACATTTTTTGTCTCATTCAGATCATGTTGACTCCACCACAGGTCATTAATTAACGAATAAAAATTGACAAGGCCATCCATACAAATCTCTAATCACAGTTAACCATTAACCTTAATACATGTACTAGGAAGCAGTTACTGTAGACCCAGCAATAATAATTACAATTCACATGTCAAAGATGCAGGGGAACATGACAAAGATGTATAACTTCTTTGGTTTATGTCCTCAACTGAACTCACTGCGTCACTATATACATCCTGTGTGGTTTATGTAGCTGCAGTGACACTACAAGTGTGAATGAGGTGTTGAAACCATAAACTAACAGTACAGCTAACAGCACACAACTGTGATTATCTGAACTGATGATTGCATTCAAAACTTAGTTAAATAATTTCCCAAATAATGTTCAAAATCTACAGTGTGGGATCAATGCTAACATGGGTTTAATCCTCCTCACAAGTCTTACTAGTGACATATCAGAACTGTATTATCATGTACTGTGTATTGTATGTTGCAGGTGTGTGGACCACTGGGTCACCATATATCCCAGACTTCCTTGAATTTAACATTAGGAGCATGTTTAACTTAACTGGCATAATAGCTCTGACAATGTCAGCCTAAAACTCTCAAGCTAAAATGTTATGGCTCTGTTAAATTACCAGGGCAATCACATTTCTGAAAACACCAGGAAAGGGCCACCAGCTGATCTCATCACATCTTATTATAATCTGGTTGTACTTTCTGCAAAGACGTGAAAGGACATGGACATATTGAATGACAGGAAGATGTAATGTTCCTGCCAATAAACCTGTTTAGAGCAGTCAGCAAAAAACTCCAACAGTGAGTAGATGCAACAATAAAACACAGTTGCTCTATTAGTTACTGTAAGCAGGGAATCTAACAGTCTTCAACACTGATCAAGTATTAATGATTCTCCATCTTGAATTATTAATATCTCTGGCTCTCTTGGACTATTTTTATCTGGGCGGGCCTCTGTCTTCACTCCTCCTGTCTCCTCTTTATCTTTAACCCTGCTTTTTACCATCAGCTCCCCTGACTCACGCAGAGTCTCGCACACTATTCACAACATCTGCTCCTCATCCAACACCAATTTATTTTCCCAGCATCCAGGGTGTGTCCACATGTCATTCTATTTCTCTGCAAGAAATACTGTGATGGTTTGTCTTTTGTTGTTCATTTTTCTTGTTCTTTCTTTCTATTTTTTTTTTTTTTTTTACTACACACTGTATCTGTTGCAGTGACTTTTCATGACTGACCCTGAGTTAAGGAAAATCCGTTGTAATCCTCACAAGCTACCTGACCTTCTCCCCGGTGCTCTCGTCACACCACGAAGAAAAAGGCCTGGGTGCCTCTGAGAAGCTGTTCAACTCAGTAAGAGAAAAGCACCATTTTCAATCTTGATGATGTGCGAGAAAGCTAAATTTACATGCGCTGTAGTGCTGGGTGAATATTCTGCAGGGTTTCTCTCTCCATGTTAATCTCTTAATTCATACGTCAAGGACAAATGTCAGGACAGTTCAGCAGCTTGGTTTCAGGGTTGAGTCAACAGCTTGGAATCATTGATTGGATAAGAGAGAGTTGAATAACTAGTGCAGATTGTTTGAGGGGCTGAAAGTTTGTCATGACAGGATCTACTGAACCCACTAGTAACACAAATACAATAGTGTGAAAGCACTGACAACACACACTGAGTACATTTTTTGATTTCATTCTCATTGGATGTTGCAAATTTAATTGAGTGTAATAAAAAGTTCAGCAGTGTCAGAGAAAAAAGTTTTTTCCTCTAACAATGCTTAGTCATATTTCAGTCGTCTGATACTGTGCTGTGCATAAATAAATATTAAGATGCCATTGTCAAACACTCGTTCATCTAATTAGATGCTGATAAACAGAGGAGACACTATGTGATGGTTATAAGACAAATAACGGGCTGTCAGCTGCGTCTACATCAGTAAATTCATGTTTCTTGTTTATTCACAGCTGCAGGTGAAAACTGATCTGAGGCTGAATTCATCGAGGATCGCAAAGATTCGCCGAGAATAGAAACGGAATAAAAATAGACCCGGAGACATCTCCACCGCTTCAATAAAACACTCAGCAGATAAATAATACACTGTGATCTGTCTGCCTGAGTCTGCCCGTGCGTGGATTGAGGTTGCGTGCAGAGCGGGCCGCGTACGCGCGCCTTACGCACGACAGCCAGGTACCAAGGGGAGGTACCTAGTGCACGTGCGCTCTGCGGAAGTGAAGGCGGCTGCGGGCTCTGTACCGTGGCCTAATCCTGGCTGCGAGGTGCCCTGAGTGGAGGGGAGGAGGGAGCGGGGGCGCGATGACGAGCCATCGGGCTACTTAGGTGAAGGCAGAGATGTGGCCAAGGTGTACGGCCTGCAGGGATTTACATGGGCCGACAGCTTGGACGAGCAGAGGCTATTTATGGAGAGGATTTAAGTGTTTAGACGCTACATCAAATCCCGACAGAGAGAAAGGGGAGTCCATCAATGCCTCCCTGCTTTCAGGTAGAACCATCACCGAGACAGTCCTGACTACATTTTTTCTTTTCTTTTGTTTTGTGCATCTTTTAGCAGATGGACCAGACTTGATGTGTGGAAGGTGACAAAAGTCGCACAGAAATTCTTTGTGCAGGTCTTAAACCGCATCACATCATGTGAAATATAGCCTAACACATTCCCACCCACACCCACGAGCTTGGTGCATATATATCCAGCCCACCAATATCACAACGTGCTCTACCAATATGTGCCCTCCACTACAGTGAGGGTCACCCTGTAAGATTACACTGTGGCACAGCAGCAGGATGACAGGCCGCAGAGCCAAACCGCCCAGGCCTCCACTACACCAAACACACAGCAGCGCAGTTATGTTATAAATCGCCCTTGGTGCACGTTGGAAACTGAAAAACACGTTTTGCCTGATGGCTCAGACATGAAGCCTCCACCGAGAGAGGCTCCTGCAGTTTGACGCTGGGACGGCACTGAGACAGAAAAAAAGCATGTGAGAAATGAATCTGGTTATTGATCCAGCGCTTCATCTTACACTGAAAGAGCAACCCAGGCCCTAAAATGAAACTTAATTCTGTCTTTGTGCCTCAGAAGCAAATGAGGGTGATTCACTTATCTCCAAAAGGCTAATTTTAGACTTCATTCTGTGCGTTGAGAGAAAAAATTTGTATATTTTTTCTTTTTGCATCAGCTGCATACAAAGTGATAAATTGACAGTTTCTTATGAGACCGATTCAGCAGCCTGTGGAGACAGATGTTGTGACCGGTCGCCCAGCCCTACACTAATCATGCTGATCTCAAAAGGAGCAGTTCGCTTCTCTTTTGTGAGAAACAGTTTAAAATCACGGGTAAACACTGCCCTTCAGTGGCCTCTTGTGACTACTAGAAATTATAACTTTATTCTTGTTTTCAACTCGAGAGGGGAGTCACACTCGCAGCCATTTGTGCGCCCCAGCATGTTGTGGTAGTAATGTGTCCCAGAGAGACTTTACATACCCGTAGATTTTCCCCAGAGTCTTGGCTGCCACGGCCTTAAACCTGTCCGGCCGGATCTCCATCCTCACGACTCCAGGATCCGACCAAAGTGCAGTGTTTGCGCGCTCCCGCCTGAGCGCACAGCCGTCTCCTCTACTCTACTCCCTCCGCCTCGTGTTTCTTACTCAAACATAAAAAATAAAAAAAAACCAACTTGATTTTATTTGATTGAAGGACTCCTTGACCCCGAGGGTTCCTGTGCAGCGGAATCTGAAGTCAGCGACACTGAGACTTGACTTTGCTTCAACCTCCTTGAGGTAAAATCAACTGAACAAACATTTTTTTCCAGCTCCACTTTGTCAGAGTCCTTGAGGTCCAAGTGAACTTCTTCACACCCGGTGGTGTCCGGTGGGGTCCGCAGCGAGCCGGAGGCAACTTTCGACAGGATTCATGGCCAAACAGTTGTCGCTGGCCGTGGTCCTGAAACCAGATTATACTGCTGCCTGCGCGCTAATCTCTTCAAGTCTGTGTAGTGAGTGGAAGGTAGCATGTCACTTCCTTCCCCGCAGCCCCGGCGTTTTAAGCACTGACTATCCAGGCAGAGGCTATTCTCGGACCACACAAGCCTTGAATGGAGAGAATTAGAGTAAACACTGTCCGATCGAAGCATATTAACAGTCAGAGTTCCCAGGTATTTGTAACATGGGAGGGGCAGCCTACTCCCAGGAGGGTGGGAATGATTGGACTGCGGATTATTTGCGCTCTTATTAAAAAAAAAAGAAAAGAAAAAAGCAAAACCTATGGATCCATACTAAAAGGTTATGTTAGTCCGACAGTAAAAATCTATATATAAAAATCTAATATCTTAGAAAAGCTCTTATTAGAGTCTCCTGTGTCCTGTTCAGAGCTGCCCACTGCAACTCACTCTGCTGTGAATGACTCCAAAATACTATAAATGCATTTATACCATTTTGAAACACGTTATCTTTAACAAAATTATGAGCAAACCTGAGTTGCAGAACTCAGGTGATGGAGCTTGTGATCTTAAAAGATAAACTGACAAACAGCTGTCAGGTCTTGACACCAGGGTCATTTGATCTGCTGCTGTTTTGGTGGAAAAAGCCGTCACATTAACTTGGTTTTCTTTGTGGTGTAAAATCCCAGTCCCTGCTTTTCTCATCCAAACCAGGGGTGTAGGGATACGTGTGTAAAACCACTGCAGTATTTTATTTTTGGAAGCACGGGCATCGATCTGAAGAGGCGCAAACGCAGATCAAAGACTGTCAGAGTCTTTTTGAAAAAAGATGCTTCCTGAAGTTCTCAGGCAAAATAGTTATTTTCAAACTTCAGAGGAAACGACTCTACTTTTGTCTAGGATTGTCAGTGTGTTAAGGTACATGGAGCAAGATGTTGGACACCTCGATTTGACCTGTACTTTGATAGTGTAAAGCATAAATTAGCATTGATTTAATCACTGGACCGTTTTATTTTGTGATACCACGCTGGATGACTAACGACAGGACAGACAGGATTAGATAAAGTGTGGAGATTTAAATTGTGACTGTACAAACATACAGTAAAAATGACTACAGCTCATACATACAGTGGTGGAAAACTGTGGTGTTTGTGGGCAGCGAGGGGGCTTTTAGGTCAGCGTCAGTAACCGACAGCAGTTGCAGTAGGTGGATGTGATACTATTGCTGAAAGTCTCTTCTACTCTCCTCCAGATTGTGTGTTTGTGCCCATTCATCAGGTTTAAACCTGCTGCATTGTTTTAAAGAGAAAACATTTGCCCACCAAAATTATAGAATACAATAAACAACATGCATGTTCAAATATCAACTACTGCTTGATGTTGATCAAAAGTGTCAGGCTAATAACCGAGTTTTCAGTGTCAGATGTAGCTCTTCTCCAGATCTTTAGCTGATATGGTTCTAAGAGAGTGAGAGGAGAGGAAAAGGGGAGGGAAGGGCATGGCAGTGGGAGGGGGGGACAGGCTGGGTGGGACAGAGATGATGGATGGAGTGTCTGACAGTGAGCCATAACCAGCTCTCCTCACATCTACTGCGCTGGAGTCGGCAGAGGCGTGAAAAAACACAGGAGGAGGGTCCATGGGGTCTGTGGTCAAGTCTGCAGACAGAAAGGGGAGAAAATTCATTTCAAACCTGTCAATGTTTCCTGTCGATGCAAAACATTAACTCACAGGACAGAGCACAAGACATCACTCATACGTCTCTACTGTGTACACACCTTAGCTGGTGTGTTATTAAAATCACAGCACGCAACATCATTTATTAGTGCCTTCAAATGGCAGCGAGCAGAAAGCGCTCCAGTCCTGAGAAATCATGCTGCACGAGGCCAATAAGCACAGTATAGGAGGCGTGTTTAATAACCTGACTGGGCCTGTGTTGCTTTACAATGAATGATGCCCAAGAGACAAGAGAGGAGAAAGCTGAAATGTTGATGAGTCCACTTTTCTCTGGGTAGAAGTCTGTTTGTGCATCAGCAAATAGTTTCTATCTAGGGCTGAATGATATGCAAAGAAAATCATATTGCGAGTATACTCAAACATATGAATCATGATTTTAGCGGCAGAAGAAATTTTGGAATTAAATTTTCTCAAAAAAATAATAATAAAAAGATGACGATAGTGTAATTTTTGCCTGTTTGATATTTTGGGAAACAAACAGGCATGTTTCCATCCATTGAGAGGATAGGATTTGCAGGCTGAGCACTTTATAATGATATATTGTGACATGTTACCTAACAATATCATTCTGCTGCTTTAGTATGGACAATGTACTTTCAAATATTTTAAATAAAAATATGGCAATCAACTGTTTCAGCCCCACTTGTATTTCATTGTTGCTTAATTTGTCACTCAGTGAGAGAATTTGTGATTTTTTTCCCCAGGTTTCTTTCAGTTGATAATTTTCTCTAGTGTGTTACCAATGAACAGAGTAGGCACATGTGATTTTACATTATATAAAAACGGAAAATTCTTGTACTGTTCAAGTCCATCCAAAAACAGACATCTGACAGAAGCCTACCACAATTTCCTCAAGTGTAAAACGGACTCAGCATTTTTAATAAAAATACACACCAACCTGGGTCATTGTTCAGCTGGGTGTGCAGGTACTGCTGTTTGGTGTAGAACTTGTTGTAGATGCAATAAACTGCAGCCATCAGAGCAAAGGTTCCCATGGCAGCAGCGATGAACAGGCCAACTTTGGCATTATCTTTGTCAACATAGCCGTCTGTGGAAGCACAAACAAATGACTAAACATAAGCAGCATGAAAGTCAGGCTCCATACTCATCACTCTGAAATTTCAACTTGTAATTCACAAGTATCTCCATGGAGCATCCCTGTTGTTTTTAAGCCGTCTAAGATTCAATCTGCACACGATGCATGTATGTAATTACTCACATTTTCGCATTGCATTTAAGTGAGTGCTCTCATCCTGGCTAAAAAGGTCCCTGATGTGTGCAGCAGCAGCAGCAGGAGGAGCAGGAGGAGGAGCCGGTGCTGCTGGGGCCTGATGGGCATTGATCTCCTGCTCAGACTGCAGGGTGCTCTGGGAGCTGCTCAGTGGAAACACCAGCAGCAGGCACAGAGCTGCCAGACCTGCCATGTGGGTCATCCACCACTGCACCTGCAATTTAAAAACAAAGCAACCAGAAAAAATCATGAAATCAACAACAACAAAATCTATAATCTGTTCTCATATTTGGACAGTAACATACACTTTCTGCAGTTTAACAGGACTGATTACTTATGTATTGAGGCCACCATACATGAATATCAAACTTGGTCAGCATCAAATCAATAGCAGTTTCATACTGTGCAGTCTAAGACTATGTAAGTAGTGTACAGATGTACTAGTCCTGCTCTAAAAAGAGCCCCCGCTGAGACCATTAAACAACCTTGCTATCACACATAAACATATTCATATTAAACAAGGTGCAACATTTGAAATAAATTTGATCAGTTGTGTTTACCTGAGGTCGAAGTGAGGATTTTGTCTTTCTGCCGGGTGTTGGTCCTGTGCTCTCTGCTTCTGGCTGAGTGAAATGATACCGCATCCAAGACAACTAAACTCCCCTGACACATTGTATTTCCTATGGGACACCTGTGAGTAGTCTTCCACACAAACACACAAGCTGGAGAAGGTGACTGTGTTTCAACGGACAATATCGTCTTAACAAAGGAGAAAGACTTTCCTTAGACATCATGTGCTGCTCTGGAACGATGTTCTGAAAGTTTATAGAAGTATGACCTTGGATTTGTTTCTTGATCAATAATTTCACAGAAACAGAAAATGTTTTACATGCAATTAAAAAAATATATAATTATAATAAATGTAATGAGCTATTAAATTAACATTGACTATTAATGTAACCATTGATGTTAATACTGTTTGTGTATTTGTGTCCGACTCCTATTGTGGTATCTTTTTCTGCCTCTAGGTGTTGCTAACACGAGAGCAGCAGAGCTCCCTGCTGACACAAATCTGCTGCTTCAATCTTATAGACAGAACTTTATAAGCAGCGACAGAGCACTCCAAGACAGAGTGTAGTTGATATAAACTACTATTAAATATACTCTCCGTTATTAAATGTTAATGAACAATCTGGCAGGAGAAACACATTGTTTAAACACCAAGACTCTGATATTTGAGTTGGCTGCTTTGAAACTCGTTGAGTAGAGGCGCGTGTGCTCTGCTCCCATGGTCTGCAAGGACACTCACACTGTTCAAGGTCTGAGATGAGGAAAACAGATGCACTGAATAAAGCAGTCAAACTGTTTTAGAGCCACATTAGATCAGTTGTTTTGGGTTGTGATAGCCTTGGACATTATATATCAGGCCACCTGCACTGGTTCCACAAACAACCTTCTACAGACACATCAAGACTGAAACTAATCTCAGCTTCCAGCCATGAGATCTAATCAAGTTACAACCTGTACAATAAACACCTTATGCAGCACTGGTGTGTGTCACTTACCAGGGAAAGATGGCATCAGGGAGCCCTATAGGAAAATGGATTATGGTTGATGTTACTTTGACACACACATTACAGTACCTACCTAAAAACAACGCTTTTGTGGAAACAGTACTCCCTGATGGTAGAGGCGTCTCCCTGCAGTCATGCAACCTGCTATACTGGAAAAGTGGTTGAGAGAAAGTCTGAGGAGCACACAAAGTACAAGAGGATGAGTTGGCCTCCAAATTCCCCTGATCTCAATCCAATCAAATATCTGCGGGATGTGCTGCACAAACAAGTCTGATCTGTCCATCTCACAACATACAAGACTTTAAGAATCTACTGCCGACATCTCAGTGTCAGACTTCACAGCACATCCTATGTTTGTCTTCTTGAGTGCATGCCTCAACAAGAACTGTGAGAAATATTTTGGCAGCAAAAACATACCTTCACAACACTGGGCAGGTCAGAGCATATGGTGGATCACCGTATATACGTGTAGGCCTTGCTTTGAGCGAGCCAATACACAACCTTTATCCTCTCAAGTCACTGAATTGAAATGACCAATTACGAAACAGCCAGGATAATTTCAAAAGTCAGTTTCTGAGTGTGTCTGTGAGTTGTAAAAACTCCTTATTAAAACCTTATTAATGTGCTTGCATGAATTACTGTTTAGTTTGGGTTCAATGTGCAAAATTTCTTCCAGCAGCATCACAGTTTCAGTTTTAACCTCAAACACAATAGGATTGGACTGTGCTGTAATTTTTTAATAAAAGAATGGCAATATATTACATACAAACAGCATTATATTACATTTCTTAAAAAATTTATACAGACAAACTACTTACATTTAAAAAAAAAAAATGAATCAGACAAAAGCAATGCGTTTCATCAACAGATGCTGGAATGCTTTTGATGTTTTGTTCCATCAGTCACACGACATCTGAAGGCCACTGAGAATTGATAAAGTTACATTCAACAGCATTCAAGTTTGTGAGGTCAAGTGTCTTTGATAGCAACCCTCTGAGAATGTAAAAACCCACGCCTTAAACTTCAGAAACATGGCTACTACAAACAGATGATCAACAATCAAGGGCTTATGCAAAATAGTTTTCCAAAATCAAGATCATTGATACATCTAGATATAGTAGTACTTTGTCTGGTCAAAGACTTTGTAGAGCCTTTTAAACATGCACCTAGTTCTCCTCCTAAAGCCAACTTAACGGAAAAAAACATAGCAGTTCATGCAAATTTGATGTACAAATTTCTAAAACATTTGTTCACAATTACCATGTGCTATATACATGTATACATGACGACTTCCCCTCAGGATTTGTACTGTGCTGTTAACCAACCAGTTCAGCAAGCTGCAAACAAAAAGCTGCAGGTTGCCAAACAGTCCTTGCTCCTGTATTTTTACATCAAGTGCTGATGATGTTTGACATCATAGAAATAGACAATGATATTCAGACTCTAACTTGACACATTTTTATGACAATCACCGTTTTAAAAAGAAAAACTTCCAATGCTTAGATACTGTACGCCAGCTTTTGTATTTCAAGTTTGAAGATATAATGTTCACAAACCTGTGTAGTGTGACAAATGGCTATAAATTCCACCTGAATGTGTTTACGGTAGTAATAACCTGAAACTGTGGGACTGACAGTGAGTCAGGGCTCAGTTGCGTTGAGCTGTAAACGTTGTCAGATGGCCTCTGTCAGATGGCTTCTGGGTTGTGTGCAGCATTGATACTGTACCTAACAGTTGTACTCTTTCAACATACCTGACTTCCTTCCTTCGTTGTGGCGTAACAGTCTCACAAACCTTTAAGTCGCAGAAGTGGCAGTAGTAACTAAAGATTCTTAGTTTTGAGGCAAATGTGTTGCGAAAGTTTAAAAGCTGTATTACCTTCACCACAATTTTCCCTCACTCCATGGTCATCCTTATTATTCCTGGACTTGCCATCAGCAACAGCTATTGGTGCAGTGTTGGCCCTGTATCTGTCGGAGCCAGATGCCATGCGCACTCATACAATGGTACAGTGATGCCATGGCTGTCCTGCTTTAATTCGAGCTCATCTTATATATTCTACCTAAATCAGACAATTGTGAAAAGAGATGTTGAGAAAAGAATATCAATACATACAAGTCCACATGTTAGATGTGGCATAGATGCTGCTCTGGAAATCTGTCTTCCATTGCCCTTTAACAAAAGTTGATGAGTATAAGCAGGTTTACAATAGTGAATAAACGTACTGAGTGGTAGAGCGGCTGACGCCTTCAGACAACTTTGTCTCCCTGTTTGGAACAATGCACATGATGACAGAGCTCACACAAACTTTAGTGCTGCTTTTAAAAAGGGTTGGGAGTATGGTTTCATCCCAAACCATAGTGTAGACAGTGTTTCTGACTTAACAGCAACACGGTGGGAAGGTGACAGGTTGCAGCACGCAGAAAAGAGTGAACATGGAGCATGAAAACAGTAAAAAATACTGGTCCCTTATGGCAATGTTTATATGCAAACATTTAGTGTGTAAATTATTTAATGTTGTGTTCTGTTTTTTTTTTAACACTCTCAGTGCATTTCAGCACTAATATTTTTGATAACCATGACTGTTTTGGTCACTTATGCCATGATACTACATTTTTATACCATTTAATGTCTATCTATGATTAAAAAAAAGAGGAGTGACGGTCACTGGTTTAGGAAAACTGAATGCTGATGAATAGGAAATTCACTTCACACATTCACATGCTTAGATTTGTCATGATTTCAATACTGTTAGTATTGTTTTTGCTCATTTGGACTCTAGAACAACTTTGTTGGAAATTCATAATCATATTGAAATAAATAATTTGTTCCATATTTTCCTATAATACACACTTTGTAAAAGTTGTAACAGTGGTATTTAAAAAACAATATCATGTGGCCTAGTTTGCACTTAAGTTAGGTAAAAGTTTTTAAATATCTAAAAAAGTGAATCTTTTGTGATATACTGCTTTCGCTCTGTGTGTCCAATCAGCACCAACGAGGGAAATAAGGAAACTGTCTCTCAAAATGGCCAACTGAAAATTTGACTGGGTAATGCAGGATATTGCCCATACTGTAATATCACAACTCCAGCGTTTAGGCAGAGGTCCCGTTCCTTACATCCAGGTCTGTCATATCAGTCATGGGAGTATCACACTTGTCATCAGTGCTAACTATGCTGTACTGACCATTTTCTGTATCTCTGGATGGTCGCTTTGTCCTTTCTTGCAGAATGGCATGGACCAAGGCCACTGGGACGGGCATCATGGCAAATATGATCAATGCAGTCAGAACAACCAGAGCCCAGCCAGGGTACGGCAGGTGCACCTCCGAGGCCTGAGAAAGAAAAGAAAGTGTTTACATGCAGACAAAAACAGAGCAGCACTTCATAAAGCTCTTGTACTTTGGGGTAGTTGTGAAAAATAAACAAACCCACTAACAGAAACATATGCAACAATGCAACATCCCATTTCAAACAGCTGTGTGTCAATGTAGTGCTGTTTCTCTTTAATAGAGCTCTCCTTACCGTTTCTTGGTTCCATGCCATGTAAGTGGGACGTTTGATGAACATGCGAATAGCGGTGGCTAAGAGCAACACGAGCATCGCAAAAAGGCAAATGTATTTCCATAGGTACTTGTACACCACACTGGGGCGCCAGCCCAGCATTCCCTCAATGTCGTCAAGGAACCTTCAGAAACAGAGAGTAGTATGAGTGAACACAACTGATTAGTTTACATTTACATGGAGTAATACCCACAGGCTTAAAATAGGCCTCACCTATCTGCTCCATAAAGCCAAGCCACACTGAAGGTCTCAAAAACCACCACAATAATGAGGGGCAGGGTGGCAGAGTAATCATCAAACATCATCACAAAGTAGTTTCCACAACGCTGAGTGAAGAGCAGGCCAATCACGAAGCCTATGATCGAGCTGAAAACTGAAACAGAGCAGACAAAAGACAAGTGACAAGTCAGACAAAAACAAGTTGCTCAAAGAACCATTATGTAATCACAAGGGAGAGATGATTGGCAGCAATGATCTTTAGTAGTACTTGGCGCATAGTTGGAATGGGTATCATTGACATTTTAACGGTGCTCTCGGTTAATTTTGTTATTCCTGCAACTAGATGTGTTAGATTGCTGATGTTTCTACCCTCACATGCAAAAGACCTGTTGAACATGTAGAATCAAAATATCACAACAACATTTAGTTCTCTCTGCTAATATCACCTATAGCAAGGTCTTTGTGTGTGTATCATGGAGTTGTAGCATGATAGAGTCCCTCACACACACACACTGGCTCTGAGAAAGTTCTCTTCTAGGTTCGTCATACATTAAATGTCTTAATCTAGCTGATGGTATAGCAATAGGAAATCAATTACCTTTTATTTTTCCAGGACAGAGAGCAGATAATGACCAAGTTTACTGCATTGTAATAATTTAGTTCTGGGTTCAGTTATCCATCTCAACAGGGTGGTGAGGTCGGGCCATGCTGTTTAGTTGCATTAACTGGGAAATATAAAAATTGCTCTGATAATATGCATCTGTACATGCTATATTGTAATCAACACTACTCTGCCTCTGGTCATGTCAGTAATGTAATTAATGAGGTTTTGAATGAGTATAGAAACAAAAGATGCTTTAAAGCAAAACAGGCAGAACAGGTATTTACTTGTGAGCTTGGTCTTGTTGTTGGCCAGAGTCTTGAAGCGGTCTGTAAGGGGAGCCAGGATGCCCTCCATGGTGCCAAACATGGTGCTAAGTCCCAAGTTGAGCAACATGAGGAAGAAAAGCGCTGACCAAAAAGGGCTGCCAGGTAGAAGTGACATGGCCTCTGTGAAGGCAATAAAGGCCAGCCCTGTGCCCTCCACACCCTGAACACAAACAACAGAAGTAGCTTTAGTTTACACGTACAGCTGCACACAAAATAAGTGCATACGTTTTATTCACATTAGTCCAAAAAGTCAGTCTTTACCTTCTGCATCTCTTTTTCTAGGTCACAGTCTGTCAGATTTCCTGGGATGATTTTTCCATGCTGTTTAAACCAGGCTCTGTAATCCTCTACAAGCACAGAACTGGGATCTGAGTAGTTGAAGTTTGGCAACAGGTTTTCCTCCACATAACCACTGCGCAACTGCTCTGACAGCTCCTTTACATTACTGAGAAGACAAAAAAATAATCATGACCATAATCATTCAATAACATACATAACTACATTATTTTGTGTAAATATCTGATCATATACTGACAAGTATGGCTGCACAATTAAGCAATTTATTATCAAAATTGCAAACATTTAATGTTAGTAGTTTTGTACAGTGTGTGACAACATCCAATACGAAGAGAAGGCCTCAGCCTACGTCATATTCTCTAGATTTAGGGAATTAGGAAGCATGCTGGTTAGGCACTGGCCCCATCTTAAATCACATCCTCACCATTTATATACAACAAGATGCAAAAAAAAATAAAACAAAATTGGTATATTAGTAAGTCCTACTGACAACAAATCACCTCTAGAGACATTACATAGGCCCTCATAGGCCAAGCAATGTCTCATTTCAACACCATGCATTAACCCACAGTAATGTCAAAAACAGACATAACAAATGCACAGACTGATATTTTCACAAAAACATACCTGGCTACACACTCCATGACTTTGCCTTTGGCACGGAAGCCGAGCACTGCAAAAACCACCAGAGTGGCCAGCACGGATGTCATGAAGTTAATAGCGGAGACAGTGAAGGCATCACGGTGGCAGTTATTATTTTTGGGATTATAGGAGGAGTAGGCAATAATGGATCCGAAGCCGAGCCCTAGCGCGAAGAAAACCTGTGTGGCTGCCTGCCGCCATACCTGCAGATCTGCCCAAATTTCCAGCTAAAAAGGTACAGAGGAAAGAACAGGTGAATCCAGGAAACATGCACCTGACATTCTTGATCTAAATTAGACATTTAATCTGTGGATACCTTGGGGTAGAACATGAATGCTATTCCCTCAAAGGCCCCATCCAGCATGAGTCCTCGGACAAGGAAGCTGATGAGGACAACGTAGGGGAAGATGGAGGAGAAATACATCACCTAAGAAGTGTGAAAGAAACATTTGTCATCATAATAGAAAGATCTGGGAATTTCTGTCCCAAAAGCTGTGCAGTCCATTATACTGTACAACTACAGTGAGTGAATTGGCTGACCATCATCATATTAAGTGGATTTTGCTGTTTGAGGTTGGTCAACACTTAAGCCGCACATTCCAGAGATTCCATCACCCACGGTCAGTAACCCAGAAAGCCAAGCACATGAATGGGATTTGAGCAAACTAAAAATATCCAAACAACTTAAGGAGGCATGTAATTTTGTAAGAGTCAGTCATTTTCAGCACAACAAATTGAGGGCTTTTCTAAAGAGCTCCTTCAGTTTAGTTGGTCAGTGCTCAGTGTTGCATTTGTTCCAAAGTCAACACTGTCACAGTAATCAAAATTCACTTATTGCCAATTTAGATTGGTAACCAAAATGAATGGACATTTCTCACAGAGCTGTCACAATGAGCTTCCCTTGTACTATCCCAAGACACAAATTCGTTCCGCAAGGTTCATATGCATTATACCATGCAGTTGCTTTTTAACTTATACCCATTGGTCAGTAAAGATAGTGACGTCATCTAGCCATTGACTGGAAAGTCCAGCAGTTATAGTGTTTAAAGCTACTGATAACCACAACAACTCTATTGTTTGAAAGGAGTTAAACATTAACAGAAAAAAAAAAATGATGGCGCTGCTTCCTTGATAGCCAAATCATCACGTGTGAAAAGCCGGCTGCTGCAACAGATCAGTTACCTTGACGGAGCTCTTGATGCCCTTGAACATTCCAAGACAAACAATGGTCCATGCTGCCAGAAGACAGCAGATCATGTATGGGTTGAAAGAGCCTGTGTCATCAATTGAGTCCGTGATATCCAGAGCTTTGCGGTACCAGAAATACGATGTGGGGGAGCTCTTTTCACATTCTTTCACTGTTGTAAAAAGAAGAAAAGACAATTATTTAGTAGTCCTACATATAACACTCAGTAAGTACATTAACAACAATCTAACAACTGCTTATGAATTGTGAGTATTGAACTCTTATGTTAAGTATTTACCTGTTACATTATCTTGCTCTGGACACTGACTCCAGGGTAGAGGGCTCTGGAACGAGTTCCCAAGGTAAAAAAGACTCCAGGCAAGGATCACATTGTAGTAGAGAGCCACAAAGAAACACACCTGAGGACAGTTGTGAACGAAATAGGAATATTATATTTTGTCAAAAGGAATTTGAACATTGATACAGTATTTGTCTGATATGAATGAATTATCAAGAAAGAACCTCAACTTTGTTAAACAAACCGATTCAAGGAATCAGTCCTGATATCTAGCTGCATTTCACGTCATCAGTTTTTTGCAATTTGAGTAACTGGTACCTCAACACAGAATAATAAAATAATAAAAATGGGTAATTGCAGTATTTCTCCTTGGCCCTACACATGATACGACACCAGCAACATGTTTGTTGTTGTAGAGGGAAAAAAAAGGAAAATTCTGTCTGGCGCACCAGAGTACAACTCAAAACTACATCCAGTGCTCCTACAAAAACTATGTACAATGGACTATTCCCTTAGTCGATGTGTCAATCATACAGCAACTGTTATCTTACCACACAGCTGGAATAGCCGATCCCAGCGAGCCTGGGGGAAATGTACCTCCACACTCCAATGCTGCCTTGTCGAATGGCCTGACCGGCTGCCAACTCCAGGAAGAATAAAGGAATGCCCACAATCAGCATGAGCAATATGTACAGGAGGAGAAAAGCTCCTGAGGAGAGGAGAGCAGTCTTAACTTAGTAAATGAGCAGTTTAAATTGATAATCACAACAAAAATGGTGTAAAAGAGAAACAGATATTTGTGCTTGACTGGTTTTTTTTCAATTCCACATCAACAGAATATTCAGTCATTTTAGTTACTGCTCTCTGCAACACAGTCTTGAATTGAAGATATGTCTAGTACAGGAACCACACAGCAAGATGTATTTATAATGAAAATCAACCTCCAACTTTTGGCAATGAGAAAAAAATGTTTAAAAAGAACCACTGAAACCAGAGCGACTCTCCAATTTTCTGAGAGCTTACACTGGTGACAGATACAAACCAGATGTTGCAACATCAGACTTCAAAGCAACAGAGCTAAGTTTTGATAATTTGTTAGATTGTGTTGTGTACCGTTGGAGATTTGGAGGCACAAAGTTGGAAGTAAATTCACTCTATTAACAGGTCTACCCTGGGATGACCATCTACCATGGATGAAAACAATTGCAAACGCACCTCCTCCATTCTGATGGCACAGATATGGGAACCTCCACACATTGCCAAGCCCAACACTGAATCCGACTTGAGCCAAGAAGTACTCTATTTTACTGTTCCATCCTGCTCGAGCTGGAGGCTCCGACAGGGGCTGCTGGCTCTCATCAGGGTATCCGTTGACCTCAGTCTTGCAATCTTCAGTTGGCAGGGGCTCCTTCTCCATCTAAGACAGGAGGAGAAAAAGAAGGAAGACGTTACTACCCAGCTATGCAATGAAGTTGAACAGCGGTGTCGGGGTTGTGCACCGACAGCTGCAATACAAAGTCAAAGACAAAGTCTCAAAGATGACCTTTAGAAGTCAGGGAGTGTGCAGGCCTGTGTGTGTGTGTTCCTGTCATAGGCTCCCTTTGGGGGCATATTATAGCTCAGTGGGGATACCTTGTCCAAGACAGTGGTTGTATCTCGAACTTTGAAAAATATGAGGCCAGTGGTTGAAGTTAATGTAAGGGTTAGGTTTTGTCTCAAAACCTATTGTCAGTCAAGGAAATTTTGTGAAAATGTGCCACAACGTGGACTGCATTTGTCCACCATATCTACATCACTGACAACAAGACTCAAGATAAGCTACAACTGATGTTTTTAACCAGGCGGTCTCATTATCAAACTTAACTCTAACATATCTGAAGGTTGATTGAAGCAGCCGGCTATCTATCACCAGACAGGTAGTTTATGACGCTAATTAAATACACGTGCTAACACAGGTGTAAAACTATTACTGATTAGACGAGATTGATCCAACAAGCTAATTTACCAAAATACAGGATATCATTTTAGGGCTCTTCTGTGTCTACAGTCATAACACATCACAAGCAGTAACAGCCCGTTAACGTTACCCCGAAGTTAAACAGACCACGCAGCTACAACGTGGCATAGCACAAACCACCGACAGTGTGTCTTTGTCTGTGCCCACTGTAAACACACACATACTCAAATAAACACAACGAACGTTTCTCATTTCTCACTTTACTGACCTGGAGACAGACAAAACGTTTTGTGAACAGGTCGAGGAAACGCCGAAGACAAAAGGGAGTAGATGTCGGAGAGATTTAACCGTTTATCCGTTTAGAAGGCAACGAACACGTGCAGCAGCGGTTTAGACTGTTAACGTTCTCCTACCGAGTCCCGAGCCGAGTACTTCTCGTGTTTATCAATTTAACCACGACAAATGCCCATCGGTTGCTCGACACCAACGCTGACCATTTGTTTAGGAAAACATAAAAGCTAATGCACATCCGTGTTGTGGTCACACTACGCCTCCTGTGCCTTCCCGCTTTCTATTGGTGTAGTAGTGGGCCAGTTTCTTCCGCGTGATGCAATACTACAACCTCAGGATGCGTTCAAGGGCCACAGGAAAGAAAATCCCCTTCAAGGGGCAGAATCATGGGCAGGATGCATCCACCGCTGTTGAGTCTACTCTGTGGTATTCTGATTTATAGTTTTATTCATCAAATCTAATCGTCTTCCCCTTTCTCTAGAGAGAGATAGAAAGGGGAAGAAGATTTAGCGCAATCCAACAAGGCTAAGTGTGTGGCTACT
Organism: Decapterus maruadsi; assembly: GCA_030347415.2. Lineage (NCBI taxonomy): Eukaryota > Metazoa > Chordata > Actinopteri > Carangiformes > Carangidae > Decapterus > Decapterus maruadsi. The sequence continues at coordinate 13,695,687 of CM064888.1, forward strand.
ACAGGCAATACTTCCAGGTGAAACTAATTTCAACTAGTCAACTTGATACTTCCACACCTAAAATATACTGTTACCTACCCTAAATACACTCTCTACTGATGTTGGAATGAGATGCAACTGCTGATGATATCGGACAGTTTAATAATCTGCAACTTTTAGCTAAATACTTCAGTGAACCGCAGGGCGGCGTCACATACTCACACACAGAACTGAGCGCAGGATGGGCATAAACGATCATGTTAGATTTTATTTTCCAAAGTGAATGATTCCACATAAACATGAAGTTTATTTCACGGTGCAAATGGAGGCCAGAAGTCTTTTATTAGCCTAGCCTACTGGTGTTCTTGATTGTCCTGTTATTTTTTCGAGACTTAGAGATGTTCAAGTGCGTATAAGGAAAGATGCACTGGTTATTTGATATAACGCCCCCGATTAAGTGCCGCAAATTAGTAGCCTATTTCCCATTGCAACTTATTTTTTGATGTTTTTTTGTTTACTGCTGCTGAACATTTACGCATTGATTGATGAAACCCAAAATAAGACACGTCTTTTAGTCAACTAAAATTGTTTTGGCTCAAAATTTGGCAGGCAATGTAGCCTATTATCTTCAAACTTCATCAAACTCATCAGTCCCGCTGGGTTCACGACATATTCTCTACACCCGAGTGCTTTTGGCAATTCTATGCGCTGACGCACAAATACACGCATGCACGCTGCCTGCCACGTATGCCTGTTTTGTAGGCAAATAGCCTACAAACACCAACACTGCAGACTCAAACACTGCAGCACATACAGCCTATATGTTGGGGACAAACTGCACATGCTTATCAATAACTGACAAATACCTTGTGGTATCAAAATAGCAGAAATAGTTGAAAAAAGTATCCAATGTCCTCAAGTCAAAGTCAAGTGGGAAGCTCGCGCTCAGTCTCGGTCGGGGACCACTCCACCTATCTCCTCTATTGGAGGACAAAATCGAAACCTTGCTACCTATAAATAAGGACTGTTGTGAAATGTGACACCCAGATGTCCCGAACGCCATGCACGGACCACCCACTCCACCCCCTGAAGCGCGTGTACCGTAGCATATGCATGCGCGTGCGTGTGCTTAAAGAAGATGTAGCGAGGAAACTCTCAGGTACATTTTCTTTAGGTTTAGCAATAATAAGACTGGTAATGTTTTCTGCACTTTTCTCTGCGCTGCAGATCCTTTCCCCCCTCGTGCCTGAATGTGAATTGTTTGTCCTCTTTAAGTGAATCGGTGAAGAGCGGGGTGTTGTTACCTGGTTCATCTCCCGCCAACTTATCTACACAGGTGAGTCTCATCACCTCATCAACTCCACCAGCCGTGTCATTATATGAACTCCGGCCCCTCCCTCCTTCCCTCCCTCTAGTCTTCACCACATTGTTCCCTTTATCAGGGCAATTAAACACAACTTCCTAGTTCCACCCTCAGTCTGCTTTCCTGCTGTTTTCTTGTGCCTCAGGTATCACTCCCTGCAACTCCAGCTCTTAAACCACTGTCTGCTCAGTCCTCCACTGCCACCAGTCACTTCGACAGCTCTGTTGCAACAAGCTCTCAGATTTTCCCACCAGCTCAGGGTCCATCAATTCCTCAGCCTGCCCCCAGAGCTGTTAAGTTACCCTTCTTCTGCAGCTAATAACAACTACAGTGGCTCTGAGAGCTCAATGCACTGGAATTTAAGGCAACACTTGCAAAGACACAAACATGCTACAAATTCAGAAAACAACTTTATCTCACAATACAATGTACAAAGTGATGGACCTGGGTGGGGCCCTGTGAGATAACATAAGATCAACGTGTCAGAATTAAACTACAGTACATACAGTACAGTGATATTATTAGGCCTATAACAAAACAAACTGCCGGGTCCATCACTTTTTTGTGTTGTCAGAAACACGTCTGCTGTTTTGAATTTTTGCAGCTTTTGTATTGTCAAATTGATGAAACTGTAGCGCATTCATGTATTTGCAGGTGTTTTTTTTCAAGGTTGCAGTGCACAAAGCTCTCAAGGCCACTGTACACCACATTCCTAACATTACTGACTGACACATTAGGCAAAGTATGAAAATATTGGACAAATTGGAACTGGCTTATAACACACGCTAACTCTCTAAATGTGTGTATAATGATGTGCCCCCCAGTCCCTAAAAATACCTCACATACTTGTTAATGTGAGAGTGTGCAGGAAGGGGAAAGAGTAAATACCTTTTATCTGTAACCTGGGCTGGGACACATGGGCGGGACTGCACAAGGTGACACAACTGTGCGCTGTAAAAGCTCTCAGTACCAATGAGTGGAGCAGGAGACTCCACAGAGAGGCAGGACAGGTTTTACTCAGTACAAAGACACACAGAGACACACACACAGAGACACACACACAGCTGTTAACATCAGGAATACAGCAGTGGGAGCCTTTCAGCATTGGTAAGTTGATTAAAAGTCAATTTCCAGTCATCCATCCGGTAACTGGTAACCTCTGTTTTCTATTTTATCTTTTTATGTCTACATTTGGCTGATAAGGTGGTTTTTGAAGGGGTTTTTTTTATCAGGGTGATGTGTTCAGGTTCATTGCTTTCCAACTTTAAAAAATATGGCATGAACTTGTAGTTGCTGATTTAGGACTTTTGTCAAGATTTATAAGGTTTTTCCTTTCTAACTTAATGAATAGTGTCCAACTATTACCACTCTATTTTTGGACACTTCAGCCTATATTAGGACTTGATAACGTAAGTATGACTCCAACCTCACCAGTTTGGCTCTGACTGTATGAAGGAATAAAATGGAAACACAGTTTGTGTCAAGCATTTTTGATGAAACTACTCTCAAATGAGTGATACTGAACATTTACTGTCTCGGTTTCATTGATCCCAGTATTGATGGCCACTGAGCTACCGAGAGATTGAGTGGTGAGATACTGTACTGCCGTCGGACTGGTTGGGCGGCTCACTCACACAGCGTAATCCCAAGGCACTGAAGCAGAGGCAGGCACCGGCTGACGTAGACTGAAACAGGGGGAGGGAAAAATTTGAATGGAAATGTTGTTTTCATGGGGACATGTTGGCTCGGAGAGACTGGCTAAGATTAAAGTTCCCGTCTTGAAACATTGCCATCAGTATCGAATGGTCCATCTAGATGTCTAAGTGGGTCAAGATACTATGACACCCTTTGTGGCTGCACCTGAAAACGTTTTCTGATCCTCTCCATCGGTCTACTCGTAGGAAGCTGACACAGTGGACAAAGGATGACAAACATCTCCCGATATCTGGTTAATGTGAGTCACACTACAACTTGAGTCAACCTGTTTCCTCTGTTTGTCAATATCACACTATGATTTATGTGTTTATCCCTGCTCCATCCTAATGCTCTACTCTCTCCTCTCCTTTCAGCACCTTCTGACGTTTTCGCTCCAGGATGGCGATGTGCAGGACGTGGAGGAGGCCAAATCCCGTCTCTCCTTCCTGGCTCAGAACAAAAAGCTGTGGAGTCAACAGATGTACCTGGATGTTGGAGAAGTGGCCCTTCATCTCCGAGACATACAGAGCCAGGTGAGAGGTGTTGATGTGGAGCCTGCAGGGGGAGGAGGTGGGGGTGGGGGGGCAGTTACAACATAGAGTTCCTGTGTTTTTATATTTGCATGTAGGCTATAATAAACCTAACTGTGATCCACCCCTGCAGGACGAGCTGGAGAAATACGCCTTCAAATCCATCTACAGATGTGACGCCGTCAACTCAGACAAACACTTCCCATCCCTCCTCATGTTAATCTGCCAAAGTGAAGACCAGATGAAACCTGACATTCTCTTCTTCAACTGTGAGATGGTGAAGGTGAGTAATAACACCTGGGCAGCTTCCCAGCCTCCTTCCTGCCTGACTCACAGCGTCAGTTTGATTGTCAGCAGGGTTCAGGTTTTACAAGTGATGCCACTTCAATATTTTATTTATTTCTTTTTTTATTTTTTTATTCTTACAGGCAGAAGAAATCTGTGACGACATCACACACGCAGTTGCAGATTCATCTAGGAATAAGAAACTACAAGATACTCTCAGGTAGGACACCCTACACTGGAGTAACACCACCAAGCACGTTTACCTGGAAACTGATGATGTTGGTTCTCTAATGAATCCAAGCTTTTAAGAGCTCAGTTCCTGTCTTATTATTATAATTAGATTAGATTACAACATTTCTTGTTGGTTTCAACAGACACAACGCATAGCCAAACAAAGGACAAACATGGATGATAATGGTCATAATTCAACCACCTCCCATTAAACTGTTTGCTTTCTTCCCTGAATTTCCATTATGTTTCATTTTCCACTGAATCATATCCGTCATCCACCTGTCTGAAAGAGAAACAGAGGGAGAGAGGGAGGGAGAGAGGCAGGTGTAAACAGCTGAGGGAGGGAGAGAGAGAGAGAGAGACTAGTTTTACCAGTTTCTACATAACTTAAGAAGGTGTGACAGAGATAACAAGGCCATTGTGACGGAGCGCAGAGAGGGAGAGCGAGCAGAGGGATGACGGAGACAGAGTGCCTGATCGCCGCCTGAACAGATCACCTACTTTTAAAACAGATAATTTCTAAAGGACGAGTGAAGGACAAACTAATGTGGTAAGAGTCCGACAGACAGACAGACACGCAGGTTGTTTCAGCGCAGATTCAGTGATGCAGTGGCGGAAGTCTTAGTCAGCACTCCGAGGTATTTGCGTAAAGTTTATATGTGTGCTGTGGGTGGGAAAACATACACAACTTTTTTCCCCCACCTACATCTTTGTATTTTGCATTTTAAACCAACCTGTCATTTAATTAGAGGAGTTAAGATCGAAGCAAAGTGCTGTGTGCGGTGTGAGGCAGTCATGAGTTAGCACAGGTTTACTGTTTACAGTCTTTGATAGTGGGATAAGGGCTGCAGGATTGAATTTCAGTGACACCACATTATGTGTTTGCTGATGAAGGAGAGCTTTGTCTGTGCTGCGACTGGTCTCTGAGTCTGTATCCACTCTCAGAGGCTCTTGGAATAAGGATGAGCTCGTCTGACGGTCGAAATGGGGGGTTTCCTGGGAGTGCGTTTGACACCCTGAAGTGTGTTACCTGTAATAGTGCAGAGTGAACATCATCAGCAGGAAGGATGCAAACTCTCCTCTCTTCCTCCAGGCTTCCTCAGAGTGGTGGAGAGATGATCGACCCCTATGAGATCCCACATCCCCCCATCGCACATGCCCCGAACCCCCCACCAGTAAACCCTCCACCTTACCCTGGACCTAGAGGTGAGAAACAAAGAGTTTTTTTGTTTTTTTTTTCACGTGAATGACGTGTGAGAGTGAAATTTGCTGTTAAAGTATTGGGTGAGATTTGAGAGGATGAGAGGTCGAGAAGAAGGGAAAGAAGCGAGAGACACGGAGGTATTTAAAGTTAAAGGCTCTGGAGCACAGAGATTGCTTTGTGTGTTTGTGTTTGTAAGAGGGGGTGGGTTTCAGGGGTAAGAAAACGGGGCAGGAATTCCAAATGCAGCAAACACCAAGGGCCGTGAATGAAAATGGATCCACTCAATCCTCTCCTCTCTCCCCCGGCAGCGAACGCTGTGAACGGCGAGCCCGATCTGTCTTTCCTGCGAGCAGAGAGAGAAGTGGTAAGGTCTCCTCATCGCCTTCGCGCCTTCTCAGCGTTTCACCTCTGGATGACTTATCAGACACTGGCTCTGTCTCTTCCTCCTCTTCCTCCTCCAGGCGATCCTCAATCACTGTTTTGACGACATCGAGAACTTCATGGCCAGGCTGCAGCAGACGGCGGAGGCTGCCACGGTGCTGGGCCAGAGGAAGAAGAAAAAGAGGAAAAGTAAAAAGCAAACTGCTGAAGGTAAAAAAAAGAAAAGAAAAAAAGATTCTCAGTTTCAATTTGATTGAATGCAATTTTCTGTCATGATAACCCATTTCTATTTTGCACATCCCTGACACCGAACAACAGAAGATTTACTTGCTGCAAAGGCCCAGCCCCCACCAGAAGAGCAATTCATAGACATCTTCCAGAAATTCAAATATTCTTTCAGCCTACTGGTGTGTATTCACTCAGGTCACATTTCTGTTTTGTCTCCCTGCACTACGTTGTGTTAAAATCCAATTTTTTTCTTCATAGGGCCGTCTGAAATCAATCATCTCCAACCCTTCATCAGAGGAGCTGGTTCATCATGTTTTCAAACCTCTGGACATGGTGAGTGTCCTAACCTCTCCGTCTCCCCCAGCCAGGCTTGTGGGGACAACACCTGTTGTTGCTATTGCTGTAAACACAAGGTCTCGTCTTTTATAGCAGCACAGACAGAAGAGTCAGGGTGGGACATGACCAACGTCTTAAAAATAAATCCAGCATCCACGTGTCTCACGGTGACACACCATTTACTATATGGGTGCAGATAAAAAAAAGAAGATAAAGGCAGAGAGAGCGTCGAAGCAGTCACGTCATGATCTAACACATGTCACTTGGTGCTAAGGTGTTGGCATGTGTCAAGTCAAAATAATGGACAAGTCGGGGCGGTGCGTGGCGCAGTGGTTAAGGCAGCCGCCCCATGTATATAATGGACAAGTCTATCTCTACTAATCTATCAAATAAAGGCATAAAAAAACGCCAAAAAAATATACTTTAAAAAAAATAAAATAATAATGGACAAGTCATCAGTGTAGCTGAGCACTGTTGCCAGAAACTTGAAGTTCCCTCAGTGTTTACACAGGGAGGTTCCCTCTGTGATAACCTAATTCAAACCCCAAACACTTAATAAATGCAGCACTTGTTAAGCATTTACTCTTGTTTGCGTGGCAGTGGTTGCTCTCTGCTTTTTTATTGCAGTCTTCCAAACACATTTGGTTCAGATTTGTGTTGCCAAACTGGCCTCACCGCTGTCCCCTGACTGCTGCTTTGAATTATAGGATTTCTGTATTCCAGCTGTCTCTGTCCGGACTTCCTTTAAAAACAATGAGTAATACTGATTAATATACTTGAATGATAAGATATTAGTTCTAATGGCATTTATTTATATTTGTGTTTCAAGTAAGATTCACAGCAAAGCCATATCAATAACGTAGCCTTGTTTTTGAATGTCTGTCAGTAACAGAGAGAAAATGTAATCGAAGGAATATTTAACTAAGCTCAAAGGAGGAGGAGTGTCTCTGCAGATGTTTGTGACATAACATTAATAGCATTTGCCTTGGTTTTCCATTCAGGTATGAATCAGTCCAAAGACAGTCAAAGGGTGGAATGGGTGTGTTTGATTTGTGTATTTTGGCACACCTGAAAGGAAGCACGCAACTTCATACATCTGGTACCGTCTATGTCTCCTCTCATGTATTGCGGTTGTATCCATTAGGCTTTTGTGTCCCTGTGTTTCAATTGTCAGTGCTCAGCCAAGAGAAATCAGTCACAGTGTTGGCTTCAGGCTTTTGTTTTTGCAGACTCTGGGCACTAACACAGGTTTTGTCTCGTCTGGGTGTTGGACAGATGGTGAAAACGACAGGGGGACCAAGTCTCGGAGCCTCGGTGTCCAGCCCCGCCCTGACCAACTCCGCCGTGTCCCTTCTACAAGACAACCTGAACGAGGAGGAGAGGCAGCTGTGGACGTCTCTGGGACCCAACTGGACACTCCCTCGGTCAGTTAGCTAACACAGATATGTCTTTTGTCCATTGTTTATGGAGGTATATTATCACATTTTGACCACTCATTCACATCCCAATCGATGGAGGTTCTCCACTGATCACTGTTCAATACCCCAATGCATCCATCTCCATATTTCCCACTAATTGGAGGTGTTTTGCATTGGTACAAACTGTAACCATTGGTATAAGCTTGCTAAAAATGGGATGAACTCTTTAGCAGTGATTGAATGCAGTGGCTGTCCTCTGTCTCTCAGGTCTCAGCTCAGAGGACCTGTGGCTCCGTACACCCCCGTGTTCTTGGACGGTTGGAAGCCAGAGGCCTTGAGGGCAGACGGGCAGGTTTGGGAGGATCCGGTCGAGTCACAGCACAAACATGAAGACCTCCGAGTCAAACAAGAGGTATGGAATACCTGCACATGATGTAGGTTAGACAAGGTCTGTGTCAAAAGAGAAAATTACACAAAATCTGAGTCTGTGGGATCACAATGAATAAAAAGTTCATGTACTAAAACTGACGTATAGTGGAGATAGAATGGATTTTGTGAAACATGGAAAGTGGCCATTGCTTAATAATCCAGTCTTGACAATATGATTCACGCAATTAACGTGGGAATTTTCTCTGCTTTCTTTTTGTGCAGTGTTAGGTGCATTAGTTCACTCACATTTTGAACTGGGTGTGTGTTGTTTTCAATGATATTAAAATACATGATTGCTGACACTCCATTTACAAACCTGTTTGAACCCTTGTGAAAAAGACCCATCTGGCCCTCATGGCACTTTCCCTCAGCTGCTGTTTGTTCTTCTTTTATTAAGTAAAACATGTTTTTGTCCTGTCATAAGCTGTAAACGCATATATAGACTTGAATATGAATTTATCATCATATGCAAAAGGCTGTAAGACTGTAAAAGCTTTTTGTACTTTTATTTTGTCAACCACACTCATCCTTTAATACCTTGTCCCCTATTCTTATTCTCTCCCTGTTTATACTCTTGTGTGTGTTTTATCGTCATGAATGTCTGTCTCTTTTCATCCACAGCAGCAACAGCCACAACAGCCTCCTCAGCCAGTCGTCTCTCCCGACACCCAAGTCAAAGATGAAACGTAAGTCGACTTAACGAAGCAAATGTATCACCTCTGTTCACTTACCTCAGCTCCACGATAACAACCTCTGTCTCGTCTCCTTTCTCTCTCAGAGATGGCGGTTCACTCCCACCAGAGAATGAAAGAATCTACAGATGCAGTTACGACTTCATAGCCAGGAACAGCAGTGAGCTCTCAGTGCAGCAGGGGGAAACGCTCGAGGTAATAAAAGTCAAGTAATTCATGCAAAGTTACACAGTTAAATGTGCTCATGGTGCATTCACCATTTCTATTTTGTGATTGAAGTGATATCAGGATACAGACACATACTGTAATTAATGTTAATAGCTGATGAAGTTTTTTTTAGGAAACATACAGTTGTTGCAAGACTGACAGCAGCTCTTCTGCCTGACAGGTGATTGAATCCTCTAAGCGCTGGTGGAAGTGTCGTAATCGGTTCAACCAGATCGGCTTTGTCCCCTTCAACATCCTGGAGCCTGTAGCTCACATAGACAGCCCTGTCACCAACAAACCCCCCAATGTGAGACACAAACACACACACATACACACACCTGAACCTCACAGGCGCAGAAGCATCGCTCTCACCTGTGCATACCTGAGTGAATTCCGGTGTAACATTCTCTCCACATTCCTGCAGGTCCCCGCTGCGCCTCCCCTCGTTGTGACTTCCTCCTCGGTACCACCCAGCCCTCCTGCTCTGCCCCAGGCCTCCACCCACTCACCGCAGCGTCCACGCAGCTTACCACCGTACAGCCAACATATACCGGGCGCGGAGGACGCTGATAAAGGTAGGAAACTACATGGTGTTATGTGTGGGAGACCTGGGTGTGCCACATAAATGCTCTGATAAGAGGGTTAGAACAGAGGGTACAGGTAACCACTGTGTCCTACTTCACCGTTACTGTATGTGTGATTGAAAGGAACAATAGAAGGCTAAAAAATAATTATCACTTGTGTTTTTTAAACTAAATAAAGACTTGATTTCTATGATATACAGACATAGCGCTACAGACTTAAGACAATATTAAATGGTCCCATCTCAACAATAATAGGACAAAACCAAAATTCAAACTTTAAATTAGGGGAAAAAACAGTAAAAATCTATGATAAAGGTCTCAAATGTGAGGCCAACAAGCTGTTCTGGACCTTTTAAACCTATCACACCATCTTCTCCCACAGATATAATTTGCCTACTAGAATTTGATGATCAAACTTTAATTTGAGCTATAACAGACTAAAATTAAATAAAAGAAGAGTATTCATGTTTACAAGAGCAATTTAGAGGCTTATGATTCAAATAAAGTTGAATTCAAATCAAAATGTGATTTCGGTAGTAAGTAAAAATGAAATCTGGCACATAAAAATGTTTTAAACCTAAGATGAAGGTTGTTTAAGATGTGTGAAGCCGAACTAGTGCGTATGTGCATGTTTTTTTACCACCCACTTATGCAGATATGTTATCACCTGAGCATGAACAGCTTCAATGTCGCCCTCACTTCTATCACCCTCCATCTTTTCAGTGATGCTGGTGAATGACGAGCTGCTCCAGAGGCTGACCAATGGAAAGGCCGGTCTAAACAAACCCCTGGTCATCCCCCGCTCCTCAGAGACCACCGTGCCTCTGAACTACCACTCTCCCCCGGACGAGGTGTCCGAGTGGCTCAGAGGGAAAGGCTTCAGTGAACCGTGAGTGGACCTCAGCTTCTGACCACACACCAGATTATCCACATACTGTGTAAACACTGGAGCGCTGCCAACGTGCTTCGTTTATTCATTAAGAGGTCAAGACAAAATGACCGCATTCCCTTCATAGCGACCGTGGTTAATAAGTGCTAATTGACATGGACTGAACTCCAGGTGAGAGGTTACTGTGTGGAGTCAACTCTGTTTTGTTTCCCTCAGGACGGTGTCATGTTTGGGGGTGTTGACCGGCGCCCAGCTCTTCTCCCTCAACAAGGACGAGCTGCGAGCTGTGATTCCAGACGAGGGCGCCAGAGTGTACAGTCAGCTGGCTGTGCAGAAAGCACTGCTGGAGGTAAATATGAGGAAAAAGGATGTTTATTTCATTGTGAACCAAAGGCAAGTATGTGCAGATGTGTCAGAACAGGTGAAAAAAAATGTTGGCTTGCCATTAAAGAAGCCATTGTTTGAGTCGCCGATCCATTCAAGCCAGACTGGAAGATGCAGTTTGAAGTATTTGTCAGCCAAGCGACTGTCTTCTTTAAAACACTAATTATAGTGTTATATGCTTTATTTTAACCAAAATCATGTATTAATTTAAAGTTGTATTTCTAGATCACTGAAAAAACTGTTAGTAGTGTTAACTATTCAAAAATAGTTGTTATAGGGCAAAATCACGAGTAGAGAAAAACATTTAATAGCTAATGGGCCATATTGCTGATGTAAAATTGCTTTATCCTAAAAGGTTTTGCATTTTGTAGATGAACAAAACACCAAGGTCTCTATTCACACAACTGTTAGCTCCATCATGGGGATATTACGCAGGATATTGGGTATTTAAAAGACCAAAGACACTGACTTTCTTTTTTCTTACAGGATGCCAGGAGGGCCACGGAGTTGGAGGCAGTCATGGAGAAACAGAAGATGAAGGTTGATCTGAAACTAGAGAGCAGCACATTGTGAGTCCACATCATGGAGAGTTTCAGGTGAAAGACTGTGCTCATCTGGGGCGTGAATTCAAATGAATTATATTTACCCGAGAACAAATACGTGTTAGCTGACCATCGTATACATTATCACATCATTACTTCAAGTGTTTATGCAAGCAGGTGCTGTGCAGACTGGATATCTGAACGCCATTTGTAAATTCTGTTGTTTTAATGTGAACAGCTTTTCACTGTCCCATTTCTGACTTATAATCTCAGACTAACTTAAATGCAATGTATTTATCTTTGTAAAATACCATGATTAACATGTCTGGACACAATAAAAATTAAAATGGTGGGATTGTTTAATTCAGACTTTAAAGAAAGATTTCCAGCAGAACATAAACAGATATGACTTCACACATTAGGTAAAGCAATGCATTCATTAAAATCTGTTAGCATTTCAGTATAAATCTACTCATGAGGGGTTTTTGCTCAAATTGGGCCAAAATTTCAGTTTGACTCGACACGAAAAAGGTGTACACAGCTTCAGCAGTGAATCTCACAATTACCTTTCTGAGCCTACTGCATCACATGCCAACGCTAACTCTGAAGTTACCATGTCTTAGTTTAAAATAGAAAAAAAAAAAAAAAATCAAACTACAACAAATAAAAACAGGAGACCTGCGACCAATACAAACTCAAACCAAACATTTACTTAAACTGGCCAAAGTCTCAACTGAACATAAAACTTGTTTTTTTTTCAAGTGGACAATAAGGGACACAAGATTGTTACTAATGCTATCAATGTCAAAACCTTGTGGTTTTGAATTGACTTCCTAAATCTTCACCTGGAGCGTCAGCAAACTAAGTACTCGAGACGTATATGGGCAGACATTCAAGAACTGCTGCACTCAAGCAGGGAGAAAGAACAAAAAAACAACTTCTTAAATGGGACGAGGCTCTTCAGACCATGACAATCAGTAGGCCCAAACATATTTACAGACAGATTCTGTATCAAAAAGACCATCGGTTGATAACAAAAGTATATGCATGAAATCCATTTTATGCTTTAGTCCAGCAGAACACCAGTCCATGTTTGCTTTTCTTGTTTGTTGGAATCATTGTAGGGTAGTTTAGAACAAGACATGGGATGTGATGGACAGACAGCCACCAAATTACAGATGTGGATATTACAATACACTCCACTACTGATCAATAACTATTCCTGCCATCCAAATGCAATCTGATATATCTGGATGCTAGATAAGTGACTCCATACAATATTTCAGGTGTGTGCACACTCTGGGTCGGCTGCATTAACTGGAAAAGCAAAGAAAGGAGGCAGGCGGGAGAACAGAGGGGTCAAGGCAAGGACTGTGTGTAACATTAGGTTACTATAAACAGACAGGACAGGTGAGGGAGACAGGAGGAGATTTGTGTGTCGGCGGTGGATGGAGTTTGGTCTTCAGAGATCCCCGGTGTCTCTGTCGTCTGCCCGGCGGGAGTCCGACCTGCCGTTCATGCCGTCCCTCCTGTCCCGCTCCCGTGACCTGTCTCTGGATGAGCGCTCCCGGTCCCTGGACGACCTGGGGGACAGACAGAGTGAGGTGAAACGAATCCAAGCATGCAGTGGAAAAGCAAGTTCCAATTACAACCTCTAGCAGATGAAGATCGTCAGCCTAAAGCGGTTGGTTTCAGATTCTCGACCAGTCAAGTGCAATACTTTTAGCAAAAGACAAAAGAGAACAGACTCTTCTGTCAAAACATGGGCCTGGTGTAAGTGATAGTAGTAATTATTTTGGCATCGACTGCTGGTGACGTAATCAAATATGAAACTAGTTCCCACACCCACACCTACGTCCTCCATTTCTTGTCACAACATGTCTGTCTCCTGTCCTTTTAAACAGTCTAAACAGGGACAGGACTGACTAAGCACAGCTAAAAATATTCCAGTGTGTAAAGCAAAAGACACATAATCTCTGAAAGTGCAACAGCGACAAAAGAGAAGTGGACAGGAGATAAAATCCTGTTTGCATTTGGTGTGTGTGTGAAAGGGGGGGTTGTTTTGCATACTTGTGTCTGGAGCTCTGCTCGTGGCTGTGACGGTGGCCTCGGCTGCGGGAGCGGCTGCGGCTGCGATGCCGCCTCCTCCTCTCCCTGGAGCGTGAGCGTGAGCGGCGCCTATCTCGTGATGTGGAGCGCGAGCGTCTCCTCCTGCGGTCACGAGAACGGGACCTGATCAACGAGACGGATAGGATATTAATTTTCGGATCAGATGATCTCCTTCATGGGGTGAACTGATTTAAAATGCAGGTGGACGGATGATGCGATGTTCTTACCTTCTATGCTCTCTGCTCCGAGATCTGGTCCTACAAGATGAACAGATGACAAAACGCTTAGAGACAGTAACAGACGCACATCAAATAATTGAACGTCCAGGAATGTCATTAGGACATTAAATGTCTGCACCCACCTCCTCCTCATCCTTTCCTCCTTCTCCCTCTCTTCTCGTCTCTTTAGGCGTTCCTGATTCCTTTTCTCCTGCTTGTCCACCACCGTTTTCTATTCAGAATCACAATAAGACATGAGGCCAAATTTATTGGCCTTTTCTTTCCTGCATGTTTTCTATTAATCATCTACAAGTTAAGACAGTATGACATGTACCTTTAATTGGTCCAGTTTCTCTCTGATCTGGATGAAGCCCAGGTGAAGCTTCCCACCAAAATGGTCAGCCAAACGGCGGTCGTTGTCATGGAGGCCGAGGTAAGCGGAGCACACCTCACACACCCGAAGCTTCTGCTGCTGGAAGCTGGAGGCCGGCATCGAGTTTCTGTACTCCTCCTGAGGAGACACCGAAGAGAGATGTTTAGGGATCAGAAGATCCAACAACTGATGGAAGAAAGCGTCACATTCCACTAAGCTGCAGGTTTCTCCTCCCATACCTCTGCATCCTTCTTCCTGGTGCGGACCTTCTCCACTTCCTGCAGAACCTTCTGGGCCTCATCCACATTTCCCTCAGCCCCCAGCTGTTCAGCCTTGGCCAGGAGCTTTCCTATTTCCTCATTCAGCTCATGAACCTTCTCTGCCTACAACGATCCAGGAGAAAACAACAATATACACCTTAGAAAACTAGATGCTACATTAGAAAGTTGAAGAATCCGTTTGTATGAAACAAAAGATTGAATGCATTTCATAATGTCTATAAAAACATGTTTGCTCACCTTTGCTGCCACCTCGGCACTGATCTCTTCTTGGGTCTCAGCCAGGCGCTTCTTGGCCAGTTCTGTCCTCCGGTCACAGTCAGCAATGAATGACTCCAGGTGATCCACCGCCTTAAAAAAACGGGTTCACAGAAAAGAGTTGCAGAGTTAACTGCTTATATATCAAACACATGCTGGAAATCCTGTGAGCTGCTTTACTTATGATTAGGGGTGATACATGTGTTGATTCTATCATATACCAAAATATTATCATTAAATTCATTCATGTAATCAAATGAATCCAAGTCACATCGCATATTTCACGCAATGCCTATATTCTCCCCAAGATAAGATTGAATAGCTTACGGCCTTGAAGAGCACCAGCATTATGACTGTTCACTCCCTCAACAAGAAGCTCAGTTTATCATCTCTTTTACAACCTTGGTTGCTCAGCAACTGCTGTTTGGTACTGGGCCAGCTTCACTATGAGTGTCTTCATAGCTATCCTTGAGACAGACAATGATCTAATGTTTTTAGGCCCAACTCACAGTGATTCAAGGAAACACTAATACTGTTCCTTGGCAACATATGTCTGTTGATCCTACATGTCTGCAGTGAGAACAAGGATTTGACCTTTTTACTCACAATCGCTCTGACAAATTTCAGAGCGATCTGACAATAAAGTACAATACAACCTTCATTCAACAACATTTAAGAATTTCCTCTGGGATATGGAAACATTGCACACTAGTATTATAGTTATATAGTTATAGCAGGCAATCACTTACATCAAGCTCAAAGAACAGATCTCTCTCCTTGGAGGCAATTTCATAATCTGCCCGAAGCGCCAGGTCATGGATCTTCGTGCACTCTCCCAGGTCCATACGCTGTCACCAAAACACAGAAAAGGTCAGTGGGTGATGCTGCAGAGTTCATGGTAACATATTGTGCATATTCAGTTTCATTTTACTAACAAGAGCACTTATATCCTGTGAGGATTCAAATGTTTCTTTTTTTTTGTAATTCAATACATTTGAGCATGTTAAAATTGAAGTCTTCAACTTACAGTTCCAGACAGGATGTCATGTGGACAGCAGTTCAGAAGATGACTTTTGCAGACCCGCTCATCAGTGAACTTGACCCTCTGCCGCGTCTCATCCCCTGAAACAATTGAAAACACAACCAGTCAGAAAGATCTCACATACTTGATAGCAGGTGCGAGGTATCCAGTGTTTCAACATATAGCAATTAAACAAAAATATTTGACGAGACAAGTGTCTCTACAGAAATTCAAGAACTCCATGTCAATGAGAAAACCAATTATGGTATTTTAATTGTCATGGTTTTCCACATGATTTCTTGGTGTAAAATATTTACCGGTAATAAACAAGCTTTACTTATGTGTCAGCATTGGAAGTTACATGTGGCTCTGCATGTATATGGTTCTACCTGTGATCCTTGGTGCTTACCTTACCCAAACCTCCTTTAAAATGTGGCAACCGTTCAATATTAGAGCATCAAATCAGTTTTACAGTTGATCGGGCTCAACATCCACTCTGTACAGTGGAGCAAAGGATTAAGCTAGGACTGACACAACAAAGGCAAGAGATAAATTGCTGTTTAGTCTAATGTGATTTGATAAGAAATGTAAACATTTCAGACAAATGTTCCAGCCAAGCCCTTTACAAATACAAAACAATGAAAAATTGAAAATAAAATACAACAGAAATCCAAGGGAAAAAAATTTAGTTTATACACACTGCGATCTGCACCACATACTGTACCCTTCTGCATCTTCAAGACCTCAGCTGCAGAATTTTAAACCCGCTGCAGAAAAGTATAAATGGGAACAGTTTTCTTGCCCATACCTGTAGTAAGAAGTTGGGAGTCATACACAAGTCAGATTGTAAATGATGTGTGCAAAGTTTTTGCTTCGACTGTTTGCTAAAAATTGCCTTCTGAAAACAGACGTCTAATGGAAAACTGAGAAGTGTTCGTTTGGATTCAGCGCGATCAGACGTCTTAGCTAGTTGCACAATAGTACTCCAAATTGCAAATCTAGTGCCACTGAAGATTTACCCATTTGTGTTATTAAAAAAACGCTACAATAACTTCCGGAAGGCAAACAAATTGTTTGGATATTCATCATAACAGCTTTAAAAATTATGTGTGACTCACGGCTCGATGAACATGAGGCTTTTCTGCAACTCCTTTGCAGATTGATGTAGGCTGGCAAAGATACACTGAACCTTAATGAATAAAATAAAGGGGCCACAATTGTTCAGTTTGTATGCAACAAATGTACGGGAAGAATTTGATATCAATCTCATCACACATCCACCCACAAACTCACAACACAAATTCACACTCACTGCACAGATGGACTTAACTTTAAAGACAATCCACAGGGCTTTAGGTTTATTCAACCATGTGTCATTATGACTCTCTGATTTAAAAATGGCAGGACTGTAGTTAACTGTCATTTCCTGCCAGTGACACTACTATTTAATGTTTGCATCAAAATGGCATTAAGTAAACCATAAAATTGTATTTGATCAAGTCTTAGCGCCCATAAAGGCAGTTGACAATTATATTTACATGATCAAATCAACATTAGTTTACTTTAGAAACAGATTTGCATTAGTCAGTTTCACCCAAAAGACCCAATTAACATAGAGGTCACTGTTAAATTGTGTAATTTATGTAAATACTAAGCAATTGTGCTGATACACACGTTGCTCTAGTCCATGCAGACTCTTGAACAGCAAATCTCAGACAGATTTACAACCTGTATTTACATTAGACTGCTGTGTAAAGTACAGATTTAAAGTACTTTAGTTTTATTTCAGCAATTTCATTTTGTGAAGCTTGACACAGTTACGTGTTATTCAGCTGTGGTCTCTTTGTGAATAAAAACTCTAAACCGATTTAGGGCATCAGATGATGTTCTGTTGTGATAATGAACTCAGCAGTCAACACAATAGTTGGTTGAGCAACCTCGGCTTAACCCACTTAACCAGTTTTACTTGAATCTTCGTTCTCGCCTGATGACGTTCAATTACATGGCTGAAGTAAATATCATTCATACATCTGCATTTACCAAAGAAACTTCTCGTATGAAAAGATTTCCAGTCTACCAAACCCTATGAGCACCCGTACCGTTCATTGGGACGCGGCTGCTAGGCCCAACACGCCTGTGTGTTCGATAAGTGCATTAAGTATTATGAATGATGTGCCACAGAGTCGACATCATCATCCTGTTACACTTGAAATGATAACCAAAAAGTAACTTGCATCATGCGCTGTCCGGTGATACGCAGAAAAGCGCGTAATTATTACATTACTCCACAATAAACATTAGCGCCAGCTAACTTAGCCTTTGACTTAGCTACGAGCTGGGAAGTTGGTAAACGTTGCGTTAAGTAAAAGCGAAACAAAATCTTAAATTCTAATTTGCCCAATTGAATGCAAACATTAAATCTCGACTTTACTCCATAAATGCCTCTCAAGTGTAACGTTACATAATTTCACACAGCCCTCGGCAGTCTATCCATTCATGCAGGTCTGGCCATCACACGAAACAGCAGCCAGTCTCAGCACTGGCTCCATCTTGGCTAGCTAGCTCAGCTAGCATGCTACGGCAACTCACCATCCCTCGCTGTTCCCATCAGCTGGTCGAGCAGAGCTCTCATTTGAGCCTGGGCAGACATGGTTGGGTCTTCCGTCGATAGCGCGTTATAAAAAGTAGGTAACTGAACACAGCTCCTTAGTATTTGTGTTAGGTTATTTGATAATGTATTCGTCCGAGCATCACCTCTCGCAGCTTTTCTCTATTTCTTGCACTCGACAGTTTCCGTTTCACAGAACGGAAGTGACGACGGCCCGTTGTTTCAAACTTCCGATTAGCAAATGCTAAAAGCTATAAAGGGCCTGAGCTGGACCAATCAGAACGCTTGGGTACGAGTGAATTAACCAATCAGAGCTGTTTCAACTCATTTCTCTCGCAACTTTATGCTCTGCCTTGTGATACATCTACTTATAGGCTATTCTCTTTTGGCAGCTCACGTAACCACGAGTTATATCTAGATTGAGATTTTAATGGTTCATCTTAAAGTTAGTGTCGTAGTTGTTGTTTTTTTTAAATACAATTATGGTCTAAAAAATCACCATGGATTGAGAGCTCAACTTAATACGATTAGGGTATGAAACAAACCCGTTTAATTCCGTTTTAAGTTGTTTTTATATAGCAATTCTTATTGCATGCCATATTTATTTTCATGCCACGCTCCACACTCCGGTCCGGTAGGTGGTGGTAATGCACCCGGAAAAGCTGGTCGCCAGCCGCCAGACAAACCCACAGGAGGAGGAGGAGAAAGACGAAGTTGACAGGCAGCCTTGTTGGTGTTTGTCAGGCCTACTACTGACTGAGCCTCACAACTGACCACAGGAAGCGACAGTGGACAGTTAAAGTAAGACAAACCTTTCTCGAGTGGCTGCATTTTCTCTTTGGACCTCAGATGGTATGACTTATAGCGAGGCTGCTGTTCCTTGTTACTGTGCGCAGGCTGGCTTTTGCTCAACAAGTTAGTTAATTAACCAGATGTTTACCGTAAACTTTCCGCACCAAAGCTCGCTAACAAACGTAGCTACACGACAGTGGGTTATTTACTTGGAGTAAGTAGTTAACAATACATTTTTTAAATAATGTTGGCAGCAGATGCGCTTTCTGACATAAACATATGCTCACTAAATATCCTTTATGCTTTCAAACGGTGAATGACACCTGAGGCTACGACACAAACAGGTTGTGCTAGTCTGGTTGTTGATGCTGGGTCATTATGCGTTAGTTGTTTTTGTGCTGAGAAATCTCTGGAGTCAGAGCTGGCACCTCTGAATAGGCTCAGATCCACAAAGGTTGATGCAGCAGAAATAGCTGGACAAACACACACACTGCTGTCTTCAGTATTTTTTCATCTACTATATCTATCAATGCCAGCGAGTTTGGTCTTTTATTATGGCTGGTTACTATTGGCACATGCAGGTTTGTTGTTTACTCCATACAACAACAAGAGGGGAACTGTGCAGCACTGTCAGTGTGATTAATGTGTGATCCTAAAACACTTTAATTTAAGATCGGCCTGGTATCTATTTACCAAGATCTCTTTCCTCTGTCAAGCAGGTCAGTGGGTCAGTGATGCATTGAGGCGACAATGGAGGCCACAGACCATGCCACCGAGGACGATCCTCTGAAGAGGGGAGAGGATGGGGTGGAGACGGGAACAACACCATCGGCAACTGAGCTGAAGAAGAAGAGTTGTAAGGATGCTCTGGGTTTTGCCAAATTGACTCACTGGCGAACTGCGGCCTTCTTCCTCTTCTTGTTCATCTGCCTCACCGTGGTGTTTGCCTTCTCCTTCATCATCCACTGTCCTGTCAGACCGCAGTATCTCGTTTCTTGGAACAGGACTTTCCCCGAAGCAGGTGGGTACAGCAAGTTGTGTGATTTTTTTATTTTTTACTGCTTATAGGCATTTTAAATGTGAGACTCATTTCGATTCTCTCTTTCTGCCACAGCAACCTATGACTTCTTAGCAGTTGAAGCTGCAAGCAGCGACAAGGTAATGGATGTGCTGTTTGTTCTGAAAATGAAAGAAGGCAGTCAGAACAATTCGTGTGCTTCCGCAGGTAAAAAATATTCCTTAATTTTAATTAAATCATAAAGAAACAATAAAGTGACAGTGACAAATAATTGGCTCTGTATGATGATGGTTTAATCCAGTTGCACTGTGTGTTTTCTAGGTCTGTCCTCGCCATGTGTGTTTGTGGTAGCAGTGGATGGTACGGACGGAGAGACCCTGTGGGAGCGTGCACTGGAACCAGAGTTCCACTGGGCCCAGTGTGGTCTGGAGAAAGATACGACCAGAAACTGGGACTGTCTGCTGTCTCACTCTGACCAAATCACAGCTGTTGACAAACAAACCGGTTTGTAACTTATGAATATATCTGTGTGGTGTGGATAGCAGAAACCACATGATTAATTCATATTCCAGCACATTTCAACACTTTTTTTTGTCACTTCTGTTTTTACTAAATATTTAGTTTTTTCTCTAGACAACCATAATATGTTTCGGCCACTAGAATTTTTATATAGTACAACTTTCAGGTCAAGAATCATGTGTCAAATTACCTCAGGATTTAGAACATTATGAAATGAGTTGTAGTAATCAGAGAGCTGTAAACTGAGTCAACCACACCTGCTGATGCCCAAGATGCTGTGAAAAGGTTATAGTTTATAGGTGGACCCCTTGTTATGATTATTTTATAAAACTATTGTTTCCAAAGTTTCATGTATAAGTAAAGTTGTACTTGTTGCACTGTAATCTGATGAACTCAGTCAGGTGCTGACGTGTTTTGTTCCTGTGGTGGTGGTTTGTGTGCAGGTGAAATTAAGTGGAAGCAGCCTCAGGCCCTTAATCTGCATGGTACTGCTCCGGTTCTCAGCATCCCAGATCTGGATGGGGATCAGGTCAATGATGTGGCTATTGTATCATCTGACAGCACACAGGTAAACATCAGTGATATTATTTGCTACGTTAAGTTACATTATGATTCCCAATGATTGAAAATGTTCTTTTTTTTTTTGCATTTTCCTTGCCTATAACCTGCTGTAAACAGGTCTCAAACGTGCAATTAAAACACTGTGTTGTGCAGCAGAATATAATTCACCCAATGTCAATGTCTCCCATCATATCTACAGACTCAGCTAGTTTTCCTCTCGGGGAAGACGGGTGTCCAGATCGGTTCTACTGTGGATCTGGACTCTACACAGACACCCAATCATCTTCTCCATCGCACTACAGCAGGTTCTCACTACGTACTGCTCCAAAAAGGTGAGAATCTGAAACCAACTCTAGCAGTCCCAACAGGTTACTGTACATCTGCTCTCAGGCCAGCTGAGTTTGCCCTAATGGAGGACTGTTGTAGAGTCTTAAGCAACAGAAATTAGCTTTGCAGGTCAAGTGCTTTTCAGAAAAGAACTCAAAGTTATGAACAAGTTCAAAAGCCAGTATATCTGGAAAACAATGTGATTTGAGTGGGATTTTACTAATCTTGTAGCATAGCTTAGTGTTGCGCAAGACACACTGATGTGGCACTTGAAAAACTTTTTATTTCTGATAATGTGTTTAACTGCCTCCTTTTCACTGTAATTTTTATTTTATAAACTATCAACTGCATTATTATAATAAGCAACTCCTCTTTATGCCCTGTCTTCACACAGTTTTAACTTGTACAGTGTTGGTATTGGAACAAGGCAAAAGTAAACAGACATACTTGGATGAACTTCAGTCTTAATCTTGTACATTAATTCATAGACACTGGCCTGTATGGATTGGCACTGTGGAGGATTGCTGCCCAGGCTAAAGATGGTATGGAGGTCAACCTCAAGCAGGATAAAACCTGGGAGAAAAGTGCTAGTGAGACATCCGGCCTTGTACCCATCTATGAGTAAGACAAACTTTTTATTATTATTTCACTTGTGATCATTGTGGCTTTTTCCAGTGACTCTGACTCATGTTTATTTCTACTTTATAGATCTGACTCAGTGAGACAAGTGCTCAAAACAGATGAAACTAAAGACCCATCCAACCTGTTGCTTGTTACCGGGAGCGAGGTGGCATTAGTTGATGGAAAAAATCTACACATACTCTGGAGATTCAACACCAGCTCAGTCCTAAGGTAATTCTTGTGTTTGTTTGTTTTGGCGAACATAGAAATCATCAGATGCAATTAGCTGAAAAGTACAAGGACAAACAACTGGCTGTAATTTGATGATTCACATTTTTCATGCAGTTGATAGTGATAATTTGGATAACACCTGTGTGCAGTGGAAAATAAGTATCGAAGTAAACCATCTTCTGCCCTCATGCATCAATGCATGTTCTCCTCTGTTTTCTTAGTGAACCTTCCTTTGGCCACTTTAACAAAGATGATGTACTTGACGTTGTGGTTGAGGAGGACATTGGCAACTACACAAAGAGGGTAAGTGGAGTTTAACACATGAAAACACTACAGTACAGCAACATTTTATTGACCAATCCTCATATTTGCTGCTTTCTGCCTATGTAGATAGTAATTCTTGATGGGAAGTCTGGTGGTATGCTGTGGGAAGTCAACCTGATGGCCAGCCCTAATTCACCGAGACCCGCCTCCATACACACGACTAACTCTGTTTCAGTCTTCGTGTTTTGGGGCGCAATGACCTTAGAAGCCAACTCCTCTGTAAGTACACTTATTTATTGAGATGTATTTTACAAGTTACAGATGAAACTTCAGATTCTCCAAATGCTGATGACGACGTCACGTTTTCTTCTAGGTACCTTTAACTAGTGACCGACGCTCTTACATGCTGCATCCACTCTATTCAAAAGTTCTTCTGGAGTCCACCAATGTCATGGACCACATCATTACATTTAAAGGTGCTCTTTTTCCCTGTGCTCTAACAAAATTATACTATCATTTAACAACAATGTGTGATTCAATAACAATCTATGTTGGTATTTTTTATCTCAGCCACACTGTTGGAGCGGGGGCGCCACGCTGCCTACTTCCTACTGACAGGGCCTAAGACAGAGGGGGAAGAGGGCACCGTGGTCCTCAGCAAGCGAAAGCTGAAGCAAGATGTTCCCTCAAGCAGAGTGCTCCGCATTGGCAGCGGGGGAAGCTCAGAGACCAATGAGGACATCAAAGAGGCCTTCAACCGACTCCGCTTCAGCGACTCATGAATGGAGCAACTGAAAATATAGTGTTAAAAGTGGTTTGACACAGCTGACTATGCTGACTTTATAAACCAAAGTGTGTAAACTAGTTATGACTCATCAACTGCTGACGGCCAAAAAAAAAAAAACCCTTTATATTTAGAATCGTGATGACTTGGTTGACAGGGTTCTTCCATTGCTCTTCTTTGGACAAACTGGGCATTGTCTGTCCTCAGCCTTGGCTGTAGTTAAGTTCATCTTGTGTCCAAAGAGCTACTTGTCCTACGACAATCTCTGCACAGATATTGTTTCTCCTGCTGACAAATCCATAGGACCTTTCTAGCACTTTCATGCTTCAATGCAATGGTCCTTTTATTTTTTTAATATGCAGTGGCTGGATTGTTTTTTTGATCTATGCAACTGTATTTGGCACTGTGCTTTAAAAGGAAGCAGACACACACTACCACAGGTGGTACTTTCTATGTATTTCAAATGACAACATCCTTAAAGGGATAGCTCAACATTTTTGACAAATTGGCCCATTACCTTTAATGTAAAGGTAATTAACCTAGTTCTAAAACTATAGGGATTATAGCAATGGGCCAATTTGCCAAAATGTTGAATTATCCCTTTAGGTTCATACAACACGAGGGCTACTTTTATCTCATGACATTGTATCCAGCTGTAAAGTAAAAGACGGATGTACAGCGAAACTTGAAATACAGAGTAGACACACCACCAACTATAAAATACAAATATGGTTACATGTTTTCTTACGTACTCTCATGATGTTATTTCGTATTGCTGTTGATAATCAAAATATGTGTGTTCCTTACTTAATCCAAGATGCTGTAACTGGTGATGCTGATGCACTCTGACAAATCCTTTGAGGCACTTGACGCTGATTCTCAAAGGATCATCATATTATTGAGTTATTGCTGTGGGTTTACAGCTCCTTGTGAAGAGGTTTCTTTTCTTACTGATTTATATTAGTTAAATAAGGGAAAGAGTTTTTGTTTTGTTCTGTTTTTGCTGTACATTAATATATTGAACCTGTGGTACAGGCATTTGGTGGAGCTGGCTTTTCTTTCAGACTTAATATGCTTGAACTTGAGCAATATTAAACAATTTTAAAATAGCTGCTTTTATTCAGCCTTTTATTTGTTCTCATATGAGTAAGGACAAGAAGGTATAAAATAACAAGATTGTCTGATTGTAACAATGTTGGCCTCTTTCCAAAAATTACATATTCTTTTTACATATCCTCTTCTACAAATTTTAGGGCCAGTCTGAAGTAGTAATAATTTATAGAACCATTTCATACATTTGCCCTGTTTCTGATCCTGACCCTTTGCTGCCCTCATGTGTTCAAACATGGGCACTTTATAAATGAATCACAAGCAGCTGCCATGCGCAATGAAGCACATGCGGAGCCGCCGCCTGCCTGACAGTCCATGGGTAAACTGAAGCTGGTCACGTACGTTTCCAATTGCAACGCGTCATATCATCACCGTGACGCACGCATGCTGTCAGACTCCTCTCCTCCTGAACCACTCTGGGGGAATGAAAAAGCCGGTTGCCGCGTGGAAACAGCTGAACCCTCACCGTAGTCTACTTGTTTAACTCACTAAGGCGCGAGGGGCACAGACTGGAGGAGTGGAGGGGCGCACGCCGCGCACCCACAGACACACACACTGGAGTCATGATGGGGATACAGGACGCGTATTGGCAGCATCCCATGAGTGAAGCGGGATTAATTTCTCGCAGCTCACCACCTCAGCGTCTATTACTCTCAGATCAGTGATTTTCAATTTTCAAGTGCTGCTAAAACAGGATGGGTCTATTTTCCCTGTGTAACCAGGCAGCCACGGTACTGTCGCCATGCAACAGCACCGCCAATACACTAGATAGGACTCATAAACAAATATCACCGCTGCGCCCCCATATGACCTGCAGCTGCTAATTCCTAGACAGTGACTTTTTGCCTTGGAGAAATTGGCGCTTCTTTAGCTTTAACACGACCGGTGCACACTGATGAAGTAAATCGCGCTGCTTCCTTTCACTCATAAGACTCAAACGACACTACATTCACTTTTAATACTTAGCCAAAATACACCAATGTTAATGATTAACAAAAAACAGTAAATGGCAGAATACTTCCGCCTTGACAGGAGTCCACAGGCAAAACTCACATGAAAAATAAACCCCGATAAAAATAATGAATCATCCCGGGGGTCTTCGGCTCATCCCAGCCGCCTCTCACCAAAACAGGCGCGTGTGTGTGTATATAAAGTGTGAAAACCGTGAGAGTGGAGCGTGTGTCTGCCACCTCAATGTGACCTGCGGCCGCCATACCGTTATGATAGTACTGCACGGCTGCGATATCTTCAGAGCTGGGAGCGCGCGCGCGTGGGACGCACACTTTTTTTTTTTATCAAGAGGAAAGACACGAGCTTTCACCGTCCGGTATAAAAGTCACTTTGAGCTCAAGCCAGCGACTGCGACTAAAAAAGGTAACGTTTACCTGCATATGTTCAATTTTCCTTAAACTACTACACCTCAGGGGTGTTTTACAGGCTGCGTAGTGTGTTTAATGAGAGATTAGTCATCAAAAAATTACAGGCTGCACTGCGAGGCTGGAAATGGCACAGTAAAGTTCCGCGTCAAGATTTTTATTATTTATTTTTTTAAAATACACCAGCTTTATCTGACTTTTAATTTTTGATCTAGCATCCTTTTAAACAAACGAATCTCGGTATTATTATCTATTTGTGTGGAACAGAAAGAGAAACTAGGTTATGTTAAGGAAATGCATAGGCCTGGTGGACGAAGCTATTGATAAGCTGTTTGTCAATATCGGTCAACACGTATTTTCTTTTCGCCTTTTTTGAGGGGGAATATACATAATTCGATGTTTGTTTGGCATGAAACTAATCGCCATATAGACTATATAGCACATAGTTGTATGTTATTCTATAGATGTGCTGTGTGAGAGGAGTATTTTAAAGGAGACTCTAGAAAGATCCTTCAGGTGCCGCATGCAGCTCCCCCCTTAAATCTCCCCAAAAATAAGCCTCTGCAGCGGCTATGACATGAAGTCAGCCGTCACACATGTGTTACAGCTGTAGCTGCATTCACGGTCGGTGTGTCTGTATGGTAAACATGCACCTGACACATAGTGAGTGACCGATGTTTAAAACGAGCCTTCTCGCAGATGGTTAATTTCGCCTCGAGTCTTTCCATTGATCCACTGATCAGCTGTTTTCTTGACAGAGGTGAAAATGGCAGAGGACATTAAAGCCAAGCTTGCCAACTACCGAACAGCTCCATTTGATGCCAGATTCCCCAACCAGAACCAGACCAGGAACTGCTGGTCCAACTACCTGGGTAAATAGTGCACGTCAAGGTCAAAGCAGTCAGCTGGGGTCAAAGACACTTGTAGCCAACGGTGATATACTGATCTAAGAACACTGTACTGCTGTAGACATGTTGTGCTAATTAGACATCAAATGTAACAAATGTAGTGTTATTATATTTTGACTAATAATACACAGAATCTGAGTTGGGTGAAACGTGCCAATGTTTACATTTAATACTGCTCATCTAAGGTCCTTAAAGTTGTTGACCTCTGACCTCTAGGCTGGAGGTAATCCACTTGAGAGATTTTCTTGTGGCATAACATGACCCTTCCCCCTAAAAAAAAAAAAGGATCCCAGCCCATGCGCCTTTTTTTAATATTCATTGTTGTTGTTTCTCTATTAATAGACTATCATCGCTGCCAGAAAGCTCTGAACGCCAAAGGAGAAGACACTATGCCATGTGATTGGTACAAGAGGGTCTACAAATCACTCTGCCCAATGTCCTGGGTAAATACTCCTTTTCTCATGACTTTTCCATAAGATAAATTGTCTTACAAGAAACACTCAGACAAGTTGAATAGTACAGACAGAATATATACATGGTGTTCTCCCCTATAAGGGCTGAGTTTGTTTAGCTGGGGTCAAACAACTTTATCGTTCCACGCATTCCTGTGAGTCTCTGCTCTGTAGTGAGAATCAAAACAACGTGAAGACTTTCAGTCCAAATTTAGAGATTGCAGATTTCTCCTTTACAAAAGCTTATGCTCAATAAAAATACAGCATATTTCACAGACATCACCACCACCTTTCCCCAAATTATGCACTAAAAAGTTATTTTTTCATGTATTTTTGAGTCTTAAATCATTACAAAATGTTCTACGCCTTTGTGAGTTCAATGTATATAATTACCGGTACATGATTATGTTACAAAGCTTCAAAGTTTCACTCTGAAATTTGTGCTTCTAGGTCCAGAAATGGGATGATCAGATGGAAGAGGGAACCTTCCCAGGAAAAATCTGAGCTTGTCATCTCTAAAGCTGGCGAACTGCAAAGATGTTATCTTTCCAGCTAAATGTTTGTGTTTGTGGTGGGAGATCATTTGGCTCTATCACCACCTTTCCTCTACTGGCGCTCCGTCCCAGCAGTACGCTGCAACTGAATGGTCATTCCCTACAACTATCAAGAAATGTACAGTGAATTCTACATTAAAATATCTCAGGATATATTTATGGTCTTCAGTTGTCACATATGTTTCTTTTAGTCCTTTACAGTGTGCTGTTCATCCAACCGGAGCATTATTTAGATACTATGAGTGGGCTTAAATGACGGTTGACGGTGAGGTCAACTGAGGACAGTTAAATCTGTACATGCAGGCCTGTTGTAGAGAGCAAGCAGAAGTCATTCACCCACAGCAAGGTAGAGGGTTTGTAAACCAGAAACCAAGAGTTCATCTTTTAAGATATATTATTTAAATTTTATTCATTCAAATAAACCTACATCAAATATACATATTTAATCAAGATTAGAAAAATAATTAAATATTTCAAAACACTAAACGTTACACATACAACAGCCACCACCCCACAGAGCAGGACTGAGATACAGAGTAATGGCTACTGTTGCTGTTCGACATAGATAAATTAAATACATAAAACTGCATTTGATATACAATTACTCCCATCAAGTGTAAGGAGTATGAAATAGTTTATATTGGGGCTCAATGAAGCAGTAAAAAGTCCTCCAAACAAAAAAAAATCTAATATTTTAAGACGGCTAATGCTGAGGAACATTGTCATGCAACAAGTGAACAGAGTAAATATTGAATGAATGAATAGTACAACACCAACAACCAAGTATTATAGTGAAAGTAGAAGCATATTTATCCCTTTTTAAAGATTATTCTTCTCAATGTGAGGTAAGTTTATAGTATTTGCATATAAGAAGTTACCTGTCACTGTGTCAACTCAAAATCTAATCTGTAAAATGTAGATTTGACTTTTTTTTTAAACTTCCAACCAAATTTCCTAAAACAGCTTTACTGGCTCAAGAAACGTTTGCCTCCAAAAAACTACCTCATAGTAACTTCAATAAAGGTCACTTGGTTTGCAAACCAGTTTTTTCTACCTGATGTAAAGCAGAGAAAAACTGACCTAGATGTAAAGAGCCAAACAGCTGAAAATTCAAGTGTGGAGTTTGCTAACATAGTCTGAAGTTGTACATCCTCAGTTTGTCTTTTTTCTTACTGTGGTTTACTTGAAATGTAGAAAAATCTCACTACTGTATTTTTTTCACTGACCATTTTCAACCATCAATATAAATGTTCCAGAGGTCAAAACGTCTCTGGGAGCACATCCCAAAGTAAAACCATTAGGCTTTGAAATATATCAGCCAGCAGATAGAAAGTATTGATAGGATATAAATTAGTGTCTGCATAGCATTATGGTTAGTTGGTGAACTGGTGGGAGTGTTGGTCAGTTCTCATAGCCACTGGGCAGAGAGCTGATCGTTTAGGCTCATCAGTGGATAGATGTCGTTAAGAAATGTTACATCGGCCACATCCTGATGTGTGTGTGTATTTGTGTGGCTTTGGAGCTTTTTCTTTCTTTTTTTTTTTTTTTTTTTTGAGTATTTGCACGCCACAAGCAGCATTTAAATATGCAGCACAAAAGTCACAAGTAGCAGCCACAGATATAGTGTATCATACTAGGCACAATAATAGGGCTGATAAAAATGCAGCCTCACAGGTTTATCCTGGCACTGGGATGGACAACCGGGGCAACGACATAGTACATGTTCCAAGATAATATGCAAGTGTGGGTGTGTTTCACAGCAACGGAAAAGGGAGTAATCCAACCATAACGTGGAATCCTGTATGTGTGTGTGTGCGCGTGTGTGCAAACCCAGTGTTATCCGTGCAGCCTCTCTCCTCTTCAGCATGGACCGTGTGAGCCGCTGTCGAGCTGCCGTTACAATCCACAGCTGGGTGGCTGATCGGGGTTTTAATGTGGGAGCAGTCACCCACCAGAAAGTGGGTATAAAAACTCAGCCATAGTTCCTCCCGTTAGGTTTCTACTCACTTTGTATAAACACAGACTCCACATGTGTTTACTTGTCAGTCAGTACCTCCTCTTTCCGTGTTTCCCACCGTCAGTCATGCAGGTCTTAGGTCGAAGAGCTGCGTTGAGAGAGAGCAAACAAGCTTCACCACTGATATATTCAAACCACTGAAGTGTATTTACCTCCAGTCGCTTCCTGGACTCACCTGGATCTGCCGTCTGCTTCTTCTTGTTGTGATGGACTATCTGATTCTCATTGGTCATCTTCACATCCTGATCTTCCACATAATTACTGCAACACAGCAAGAAATGGAAAAAAAAAAGCGCAGTTGAGTGTAAATCAATTTGTCGAGTGTGTGTGGAAACTGGAACAGAGAAAGGACACAAAATGGAGGGTGGACTGATTAGCAAAGCTTGAAGCCGGCAGGTCCAGGCCTTGAGACCAAAGATGAGGCTACAGAGGAGAGAGGAGGGACTGAGGCGTCACAAGTCAAGCATGTGGTGCGGAGGGTGTGGGATGTCTGGGGGACATTTGAGGGCACTGGAGGACTCTTCAATACAGGGATTGACCACAGGGAGGTGCTGACACGGGACCGTAGGGGGCTCTGTTACTCACTGTTGGTGGTGTCGGCTGCCTCGGGGGCTGAAGTGGAGAAAAGCACATCTCTGTTCAAAACACCCACTACTTGGGACAATGGGATTGAATGTGACCCTTTTCCCCTCAACCAATCAGTGTCTCTGCATCAGACTGCCAGCTTCTATTGATGAATTCATTCACAGGTAGCAAGTGATCCGTCTATGACCATTTGATATTGAATGCTTTGGGGAAAAAAGATGCAGGGGTGACCAGCAAAGTGTATTTTCTTGAGAAATTAAACTAAACCATCGGTGTACATCCATGCCTGATAAAATGTGGGTACCTGATAACAGTGTTCCTCTCACGGTGTGCAATGTAGGCATTGTCTGTGAACAGGATGGTGTGGTATGGCACCACCGGATCACATGTCGGCAGAATGCCTCGCGCCACGTGGCTCACGCTGTCCAAGATGCCGTTGTACACCAGGAGGTCGTCCACCAGCAGCTGCGCACACATACAGGGACAGAAATGTAGCTGTAAATGTTGCTTTTTTTCTTCTTAATATGACTACATGAATACAAATTAAGATAGGCAGACAGACAGGCAGACAGATAGAGGCTTACCCCAAACTCCTTCACTCCTCTATGTGGCGTCTTGGAGTAGTTCCACAGTTTGATCATGGACACCGTCACTGGCTGATCAAAGATTACGTACACACGGTTCACCTACATGGAAAAAGGTACGACAGCTGTTAAAGGACAATTCCAGGCAAATTCAACTTGGGGGTGTATGTTACTATCACTTTCACCAGTCCAGGGAGAAATGTGAAGATTTTCATGTTTTCCATCTGGGTACTGTTTGTCTGTCCGTCGGATAATTTATCTGGAGTCAATGAATGGAGTGGACCACTCTAGTTTGGCTGTTTACATCCACTCAAATGTCTGGTGGACGCAATTTTTTTCCACAGAACAGACTCCGGATGGCTACTCAAAATTTACCACCAATTTATTTACATTGCAGCCACATCTGTAAAGCTAATCAGATTCAGGAAGTTGTGTAGCATGACCCTGCTGCAGTGCTCTGCTGTTCAGGTGCAGTTGGAGCTAATGTTTTGTCTAAACCCAGGAATATCAACTTTACTTGCTTCAAGTGTACATTTTTTTCAACAGACAGCGTCAGGTGCCAATCAAACATGCGCCAGCTCAGATATTTCTATATGCTGCATTTTATTTGAACTCCATTTATATTCAAGAAAGATGAAATACAGCTGTAACCCCAAGGCTGAAAAACCCTCTCATGGATTTATAGTGGAAATGTTAAATATTCTTTGCTAAATCAAGATGAATAAAGTAACATTTTCAGTTGTCAAAGCTCAGGTGTAACTAATAATACCAGTTCCTATGTGTTCTCTTTGAATGCCTGTAAATGTAGAGGGCAATATTCATAAATTGTGACGTTGAAATTTGTGGTCATTTAAACTTAGCCAAACGAGCGGACACTATATTAAAAGCCACTGATTCATTGCTATAGATATTGTTTTATAGATGGAGAGAACAGCTCAAATTTGTGAGGAAGACATGGAGGTAAACTGAAAAACACATAAAAAAGGATACTGTTGTCACTGAGACCCCCAAGTTGAATTTTCTCATGGTTCTGTCCTTTAATGTGTGTACATTAGCTGACCGCGCGTTTTTATCTCCCTTTCACACTTGCTCACCAGTCCGGGGAGAACAGGTGCCAACCACATGTGTCTTCCATCATGGGTACTGTTGACTTCGTCTATTAATTTATCTGGAGTCCTCACATCACCACTCACGTTGTCCAGTACATTCACACTGTCTGGGAAAGCAGCAATGTCTGGTGGACATGACGTTAAGGAACAGACTCCTTCGAGTGCCGCTATTAATTTACCACCAATTCCATACATTGCAGCCACCGTCTGTAGCTAATCAGAACAGGACTGGTTGTGTAGCATGTCTCTCTTCTTTAGGTCTCCTCTGCTGTTTGGAGTAAAGCAGTGGTTCGCTAATGTTTTTGGCTGGTGACCCCATTTTGACATCACAAATTTCTGGCGACCCCGCAATCACATTATCGCGGCTGCCAATCAAGATGCGCCAGCTCAGATATTTCTATATGCTGCATTTTATTTGAACTCCATTTATATTCAAGAAAGATGAAATACAGCTGTAACCCCAAGGCTGAAAAACCCTCTCATGGATTTATAGTGGAAATGTTAAATATTCTTTGCTAAATCAAGATGAATAAAGTAACTTCTGAGGAACATTTTCAGTTGTCAAAGCTCAGGTGTAACTAATAATACCAGTTCCTATGTGTTCTATTTGAATGCCTGTAAATGTAGAGGGCAATATTCATAAATTGTGACGTTGAAATTTGTGGTCATTTTACCTTAGCTTAACGAGCCACACTATATTAAAAGCCACTGATGCTATAGATATTGTTTTATAGATGGAGAGAACAGCTCAAATTTGTGAGGATAGATGCATGGAGGTCAACGTGAACACATAAACAAGGATACTGTTGTCACTGAGACGGATTTTCTCATGGTTCTGGTCGTAAAACTCGAGGCCGTTGAGACCGATGTAGTACGGGTCTCCCCAGGTTGTTAAAAGCTGCAGCTGAAAAATGACTGATGGGTTAAGATCAAGGAATAAACAACATGTAGTGTAGGACATAGAAGACCTGGTATTCTATTTTTCATCAGTTCATGACACACTGCACATACAGTACATACACAGCATTACAACCACAGCACTATTAACCCGTCAGCCAACTGTGACGATAACATTAAATATGGCTGCATATCCATCATTCACAGTATTACCCAACACTATTATAAACGTATCTGGTATTTTAGAGGAGTTTTGCACTTTGACTTCATATTACTGTGCACTGAAAGGACAGGGTGCAGCTCTATTACTTATCTTCCTCTTCCAGCTTGCAGCCTGTTGTTTGTTTTCACAGCTAAAAAAGACCATGCATGTGCTGTTGCCAGAGCAACTGATACAGATGGGTTAATGTTGCTTGAACCCACAAATCTGATCCATCTACAAGAAGGATACACCCACAAGGCATGATGGGAGCTTCGTAGTCCATGCTGGCCTGCTCTTGTTTCTTCGAGCTTCCTCTGGATCAGAAACAACAAAATCATAAATTAGTAAATGAAATTCAAAACTTTCTCCTGAAATGGGAGCACAGGTGAATTCAAATTGTGTCCCGTACTTGTGGTAGTCTTCGACGCTCTTGCTGTCTGTGGGCGTCTGGAGGTAGTCTACAAAGAGAATCTCCTGTGCAAAATCAAAGTGGCAGTTGCCCGGTCCTTTCCTGATCAGGAATCCTTCCGATGGGGAGATCGCAACGTCGTCCACAAACAAATGAATGACTTTCACCTGAATAAAAAACAGACATTTTTCTTTTTTATTGTGTATTTCCCTCTGAATAGAAGTTTTCAAATCTAAAAACCTGAGGTAATCACTAATCCATGCCAAGCAGGTTTTCAAATCTAAATCAACAAAAACTTTCAAATCAGTTTATACCCTTCTTCAGTAATAATATTATTAGTTTTATTTTGTCTGCCTTATTTAACAAGTGTCTCAGTGTCTCACCCCTCTGTAAGAATCCTCAGGAGACTTGTTGTAGTTCCAGATACGGAGTCCAGCGATGGTCTGGGCCTTGTTGAAAGTGATGTTCAGGGTGTGGGGCTCTCCGTAGGTGAAAGGAATCAGCCACATGTGCTGGTCCTCGGTGGTAATGTTATGGCCATCTATGAGCCTGATAATGAAGTCAGACATTCAAGAGTCTAGCTTCTGATTGTAATATTAAATTTCACTAGAGAGTTCATACACACGTTTATTTAGTGTTAGACATACTTATCAATTGTTCGCACATCATGTCCACAGTCCGGCAGGTGGTTGAGGTCCCTGGGTGAGGCAGCGACCATACTGAGGTCTAAAGGCAAACTCTCGCCCTCTTTCCCCACAACCTCCAGTCCAGTCAGGCCCATGTAGTGGGAGTCACCCCAAGTCAACAGCAGCTCTAGTCTAAGGCCTGAAAGGAAGAGAGATGGTTACTGTAACTATCAAGAGACGCAGAACATCTGATGACAGCATGTTGTTAATGCACTCACACTTTCCCGTGTACATCCCGGGAATATGTTCCATGTTCTCCTCAGACTGGCTCACAGTGGGATTCAGGTGGAGTTTCAACTAAATGAAAGCATATGAGCAAAGAGATACATTTAAACTACACTTTTCTGATGCTGGTGTGTCAGTTACTCTACCCTTGTTGCCTGTTAGACTGTCAGCTGCTATTCCCAACCATTATGGAAATGGTTCCTATTGTTACACAATGAAATGTTTAGTTGAATACATGATTTTAATGTCCTGGGTCTGGGTTGGTAGCCACACCACAGTGAAGAATAGAGCCTAAATTAGTGCTGTGTGTTGTACGCATTTAAAAACCATTAAAGATGATTTTTTAAATTTCCGCAAAAGCATATTCTTACAGCGAGGTCTTCCTCTCGGAAACCGGCCTGTGTGAAGGGTCTTTCTTCTCCCTCTCCATCAGCGGTGCGTGGTCTCTGCAGCTCCTCCTCATATACCAGGCTCTCTGGACCCTCTCCCTCACTGAAGAAAGTTTCATCATAACGAGACATGGCCTCCAGGATGTCGTCATCAGTGGTGAATAGGATCGTGTCCCCAAACTGGTCCAGCCCTGAAAAGACCAAGGCATTAGAAAAAAAAAGGGAAAAGTTGATGAAAACAGACTCCAGCAGCAGCAGCAGCATTAAAAGACAGTGAGGCTGTTGTGTTCACGTACCTCCAGACAGGGTCCCTGAGGCTTTGGCAATCTCTCCTCTGAAGATGCACCTGCCATCCAGGAGCATCTCCACCTCTTTCACCCCTCGGAAAGAGTGAATGCGTGACTTGTTATAGTTCCACACGCGGATCATGGCCACTTGGTTTGGAGCTCCAAAGTCCAGGAAGATGGTGTGGCTCCGACCAGGGGTGAATGGGGCTAACCAAAGGTGCATGTCATCCTGAGTGAGATTAACGCCATCGATCAGGTTGGTAACAACGCGCGGGTCTTTGCCGTACGCAGGGAGAATGT
This sequence comes from Decapterus maruadsi, assembly GCA_030347415.2. Classification (NCBI taxonomy): domain Eukaryota; kingdom Metazoa; phylum Chordata; class Actinopteri; order Carangiformes; family Carangidae; genus Decapterus; species Decapterus maruadsi. The sequence goes on from CM064888.1 coordinate 13,731,136, forward strand.
TGATGTCTGGAGGATCGGCGCGGATGTGAGCGGGTCGAAGAGGCTCTCCGCTGGAGCTGAACACCTCCAGGCCGTTGAGGCCCACGTAGTGACGATCGCCCCATGTGGACAAGATGTTGATGACCAGTCTTTGACCCTGCGGCAGGACTGGGATTTCAAACTCATCTTCCCGCTCCATGGTCAGATCATCATCAGGGCCTTCGCACAGAGACCCCTGAGCGGCCAAGGATGAAAGGGGGCTCCTGGGTGCCATGGAGGAGGAGTTGACCGGGATGGTAGGCGGACCGCGGCCCTGGCGCTGGAGAAACTCATCAAAGATGTCGCCTTCGAAGCCCATGTTGGAGATGCGTCCACGCTGGCATTGGTTGAATTTAACAAGAGAGTCCCAGGACTCCATGAGGGTGTCATCCTGCTGGCTGTGCAGCTGGGCCCGGGAGCAACTCTGCCTTCTGCTAGTGTTCACCAGTGACAGCGGTTCTTCTGGAGAATACACAGACATGAGCAAATTAATTACATTCCTGCCAAATGAAATAAGACAGTCCTTATAATCTTATCATCAGACAATGGACACAACTTGCTCTGTGCATTTGCAAAACACTCACAAGAACCCATTTAAATGAACCTCACCATTAACCATTTCACTGGCTTCAAAGTGTTTTCACGTGGAACATATGCTAGCATACACCCTCCGAAGTGTGAGCGCCTACGTCAGCCTACACCCAGCCCTTAGATAAGGTTGTTCGCTCAGTTTCATTTGTCAACCAGGCCAATGACAGGAATCACATAATGCACCACCCTCATCCCACAGCTGCATGCTCTATGTGGTGACTGTCTCAAAACAAACAAATCAGCATCTAAAAGAGACGGAGAAAGCAGCATTTCATGCAGGGCCCCACTGATGATGTGTAAAACCACATGACCCAGATAGAACCCATGTGAAGTCAGACAGTGACAAACACAAAAGCCTCAATCTCACAGCAATACTGAAGAATTACAATAGATATTTTGATTAGTGTATCTTCTGATTTCTCATGAAGGAATTACTAAAAAAAAGTTTTGATAGTACTTCTAATGATACTACTAATCATTCTAATATAGACTTTCAAAGTGTGACAGTATGTAAATTATTTGATTGGTTGCTATCATAAACGAAAATACCCAAATGACCAAAAAAGGTTAAAGAATCACATGATCACATATAAAAGGTGTGATTATTTAACCTTTGTTCAATCTCTTGTTTTTTTCAGTATTTCATCCTCATATATAGATAGTGGCACTGGTTACCTGTGTTTGACAGTGCTGCAGCTCTGAGGTGCTGATCATCCATCAGCCTAGAGGTGACTCCACTGCTTCGGAATGAGCTCCTCCGTCCACTGATTGGTCTGTCGGCCTTTTGCTCCCCGAGTTCGTCCAGCAGGTCGCAGCTCAGCTCCAGAGAGTCAGCTTTCCACTGACCCCCGTTCACCGTCCTCTCCATCCCTCTGCAGACCCGGCCAGGGTTACAAGGCAGCTCCGGGAGCATCGAAGAGGATGAGGCCGAAAGCGATTTGGGCTCGGCAGAATGCTGTGGCACTAACCATCGGGGCCTCTCCCTGTTGACCTCGCAGCCCTCTGGAGCTCCTCTGTTCAGGGGCTGCAGCCACTGGGGGGCCACCCGCGAGGAGGATGGCTGGGTGGTGACGGTTTGCTCCATGGGCCCAGGCTGCACCACCTCCTGCCTGAGAGAGAGGGGCTCCTCTGAGGCAGACAGGTCGAAAGAGTTCCTTTGTGAAGAGCGTCGGGAAGAGGATGAAACCCCCACTTGCGAAGGAGCGATCGGTGGTAGTGGTGTATGTGACTTCTCCTGCATGTCTATGAGAGCCTGGCCTGCTGCATCTGACTGCTGCAGATGTGAACTGTGGTGTCGCTGCATGCCGCTGCCCTCTCCACCGTTCCTGTCCTCATGGCGTTGGGGGCTGACACCCCGCAGGTTGTGCCCTGAAGACACGGGGCTGGAGAACACCGAGTCTGAGACCTGGAAATCCTGCAGATCGATGGTGGTGCTGTAGTCGAAGACTTGGTTGCCACAGCCCTTCTCCAGCTCGCCCTCAAACACCAACGTGCTGTTGAGGTACAGCTTAATGTGCCGTGCACCGATGTCAAGCTCCTGGAAAAGAAACAGGGCATTAATCACCTGTACCTTGAACTTATAACCTCATCTAACAACTTGCACACTGTCTAGTCATTAATGTTACTAAATACTCAAATAAATCAGATTTTAATGTCTGAAATCTACACAAAAACATTCTACATACTGTATTTTCCAATTCAGGATACAAATAAATTTAACATCTTTTGTACACTGAACAATGTATTTAGTATAGACTGATTCCAATTCTGAATAAAAGTAAAACAAACTATAAACCCAAAAGCATAAGCATAAATAAATAGATAAATATACAAATACAGTCAAGCCAAAGTCAGACACTATGATTTACTAACCTATATTTCTTAAATACAGAGTAAGAGCTCTCCAAGCTAGCAGTAATTAGCACACTCACAGATCCCAAGTCATGGCAGCCATGAAGGAATGGCTGACGCCCAACCAACTCAAATCTGCTTGATCCTCCAGACAGTGAACCAACTAGAACTTACTTCCCACCAACAGCTCCTTACCTTCAAGGTTCAAGACATCATGTCATTCTAGACAGCTGTAGTAACACTGACAGAACCAGAGCCGATGGGGTTTTTGTACCCCACTATGAATGGGACTGAGGTTGAGAGGCAGAAGCCCACGTTTCCCGCCCCCCCCCCCCAACACTAATCCTCTGGGGCTAATCTCCTCCTGCTCCACATTTGGACACACTGACTGGCAGCTCAGCCAGCCACTGCTTAAAGAGAACCACACCCCTGCCGTAGCCACGCCAAAACACTCATCCGGTATATTACTGTCAATGCTCAAGGATGAAGGATTTATGGGCTTGCCACAGACATGGAAATGAACTACCTGATCTCAAAGGGACGGATAAATCACAGGGTGTTTGCGACAGATGGAACTTGTGTTGAACAACTGTCATGTCACAATACAGCATTTTATAAGTATGAAAAAAACAAAACATAGAAAATTATTTTTTTTAAAACCACATACATTGAGGCTTCTGTTGTAGTTCCAGATTTTGATGCGGGATATTCCAAACTCTGGGGAGCGCTCCGTGTTTCTGATAATGAAGTAGAGCTGGATAGGAGGGTGGAATGGACACGTCCACATGTGACGCTCTTTGGTGGTCTGTCAACCCAAGAAAACAGACAGAGCACAGACAAGTGCAACCCCTTTAGATGTTTCAGCTTGAGTTATTGAGCTTGCTTGTTTACTGTCATGGCCTACGGGGAGGATTAAATAGAGCAGAGCCTTCATTAATGTTATTAGCATTAATGCCTCTCCTGTTCCCATAATGGGGAATCATGAAAATATCTGCTGTGACATGTTTTAATAAAGAGAAATTTAAATATAGAATTCTGGGAAAAGTATCTATTGCAAACCGAAACCAAAATAAAAAAAGACTGTAAATATTTGTAAAATTATGAATTACATGTAACTATGTTAAATCATCACATTACAAAGTGAAGCCAATCTACATTATCAAACTACAAAATTAAATTTTGCAAATATGTAAGAATGCAGGGCAATGAGAGGCACTCAGAAAAGACATTGTGCTAGACAAGGTGTGGATTTTCCACATGGTCAGAGTTGAATTGGTTTAATTTTCTACACAGATTTAATTCACGCCATTATAGGCTACAAGTAATTCAACTATCACTATCAGACTCTCTGCTGAGGCAGCAGAGACTCACCTTCATCTTTCCATTGACCAGCACCCCCAGATTCCCAGGGTAGTCTGTGTTCCTGATGTCTAGGTCGTGAGGCGACACATACAGCTTCTTGTTTCGGGGACAGAAGAACTGCAGCTCAGTCAGGCCGACCTGCAGAGCGTTCCCCCAGTTTGATAGAATCTCCATGGTAACATACAATGCAGGGGTGACCTCCGCCGAGGGCTGCCTTCTCTGCAATGTCAACACAAAAGATTAACATGTGTTTCTGTCTGTATGACACCCAGCTGCATCAGGATTATTCACTCAACTGTGCGAGAGTGTTATTGACTCACCGGCTGCTTGCTGTAGTCTGTTTTGACACTCTGAGAAATGCTGTAGCCGGGTCCAGCCTCCAGTTTCTCCAAGGCTGTCAGCAGTTTCTGTTGTTGCCTGGAACACAAGGATGACAACCTCAGACGTGTTGCTTCGCCTGTCGTCCCTGACATTTATGTTATAGGTGAAGGATGGCTGACTGCTGTGATAGACACACTGATGAATAAATCTTCAAGGTCAGAGAGCGCACAGAGGATACATCTGTCTCCGTTAGTTTCTATAAAGCATTATGATGTTTGTTCTGCCAGGATGTACAAGATTACCAAGAGTACCAGGTGTCCTTCTGTTCTTCCCAGAGGACAGAGTGTATGTATCTGCAACACCTGTGTGTGTACGAGTGCCTGTCAACATACCTGGGCCCCATCAGAGTGATTCTCTGCATGGCCAGCGTGACACTGCTCTCGTTCTTGTCATGGGTGTTGTGGTGCACTAAGCCATTTATTATGTGGTGTGCCCTGCCCTGGATGAAGAGAAAACAGAATAGATCAGGAAGATAAATAAGCTTATGGGGCAGGGTTTACATGGAAGCCAAATCCAGGACATCGTTGTATTAAAATCAAAAGCACATACAGTGCATGTGTAGAGTTATTGGTGAAAACAATGAACAGAGAAATCTAGTGAAAAATACCCTTGAGTCTCTTATGTTCTTCTGGATCACCCTAACCCTAACCCTTGCTGTCAAAAGCAATTTGAAACGTCTGGTGGGAGATATAGAGGATATCTCATCATGGAGTAATATGTTTGTTTGTGTATTAAGGCGAAGGGAGACAGACCGTGCTGCGGCTGAAGAGCTCGGGACTCTGCACAGGGTCGTTTTCTCTCTGGATGGCTTGGCGCACCCTGCACGCCATCTCCTCTGTATCTCGCTCCTCAACAGAAGCCTTTCTGGCCGCTGACAAGGGTCTTTCCACTCGACTTCTTGGCCCTTAAGCAAGAGACACACATTTCTGAGCAACAGCCATGCATGCATCTACGCAATTTTTACAGACACGTATTTCAAATATCTTATATTTCAAATGGGCAGTCTTTGGATTTTAGAGCTCAGCTCTCAGGTTATACTTTTTAAATGTGAGTATTTTGCCTTGTCTATATTCTAATAATATTCTAAATAAAGACGTACTCTGAATATCCCAGCTGTCATCTGAAGGGGGCTGATCCAATGTCTTGCTCTTCACCAACATAGGCTTGGTGGGTATAAAGTTGTCTGAATTTTCTTTCCTTTTCGCAGACAGAGAACGTTCAATCTTGCGACCTGCAGGAATGGGGAAAGTGAGCAACTATGATATGTCTTAAGGAAAGTGCTGACCATTTTATATACATAATGCATGTGTGTGTTATTACCAGGAGTCAGAGGCTAAAAGAGTTGCACTATCCTGTTTTGCACATGATGTATTGTAGTATTACAGTTCAATAAAAGCTATGTACTTGCTGATTCTCCTTGTGTACCGGTCAGTGCTGATGAGGCAGATAAGGTGAAGATGGAACCACTATGGACCATTAAGACTCAACTCAAAAATCAATAACAGATTTACATATGAAAGCGGATGCTGAAACCTACCTTTAGGGGAGGGTCCAAAGTCGAGGACAATGAGGTTCGATGAGTCGAAAGGACTGTGGGAGCTGCTGGGTCGAGGGTTAGAGGAGGACTTGGAGGATGAAAGAGGCAGTCCCAGTTCGTCCAGACTCTCGGTGCTCTCTTCCCTCTCAATCTGCTCCTCCACCCACTCTTCATCTGACTCCTCCCCCGCTGAGCCGCGGTTGCTCCGCCGCATGTTGACCTCCAGGCTCCGGCGCAGAACCTAGTTTGCAAAAAGGTCAGCGTTTACGTAGCCATCCATGCACACAGTCATCTGTGGCAGCACTCAGAGGCACAAACACACGCTCAAGATTACACGCATGCAAACACTTTAAGTATTCCCTTGATTTGTGGACAACCACTGAAAAACCATCATAAATTAACAGCCAGGAGACTCAAACTAATTTACATGATTCACATCACCACATGTCACCTTGACAAGATGAAATGAAACGGTGTGTGTATTCCTATATGCGCTCACCTTCACTTCCTCAAGGTTGAGAAGCACCTTCTCACTGTGCTCCTGGCTTGCTTGGCCTCCTTGGCTCTCAGGCCTGCAGCTGAAAGAGCGCGACACCTTGCGTGTGTCCCTCGGGGAGCAGGGACTACGAGGGGAGCGCGGACTGGAGCTCTGCATGGAACACAGTGATTGGATAAAGGGGAAATTGCAGAGATAGAGAGATGCTAAGTAGTACAGACAGCTGCATCTGACAAATAGCCCCTCCTCTAAAAAAAACACCCACACACACACACACATACAGGCTTAGTAGGCATTGTTATGTCTTCACTCTACCTCCATGTCTACGCTTTCATAGCACTCAAAATCCTCAGAGTAGTGCTTTTCTGGAGATATCTGCAAACTTGGTCCTTCCTCTGTTCGTATTTTGACAGATTTCTGCATTAAAAACAAAAAGTATTAACACAATACAATATTTACACAGCCAAGGGTTAAAAACATGAAGAAATTAAAGGTCGTTACCTGAACCCATTCTTTCCTCTGGACCTTTCCTGGGGCAGTGTGGCTCCTCTTTCTGTGTGTTTGCTCCAGATTACGGCTATCATCAGTTAACTGGTGGGCACTTCTACAGACATCTGCCGATGAGTCACAGCACAGAAAGGAACATGAGCGGCGTGCAGCAGACTACTGCCTCAGAGGAGAAGAAACGCACACTCACAGACGCAGATGGTCCACAGCACATAGAGGAAGAGCGAGCAAAAGCAAAAAAAAAAAAACTGGCTGCCAGCTACAACTGTCACTATCATTATTCACTGGGACTCAGCATGGGAACATGCCATGTGAACTACAAGCTGAAGAGTGGTGGCTATTAGTTGGTTTCCATATGGTCTTGGGATGACAGAAGCGTAGAGTATTTTATTGTAAAAATGACTAAACAGTCAGGAGAAATATTTCCCCTCTGCACAACAGTAGTAAAAGAATGATGATGTCTTACATAAGCATTTTGACTTTTGAGTGTTAGTGGGTTTATTTTGGTCCAGGAAGAATATACCTGCTGTACGTGATGGCCTCCATGTAGGTGTGGAGGTGACAGGCTTGTGGATGGAGACCTTAGGCTGTTTCCTATTGGCCTCAGCATTGGCTCCGTTCAGATAAATGGAAAAACCTTGCTCAAGCCGTTCCAACTCAATCTCCCTGGGATCTTTGACTTTAAGGCGCTTAAGGATCCTGAGGAAGGAAAAATGGTGACTACCTCAACAATCGTGAATATAAAAGGTGGTGTGTCTCATGCTTGAGGCGTACTCTAACACTGTCCCACATTTCAAAAAACAACCAATCAGTGCTCCTGTAACGTAGCATGGAAAGTCATGGAGGAGCTGTGTGCCTCCTCTGTGAAATCTAATCTGTCCTTCCCCAGCCTGTGCTCACACTTCACCTGTTTTTGTGCTGGAGGGCGATTAAATATTCATCCAGAGTGTCATCCACAGCAGAGGCAAGCTTCTCTCCTCGGCACGCCTTGCTCTCCTTCAAGAACACATGCATGACCATGCACGCACACACACACACACAAAGCAGAAATGTCCACATCAGCAGCAAGACAGTCACAATACATCTAATTCTTGCACAGGTAATCACTTTCACAAACTGCTATCACTTTATGCAGTGCATCACAAAATTTATGCAAACAACTTTGCTCCTCCAATCGTGAGTAGATGAAGCATTGGTGCATCTATGGAGAACTAATCAGAAGTTGAGAACACCACCACAAACCTAAATGATGTTGGGATACACATGCATGCCTTTGCAAATGCAGTATGATTTTTAGTTGTAGTAAGACTTTGCAGAATAGTACACATGCCCTGTCAAATCCAGGCTCATTCTCACTCATACAGAGTGAGTGTAACAAGAGCTATTAGATGATCTTGCATTATTGTGCCTTTGTATAATGTGCACTCCACAATAATACATCTAAGATATCAACCATTGTTCCAGTGACAAAAAGCTGAATATTAGCATTTATTTAATGTAAAAATACATCTATCACAACAGTCAGTCTTTGTTCAGACATCACTAGACAAACTAAAATTAGATGTCCGTCTGCCTGCTCCAGTCTAACAGTGACCCTCAGTCAGTGATGAATTGGACAGATAACTGTGTCTTGGAGGGGGCACCAGTTGGTTGCACAGCATGTTCACTTACAGCTCATGCCATTCCATTTAAATCAAGTGAAATGAGCATGCAAGACGAACAAAGTAATAATAAAGCCCTTACTTAGTGCCTATAAGTCAACTAGGCTACAGCATCTGTCAGTGTCAGGGCAGAGGAGAAGCAAAGAAAAGAAATTCAAGGGGGAAATAGAGAATAGTTGTTAGTGACAGGGTACAGAGAAACAGAGTGACAGCCGATACACTGCTGGAAAATGTGGTGTGCGCAGGTTGCGAGTTATGACGTGGAAATTAAAAGAGAGCTACTTGATACTGTAGTGCCTCATATCAAGTAAAATGACAGATGGTGTTAACTTAAAACTGCTGGCCGGGGCAGATTACATAAAGCGATACCTCGTCATCCATTGTGTTGCTGCAGATGATGCTGTTCACATAACACTATCCCATGTTTTGGAGCGAGTCGACAGTTCTTGGCAAATATCATTGAAACCTGTGTTACGTTTGATTTCCACTGCAGAGGGACACAGATGAGAAACCCCAAGGTTAACTGAGAGCATGACACCTAAATCACATTGTATGCAGGTCGTTTAAAAATGTCGTCCTACCTTCCTGGACGGTCCAAAAAACAAATGCATATCTCGTATTTTCAGAACTAAACGTTACCCAGCTTATTTCTGCCATGTTTTGCTCAAAACATCTACATGCACAGTTGACACGAGTACTCGCGCAGGGAGATAAACGTTACAGATGTGCAAATTAATATGCCAAACGGTATGGACTATGGACACAACATTTGCTGCTGAAATATATAGCAACTGCTCACAATATTATCTTTATAGAGCAAGCTTAGGCTTTCTGGCAGTTCCCTGTGCGATTATCGGTTAACACACTTTTTTTTTTATCTCCTTGGGTTAGCAACAGAGGCAAAACTAGCAAACCATCCAGCAGTTCAGTTGAGCTAGCATTGACGCTAACAACAAACTGAAAGGCTAATGCCTTAGCATGCAACTAGCTCACGTGAAAGGACACCAAAACTGACTTTTACATCTCGTATTATTGTCAAATCTTTACTCCAGCTCTCACAAATATAAGAAAAATACTTACTGACTCTGTAAAATGGCTCGCCGTTAGCCATTAGCCTTAAAATGAAGGAGTTTTTTTCATGTTTTCTCATGCGCCCAGCGTGTTGTGTTGGTTGGTTACCAGGATAGCTCTCCTCCAATCACAGCGTCGCATCGGTGTTGGCCACGCCTCCCCCAGCCAGCTGCTGCTGCTGCTGCTACCTCCATAAGCAAATCTGCACAGACCTTGCTGTTATACCACATTTCTGGAGCATTGGAAACAATGGTATGCAACTCACATTTGCCAGAAAGAGCATAGCAACATCCCTTCAAGTAACCACACACATTTCCATGGTCAACAGTCAAAGTTCAACACTGTTTTTATTATTATAAATCAATACATTTTATATAAAAAAAAAAAGGACAAAGGGGGGGAGGGGGGTCTGAAATAAAACCATTGTAGATGTAAACCAAACAGATCCGGTTATGGCAAGCCTCTTATCACACTGGACCCATATCACAGACACTTATTAGCCAGCATGTCTAGTTATCACTCACTCATCCTACAACACCCTAGGCTATACTTCAGATCACTCTACAGTTTGGAAAAGGTTTGAAATGGAAATAATGTGATTGACATCGATCTCTCTGCAAAGCGTTGCCAAGTATAGCGACTTAGTATGCCATTGGGTTTTTTTTGTGCAATCCTAACATCCATCACCAGTAGCAGTCAACATTACTTGTGTGTGCACACTTTTTTTTGTATAGCATTTCAAGGACGTGAAGACTCTTAAAACTCCTGAAGGTAAACAATATAAGCTGTGTGGCACCCAGTGTAATGCTCCTGAATGTAATGCAGGTTCAAGCATCTTCTGTGCAGAAATGACCAAGACCTTGCTTTAGCCAATTTGTAATGTTACAGACTTCCTAAAATGAGATCATGAGGCATTTGAGAAAAAACCAGCATCATCGTGGTTGTATACACTTCTTGAAAATAGGTGGACATCAAAAATGGTAGATGCTAGAGGTCAAAGGGGAACACAGCCAGCTGCTTAAACAAGCTAAGCTGCTCACTGCGCCAGTAGCACTCAAAAACACTCAACACAGGAGAGAGGGTGGGTCTGTTACTACGGAAATCAACATGGATTTTCAATGGATATTGCAACTTTCCTGAATTAAGGATATAAATGTCAACGTAATTTGTTTCATTTTCAAAAAATAAAATGCCCTTGAGACACAATTGTAATCTATAACTGTTTGCCGGATAATTGCAGGCCAACAGGTGAGAAGGCAATACAAGTGCAACCAATTCATCCTCACAGCACTGCAAGATAAAAGCATACACAACTACATTAGTCCAATTGAGATGATTCCAATGACCCTGCCCCTTCTGATAAATCTCATGTTTTGGTAGTAAGAAATTATTTGTAGACAGGATGACCAAATTTCCCTTCTTATTTATTATTAACTATCTCTTTATACAAAACATATCAGCAGTGTTATCAGGTCAAAATTATCTAAGTGATAATTGTGGGAAAGGGTTATGGCTTTCTTCTTTTGAAACCAAGCTTTTACTTACTGCAATGTGCAATGTTATGGTAGGTAGGTGTGGGTTAAAATGGACCACGAGTCCAATTACTAAAAACACACATGGGAGGAGAAAAAAAAATAAAACAATAACTTAAATAGAAGTGCTTAAAACATAACAGTTCTTAGAGCCCTTTCAAAAACCAAAAAAAAAAAAGTTGCAAAGCGGGAATCCCCACCCCAACAGAAAAGGAGAGCGAAATGAACAGCTGTATTGGTAATACTAATATTCTTCCAATGATTCACAGATGTACAGTTCACTTACAGGTCATATCCTTCCCTCCCTTACAAATATTTCTTGTTTCCTGGTCAGTGGCCCCCCCATGTCTGTGAGCCGCGGCTTCCCTCTGTTTCAAGTCTATCTGTGGTAGGAGAACACTCTGTCTCAGTACACCTCCCCTCTTCCTCTTTTGCCACCAGCGCCTGTTCCTCCTCTTTTTTTCTGCGCTCTAACTCCCACTCCACAAAGGTGTCAAAGAGGCTGGGCCAGGCCTCGTCCTCGCTGTAGTTGCTCAGGTCAGGCCCGATCACCTGGGTGAAGTTGAGGAACATGTTCCACGTGTCCCTTGAGATGCCCCGAATACCTGAGGGGTTCTCCGCTAGGAAGTCCAACCAGTGCTCCAGGATCGCGGGCATGTCCTGGGTGAAAACCAGTCGCCACAGGGCGATGGCTATTTCGCGCTGCAGAGAACGTTGGCCCTCCTCGGCGTCCAAGCCGAACTGGAAGGTAAAGCGGTACAGGTCTTTGAAGTTCTCCTCGCCCTGGGCGTCCAGCAGCATGCACGGGAAACGTGAGCAGATGCCGGTGAGGCTGTCTGCCTGGATGGCCTTGCAGCCGTCGACAAACTCCTTCCTGATGATACAACCAAACAGAACCGGACATTAGACATATATTTGATCAGTTCCCTCAAGATGATGTGGCCCAGGGGCAAAAAGACATGCTATGCTGTATAACAAAGCCAAAGGAGCAGCACCAGAGCTAACCAATCGTTAAATTTACCACAAGCAACAATAAGGCATTGTGAAGTCATTCAAATACAAACAAAAGGCCGTCTGTCTAGAACAGCACTACAAACATCACCAACAAAGAAGGCATGATCCCTTATAGTTTAAGGAATACATCCACAAACTGTGGTGAAAGCTGTTCCTGCTTTTAACGTAACTTTGACAAATGTTATTTCCGCTTCAGTGTTGTGGGCCTCAACCCATGCAAATATACTTTGTTATTTGAGCCCCACAACAATATAGGCTTTCAAAGTCAAATGTAATATAAAGAGCTTCAGTAAGCATCGGTTGACAATGAAACATGTTGGTTACCAGAGTGTGGTATTGTCCAAAGCCTCTGGATAGAAAAGTGCTGAGTTAAAAATCAGAGAGGGGGAGCCGTGACAAGTGCCCCAGCCAGCAGCTAGCTCTATTCATCTGAGTGGGAGAGGAGGGCAGGATCCATTTCCTCTGACCCCCCCCTCCCACCTGACCCTCCTGGCAGTGGGACAGTGTGTGTGTATATGAGTGTGGGCATAAGGTGAAAAGCTAAAGTTAGTGAGGTGGGGTGGAAGGTGGTAAGACTAAGAGCTTGAAGGTCAGAGAGGTGCAGCTGCTGCTGTTTCATACAGCAGCCAGATGAGTAAGAGGGTTATGACCACATGATGATCATCAGAGAATAGTTGCTTAAGCTTTTTATACCAGGAACAAATTATGACAGATGTGGTCAATTTTAAATGTGTCTTTTCTGATTATCTAAAAATGACGACTTCTTTTTTTTCCCGTCGTTGATTACTGGCAGCATCCAGGAGTGACTAATGACTGGTGCTGGTTTCGTGGAAATGTGGCAACAATCTGACTTCATACCATGTCTACAGTTGCCCTGATATGTAGATATAAGTAGTGGAGCCAATGTAGTTTCAAAACTATGTTTCAACGCCAACAGTCTTATATTGGTGACAAGTGAACTGGACTATCTTCATTAAGTTCAATCACAGTTCACAGCTCAGACGTTAGGGATGTGGTGAACCTGAATTTCTTCACGGATGAAGGACACAATGAGTTTTCAAACCACAAACAGCTGCTGCAGAGCTGTGCATTAGGTAAGGGTTGTAATACCTCAAAGATCACAACGGCTTGTGCACATAGATCCATGCGTGGGTGATGTGAGTGGGCCACAAGGGACAAAATACAGTAGATGTAATTTTGCATCAAGGATGTCATCAGTGACCAGTCAAGGAATGATTCAAGGGAGGGATCTACAATTCAATTTAATTTGTCAAAGACCATCTTTACTGACTCTAGTGTCGGTGAAGATAGAGATGCAACAAAGCAATCAAGCCGGAATCATTAGGCCACAAGGTTACACTGACAAATGTGGGAAGTTTTATATATTTGTGCTCATCTTGATGTGTGGTTTGCACATGATCACAGCACCTGCTTTAAAATCAAATCTGGGCAGACTTAAATTTATGTTTTTCAATAATCTGAAATAAAGAAATATCTGAATTGGTGTCAAAGTATTCTGTTCTCACCTCAAGTTGGTCAGTTACTATTTCATGCTTATGCAGGTTTGCCTTGATAACAATTAAAATACTCATCCATCAAAACTCCACTTTACCTTGTAAACTTGCACATGGTGGCTGCTTGAAACTTCCAGGCAAGAACAAGCACGCGAAACTCTGCTGGGTCCACACACAGGTCATTACAAAACCTTTCCATGCCCTCTTCCAAGATGGCATCTTCCTGTTCGTCCTTGTAGCAGCAGAACAGCTCCTCGATGCGCGGCAATGACAGCCCGTCTCCATCCTGAAACTCATCCTTGCGTAGTTCCCCCATCACTGCTGGAATGACAGGCGTCTCCACTGTAACTTCCAAGGCCTTGGTGCCATTCGACAGCTCACTGGTGGCTTTGCTACATGGGGCACTGGACTCTTCTTTGTGGCTCCCACCACCACCGCCGCCTTTCTTGTGGTGGGACTTGGAGCTGCTCTCCTTATCTCCACTCTTACTCCCGAGTGAGGACGTTGGATTCTTACACTTGGTGACACACTGGCCCATGTCTTCCTCCCTGGTCCCTCGTCTGTCTTTCCTCCTTCCGCCTTCAGTCCCCGTCCGAACCACCTACACACCTCTGCTCTGGCTTGGCAAGACGCCTCAACATACCCTCAGGCCTGAGGTGAGAAATAATATAATGTTTATTATCATGAGGTGTAGCTCTGCACACAATCAAAAGGGCAAGATCCACATTTTTGTGGCTCTCATTATACAGAAATGAAACGACAGGAATTTCTGAACATTTGAATGTCTGTAAATTAAGCTACCTGTGCCAAATCTGCCACAATCCAGGTTTTATTCTGCTAGACTTAAAAACCCTGAAAAGAGAAGACCAGAGAGAAACAAATGATGTATATTATACGCAGTGCTTACATGCAGAAGATTACCATAGAAACTCCCACAAATAAAAAGAGAAACAGAACTGGTAACCACAGAAACCCAGTGAGGTAGAGATGGTGTTGTGAAAAGTACATAACTTTAGTATGAAGCATTTTAGCCTTTTCTTCTCATCAAAGGTTTGGTCAGTTTTGGCAGTTAAAATATGTACAACTTTTTTGGTTACTTCACTTATTTAGGTTTAGCTTTTAGGTTACAATCAACATATGCACTATATCTGCATAGAGTGTTTGTGTACAACTATCTTTCAGACAATCCATGTTGAGAGTGAGAGTTTTACTGGGTCCTACAATAAACAGTTCATATAGTATTGCTCCCTTTCCACACCCCGGCAGTGAAAATAGTGGATGATAAGCATGGCCAAATGTGCAGCAGGGGGACACTATGGCTGTTAATAAATAGCTTTCCAATTAAGAAAAACATGACTATCTTGCCACATGAGCCAATGTCTTGCATGCTGAGAAAAAGATGAAGTAACATTACTGTAAAATTGCACATCTTCTCTAATCCATCCTATAACGAACACCAAAGCGGTGACTGAGGTCAAATCTGGTGAGTGAAATAATACAAGAAAGAATGGGAACTTAATGTGCAAAGCACATAATAGGCAGGTAATTACATTATTTACTTTTTAAGGAGGGGAGGATAAAAAACTGATCACTGGCCTGGCAAGAAGTGAGTAATAAGATACATGCACTCAACTGCTCAAAATAAGATGCCCATTGTTACAATTAGTCATAATGCTGTCACATCTACACCCATTAAACTCACAAGCTGATCAAGTGTTTGCTTATGAATGAAGTAGCTCTTTGGGAGATTACTTACACAGCTCCTCAGATGGCACTAGCCACAGCCGAAAGTGTCTTTTTATTCGGCTCCATCATTGTGACCTTGACATCTGTAATGCTGAAAAGACACATTATCTTGTCATCATAAGCAGAAAGTGATAGCTCATCCCAACCTGCAGGACTATTTCAGACAACATGTTATGAATGTGTAATTTGAGCAGTACATCAGTTTGCCTTATTACATCATTATATAATCACTGATTTTTAATCACTACAGAAGATAGTTCACAGAATTTAAACTAAAACATACTGTGTACAGCTTTGTACAGCTGTGATTCTGGGGTCAGGAAAGCTAGGTGTCCAGATGTCCTCACACAGGACACAGGGTGGCTTTGTCCTCAATGAGCTATGCTGTAAAATCCAAAACTTTTCGAGCTCCTCTTGAATCCTTCCTCTGAAACCTACTTATTTTTGCGTTATTTTCATTTAACTGATCATGTCAAGCCATTAACAAAGAAAATCTATGTTCATCATCGGAGTAAATCATCGGCTGGATGACTGATCTGTACTGGGCATGTAGAGGCAAATCTCTCACTGGTCCGGTCGGTCTGAACTTCACATTACTAATATCTGATGGTCGTGCTAAGGCCTGCTGCTCGTTAATTAGGGTGTTTTTAATTATCGTCCTCAGCAAGCTAACATGCTAGGTTAGCAAACACCTAAGTGCTCATTAAGTTTAAAATGCCAGTCCGAAGTCAGGGATAAGTTTAGCCAGAATACGGATGTGTGATATTTGTACCATTGTTGTCAGTGTACTGTCTCAGTTAAGTTAGATATCTAACACAAATTAACGTTAGCTAGGATTCACGTTATTTTTTGTCAACTTGTGTTTCTTTGGTAAGTGGCGATCACAAACACAATCAAGTGAGTACATTGGACAACACTAGAAAAATGCCATGTAAACAGTGCTATAATCAATCATTCACACTTGGCATTTTAATCATTCACTCACTCAGAAGGTCCTGGTTGTGAGGCTGTTATCGATTATTACCAACACATCATCATCACTGCCGCCGGGCCATTTACATGTAAAGTGTCTGGCCCTGGCGACGTCGCCATAGCTAGCTAGCATCAGCTCGGGTAACTAAAAGTTAGCTATCAGCTAAGCTAGGTGCTTTCGCCTCAGACACCCAGGAAAAACCACAACTTTTACCCGTCAAGAAAACTTACCTTTCTAGAAAAATATCCCGTGTGAAACTGAATGTACATCGTCTCGGGGATGCCAGTATAAAATTAAGTTGTTGTTGGTAGGGTTGGCCAGGGCAGCGTTTACGAGGAGAGGCGAACTGAGGCAAACTCGTCGCGTTAACTCAGATGGCTGCTAGCTCACTGTAGCTGGCAGCAGCTGACAAAAAACTTCAACATCTAAAATCTCACCGGCCGCCGCCTTTAGAGTAAAAGAAACAGACAGAAAGCCAGCAGCCCGAGTGTGCCTCTGAACCGTGTTGGCTCTTTGAAGAGAGTTAAACCACCACCTCGGACCACAGCAGTCTGGCTCTTTGTGCTTCCCCCTTTTAGTCATTGAGTGGAGCTACATTATGGGCATTTTCCTGCATCACTTCCTCCAACAGCTGATCTTCATCTCCGCGGTGGCAACGATAAAACTAAATATTTTCGTTTTTACCGAACGTGTGTTTTTACCGAACGTGTGCAGTACACCCAGATATGGATGATTTATAACGGAATCAATTATTGAAGCACGTGTATTGACGATGACATTTTACTGAACCTTTAGAGAATAATACGGAACACTGGAAAATGTGTGAAAGCCCCTTTATAACTAATCGCAAACTTCTGTGGATAATAAATTGTATAAATGTATAATAGTAATTAAAACATCTGTGTCCTCTTCAACTTTGTGTAAAACAAACAGTAAATTCATTTATGTTTACGAGTTTATTTTTCGGTTTTTTTTCTCCCTTCCTTGCAACATCTGAAGACGTCATCATTGGGCGACAAGTGTTTTTGCTGTCCTAGCAAGCTGCTGGTGAATTAGCCTCTTCTTCACACACTGTCGGTACGTCTACATTTGTCCTGTCAGTTAAATTGTAAACACAATGAGCGGTAACGATAATTCAAGTCGTTCATGTGAATGAGCCTCTCACCCCGTGGTTAGTTTTAATTCCGTTTTCTGAAGCTGCAGATGCTCATCTGTGACTGCCAGTGGGAGAGGGCTCAAGGAGAGCTAGCCTCATGCTAACAACTTACTTGCTGAGGTGCGGAAAACAGTAATTGATCTAAACTCTGTAATATTATTATTATTTTTAAAATATCCTTTAAATTTCTTTCTATTTCACCCACATATACAGTGGAGTATAAGATTAATACCTGCCTGTCGATCATGTAACTGTCATTAGGTTATGTATGGGCAATAGTCTTGTGTTGGTTCTAGTGACATCTACTGTTGAGTGATGGAAACTCTCTGGATAACTACCCCGTCAAAGTACAGTATTATTGAACCCCGGGCCCCAGACATCCAGGGGGCCCTAAATGCCCTTGGTTCACCACATGTCAAGTCGAGTTGGTAATTTGATCATTTGCAGATGCGTTGGGGAATTTGCACATTCAAAGCACAGTTTCAACAAAACCACATCCTCTGTTATTAAATACTGTGGTTTTGTCTTACAGAGGAAATGCTTAAATTAATTAAATATTAGTTTGTAATGTGTACAATGTGTATATTAATGCTCTGACACTGAAAACCTGGGCCCTTCTGGTATTATTCCAACCGAGCAATGGTTGGTTTTGTAATGTGTAGAATAAATCATAATGCTGCCATGTTTACTCTGCATGTATCAAACTTAATAGGAAGGCTAATAAGAAAATAACTTATTCATTGGGTTTTACATGTGTCATGGAATAGCATTATGATCTCTGGTCAGTGGTCACCATTCATAATGTGCTGTCCAGCAAGGTGGTATCAAACTTGAAGGCTGTTGTATGATTCAGTGTCTGACTGGAGAGGTATAAATTGACATTGGGACTGAGTGAGTACCACTGAGATGAGTGATTACATTACATACAAAATTGAACTTGTTAACAAAACAGGATATATTTTTGTTTCTTTGGGTTGTAATGTCATTGAGATTTTGTTTATCATACTTGCATGTATTGTTTTCTCAGATTTGGATCCCAGATGACGGCCTCCACTCGCAGGACGGTGCTGTCACTGTACATGCGGGTGTTTCGCATCGCCCGAACCTGGCAGGCAGAGAGCGGAGCTGCAGGTGACACAGAGACGGAGAGAAAGTACATACTTCAGGAGGCGCGGTCTCTATTCAGGCAAAACCAGCAGGTTTGAATAACAATATCTGTTCACAGAAATGAATTTACAGTGGTTTTATGACAGTGTGCTTTACTCATCCTTTCTTCTGTGAACTTGTTTTCAGCTCACAGATCAAGAGTCTATAAAGAAGTGTATAGAAGAATGTGAAGCAAGGATAGAAATAGGTGAGACATAACTTTTCCTTACAAAACTTTGGACTAAGCTTTATTCTGTGCCTGTTTCAGAATCTTTTATGATTTGTGTCTTGTTTAGCCTGCAGCTTTTGATAAACATCTAAAGTTTGGTGTAAAGTATGGTGGCCTAAATACAGCAGAACATCTGACAGGTGCTGACATGATGAAGTAGCTGACACAGTTGCTGTAACGTTTTCATTAGATGAACAAAGCTGCTGTGTAGATCTCAATCTGAGGGTGTAGCCAAGTGCTGTTTCTGGTTTAGTAATATTTGATAACAGGGTGATAACGTATTCGTCACTGAGTGTGGGTAAACACTGACCTGATGATCTGAATGTCGCTGACGGAGGAAAAGCCATCAACATGTTAAGGGTTTATTTTGTAAACAGTGAAATATCAGCCCTCTGTGATGACTTGTTTTTCCTCTTGCATGCTTATTTGTCAGGAAAAAAAATCATTTGGTTCAGTTTAACACATGCTCAACTTTTTATCTAATGGGTGCTATAATTGGACCAGAGGGGTACTTATAAATTTAGAAACAGTTTTTGTAAGGAGTAAATAAGATTTAATTAATACTTCTAAAATCATCAATATACCAAGGCAATCAGAAGCTTGGGTATCATGGCTATGGCATTTACTCTGAAAGAATAACATGTTTTCAAGTTTCCTATCATGTGTTTAAATTCCTCCAACATTATTGTTTACTTCAGGTCTACATTACAGGAACCCATATCCCAGAGCTGTAAGTTACCATTCACCATTACTTCCCTTTTTCTCCAGGTTATTGTGTTGTTGATACATTTTGTTGACTCTTTTTGTTCTCTGAATGTTCCTGTAGACCTACTTACCACCACTGGGACTGGCAACTCAGAAGGGCAGGAAGCTGCGAGCACAGCAGCGCCTGAGGAAGCAGGCCAAGCCAATTTACTTACAGTCACATGACGAGACCTGATGCTTGATCTCGCCGATCTTCTCCCAGAGTTCAAGTTACCAAGGACAGGAAACTAGAGTGCAGTCACAAGCTGATCTCACGGGTTGAGCTGTTGCAAGCACTCACTGATGCAAGAACATCTGTCATTCAGGAAAGAGCCAGTTTTCATTGTCATTTTTTTTTACTGTGAAATGTGTGAACATTCTCATTGTAGTTGAGGCGTGTTGGCTTATGTTCAGCTCAGGAAGCATGTGACCTGTAATATAAAATGAATTATTTATTTTCTATGTAAAAAATGTTCTTCACAGTCTTTGTATATTACATGTAATCACAGAGAGATAATCTTTAGTGTTCAAACTGTATAAATCACAAACATTAACATCAAATGAAAGACAAACCTGTCTTAAAGTTTCATGGTGTACTCTAATAGCAAGTCTGTGAATTGATAAAAAATAATATGCATGATCACAAGTTCCCTGGGATACACAGAGTAATTCACCCATGGCATGTGCAACATCAGCAACATGAGACAGACTTTTAAAGTGCAGCGCAGCAAGGCAACAAAACAGGAACAGAGGAAAGAACGACGGAAATAAAAAGAAAGTGTTTACCTTGTGATAAGAGACAGGAAAAAACAAGTTAAACACCTGGAGAGAAAAACCCTGTCATATTAACTGTGATACTACATGTAACAAAAATATTGTTATTGTTAATATTAAGTCCATACAGGCCTATTAGCTGCTGTGGAGGTTTATCATTATCATTGATTGTCATGGAATTTTATTAGTTAATTTATAGAAAATTTGTTTCAAACTTAATGTAAGGCCTTAATTTTCTATTTCAATCAGATGAGACGGTTCAGCTAAGTTCAGTTCAGTTTGGTAATCAATAGCAAAAACGGTTTTCAGGCGAAAATCAAAAAGTGATACTGACCTGCAGGAGGAGACTGTGCTCCATATTCAGTCGGAGTCACGTTTTTACTAAATACTGAGCTCAGTATTTACACAGGAGACACTACATTTTGCATGTACAAGTGAATATTGGTGCAAATGTTTCTTCCTGTTTTATGAGATGTGGATTCAAATTGCCCTTTAAAAAAACCCAACTGATTTTGCTAGAGGGTTAAAACAGTTGTATTTGTTTATCTGTAATTGAACTTGTTCCCTAAACTAGTAATAGAGTGAAAACTAGAGACTAAGTCAAGCGTCTCTAAACAGCCAGGTAATGCCAGAATGATGTATAGGACCCTATTTAAATCAACTGGCACATTTCAGTGAGTTGGCTACATCCCAGTTGTACTTGAAAAGCCCTCTGTAGCTGCTGTTCTCTGTGGGGACGACGGTATATTTTATGTTCTGCTCCACTTTCCAGCAGCGAGTGGAAAATCAAAAATGTGGATCAGCAAACATTTTTGATAATCTCAGCAGATCACACATTTTACAGTTCATTATTGTTCTCTCTGTGATACAGCGCTGTGTATAGACTTTATCAGATCGTTTTCATTTCACCCCACAGACTAGAGTCAACTTGACAAGCACAGGATCCTCTCTTGTAGGACTTTTTGAGGGCATTTTCTTTGTCCTCCAGCGTCACATTGACCTGCATTCAGCCACATGATGGAGCCCGATGAACACTGAAGGGTGCATGTTTCACTGGGTGACGTCAGTGCAGGGGCTGACACACTGGACCCCAGCCTCAGGCGTGTGGACTGTGGTGTCTTCACAAGTGAACAGCTCTTTTTGAATTAAGTGGCCTTAGTTAACATTGAGCTAACATGTCCTATATAGATGACAGTTTGTCCTCTTACTGCTGAGGGCAGTGTAAAGGATAACAGAGAGGGAAAATATTGTGTGCGTATGTGTCATCTGTCACCTATGCAAACATAAAATCAAGAAGTACTGACGAGTTTCTCAACTCTGCGGCGGCTCCTGTTTCAGTGATGCCGTCACAGGCCCCACACAGTGCTACAGGACCTAATAAGTGACGCACACAGAAAATAAGGTTTGTAAAGGAATCCTCACGGGAGACTGTCTGTAAAGTAATCTCTTGAATGACAAGGGGTCAGACGAGGAGACACGGAGGGAAGACGAGCCTGCAACAACATCAGGTCCGGCTAAAGCAGGCTTTCTACAAACAGGAGACATATAAACCAGTGCAAAGACAGACTATGATTAATTATGAGCACCAACTCTGGTTCCTGCCAGACTTAATGATGAAATGGCTGGGTGAAAAGAAATATATAAAATACATAAATGTGCTTTTGTCTCACATGGTGTGAAAACCCAGAAAGGGCTTATCAGGGAGGAACAGTCAAGTGTGCTATGACAGTAAGAGAGAGCAAACTGAGGTTCAGCATCACTACAGGTGTCGCAAACGTTTCCTACAGTCTTTATCCAGCAGGGGTCACACCATACTTAGTGAGGCCTTCGGTGGTAGTTCAGTGAGTTCACTCCTTAGAGCGATGACTGGGCTTTACCAGTGTCAGTGGACCACAGGCTTTGCTCTGCGAAGGAGGTATCTTGTAACGAAATCAGGTGACATTAAATATGACATGAACTTGGTGCAATGTAAAAAAAAAAAAAGTGCTTAATGGCCTAAAAATAAGAATCACCAGCTTTATCCTAAACTGAGCTATGATTATGACTTACTTCCACCTGCCTTCAAAGTCTTTTAAGCCCTTGGTTTGCTCCTCTGTGGACTGTGTCACATTTTATTACCACTCCAGACTTAAATAATTGTCTTACGCACAGTAAATACACCCAGTTTAAGTGTGGGGTTGTTGCTGCTCCCTGTTCTCTCTCCAGAGACTATATTGCCTCAGTGATAAATGACTGTCCTCAATAATAATTGACCACTGATGGGAGAGCAGCTGCAGCAGTAGACTGTCTTAACCTTACTGCTGAGTAGTGACTCACTCTATACATTCAACATTTCATGTTTCACAGTGACTCCTCTCTTACTCGGATGATATTTCATTCATTTGAACAGAAGAACCTTGCTCTGTTGGTACAAACAGAATGTCTGGACAGATTACAGTACATATGTCACTTCTCTCTAAACTAAATCATATAAGGAAGGGACAATTGTACTCATTTAGATGACACATTGTACTATGTATATGTATACAGTGCTACTTAGCAACAAGGTGAACATTATTCCTGCTAAACATCGGCCTGTAAGTATTATCGTTATGACCATCTACCTAAAAGCACCGCTGTGTCTATATACAGCCTCACAGAGCTTCCTCTAGAGAATGTATAAAAATAAACTTTGAAGACCTTTATTTCCCATTGTCTTACTGTGTAAAATAAAGGGTGTGACAGCTAGGAGCAGAAGCATCTGTTACTAACCACACACTGTCACCTGCTTCTGTGGAGAGACATCTAAGAAGTGCTTGGTACACATTGTGTGGAAGCCTGCTGATTCATTTGAATGTGAAATGTTACAGCTCGCGAACTGTGATCCTTATGCTACTAAGGCTTTAGATTATGACACATGAGAATACAAGACCTGGTGTGATATATTTCACTACTACATTTTGCAGACACAAGTGTTAATGAAGCAAATTAAAAGTTGCATTAGGAAAAAATAATCTATGTGTAAAAATATCAATATGGCACAGTAGATGCAACACTCTCTAGCTGCCCTCCAACATATCTACTCTTGTTGCCCATATGCAAAGTCTATATACAACATAGGTTGTGTTCTTATCTGTTTCCTTTCATACTGCTGCACTAGAAGCTAAGTGAGTCAAAATAAGTAATAAGTAGACGTAATGAGGATATTCAGTTTGTTTCAGACTCGTTTCTCTTTTCGCAAAACAAATTTTTATTCAAAAATAATGGATGAACCTCATGAAGTTGTATGTGTATATTCTTTATCATTATCTATACTGTTCAACCAAAACACCATGAAACAAAATCAATGTGTGGATGAGAAAAGGTGATTGCCATATTTATTTACTCTCTCAAAAATCATGCAATAACCAAACAAGAATTTTAAGATCAGATTGAATCACAACTTAATTTAGACTTACTTCCTTAAAACATATTTCCTCTGATGATTTAAAGTAGTCTCTGTCTGCATCATGACTCATTATAGATCAAATAAAAGTCAGTTCAACAATAAAACTTGTACAACTCTGGCAATTTGTTGGTGATTGATAAGCCTTACACATCCATCTGAAAGTTTCACAGCAGGCATGTGACCTATTTCCACTGTGATGTCACATGATGCTATAAACTGGATCATGGAAAAAATGGTTCTTTTTAGAGGCTGTCTGGTGTAAACATATATATTTAGAGATTCACCTGAGAGCAGTGTCATTATGGAAATGATAAATAAGCTTCAGCACAAGAAGAATACAACAGCTCCAGAAGGAGCAAAGTGATCCATCATATAGCCCCTTTAAGCCCTTCACTCCGTGTGCATTATTTAGGGGGTTTGGAGATACCCTGGGGGATATATGGTGTAAGAAACAGTGGAAGTAGGAAAAAAAGGGAAAAGGATAGGTTAAAGAATACTGCAGTAGCTAGACATCTAATGTTGTACTTAAGGAGCTACGATAAGGTAATTAGATGCTTGTAAATGGGGAAATCCATCTCCTCGTCTTACCTGGTCAACTTGCCTTAATGCTTTGATGCAGATCACATTATCGGCTGTCTTGACACAGCTTGAGCCATCATTAAATAAATATCAAGCTTGTTTTCACTTTACACTGTGGTCAAAACAGGCAAGATAAGGCAAATAATAGTGCTGCTGTCACAGCATATCATTGCTAATCAGGTTTAAAACAAACAGACTGTACTGACCTTAACATATTATAATACTGGAGGCCAATGAATTAAATCCTTCTGTATTCTAATCTGGTGCAGAAAGTTACCTTCAACAGTGTCACAGCCATAACATTGCAGCACGTCCTGCTGTTCTGCAGCCTGTAAAGACCTGTATGGCCTTTTCATGCTTTCTGATGTAAAACACACAGTTGTAGCTCTTTGTTGCACATTTGATTTCAATAATTGTCAGTTCTTGATTAGACCGGTGCTCCAGTGATTCAATTACGAGCAATCATTCTCATCAGACTCATGGTATATATTAATCTAAAAAGGCAATCAGGGATTTTCTGAAGCCTCTGAGATTTGAATACATCTCAGCAGGCTCATGGGATTTTTCTGTGATTGAGTGATTTCTTTGGTTTCTTTCTATGTCTTAACTCTGCACAGATGAAACACTCAACCTAAACAGACCATGTCAACATGGTAGTCAGTGCTAATTCTATTACCCGTGTTTACTCATAAGGCTTCTTTTGCACGCAGCAAGCCAATGAAAACAATACAGCAAACACTAGCCACAGCTTTTCCAACTTTCATCCATTAGGAAACGTTAAAAATTATAGAATAAATCATTATATTATACAATATCTCACTGATACAATGAAGTCATTAGTAGCATTTTCAAATAAGGAAAGTAACTTTCTGTGACCCCACTTTGAGGTAAAGGAACAGAGTCTAGAAAGGGCAATGATTTAGACAAATGACAAGCGACAACAGAACAGACCAGACAAAGTTGATATTGTATGCTGGACTGACACAATATAAGCAATAACAGGATGAGATGTTCTTTTATGACTAAGCAGTTAATTGCCCTTTCGTGTTGCCTCAGGCATTTGTCACATCTCCAGCTCTCGTCCCACTCTTTCTGTCTTCTTTTGAACTATACGTTTTCACATTGTCTCAGCTCACAGAGTAGCTGCTCTGAGATCAGAGGAGGACTGAGGTGTGTGTTCGTGTGTGTGCGCGAGTTGCCTAGGGTAGTGTAGCGACTATTGCTGAGTGCCCGCAGCGTGGAGAGCGCAGACAAGTGCTGATGCATGCTTGGCTAAGCTCTGTCCATTGGGATGCTACACGGAAAGTGTGTGAAGTGTATGCAAGTGTGTCAGGGAGTCAAGGTGAGGTCAGGAGCGATGGGATGTCGATTAGCTCGTGATGAACGAGACTGAGCACCTAAGAAATCAACCTTATTTTAAATATTTAAAGAGAGGATTTAATGGAAAGCTGCCACGCGCTTCTCCTCT
This sequence comes from Decapterus maruadsi, assembly GCA_030347415.2. NCBI lineage: Eukaryota > Metazoa > Chordata > Actinopteri > Carangiformes > Carangidae > Decapterus > Decapterus maruadsi. Next base: position 13,756,913 of record CM064888.1, read on the forward strand.
GTGTTCTTATTCTTTCTCTTAATAAACACCTCTCTCGGCAGCAGCGGCATGAGTTTATACTTGATGCGCTGAGGACCACTAGTTGCTGAGAGTCATAATTGTGGCCAGCATAGAGAGCAGCGGGAGCACAAAGCCTGAGAGTGCTTTATATTATTTGCCAAACAGAGTCATGTGCCCACAAATGTGAGCCAGTGCTGTGTAGAGGTGTTTAACAATGACTGGATGTGCCGAGGTCCAACTCGAGTGTTGGGTCACAGGGTGACTGTTCCTGGGTAACTCGAAGAAGCCATCAAATATTTAGCTGGCCTCCTTTTCATGATCATGGTATGTAAACAAACATATTATCTGTGTGATTGACACGCGATCTTTTGGCCTGGCACGACAGTGAAAGCTTAGACAGTCCTTTAGTGTGAAAGGAAGAGGGTCACGGAGGAGGATTAATTATCAAATTAATTTCCGCAAGATTTGATCAGGGTAGCAGGAATGTTACACTTCTGCAGGGGTGCGCTGAAGAACACAGCTTGGTTTCTGTAGTGAATAAACTCCTTACAAGGTCAAATTAGTTTTGAGAGATAAATGAGAACATAAAAGTAAAATCTACCCGTCTTCTGCACGTTGCTGCTGTTGATCTTAGGGCACCCTATCTGCTGAGAAATGTTCCTTCATTTAGAATTTTCTGGCCCATTATTTACTACTTTCACACTCCATGCTGTTCTAAACACAGGGGAGAGAAGTTCATGCAGGATAGATGCATTTGTAGGCAGCAGATTAAAGTGATCAAACACAATAATTGTTTCTTTTAATTGTGGTAGATGCATGAAGGTGGATGGAAAACTCATTAAAGGGGGCAGATGAATAATGGAGGAGGGTGTGTTGGTGTTGTGCTAGCTTAGTTTACATCTTCGCTGGATGGAGCGCCGTTGTGGCTCCTCTGGGGGAGGGGGGGGGATTGGGGTTTGGGGTAGGTGGGGTGGTCAGAGACAAAGCAAGGCTGCAGGAGGAGGAGGAGGAGGAGACTGGCAGGGCAGAGAGCCAGAGTGCCTCAGCACCGTGCAGTGAAAGTGAGGAGACGGCTTCACTGAAAGGCCCGGCTCGCACCAACCTCATCAGGCAAAAATGGAAAAAGTGTAGCCAGCCAGACAGCGAGCTGCAGGGATGCAGAGGAACCATGACCACTGGCAGCCGTTGCAGGAAACACAACCTTCCTCATTGTAGTTGGTGGAAAAGAAGCTGTGGGTGGGGATTGCTTCGTGCAGAGTGATAGGCTGCGTGATTATGCATGTTTAATGTACATTTTGATTTCAGAAGGTCACATCCTGTGTCATGTACATCACTGTCTAATTCAGCGGTGTGTAATCTGCATTTTCCCTGAAAGTGCTTTTTATTGAGTGTGATTCTAAAATGTGTATTTGTGGTGCCACTGAGAAATAATGAAAGTTATCTGCAGCGGGTATTTACAATAATATTAATAAATTGTCATGTAACTCAGGAAGGCAAACTATGCTTCATACTGTGCCTGCAGGTACAGGATGTGCAGTATATGTAGTAGAGTTTACCGTGAATGTGGTGAAAGTGACAAATGAAGCCGGCTGGTTGTAGGTGGCTGTGGGTGCCGGGTTTCAAGTGACCAGTGTCGAATGGTCAGTGTGGTAACAAGAGCTGGAATCTCCTCTTGGAGAATAAAGAGTCCAGGCTCCATCTGGATCAGTCTATGATATGTTCTGTGATCAGAGTGGGAAACCATGGACACAAGGCACACAACGCAGAATACAAACACAGAGATGGCAGCCTGCGCGGAAGCACGAGGACGTGCTTGTGAAAAGAGGGGGAGAGACATGTCACTGTGTGCCTCCAGTTGATCATGGGCCCTGGCTACTTGGCCAAGGGGATGTCCCTTTGGCCGACTGGTTAGCGCGCATGACTCCGACCCGGGAGTCTGGGGTTCGAAGCCCGCCCGGGTCCCTCTTCACCTTGCCACACATGGACACAAGGCACACACACACACATATACACTCTGGTACTCAGAATACAAACACAGAGATCACATGTGCTGCTCCATGTGTTCCTATAAGCACTCTCACACTAAATTAATGTCAGCCATGCTCAGTGCTGCCGTTCCTCCTTACTAGCCATCCTCCCTCCCCCCCTCCAAGGTGTCAGGGAGCATCTGGAAGTGAAAATTAATAATCACAGGTCTCAGAGTGTGATCTTCCGCACATCCTTTACATATGCCTTGTTACGAGGGACAAGGCAATGATGTGCTCTTCTAAATTTATAAAGTACCTAAATAGCTGTTGGTAAATCATCCGTCACATTGGTGTCTTGCACAGTAGAACTGGGATGTAGTCGATTTAAGAGGGTTGAGTGGTAACAGCTAAAACATGAATACATTTTAGTAGGTAATGTAAAAATAGTAATCAGGTAGGACGTTGTTTGCTATTACATCATTCGAGACATTTCATTACCCCATAAACAGTCATTTTCCTAAGTAGACGCACACTTCTTTCATTGCTTATTTCTCTTGTGAGCTTTGTCTTTTTTTGAGTGTTGCATATACAAAAGCCTATTGATTCTGCCATCGCTGTGTTTTTGCGTGTCTTTAGAAAGAAAAGGGAGTCTCATTTTGTTGTTCTTCACCTGCGGATTAATTCTTTATAAATAGAGAGAGAGAGAGGCAGCTAGTGCAAACTCAGAGGATGACGGTGGCAGGGACGAGGTTCGGTCGGAGGGTTCAGGCTGGGTATAGAGCTGGTGGTGCAGCGGGTGACCTGGTCAGAAACAATGCACTCGGAGTGGCGGATGATTCATTTGGAGTGTGATTGCACAGCGCTAAGAGAGCAGACAAAGAGAGCGTGGTTGAGAAAACACTCACCATGAGTAGGAAGATTAACAATTCACTGTCAGGCATTTAAATCAGAATCAGATTCATCTTCATTACAGCTACGTTTGTAATGTGTAGATTAACGGATTAAACGGCAAAATAATATGGTTTTGAACAGTCTTTTTCAACATTAGTAAAACTATTACTGTGGTCATAAAGTAAGATATGTGTAACAGATGAGGGAACAAAAACATGCAAATTGTTAATTATATTGCTTTTGGTGTGAAAACGAGGTCAGTGTTTCACAGTGCCTATACAAACACAACAGAAATATGGCTTCCCACACAGTGCAAAGGGGCAGTGTAAGATTTATTACAGTATAGGGGGAGATTGTGGCACTCAACATAGGTTCATTCATATTCAGTTTTAAAAAGCACTATGTATTCAAGGCACATGTCATCAAGAAGAGTTTCAGCTGTCGTGGAAAAAGATGTGAATGACCCTCCATATTATGCTTAATATGGAAAGGTGCAGAAAAAAATAAAAGAGCATGTAAATCACATGCATACATAAAATGTATGTCGTTAGTAGACAAAGGTGTCTTTTTTCATTTTAGTGTGACTTTCATAGACTGGTAGAATTTCTCAGAGGAAGGTTTTTGGACTGGATGTTTTCCTGTGTGGGCAGGTCAGTGGTGATCATTCCTGTCGCTTCACATCACTCTTAAAAGACTGCCTCTTAGCTGACACAAAAGACATGTCCTCCTGAAGGTCAATGCTTTGTTTTAATAGCACTTGAAACAAGGTCTAAACAAATGCATAATGCACATTGTTTAGCTATCAGTTTTTATCTCATTCTGGAAATGTTTTTTTGTGGCTCAGTGTTGTGGTGTTTTCTTTCCCCCAGCATCCCTCCAGAGATCACTTGTCAATCAAGGTGACCAAGCACGTCACTTCCAGCATGCCAGAGGACTTCTTTTTTTAGCTTTTAATTTTTTTTTCTTTTTTAATTGATGATCGGTTTGATATCTAATGAACTGCATTAATCAGCAGCAGACAGAAGCAAATCGGACACTAATTTGTATCAAAATGTCACAAATTATCACTCAGCTTCACAAATCCAGCCAGTCCACACAGGTCATAGGGACACCAGGCTGACCTAGATACTAAAAATATCACCGGCTGCAGTTAATTAGTGAAGTAATAAGATTAGATAGCTTGATTGGAAAGAAATGGACAGGAGCTGGAGTAGGAGAGGACTAATCCTGTTCAGTAGCTGCGAGCCTAATCACAGATCCATACACGTCAGTAATGGAGTTTTGATTTATTCAGTAGAAAAAAAAGGTTGATAAAGCGTGTATCTTAATATCTTACAGCAACGTGACAGAAGTGTTTCAATATCAGATCCATGGTAACAATGCAAGTACAAAGTGGCTGTAGCAGCCAGAGCAAATCTCATTTCCTTCAGCTCTACACATCTTTTACATCACCTTCATTTTTTTTCACAACTGAAATTGAGTCCTTTGAATCCAAGTCCTTTTTTTATAACTGCCAGACAGAAACACATCATCAGTGTTACAGCGACGGTATCCAGATTTACATGCATTTTGATGAGACAAACAGCTTTTAGCCGTTGGCTAAGGTAACCAGCGTCCATAAAAAGACAACAGGCGTTGAGGAAGCAGATGGCAAATGTGGGCAATCTGAAATAAAAAAGGAAAGGAGTGTGAATGTTTACCTTTGCTTTTAAGCAGGTCTTATCTGCTTCGGTGTTTCATATCTTGCTCAATTCCACCACTGAAGTTGTGGCTATAATTTCCTGTTTTCGCTATAATCTAAACTACCAGGCAGGTAAATAAATCCCTCCTGGTGACACAGGAGTCAATCCTGGTCAACTGTGATGCAGAGATGTAGCCTGATAGCATTTGACCGAGCTTTCATTTAATGCCAGCGCAGCTGGAGAAGAGGGGACTCCACACTGACCCTGCAAAATAGTGAAAAGCCTGTTGTACTTTGGGACTCTCACTTCTTTGACAGTGCAGTTACTTTGCTGGCCAGTTGCATGCTCAGCAGTGCTGAGGTTTACAAAAGCACAGAGCACTTTATCATTCCTCAGGGAGGAGACAAGAACAAACACAAAGTGACACCCCATTTTGGATTTAAAGAAAGGAAGGAAACCAGGAAGAAAACAACATCTGTCTGACACAGTGAAGTGAAAATGGTCAACTGCCCAACAGTTGGAGAGTTTGATGATGGCTGACTGCTGCCATGAATCCAAACGCTCCTGAAAGACTTCACTCAAAGCAGCAGATAACTGCGACAAGTTGTTTGACCTGCTCTTACTGGTTTCTATCACCAAAAGGATGTCAAATACAAACAAGCTTAAAGCAGGTCAGATGTTGCTCTTCCTCAAAAATAGGCTGCAAGTTTGCTATGGGAAAGGATAAATAGAAAACAAAATAAAAAGTCTTTCCAAGGTTTTTTCAGCAGTAGAGCGCCATAAATATTTCCGTCCTCCCAAATCCAGACTGATAAATGTTAGTGCTTGCAGAGCCAGTGTCTGACAGGACAGAGCACGAAGCTCCACAGTGGGGACTGATAAACCTTTTACATCGGACAGAAGAAAAGACCACAAAATCTGGATAATTATGCTCCTTTTAAAGGTTATGAGGTGAAAAAGTGAGAAAATGTACAGTATCTTATTAGAGTTCCAGTCTCCCTGTGGACATGCTGTTCTCCATTGTAACCAAAGGTACCAGTGTTGAAGTGATAATTGCTCTTGCCAGGGCGCTACAGTTCAGTCGTGCGCGCGCACTGTGTGTGTGTGTGTGTGTGTGTGATTAGAGGCAACGTCCCACTCCTGCAGATCATCTTAACACAGCTCCAATTACGCAGCAGTTGATTAGATGTTCCCTGTAGAAGGCCGGGAGGAATACAGAGGACCCAGACGGGCAAATGAACCACAAAAAAATGTGACTTTGATTATTATGAGAGCAATTTAGCAGTTAAAGTTTTTTTCTAAACCCTTGGGCCAACAGGTTGCAGCCAAAATACACTGTTTATAATCAATTTAGAAATCACTAGCAGAATCAAAAAGCTCTCAACTATCTCACACAAACAATATCATGTAAACAGTATTAAAACAATATTTAAAAAACATTTGTTATAAAAGTTGGCGACAATACAGCCCTTCAGGCTTTACAGGTGGGTGATATGATTTAATGATCTGCCCTCAGAGCACTTGACAAGATTAGGAGTCTAGAGCTAGTTGTTATGTGAGGCTAACAAAGCTAACAGTAACATGTAACGGATGTGCACTCACCCCACCCATAAAGGACATGCTGACCAACTTGCCAAGCGGTTGTCAACCTCTTGGCGAAGTGGTTAGCATCGTCGCCTGCTGTGCAGGAGACCACCTAGGGCAGGCCGTGAGAAACACAGAGGGTCAGATATGAACATCAGCTTTTTTATCGTTTATCGTGTTAGCATGCTAAATAGTGCTAGATTCTAAGTATAGCTCTAGTGAATGGGAATGTCATCAGCTTTGTGGGTCTGCGGTCACAAACCAATGCAGTGCACAAATTAAACTGACTTGATGATGACACCAAACCAGAAGTTAAGCGTTCACAAACCTCATTACAGTTGATCCTGAGGGGAACATGAATGTCAATCCAGCCAACAGACACAGAGACATTACAACCACAACTGTCAAGCTCATGGTGGTAGATAAGAAAAGTCAGTCAGTGAAGTCAGTGTGCTTCATCCAGTGCAGGCCATGAATATCTGCATAACACTGTACTAAAGTGCTGTATAGTGACCGTCACCCTGAGTCACCCCGCTAATATTTGGCTGATAAAAAAGCTATGGATCACAAATATTTCTAAAAACAACATGGCATCCTGTTGGATAGCAGACACCACCTCATCCATCCAAACATCCGCCATAAAGGTCAGTCCCTCAGAATGAATGAGCGAAAGCGGCAGTCGAGAGCGGCGGTTTCAGCAAAGTTCACACCCATGCAGGGGGAAATCCATCACAGAAGTGTTAAAGCTACCAAACTATCTACAGACAGAGGCCTCAGGAGACCATGATGCAATGCAACCAAAAGACATTTAGCGTTCAGTGAGGGGTGCTACACTCTGCTTTTCTCAACTGAAAAATCTCTCACTCCAGTACATATGTAATCCTCAGATGAATGCACAGAGTTCACACCTGGCCACAGGAGGAAACTGAGAGACACTGTGGGAGATGTAGGATAACAATTACTGTAGGAAAACAAGGCAGAGGCTGAGAAAAAGTGAATACGCCAGTGATGTAGAATCCGACAAAAAGATGAAAAAGACAAGAATATTAATGATCTACTGCTATGCTTGACTGCTTTACACAGAAAATGTAAATGACTACTCATGCGGCGTCCAGTGGAGAGAGCAGTCTGGGGTGACTGTTGGGAAAAGGCCGCATGTCCTGGGAGTGTCACTGCTCTGTTGGTGCCCTGCCTCGAAGACTCACTGTGACACCAGCCCAGCACGGCCGGTACAGGACCTGACACTAAGCCGGGCTGACAGCACCGTACACTGTCGGCTCTCCTTCGCACTCCTCCTACCTCAGTTACTGCTAAACGAAACTGTCCTGTCTCGCCAGAAAAAAACAACAGAAAAACTCTTTGGTTATGAGGGCGTTTTGAGTGAATGACACAGGCCTAGGGTGATTGCTTGATTCCTTAGCTTTGGTCGACTAATGGGAAGAGTTGGTGAACAACTGGGGCAAAATGAAAGTTAAAAGATAATGATGGAGAAACAGATTGAACAGAAACAGTTACAATTTTTTGACTGTTCAACCCTGTAAAGCTCCTCCCTTTAATGATCTGTTTGCACTATAATAGTACCATAGAAATGCAGGGGACAACAGCTATTCGTTTTGTATTGATTAAGTGATTGATTAATGAATTGGATTTTGGTGTTTTTGGTTTCCTTTCCAAATCTCATAGGGGATAGTCAAAAATCGATCATGCATGCATTTCAGCTGCTCTTCAAGTCTGTATAGCTTCAGTCTATAGGTAAAGGTAAAATGTTATCCAATCTTGAATAGCTACAGCATTGAAATGAATGAATTTTCTCCTGAAATATAAGGATACATATTTTCATTATACCCTATTAACTTTTGTGACATCACTTCCACGGATCAAGCTTTGAAAGAAAACTGGGTCTTCTGCTGTAGACATGCAGAAACCCTGTGAGGTCGTCAGTGGGGATGGAGGTGAAGAACAGATCGGTGAAACACAATCCAGGAGGATAGAATGGTTGGAGGTGATGAAGCAGTCGAGGCGATGACGCTCGGAGGACAGTCAGAGGCCGGTGATCAGGGTGCCACCGTGGCTCCTCCATGCCACCACACGCTTCCTCACCAGCCAATTACAGTAATTAGAGGATCGTTTGCAGTTGCTGAAAGATTAAACGCTGAATTTTCTGGCTGCTAAGATAGCTCTTGTTGGACATGTTTCAGTATCTGTGAGTGTTATAAAAAGTGAAATTGTTATGAAAACAGCTTCCAAAAAAGCTGTGAGAATCCTGAAACAACCAGTGGCACATGCAGCATGCTTATATTTATGTGATATGAAACCAAATGTATGAGAATTTGCTGATTATGTGGGTCACAGTCAGTTCTTCCTCTGGGTATTACAGAAAATCATTTAATTTGAGAGGTAAAATGCATCAGAGCAAAAGCTTTAATGAACTGGTTATAAATTGGATCACTATTTATATATGTTTATATCTTGTGTTTAAGATCCTTAGGTTGGTTTCTTACCTGTACTATGTCGACATAGCTGATAGTACTGTGGACGACAATGACATACACTTCACGGCAGAACGAGCTCTATCTGTCATGCATTAATGGCCAGGCCACTGAGGTTACTGTACAGTGCTATTGGCACAGCCACTCTACCTCTTGTGTGTGGCAAATGAGCCAAAAATAAAGTAAGTCCTCTAAAATGAGAGCATGAAGCATCACCACTTGGGATCTTCCTGTCCTCTACTGTTATTGCCTTGTGAAGCTCTGATGCAACACAGTGAATAATCCCACGGCGATGGGATACTGTGCAGCAGCTTTGTAGCACCCTAATACAAAAATGAAATTCACAAACTAAAGGAGAGCGATGCTCATTTGAAATGGTTGAGGTTTTGAAAAAGAGCTGCATGCAAGTCTGGATTTTTGTTTCGGACAATGATCAGGAGGAAAGACTACTACATGAGCTAGAACAGACCTATAGTCATTCAGAAATTCTATATAATATTCACATATCCTAGAAGGGGTTATGTGGCTCATTGAATTAACTGCTGTCTTATAACACTTCAGGGTTTAAATAATAATAAACAGGAGATGTAGGTCTGGCAAAGGCTTGCGGGTACCGTTACTGTTCAATCATCGGACCATATTCACTGCAGGGTTAATAAGATTCTTTGTGATTAGGCTGTCTGTTATGTGAAATCCTAACATGGCCATACAACATGGTTGGTTTAAATGAGAATGGGCTCAGAAAGAGAAATAACTAGGACTTATTTTACCATTTTTTTTAAAAACAACAACAAAAGGAAACAAAAAACCCTAAATAAAGATTACATAGCCTTTTTCTTAATGCAAATATAAAGCTATGTTTGGAACAATGATACGTAATGGTGCTGTAGCAGAAAACTAGATGAAAAGAAAGGTGCATAATGCATTAACCCTGATTTAAAGAACAGAGAAGTCTATGGCTATAGCTATATCAACTACAATCCACAATGACAATGAAAACTAAAATAAAGCATGGCTTTGGGGCGGATACAGGCCCAGTAATTCATTAAAAGCAGCACCTGAGATGTACATATGCATCACATCACTTTGTCAGATATGCAACAGGAGGATGACAGTTTAAAAAGGCTGAGATGGAGTTACAGGTGAGACAAAACTCAGAGGGTGTTCTCTGTCCCTATTCTCACTGACGAGTGTATTGTCAGGTTAATAAGAGGCTCTCCTCATCAGTGTAATAGAGAAGACTGGTGACTGTCAGTTTGCACCTCTTCTTTCATGCTGCTGCAGCTCTGAACCTAATGGTGACATGAGGGCTCACTCAGGAGGCTCATTGCTGTAATGAGAGCACCCCATCCCAGTGTCTGCTGAGTTGGATAATGTTATGAGCGCTCAGCTTTAGGCTTTAATACCAGAGGATTAGGTGCACTAACGCTAAATGTTACATAAGTTTGGTCCTCCATCTCTGAAGTGTCTAGTATAATGAAGCATGGGTCGAACAAACTTCTATGAAATGTTTAGGTCATGTTTTGACTGCACAAATTAATTCAATATTACTAGATAATTAAATCCATGTAAATGGATTATGACTTTCTATTGCTGCATCCTTTTCTTTGTTACATTTACAGTATCCTTATAGTTTAATATATTTTAATAATAAATTGATCTGAAAAGTGCGAGAAAATTAGGCTCTCTGATGCATATATATTGACAGTTGTTTATATTGTAGTGATATATGGCTACATGTTATTTTTTCCCTTTATAATCAAATAAGAGAAAACTTAACACCAATGTGTCAACTTACAGGCTTAATTAAAAATGGCTGATGTCACTGCCCTAGTGACATGTTCCCAATCAGGTCTGGAAAATGCTGCCTAATCATGAATTCAGCTGTGTGTTTTATATCCTCACTCCCAACACTGTGACTCCCACAACTAAAATGAGGACTGACTTTTAATAATTTCACACAGCCTCAGTCTATTTCTCACTTCTCGTCCACACGCCCACGATGAGAGGTGTTAAAGAGGGACGGCAACTCAAAACTTCATCTTCAACAGAGCCAGAGCGAATCCCACTGGGTTACCTTGGGTCAGTGACACCCAAACCCAAACCCACACAGGCAAGCACGCACACACGCGCAGGTACGTGCACTTTACTATCAGAAATTTCGCCAACAATTGACAAAACGTTCTGGTAGAGTTCGTCCATATAAACACTAGCAGTCCCCCCAAAAAAGAAAAGAAAATTGCTGAACATCCTCCTGTTCCCCAGCCGTCCCTTTAAATCCGGCCTCTCTCGAGGGAACAATAGGAGAGATGTTTGGCCTTTGGAGCCGGTGAGCGGGACCATTGAGCGCCATGCTGCGGGATCGGATGCAGTGAATTAGTGTAAAGCCTCAGTGGAGAATACAGCTGACGCAACGGCACCGCTATGGCCATGCTATCAGCTCCTGCCACGCAACACTGGGCCCAACCTGGAAAACTCCAGTGATGGCACCAATTAATACCACTCTGATGGTGAGGGATATGTCTTTACATGAACTTGACGATATGGACTGTATCAGAAGTATAAAGGATGCTGAAATAAGAAAAAAACGGAAAAAAAACTTCATCTCAAAGAATTCATCTCAAAATGCCATTCATTTCAAATCATTAAAAAATGTTTAAAGTCACCAGGCTATGAGATAATAACGGAACGATACGAGATGGAGTTGTTTTTGAGGCAAATACAGAGACTGCTTGCCAAAAACTCTGTCCAACTCTGTCTCGTAACGTTCCGTAGCGTGGTGAAAGTGGAGGTCGCAACTTGTCCACAAGAGCGTTATGGAATTGGACTGTGTATTTGATGAGTTTGATGAGGGAAACCAAGAAATCCCATTAGCCTCCGAGCAGCTCGCGGCTCCGCTCCGCCATTCTAAAAATAGCTTGCACCGACAACTAAAGGTAACGAAACTGCTCTAACTATAGGGATTATGGCTATGGGCCAATTTGCCAAAATGTTGTACTATCCCTTTAAGGTTTGAAACATGTAAAATCACCTTTAAAAAAAAAAGCTCACAGTCCCTGGCGTGTCCTCTTTATTCCAGCTCTAAAGAAGAGCTTCTTTTCCCAGTCTTATGAATGGCATCTTGTAGCATCTCTCCAAAAAGGCCCCAAGCTAAAGGGGCAAGTGGCAGCCCACCATATGCCTGCACAAAACCACCATATGCCCCACTGGTTAATTCATTTTTCCAAGGCCACAGGGCTTTGTTTCAGCACCTCAACACATTCGCCATAACACAACACGCTGGTGAACCTTTCTTCAACCTCCGTTTCTGCGTGGCATTTAGTTCACTTTGACTCCCAAACGCTCTCAGCCATCTTGCGCAAATCTGCTGTTTATGTCTTGTGTCTATTCTGGTAATGTTACAGATGAGTGTGTGTAGGTGTGACAGTGACTGTGCCTGAGTGTATGAAAGAGCATACGGAGAGTAAAGATTGGTCCTAATGAGTGTGTTGGTAGGAAAGAAAGGGACAGAGTAAGAAAGCATTAGAGACTGATGCTTGGAAATAATGGGGTCTATGATGCCACTTAGAAAAAGGGTCAGCTGCTGGTAAATTTAGGGTAAAATTAGGGCTTCTCTGGGTTCGGCTGTGAGGAATCGACAGATGGAGGATGGGTTCCCAGGGAGTCAGACCTGCTACAAATAGCTCTGGTTGCACACACTCTCCTGAGCGCAAAAACAAACTAATATGAAGAAAGCACAGAATAAGAAGATAAGTTCTAACAGATGTACACACACCCACACAGACAGAGCCAAAAACAAGCACTTGTAATATTTTACTCCGAAGCTCTCAGATAAGATGTGTGGCATAAAGTTGCCATGTTTGTTGTCATCTCTCTGTGCTATATGTGATCTGGCTCTTGGCCTGATTTCTCTTGGTTTTGTCGAACTTCTCGAGCACAACATTGTGCCCAGTGCCTATCTTGGGACTAACTTTGAGGGATCCACAGGAACTGTCCAATCACGCTGCAGCTGAACAATCAAGGTTAGGGGAACAGAGAAATGAGGGAACACATACAGTAGCTCTGATAAAGACACATTGTGCAGGCTGACCGGCTCCCTGTCCCCATTCTGCCATGTAAAGAGAGCTAATTTGCAATAAATGTATGTATAAACTTTGGATATAAAACAGTTTAATGAGAATTGCATGTCCTGTTAGTATTCTCTTCATCCATTTTCTTTGTTGGACAAGGCTTTACCTATAATAAAAACACCATCTATTAGTCATTAACTGGATGAGTGACAAACAGTCCTTCATATAGGTGGTCGTACCAATAGAAAATACATAACACGGGTGTCTGGCATTTTTTTTCTGTGCGAAAGCAGCCCGGAAAATATCTGCTACAGAGGCGGAGGGGGAGTCCGGAGCGCCTGAAGACATAATCAGTTCAGCAGAGAGGTTTAATATGTGTCATGAGTGACAATATCTGTTATAATGAACTTGTGAAGACATAATGTCACATGGAAAAGAGGAGCACAACAGGAACATCAGGTGAGCGGCTATTCCTCCATCCAAACATTACCTCATTTAGTCGTAACATTTTGTTGGAGCTCACTGTGACTTTAATAAAAACCATGAACCTCATTTCCCCTTAGACATGAAGAGTTTTATGTGTCTAAATTAATAGCACCTGAATGGTTCAAATCCTAAAATGGTGAAGAAACAATCTCTCCTTTCATTTAATTGGTTTAAACCCCATGAAGAGGTGATTACAGTGATAAGAATCATGTGTCACATTGTTTACAGTACAAATATAATCTAAAAGCCTCAAATCAACACATAAACAATGCATGACTCCATAAGCAATAGTTAACTTTTTACAAATGAACACGTCATTCCCGCTTCTGATTGAACTTCTTAAAAAAAAAGTCTCTGTTGTTTTCTGCATAATGGTGTTGACTGCATAAAAATAAAAGCCTGATGATTAACAGATGATGATTTTGTTTTATTATTTTGAGGAAGAGCAAAGCTAAAAAGAAGCATTCAGATTAGTTCAGTTAACCTATGCTAAAGCACTCTATAACAGTCTATAGTAGACAATATATTTACAATTTGGATTATGATTACTGATGATTATTGTTCAATTAGCATTAAATGTAGCTGGCTGAGAATCTCTTTTGTACTATTGCTTCTTTTGAAAGTCATAATGCATAAAATCTTAGAAACCTATGTTTTCCATATCTTATTCCGCAAAGTAGGCAATATATATAGCTGTAACACAAGTATAGGAGTGAATAGCACAATATTAAATTTGAAGGGTAGTGGCAGGAAAGCAGAATGTCTAAAGTGAAGTCGTAGTGCCTCAAAACTGCACTGAAATATTTAATGTAAATGCAACTGTGGCTAGCCAAGTGAAGATGGGGGGGCTTTGATCACTACAGGGACGGTCCATGGAGGCAGAGGTCAGGGTCAGAAGGAGGGGTGGCTGCGAGGACACTGGATCCTGAGCCGATTAATTTTCTCACCCCCTGGGTGTCGATGGAAAGGCAGACAGGAGCTTTTCTCAGTGTGCTGTCAAGGTGAGGACATGGTGAACCCAACTGCCACCCCCAGCGTCGCACCACACAGCACATTAGGTAATGAACCTCTTGTGAAAGCTAGGATACAAGTTTCAGGCGTGGTAAACATGGAAACTTTTTTTTTCCTAAACTGACTTTCAAATTCAGTGCTGCTCCAATTCAAATTCAAATTCGAACAACTTTATTAATCCCACAAGGGGCAATAGGTTATGAGCAGCAACAGAAAGTATGCTTGTTCATAGAACAAGAGTTATATGAACTGAGAGTAAACGCTTCTGAGTTGCACTGAGTGGCATCTTAAGTGGAAAATTGCAACTCTTCAATCCTTCCCTAGAACAGGCCTTAATCTGCTGTCACACACACTTATGTGTCACTCACCACGGTTGTCTACATGAAATCTTAGAGTAGATTCATCTTGACTAGTAAAGTGTTACCAGTTTGATAGTAAAACTGTTAGTGGTCCAAACAACATTAAGAGTCTTAGCAAAACAACAGACTTCGGTTTAAAACATTATAATCCACATGCTGACACTTGTAGAGCTCAAAACTTTGTCACATCAACAAATTATCAACATTCACTACTTACTGAATTGATAGTTCATATTTCATAGTTCATATTTCAGGAGACCTCTCTGATATTAGGCCTACAGACGATTTGTATGATGAGGAAGTGAGTTAGTGGAAATCAACTAGAGATTCCGATTTTCATACTTTTCATTAATTTGATTGATTGATTCTACACGTCATTACAATCAAATGTCAAAGTGTCTATCTAATCTAGAATATTTTCTTTCAAGATGACTGCCTAAAACTTTAAAAACTAAGACAAAATTAATTAAATCTACTATCTACTATCAGGTCAGCTTCACCTTTCTAAAGGGAAAAAAGGAAAAACTGTGAGTCTGTCAGTCAATGAGAGATGTCAAACTATGAAAGTCAAGGGGGATTGGCAAAAACTTTGCATAAGGTTGGTGGATAGTTAATGCCAGTGTAACCTAATAATAATGCTAGAAACAGCATGTAAATAAATGAATAAACAATCGATATTCTATTTTTGTGATGGAGTGTGGAAGATGAATTCAGTTACATGTCTATTGGATCAAACCTCCATCATTGTGAACCATCTCATGAGCTCAAAGTGTCACCAGCCACCAAGAGTGAGGCTGAGAGTCAGAGGGATTTTAAGTGCAGCTGTAGGAGACATTATGTAAACGCATTAACCGTCTCTGTCCTCACATGCAGTCATGGTTCCTGTGACTGTAATAGAGTAATAGGTGTTGTGAAATGTCTACTGTGATTTTGTTTTCTTAAAATTTTGACAGTCTGAAGGCTGCCTTGAAATGAACTTGGGCACACATACATTTTTCTACTTCTGATCTTTTCCTGTATCTTTAAAGCACTTTTCTGGAGACTTAAATTTCTAACAAACTAAACAAACTAAAACAAAGATCCTTGACAAATGCGAAAGAATATTGTGGCTACATTTAAGAATAGTTGAGCAAGAATAATAACAAAGTAGTTGCACACGGACAGTCAGTGACAGATGTTTCCACTAAGTAGAGATGATCACATTCATTGTAACTATGAGCGGAGATGGGACAGAAACTGAGAGTCTGCTCAGGGATGGGGACGGACTAAATAAAGCAGATTTCACATCCTGTTCACTTGACTTGAACAGTCTCACATCTTCTAGAGATAACATTACCTTCCACAAACTCAGGTCAGCTTTTTTTCAGTCTGTCCCTGCCAAAGATGTGATCTCTAGATTCACCAGGAGATATACAGCGTCAGTTAACCACCCTGAGTCATGGCAGTCCTGCGCAACAGCCAGCAATCATCTATGTCACTTCTTATGTAACGTTTTACTTTTTAACTGGATATCCACAATGTTGCACATCATGCAGTCCTAACTGAACCACTTGCAAATGCAAAAATGTGATGGTTTTTTAAGAGGCTGTAGTGTATCATTCAAGTAAAAATAGCAGAAAATAGATTAATTTTGTCCAACCTTAACCAACACAGACTAATCCAGGCTTTATTCTCATAGGGTAATTTTCAAGTTTATGGAAGATGTTATTTCCACACTGTCCAACGCACGTACACACTCCATTACCCCGCTAACCAACAACCAGCTGGGTCCAAGAACAAGAAGGCCTTTTCACAACTATTTCAGCCAGTGTGAGTACAGTAATATCACATTCCTAATCCCTGCTGACAAGAAATGAAGTTGCAAAAATGAACAGAACAGGAATGGCTCCAAAGCCTGAAATAGCTGCATCAGACAGGAGTCTCAGAGAATAATGTAATTGGGGTTCTTAGTGACAAGCTGAGCAGGAGGAGGGGGGTGGCGGGGAGTTCAGAGCTCTTCCGGGCTTCCACTCAATATAAGGACGTATTTGTGTGAGACAAAATGATTTGTTAAGATGAAAGGTAAAGAGGCAGAGAAAGGTTCAGTGACAGTGCGTGACTGTGGTTTTAAGTATCAAAACAGAGAGTGGTTTTCATTATTTAAATACTTCACTACTGATTCATTTATCCATCTTTAATAAGGTTCCATGAATGAGAGTCATTTCATTTGGTCAAGTCACACCCAGTCTTTGTCTTATCTATCACATTATCAAAAGCCCCCTAACTTAATCTTTGTCTTAATTAAGAACATACATAAGCTAATTTCATTAACCTCAAGTATGGTGCATAACTTAAGTAGCACGCATTTGGTACAAACTTCACTTTGTGTGTCAGAACCCTGTAGAAGATGTATCTTGATTATGATGGAGAGAGATTGAGCTGTCAGCAGCAATAAGTCAATAGAGCTCCTGTGCAGTGTCTGCCCTCGGCGAGCGTCACAGTAAAAAATGAAATGCCACAATCACTATCACCAGGAAGATTGTGAAAAGTTTATTCTTAGGGCCCTTCTGATTAATGCAAATTACACCTTACTGAATACAACGGGCAAGAGCAGAGCGAGATCTCCAACTATCCTTTGTCTTCACTGTCTCTGCTCAGCTGCTGTTTTAATACTTGGGTGTGTCATTTCTCGCTTCCAATTTCACTTTGAGGTTTTCATCTCAAAGGTTAATCTGTTTTCAGGTGCGCTCCCATTTGGTCAGTAAACTTGAACTACTTTTTCCGTACAGACAAAAGAGTCACAATGCTGCATTGTCCGGAGGCCTCTCAGTTCAAGTGCTGCAAAATGGCTGGATTAGAGAGATGTTTGTGAATGTTTAGTGACTGGAGAAGATCAAAACCCACTCCAATTTAAATTTTAAAAAATTCTATCCCCATATTTGTCTTTAAATGCTTGTGATCTCAGTTTCATTTTTCCAAAAAACTCTGTCTTTGGTGGGTCATATTTACAGTGGCTTTGGCATAGCCACAGCCTCTAGTTGACCAACAACCTCCCCCCTTTCTTCATCTGTCTCTCCCTTTGCTTCGTTTCTGCTGGTGTTTATTGGTCAGAAAATAGTGAAATGTGTTATACCTGTAGCCATGGAAGCGACAGCGAATCCCACTTAGCCATCTCCCTGGGAGGCAAAACCTTTTCATTTAGACACAGACATGCAAAGGATATGTGAGCTGCCACCTGTGATTATGGTGCAGTTACATAATGAGGTTTACAGTCTGGATGTGTGAACCTTGTGATCTACTGTTCTCCAGGCTCGCAGTGCCATGGCGGCGTAGCCTTACATTATGCAGGAACCGGTACAGCGCCTGTTGCCGACACAGACCGAGAGGCGCTTTAAAAGGACGCTTTGAGCTCCATTAGTTGACGTCCTCGGCCAAACACAATAGCCTGGTGATGATCACACACAGGCTATTGCAAATCACCCTTAGAAGTCTGAAATCAGAGGCTGCAAGGGAGAAAAAAATAGGAGCACAGAGAGAGAAAGAGAAAAAAGAGAGAGTTCCTGCACTGATGAATCATTAGTGATAAAGCTGGGGCTGAGCCAGTACGGCTGTATTTAGAAACTTCTCACTCTTTCAGCCCCCCTCCCTTACTAATTGTCATCTCTTTTAGCGTTTGACTGATGACCAGCTCCCTGAAAAGACGTGAGAAAAGGGGAGTAGGCACTCAGCTCTGAGGATAATGTCACACTTCGAAGCTGTCAAGGGTAAGGCTAATGTACTCAACAGTGTTGGTGATGGGGAAAAAGCTACGGCTTGCTCTTAAAAAAAAACAACTGATGGCAAAAACCAGAGACACGGAAGATTTTTTTTTCAGAGATGCAGGCGTGGTGAAACCTACAGTCCTGTACAAAAAAACTAGAAGCAGCTTCTCCAGCAAGACTTTATGTTGATCAGTGCTACTGAATATAATGAAAGACGAGAGCTGACTAATAGAGTGAGTGGCATACTTCAATTTCAATTCATCTGACACAGGAGTCCTGGTGTGGCTAGACTGTCATATTGTCAAACACACATGCACATGGGCACATATACCCACATCCTCAGGTCAATTGTTGCTGATTAGTTGTTGGTGACAAGTGTGAAAGGCATCACTCTGCACTGAGACAGTGCACCCAGCAGCATGATATATTGATAAACACTGCACAGCACACATAAGTGTCTTTCATTATAGCAAGTGCAGGTCAAAAAGATACAGAAAGATTTGGCCCGGTCATGTTGCAGCTGTGCAACATATAATATTCTCACCTGATGCTGCAAAGGCCAGGTGAATTTGCTCTGCATTAACAGAGGATCTTTAATAAAACAGCCTTTCTCTATTAGGGTAAATGGTGGTATAACAAGTCTGAGTAAAGGCAGAGCAGATGGGCTCAAAAAGGCAGCAAATTCTGGGTTGTTAATTTTATGTGGGAAGTCATTGTGAAAGCCTTTCATCCTCATAATGTCGTTTCCATTTACTTTTGATTAACATGTGATCAAATACAATAGAGGATTGTATGCTTGTGATTTCTCAATGATACGTCTGTGCATCAAGTTGCTGTCAACTGGTAGTGCCATGATGTGGGAGGGAGGGAGAGAGACAACAAGAGAAAGAAAGAGAGGAGGGGAGGAGAGAAAAGAGACAGGGAGGGGGAGGGAAGGAGGGAGGCTGCAAATGGCAGCTTCTGTGACACCACGGGAGAGAGGAAGGGAGAGAGGGAGGGAAAGAGCGATCAAGAAATAGTCAGGGGGAGAGAGAGTGCGAGAGTGAGAAAGACAGAGAGAGAGAGTGTGTGTGTGAGGGAGAAAGAGAGAGAGAGAACAGCAGTCCAAGTAGATCAGATTGCAAAAGATTGATAAAGAGAGCTATTCAGTTAATAAGCTGTGAGGTGGTATTGTACAGTTTTATGGGAAATCTGAAGGGTAGACTTCATGTTAGTAGAGATAAGGGATGAGCTGAAGAAATTTCCTCAGAAGATGGAGTTACAAAAACCTGAATTTTTACTGGGATAGTCCTCATTAAACGTGTCACACCTGTTTCGCACATCCAGCGCTGACTGAGCGGTGGCGGCGGCAGCGGCTTGGCCCAAGGTTCTGCTGTGATTCAGCCTGGTCAAAACTGCATTTCATCCGTGCTCGCAACAGCTCCTGAAAAAGAGAGAGACAAGAGATCAAGCAAGGATGAAGAAATTCAAAGGGGGTCTGTGCCTTGTGCTGAAGATGATGGAGTGGTTTTCTCCAGTGTTAGAGTAACGCACAAAGCAGGAGCAGCTGCCGCGGCAGATGCAGAGAATGCCTCAGTTTGGCTAACAGGGACACTTGGAGAGAAAAAAAGAAAAAGATAAAACCTTTTACATCTGCAGGCTGGTGGAGGACAGGTGGAAATAAAGGTAAGAGAATGACACGAAAAACTTCCCTTCAAACTTGCAGCCTGATTGTCACATCAATATTCGTCAAATGTCATTGGTCTGTGGTGTTAGAAAAGTGGCAGTGGATGACTGTGTACTTTTAGGCATTCCCTGTGGAGCACACTCAATTGTACTGAAATTCAATCAGACGTCTAATTTTTTTTTTATCAATTTATATATTCATTTTTAAACAGTTGTTCAGAGACAGAAACGTTTGAAATTATATGAGAGTGGTAACTAATTGCAAATTTTGCAGCAAAATTAAATTTGATGACCTTACCCATCCTCATCTTTTTGTCGAAGCACGTCTCTAAAAATGCCGTAATTACTTGCCTCTGTGCCTGATGTGAATGTAAACACCATAAGTTCAAGTCTTCACTAATTGTTTTTTAATTGAAAGCATCAGGGTTAAGAGTTTCAAAAAAAAGTTTACTGATATATCTTTTGTAGAGCAGAAAAGCATCTTTGTAGAACACAGCTAACTTTAATATTTTAAAGCTGATGTGGATTTGCAGGTCAATCACCTTAAGTCTTTAACTTAACTTGGATTTTGGACTGGAGAAGAAGGCCTTTCCTGTTCATATCATGGACTGATACTGACAGGCTGCCATCTCCCAGGAGGTTTAAAACAAAACAGATGAAATCAAGGTGGAAGGAAGAGAAAGGCATCGATTACAAGTTAGATAAAACAAAAATAATATCTTGAAATTAATGAAATTTGAGTCTACAATGTTAGCATGGCTTCCATCTCTACGTCATCTTGATCCATATCACAGCCTTTTAACTAAAGCAGAGTTAGGGGATTTACAGCACATTGCATAACAGCTGTGCGGCTGAAATGATCAAATAATCAATTGTTCAGTCTACAGCAGTTTCATTGTTGACAATTAATTGACAAATCAATGATAGTTTCCTTGTTAAAAATGAAAATATCACCATATAGCAGAATCACAACTCCGATCAATGTAAACCAACACTTTTCTGCAGAACAACTTTGCAATTCGAACTGAACAAACAACCTTGGTAGTGAAGCTGCTAGTTAACACTTGAGCACTTTTCAGGCACCTAATTTTGAGCAGGTGTTATATCAGATAACCAACAATAGAATCTAATTTAGCATGACAACATGGGAGGAAAGATATGGGCAGGTATTAATGGATAAATTATTGCTTCAGGTACAGTAGGACATGTCTCTATCAGCATATAAATAAATGACTGATGTGAATGTACAAAAGAGGAGAGGACGAAGAGAACAAATATTATGCAACATTGCCTGACAGTTCAATGACCTCATCAAGCTTTTCATCTCAGCTTAGTTCAGTTTGATTCACTTTTATTATCCAAAGAGCATATTACCATGAAGAGGACCGAGTGAAAACACAAAATATAATATATTTCAGAAAAAAGATACAATATCATAGGAAATGCGCATCAAACATCTTATATATCCTCTCATATGATTTAATGTACAACAGAGAGCGAGACTGTATCTAAGCTTGTGTGCTTTGACCAACAGGTGTCGCTTAAAATTGGAAATTACAGAGTTCAGGTTTAATATGGGTGATTCAGCCTTTGTGAATGGGTACAAGTAATTAAAAAACTGCACAAATAAAGATCAAAAAAGCCCAGAGAGAAGCTCACATGTGGGAATGATCAATCAATGAGAACCAGGTGCTTGAACGGTGGAAAAGCTACAGGTGCAGCTAGCAAAAAACTAGATTTTGTTCTACTTGCATAGATTATACCAGCTGTTCTAACAATGTGAGAAGGTGACTCAGGTTTTTATGAACACTTCTCTCTACCACTTCTCTCAACAATCACCTGAGCTGGCATCTCAGCACAGGGCATGGCCTACATACCAAGTCTATCAGCCCCCAGGGTTGGTTACTGTCTGGTTCTTATATTTCTACATTGTCTCTTTGTCTAACAGGATTTGAAATAATACAAAATGTCACCAATTGTTGTGTTACATTTGTAGATAACTACAAAAACACCTTGCACAAGACACTGCCACTCAAGCAGCATCTCTGCATGGTCAAGTGGTGTTCCTTTCTATAGGAAAATACCTGTAGGTCACTTGAGATGAGATGAGTTACGCGCGGTGAGCTATAGGAAAATACAATGATACCTGAGCCTCGACTCTTCCTTCACAATGGCCTTGGGAGGTGGGCCGGGATCGTAGTGGTTGAGCTCAGTTTCCTGCATGCTTGTCTTGAGATGAAGTACCCTCTCCCGCTCCACCTCATTGTTCCTCCCAATCCCCTCCATTATTTTGCACATCCAATTATTCATTCTATTCATCCTAATCAGCTGAAAGCTTATCATCTCCCCTAGTAGCTCCTCTCAACTCCCCAAGAGGACACACAGCAGACTAGGTCACAAAAGGTTATTTGAGAAATTATTGGCAGTAACGCAAATCACTTCCTGTGTTCCGCCTTGTGGATCAAAGATGCTTATTCTTTGGTTATGGATGCACTCTATACTCCAAGTGTTTTCATAACAATACACAATTAAAGACCTCCCTTTGAGCTGTCATTTAATGCTGCCCGTAGTGTAAGATTTGCATGGTAGTGGTGCAGTGCCACAGGAATTAACAATTTAAAGGCATAATCTGTGATCCCAATATAAACAAAAAGGTCAAACCAAATTCAAAACACAGGATTAGAATGTGTTATCACTTCAGGCAGGTTGACACTTGTCTCAATACAAGGACAAATACGTGACAACAACTATATTTACACTTTTTTAACAGCTGCAGAAAAGTTTAGTCGTTTTTTTTTTTTTTTAATCCTGTGGGTCCTAATAGCTGGTTCCAATCCCTTATTTTGAATTGTGGGTGTGACTACCCTTTTTTAAAATTTGAAAAAGACACATTGTGCTGGTAAAAGGTTATTTGTTTGTCCATATAATCACCATTTCAATTACGTGAATATACTCCCCTGTTTGAGTTCTAACTTAAGAGTTAAGATTTAAAGCTATTCATCTCTCACCTGTACTTGCCAAAGAGCTGGTGACAAAGATTAATGTTAAAGCACCAAGCAGTCTTTATCTTGCGTGAAAAAGAGGTTCAATCAGATTTAAAGAAATTTCCATGCATCTACAGCAAGAGGTCTCTATTGAATCTCTCAAGTACTAATGACTACAAAGACACAGGAGCGATTTTACTTTCAATTTACCAATTCACTTGACACCTGACACTGCACGACTACAGTATGATATGGAGACTGCGCCGTGTAGGGCTGCTCAGGTCATGCATGAACTGTGGAGAGAAAGATGTATAATGTGATATGCTGAGAAGACAGTCAGGCAAAAGATGAATCTCAGTTACATAACATGCTCAGTGTGGTAACCATGTCAATCGGCAAAGCCCACCTGTCATTCCATTGATGAACACAAACCTGGTCAATTAAACTCTCTAAGTAAAAATCAAGTGGTAGACAACTGATAAGGATCAGACAATCTAGTGTTGTTTACATAATAACAGGTTTACATATCTGGTCAGGAGTGGTAGGAACAATATTTTTTGCATTATTGGATACGCTCTTTTGGGAATATATTGTCAAAGGGAAGAGCAAAAAAAAGACTTTGGAGGTATAAAAATAGAACATAACAATTAGCTACAGTATGTTTTCCTGATCACAGATATGCATTTGACCCCTAAAGGACAAATTTAGGATTGTGCATGAGGTAATCTGGCTGCAGATCAGGAGAACTTCCACCTGAAAGAGTGTGAGTGATGAGGGAGTTAGTGTGAGTGTGTGGCAGACGGCAGGGCACCTGGGATTTGGGAGCGCACATGAGTGAACCGTCAAGTCTTTAGGGCCCAAATCAGGCAGGCGGACACAGAACGGATGTGGCCAGGCGATAAAAGCTGTCTGCACCCAGAGGGGCCTCAGTCCACTTCCCATGGGTAAAACTCCTTGACCCTGAGGCTCAACATCTAGCACAGTGGCCATGTTATCTGCTGCCTGACTGAGACAATCATTTGTCAGCTGTACAGCCATGTAACACTTTGACACATACACAATTAGTGCGTAGTTTATGTTGTAAAGTGAATTGTATGTCTAATCTTGCTACATTATTGTAGACTTAACTTCCAGTGTGTATTTACAATGAGTATGTCACTCATGGCAGTACACAGGAGAGAAATCAGTTACCTACTTGTATGGAGTACCATGGGAACGCACAATAAATTTACTGCATCCTCATGACATGATTAATAGTACTGCAATTTGTACAGAATGAGGTCAAATAAACAGTCCTCACTCCATCCCTATATGTAGCATCTGGAATTGCAGGTCCATGCAATCGGTGGCACCGATTTCCTTCCCTTAGGAGTTTAAATACATATATAACCCTCTATAAGAACTGTACTGAAAGGACGACGGTAAACATAGGCCACAAAGAAACAGATAGAGCAGCTTGTCTGTTGATGTGTGATGACTGCATGGCTTGCTGCTGATAAACTATAAATACAACCAAGACATGCTGAAAACTAACTTGATATCTCTTCCTATCACTTGTAGGTCTAAAATATGACAGGCACGAAACACCTAACTAGGTACGAGCAGTGACTCTTGTTCATTTTTTTTCCCATTACATAATAATAAACATCTGGTAGGTGTTGGTCTCCACTGCCAACCGTCTTTATAATTTGAAAGAGAAAAGCACAGGAAATGTCATGTGACAGAAGTGGATTGCTGTGAGGCCAGCTCTTCACTTACCCAGTCGACATCAAAAGACATGAGGACCCTTCAGTGAGGGCCAATTGGATTTTGAGTCGTGATGTTTAAAGAGACCAAGATAGCAGAGAGAGGGAATGTGAGGTGACTAAAATACGAAATTAACTATGAACTGAACATATCAAAAATCAAAATCAAGTTTTGATTGGGTGCATTTTTAGCTCTTTGATGCGGTCACTATATATTACATAAGAAGTGCATATTAGTGACTATGGTGATTTTTTCCATTTTGGCTCTAACATATGGACATAGATGCTGTGTAATAACCCATTAACACCAGGACGCTTCTTTTTGAGGCAGTTATAAAAATCTGTGTGTGAGTGTTCCCTATGTAACAATGTTTGCCATTCAGTCCTTAAAAGCTTTCATGTTTGGCTGTTCGGTGATGTTTCAAGCACAGGTATGTTGTGGTTTGACCATTATGTCACAGAAAAATGCTCATACTGTTCTCTCTTGACATGCTCTACAGGGATTGGATTAAACCACAAGGCTCCCACCCAGCTCCCTGTCAATGACTCACTAAAATGCAGCTCAGCCGGTGATCAAGCTGTGAGGGGCCACGATCACACACTGGGACTCTGGCCTGCCCTTCTGCTCTGACCCTGCAGCTGGAGGTGCCGCCGGGAGCATGAGTGTGGGAAGGATAAACCGCTACAGCATTGTGTCATCTGAGGAAGAGGGTCTCCGCCTCACTACCATGCATGGCATGAACGGCTTTGGCAACGGCAAGATCCACACACGCCGCAAGTGCCGCAACCGCTTCGTCAAAAAGAATGGCCAGTGCAATGTGCAGTTTGCCAATATGGACGACAAGTCACAACGTTACATGGCTGATATGTTCACCACCTGTGTTGATATTCGCTGGCGATGGATGCTGGTAGTCTTCACCCTTGTGTTTGTTGTCTCTTGGCTGGCTTTCGGCTTAGCCTTTTGGGTCATTGCTTTGCTGCATGGTGATCTGGATAACCCAGCTGGAGATGACAACTTCACTCCATGTGTCCTACAAGTCAATGGATTTGTGGCTGCATTTCTATTCTCCATTGAAACGCAGTCTACCATAGGTTATGGCTACCGCTGTGTGACTGAGGAGTGCCCAGTGGCTGTCTTTATGGTGGTCTTCCAGTCCATAGTGGGATGCATCATTGACTGTTTCATGATTGGCGCCATCATGGCCAAGATGGCAAGGCCTAAGAAGCGAGCACAAACACTGTTGTTTAGCCACAATGCTGTCATTGCCATGCGGGATGGAAAGCTGTGCCTCATGTGGAGGGTGGGGAATCTTCGCAAGAGCCACATTGTAGAAGCACATGTCAGGGCACAGCTAATCAAACCTCGGATCACTGATGAGGGGGAATATATTCCTCTAGACCAGATCGACATTAATGTGGGCTTTGATAAAGGCTTGGACAGGATTTTCTTAGTTTCACCCATAACTATTCTCCATGAGATAGATGAAGAGAGTCCCCTTTTTGGGATCAGCAAACAGGACTTGGAAACAGCAGACTTTGAGATTGTCGTCATCTTGGAGGGGATGGTTGAAGCGACTGCCATGACCACGCAAGCTCGCAGCTCCTACTTGGCCTCTGAGATCCTTTGGGGACACCGGTTCGAGCCAGTCTTGTTTGAGGAGAAGAACCTGTACAAGGTGGATTACTCTCACTTTCACAAAACCTACGAGGTGCCGTCCACCCCCCGCTGCAGTGCCAAGGACATGGTGGAGAACAAGTTCCTAGTCCCCAGCTCTAACTCCTTCTGCTATGAAAATGAGTTGGCCTTCCTAAACCGTGATGATGAGGAGGAGGATGTAGGTGGTGGGAGCAGGGCACTGGCAAATCTCAGTCCAGACCGGAACAGCCGACATGAGTTTGAACGCTTACAGGCCACCAGGGCACTGGATCAAAGGTCATATCGTAGAGAGTCGGAAATATGACCTCTGCCCAATGACCCAGGGTTAACTTTCAATAACTTTATCCAAGGGTAATAATGCAGAACAATGCAAAGTGCCATAGGAAAAAAGCTGACTACTGTGAAAGATTGGAAAAGAAATAGGACAACAATAAAGGGACTTAACTGGAAGGAAAGGGGAAAGCAGGAGTACACAGCTTAGAAATTGTGGTGAGGAATGTCTACAATCAAGGAAAAGGCTAGAGAAAGACCTTCTTCCTTCATGTAAACTTGAATCTTTTTTCACATGGTCATTTTGAGTTAAGCGTGTTCAATGATAGAGCATCAAAAACTATTATGACAAGAACCTTGTAATCAAATTTTAGGTGTAAATAGATTACTTAGGTAAGTTATGTTTTGTGTGCAGTATCAGTTTCCAAAAGCACCTCTCAGAGATAGAAGTTGCTATTTCCACTTGTTCTTGGGCACAAATAATAGTGTTACAAGGCTTCTCTTTGTGTTGCTGTAATCTGCTGGACCTGCATTCAGTGACACATTGAAAATTCATGCACTGTAGATTTAAGATGCAATGAGCCATGATAAAACATCTGACCGTGAGCCACTGAGAACAACATAAATCAACACCTTCATTCTGGTATTGATGTGATCCCAAAATCTACCAATGAAATTAGAATAGGCTAAATGAATTGCACTATGAAAGAACACAAAGGAATGTCAAACAGAAATATAACTGTATAGAAAACACTATTTATAAAATCTCTTAATGCCTAATGTTTTAACCCTCTCTCATTAATGAGCATTGCACAAGCTGCTAACATCATTATTTGGCTGCACTGTCCCATAAATATTGTTAGAAGTCAGGTAAAACAAAAATAAAGCACAAATAGTGTATAACCAGCGATGATAAACATTTTTTTGTTTCACAAGATCTAATTTTTTCAAGATACAGGGTGCATTGATCAAATTAATAAATGAAAAATAGCAATCCGTACTTTGTAACCCCACAAAGAAATGCACCTTAAAGTCTAGTTGAACTAAAACCCGAATGTTGAGTATTAAAAAGTTTTCTTCCATTCTATGTGGAAATTAAGACTGTAACTGTGCGTTCACACCAAAGCTTCCAATGACGCAAAGTCTCCCGAGGATGCGCAAGACAAGACAGCTTCCAAAGTGGCAAAATATTTCTAACTACTTTGGTTGCTCTTCACGTGACCGACGTCAAAGTTTAATCACGGTGGTCATTTAAAGGAGCCAAAGGATAACCTCTATTTTGATTGGTTGTGGCCGAACCACGTCATAGCTAATTACCATAAAGTTAAACGAGACTTAACTTCTTGTCGGGTGACGCTTTGGAAGTGTGGCTGACGGTAGTTGATGCTTTGGTCGCTCAGGTTGCTGGGCTATCATTGAAAATAAATGACTACTGGCATTTTTGAAGTTTTGGAAGCTTTTGGTGTGAACGCACAGTAATGTCTATCACAATTGATCACAATTTGTTTTTGTTCTCTTCAAAAATAAATCTATGCATATTGTTGACTGTATCAGGGGACAGAAATCCTACTGAGTTGTAGGTGAGATGAAATTATGTGAGGACAATGCTTGAGTCAATGCCTAATGCTTAGAAAAACAGCTTGAAAAATGTTAATTAAATAACAATAATTTGAACAAATATATGTAAAAAGAAAATTTAACTTTTTTTTTATGTGCACATGTAAAAAGCATGAATGATTTTTTTTTTCATGTGCATTTCTTTGGTATAAGAGTGGCCCTATCACCAAGCCAGGTCTACGTGTGTTTAACCACCAAATACAACTTGTTCAAAATACTAAAGAACAAGCTTCATAAAAGCAAATGTGTCTACAGCCCTTTGCACGTTATGGTAATAAGGTTAGAATTGTCCAGGAATAGCCAATTTACATTAGCTGGGCCTATTCCCTTAAATATCAAGAGTTGGCTACAGTTTAGTTACTCTGTTACTCTCTACCACTAACAGGGCTAGTGTCTCAAATTCTACCTTGTTTATAGATTAATGACAAGACAACATAAAACATAAGAAATCTGTGACAAACACATACTTCACTAAGTACAATTATTCACGTGTATGAGACTATCTTTGGCTAAAAGTCTGTTATTACTGTCATTCCTGTCCAAACATATACAGCAGCAGCACAACAAAGAAAAAGTAGCTCATCTATTTTTTCCCTCCTCATATCGATCCTTCTGCATCTACAAACATCACCCACATCTGCACACATATTTAGCAATATGCTAATATGATGAGTTACGACACTGGACCAATGTCTGAATGGAAGCAATAAACACTGAAGCACACCTTTCAGAACAATTTTACTTAGCATATTCTTAATGATTTTCTATACTGAACAAGCATATTTATAATTCTCGATTCACAGATAACCAGTAAAAGGAGGGGTGTGAGGAGAAGGATCCTACGTTTTTTAAGTGTTTATTGTACTGGTATGCATATGATTTCTGTGCAGATGTTTAACTCAGATTTGATACCAAAGTAATAGAGTGTAGCTCAGACTCAAGTTTTCAAGTGATTGTTCCCTCTTCCAAAAACAGTTTAGTTTGAAAAACAGATACTCATATGCCAAAAAATATGTTTGTAAACAGTCTCTTTACAGATTTAAAACATTACTAATTCATATTAATTCAAACATGTTCAATCAACGGTCAAAAGAAAATCCACAAAAACATAAAGCTGTATTTGTAGATTCAATCATTTGCTATCATTATACACAGTAGTTTATCAAACAAAATTGTTATGCATGACAACTTTTTTTTTCTCGCATGGACAATAGCATTTTAAAAGCATCCCTTATTCCCTTCTGAAACAATTTCAGTCAACTTTCACACATACATCTTCTAGTGTAAAGACTGCAACTGACAGGATTTGGTGAAAACAAAGAGGAGAACCATAAAATGGTTGTTTTGTTGGTCACAATGACTAATATTTTCCTAACAGTCATTTAACTCTAGCCGTATGCTTGACTCCATGATTTCCCTTGGTTATATGTTGCTTTTTAGGGTGTAATGAAAAAAATTGTCTAATAAGTGAAGAATTCTTTAACCAACCGTAAACGTTTATTATGCTCATTGCCTTCTGAGAAGGTTCTATACACTGATGTGTGAAGCCTCTGCACCTACTCACAAAATTTCAGTGGTAAAGAAAGGTGAAGCATCAACAGCTTCTATGCTGCATCACTGAATTGCATAATTTAATACTTTCTTTTGATTTTTTTTTTCAGAGATTGTTTTAGCTTTGATGTTGCCCACCTGAGCCCTTAAAAAGAAACACATAAAAGTTTTAGACAAATAAGTTCATAGTGTAAAAAACATAGTAACATTGTGAAAATTATAATAGCGAGCAGACAGGCTGAACAAACCTGCTTATTTTTATACAAAGTTCTTTTTGATAGAATATAGCAATCAATATTTATCTGTTTTTATCAGAGTACTACAATGAAATCACTTTTGAGAGGCAACAATTTGATTCTTGTCTCAGTTTTCAATGATTTAATTTCTGTTGTTTCATTTTCATTTCAGCACAGATGCTCATGATTTAACAGGTATTTCTCTTAAAGGGATGATTGGAAAAACCTTTGACCTCTGTAGAAGTCTTCCTATGTCCAGCAAAATGTCTACTGGGCTTTTGAGTTTAATTTAAAGTCATTTAAATTATTAAATTAAAAACTAATTGTGAAAAAATATGAGTTTTTCTCTTTTGTTGGAGGTGGTCCACAAGCGTGAGCTGTATTGAAGTGTAAAATACGATACAAACTGTAGACTAATCGATGGATGAGGTGGTAGCTGAGGTAATACATCACCATGAGTAGTTGTCTGAGATGAGAGACCAAGATTCATGTCACCACAGTCAGATGATTCTCCGTTCTTGGGCCAATTATTCAAGAAGGCTAATCAATTAATCACTATGACACACAAACAACTAGCAGGGCCAGGGGCCTTTTGGCCCTGCTGAACTAGGGCCTGCAGCTGACTTCGTAAGATCAATGGGAAAACAACACAGAGTGCTCATTATTCCCCTACAACCTCAGACCTGAGGCAACCTTGATAGTCTTTTTAGTATTAAATCTCACTCTGTATATTCACCAAAGACATTTTGGCATGTTAGAGTAATAACAGTACAGCTGTAAATAATAATAAAAAAAGATGTCTGAATTCCATGTAGTTCCTTTATCTTCAGGGTCCTGTTATTGAGCATCGTGTCATGTCTAACTGAGACATTTTAACAGAATAGAGACAGTCATTAATGGCATCTGTGTGTTTCTCGACATGGCAAGTTAAATGTTTCCTGTGCAAAGAACCTATTGCATAGTGTCTGTATTTTAGATCTTCTTGTAACATGGTTCACCAAAGCCTAACCAACACTGGATATTTTGGGCCTGGACTATGGTATTTTAAAGTTAAAAAATGTGACACGTGTCACACAATGTGACAAGTGGTGATTTTGCTTTTATTTTGAGAATTACTTATCAATTTTCTCTGGCTGAAAACCCAACATAATGGAGATACTGTTTCTAAATGACAAAAAAAATGCTTAGCATTTCTGTACTGTTATGACTCTACACAAACAAACATGATGCCTCTTTTATAATAAACTGATATAAACCAATATAATTGGTTGAGCTGATTTATCATCAAATTTGATTTTCAAGTATAATATAATTTAGGATTGGAATAATGTCATCATGCAGGTTCTAATTTAAAGGCTATTTGTTACATAAACTTAGATGACCTGAATGTCTTAACAGTCACTGCTGCTGCCTGCTTGGTAAACTACATTCTTAAAAATAAAAAATGAAATCTTGATTTCAACAATATATTATTATATTAATATGACACATTGCATGCAGCACAACAAACAAAGCAAAAATGTTTATATACAAAGATATACATGACATAAACATGTTCATAAAAATCTACGATAACTCAGAGCCACCTTTAGTAAGTAGTTGGAAGAGTTATGCAAGTAATCGTGCTTGCAAGTGCAAAGCCGTCATCAGCACCACTGAACAAATTTTAACTGATGAACAATCCTAGATTCTTTGCACGAAATCTGTGGCCATCAGTTCTTTCTAAATAATTCAGGTTGGGGTGATTAAGTCACCAACAGTGAGTGACAGATGTAGGATTAACATGCTGGCCACTGGTTGTGCTGAGCTCAGGCGTTGGGTCTCAGCGCTAAACTGACATTGGGATCACAGAGTGTATGCTAAAGGCTTTTGCCAAGTTTGATTATGTAACATGGCCTGGGCAGGGTATGTCAGGCTTTGTGTGGCTTGGTAACATAGACAAAGTGTAAGTGAGGCTTTCAGGATTAGTGGTGGCAGCGTTAATGAGTGCCTCATGCATGAAAGCATATAGATTTTTTTCTTCAGTGTAACATGGGTTGTAGGACTCAGAATTTGACTCAACTCTGAAAGTGAGCCATCTTTGGATAGCTGTGATCCCAAACTGGTAATGTCATAGTAGGATTAGATGCCAAGAGGTTCTGGATAATTAAGGGCATGTTGGGATAAACTGCTCTGCAAGTGAGATGGTTGCTATATAATCCTGCACACATGGCATACAGATGGGAGGAGTATATAGCCTATTGGGATTGGAAGACTATGACCTCACTTCCTTAAATAGTTATCAACAGGTAGAATCCTTAAGTAGTCTTGAGCAAATTGTTTCTTGGCATCCATGTGTCCATGTCCACTGTAGGCCATCATTTATTTACATATCAGATATGGAGTTAAGCAAATATGAAACACAAAAGTGCCATAAAATTACCTTTATGTAGTGGCCATTTCTACTGAACCCTCAAATGGGACAATCCAATAACAATTATTAACAGGTCTTTGTATCAATAGAGCTGTGAATGTCACTGGTGCACCAGCATCTCCCTTCACACTCACAGCTCCTGCAAATAAAACCTATTAATGACCATATGGAGGCTGTTGCCACGTAACCCGCTGGCCAAAAAAAAAAGAAAAGTGTGCAGCTGGGGAAAGAACCAGACACAACCTCAATAGAAACAAAGACTTCCAATAGTGGATACTGTAATCAAAATAGATTATGATGGCTAGATAGATAGATAGATCGATGGATCAAACAGATAGATAGATAGATAGATAGATAGATAGATAGATAGATAGATAGATAGATAGATAGATAGATAGATAGATAGATAGATAGATAGATAGATAGATAGATAGATAGATAGATCGATAGATAGATAAACAGACAGACAGACAGACAGACAGACAGAATTTGATTTTCCTGTGTCTTCATGATATTTCGTCTAAATTACGTAACAGTAGCCACCCAGGATCCCTTGGGAATGTCCCTTCTGTGATTCCCATGGAACAGTTGATTAAGCCAGCTGGGTCCTGGGCTCACACATTTGTTCTCATGATATAAAACAAAAACTGTTACACCTACTGAAGATTTCTGGAGACAGTTAAAAGATGTGAAAAGATGCAAGGAATTGGCCTTACCAGGCTCTCTCGCAGGCAGCCCATATAGACTAGTTATAATTAATGCTGGAACAAACTCCCTGTAGCTTAGACTCTTGATGACAGTAAAATGAGGGGAAATCGTGTTGAAGGAGCTATATAAAGCTCTTCAGTGTCAAGCCGCATGTGGCTCTGTGGCCAAAACTTTCACCGGTACAAGTACTCCTGTTAGCTCATGTGATAGTATCACTCAAAGACACTGACTAAATATGTCAGGTCTATGTTATTATAACTACCCTTGGCTGCCTTGAGAATACTGTCTGATAAGGAGAAGTGAATACGTAAGCAATTGTTACACATGGACAATGTAGAGCGTCCAAATAAATTTATATTAAAAAAAATATGCCAAAAAGAAAAGACTGGTACAAATCATTCTACTGTGATCAATAGAACACCGATTTAACTACAAGCGAGTGATGCATAGTAATGTATTAGGAGTAGTGATGGTACGCTGAAGTATAAATGTAGTTATTCTATAAAGAGATACTGACTCTGTGTTTTTAAAAGGAGACTTCACAACAGAATGCTTTCCAACATGTTTGAGTCAGAAAACTGAAAAGCAAAGTGTTTCTGAGTTGACAAAAAGTACAAACAGAACCTTCTGAGGTCCTCAAGTGTGATGGGAATTTATCCAATAACTAAGGCATGTTTGTAGTCTGTTGCCCAAATGGAAGGGACACAACAGCCTACTACCCACGCTTCAAAATAATTAAAAAACTACGAATATACAGAGGATCTTTAAAAAGGGTTACCTTCAGTTCATGACTGATTTAAATAAATATCTTTCTTTGAGAACCATGTTTTGGAAGACTCCAAACATAACTGAGCAGTCATTTATGTTATTATAACACCTGTGCTTTCCCTTCTATGTCATGTCAAAATGTCTGCCAAGAAAACAGCCTTCTGTTCATGGTCATCTAAAACTCTTACAGCCATTATCTCACCCAGCTGACTGAAATTAGTGAGAGCTAAAACCAATCAGGGAGGCTGATGACATAATTGTGCCACACTAATTGGGGCTACATTAAACAAAAAAACAAACAGTAAACTTGCTGAAGGCCTGGCACACTCATCCAGCTGCTGTTATACCTGCACAATTTGTCACCAAACTCTAAGGAGACACACAGACAGCAATGGGAGATGTTAA
Source organism: Decapterus maruadsi (assembly GCA_030347415.2). Lineage (NCBI taxonomy): Eukaryota > Metazoa > Chordata > Actinopteri > Carangiformes > Carangidae > Decapterus > Decapterus maruadsi. The sequence goes on from CM064888.1 coordinate 13,791,211, forward strand.
CAGACCAATGTGCTGGCATATTTTGTGGCATATCAAAGAAGGACAGGCACAGGTGTAATTAGTAACATTAATGATGGCTGTAGTTCCAGGGTATTGTATGGCAGCTTAGTGAATAGGCATTATGGGACACTTCACTGAAGCATGCAGTTAATATTTGTGGTTCTGCCTGCTTGCTTCTTGTGATAAGTTAAAAGGTCTACCTGGACCCTCTTGAAAACAGGCCTCACCGAGCTCAATAACTGAAAATACCTGTGTGAATGGTAAAATGCCTCAACACATATCAGATATCAGGTATCAGAAGTTATTTATTATGTAGCTTTGCACTGGCCGAATCACCCCTACTATTACAATGGGAACATATGTACGCATTCCCTTCCAGGTTTTTCTAATATCACCACTGGAGGTCACTGAAGTCAGAAATTAAAAATTCTCCACATCTTGATTCGTCTCAACAAAGGATGATCTCTACAGCTTTGACATGAGATGTTTGCGAAAATAATTATGTCTCTCACTTAAAAAAAAAAAAGTCTCTATATGATAATGCCCCCAATGCTTAGTGCGTAATTTGGCTGGAATTTGAAGGTTTCAACAAAGAAAGGGGAAGTGTTCTGCCTTATTTCCTCTCAGTCATAGTATAGGGTCCTCTTATCTATCTTGATTCATGATACAACATGACAACCCCAGGGGACATGAAGGGACCACTCTCATTTCCTGGCTCTCAACCCTTGGTAATTACCTTTGTGTGCCCAAAGGCCCTCAGTGTGTTTAAGAGAAAGAGAGAAAGAATGAGTAAAAAGTTCTGTAGAAAAAACAAAATACCCTTGTTTTAACACAGTTCAACCACATCTCGGAAGCACAAGCCGAAATATTAGTTCTGTTTGAATATTTCTGTGAAACCATACATTTTTATGTTTTATGCATTAATTGCACATTTTAGCTAATGAATTTGATACATAGTTTACACATACATATACAATCCATATCATTTCAGTGTTAATTTTGCTGACTTTTATGACAGTAATTGTGCTCCAGTCCAGTACAACGGAACTCATATGTATATTGTGATGCTCAAAGTGCCTGTTAAATTGCATATGAAGAGCTGAGAAAAAAATCTCCATTAAAACAATAACCATATCATACCAAAATCAACAGAACATGTTGTGAACAGCACCCTCTTATTATGTTGGGCAACTGGTGAATATAAACTTCTGCAAAAAGTAAGGTTTAATTAATTGATTACTTAAGTATTCACACCGAGGTAATTTGGGGTGATCTTGTGAACCACAAACCAAATATCAGAGAGCTCAAATCTACGGGGACAAGTAAATACCTTCAAACTTGAGCAGTTCACACAGTCACACAGAAGAAGACTGGGAGTCAGCAAAACTGGGTCTGTCCCAGCAGTGAAGTCATGAGAACAGACACAGAGCTGCGACTACAGTCTCTCTGGTGTTCCCAGGGGTAGACTCAAATCTGTCAGCACCCCTCACTAATGCAGTTCTCAGTAGAAAGCAACGTGGATCCTTCTCCCCAAATACCCTTCGAAACACACATACACCTCACACCCTCATCACCCCTCCAACCCCGGCCTACCTCAACTGTGCCAACATGCATGGATCATCTCTTGCTGGCTGGCACTGCTCCGTCCCAGGACACAGACCTCACTTTAGCCAGGACAACATCTCCAGTGTCAGGGCAGAATGGGGGTCTTTGTTGCTCCAGACTCAATGCAGGACCTCACTTGCAGGGGTAGCTGGGTTGTTTTGATATGGAGAACAGTGTCTCTTTTAACAGAAACGGAAATGAGACAGTTTTTTATTATCAAAAACACCTTATGAACTACTTCATAATAACTGTGTGGAGGCTTCTATTGTGAATAACTAGGTTAGTCTTTACACCAATAGGCTCCTGTTTTTACCATCTCAATAAAGCAACTATTCCCAAACTCTTGTGCATTAATTCTGTCACTAATTGACTGTCCTGAATGTCAATATATTATTGTGTGCTTTTCATTCCAACTCAACTGTGTGTCATAAAAAAGAACCTGTTGAAAACAGTTAAACTGCAGTGAGGCAATGAATCACACTGCTGAATGTGGCGCTTACATAAGATAACAAAGCATTTCACTGTTGCCACTGAAACAAAACACTGAAATAACACACGTTATTAATCAGACAATAAAACCCAACGTCATAATATTTATTTTCTATGTACGAGCTAGCTAGGGAGCTGCTTCACTGAGTTAGCTCAGGAAGTCGCGACCGTTAATTAATGCTTAGCTCAGCCGAGCTCGAAAAGTCACTAATTTACAAGGAATGTTATTGTATTTTTTGTATTTGTTTGGTGTTATTGTTGTAAACCACGGATTCTGTGCAGTGTTTCAGTCACCTTGCTCCCTGGTTTTCCATCCACCGTCGAGCTTGGAGTCTCTTTGAAAACTGCGCCATCTTGTGACGCCGCTCGGTCATCACGCTGCCGTTAACCGTTGAGCGATAGGTCCTCCCTCCAACCAATCACTGTAAGGAATACTGACACGGGTCGGCGACGAACCAATGAACGATTACGTCTTTCGAATCAAAAATGACGTACCTTGCATTGTGAAGCGGAATAGCTACAAATAAATATCTCTTATGTTTTGAAAAACTGGAAAGGTAAGATAAGTATCAATTTTGTAACAGTGCAGTGTGAAAGGGTGTTGACTCCTTTGCGGTTGCATTTGCGTGGTTTTCCCTGAAGCAAGACATTTTTATTTGAATCCATTGGCGAATGACAACGGCAGCTAACAGCTAACATCTTCTGAATTAATGTAGCCTAAATGATGCTGGACTGAGCAATGTGTAAAAGCATAAAAGTTACGACCAGATAGCGTTAATGACTTTAAATTGGAAATTATTACTGTTATATTAGTAAATGTATGGCCGTTCCTATCAGGATGAAGGTGGTCAATCTGAAGCAAGCCATTCTGCAGGCATGGAAGGAGCGCTGGAGTGATTACCAGTGGGCTATTAACATCAAGAAGAACTTTCCTAAGGGAGCAACATGGGACTACCTAAACCTTGCAGGTTAGCCGAAAGAAAACATGTGTCGTTCTAACTACTTGACAGTCGTCTTTACTGCCATTTGTATTGTGGCCCTAAATATTGTTTGTGTATTCCAGAGGCCCTGATGGAGCAGGCGATGATTGGTCCCTCTCCCAACCCCCTTATTTTGTCCTACCTCAAATATGCTATAAGTTCCCAGGTAAGATAGACACAAATCTCATTGAAGAGTGTTGTCAAACAGTAACTATATTATTTTGCAATCTATAATGTAACCTCCCTCTTTCTAGATGGTGTCTTACTCCAGTGTACTTATGGCCATCAGCAAGGTAATGTATGCTTTATGTAAGTTATTATGGTAACATGCACTTTACTGTTAGATGTAAGAAATTAAAAAAACAAACAGGTGTGTTTTCTTTAAGTTTGAAGATTTTTCTCGAGAGCTATGTGTCAAGTCACTATTGGAGATAATGGACATGTTCTGCCATCGTCTCAGGTATGTAAAGTTATCCACACCAGTTGGTTATCTTGTATGAAATCTTTGCAAAAAAAAAAACAGAACATGTTGTTTCTGTTGAACTTTTTTAGATAAAGTCGTGTTTTTTCATAAATTGTAAGAACATATACATTTATGATAAACTAATTAACAATTCATATTGTAATTGTCTGTCTCTTATTTGTCACTGAAGCTGTCACGGGAAGGCAGAGGAATGCATTGGGCTGTGTCGGGCTCTGCTGGGAGTGGTGGTGTGGCTGCTGCAGGGCTGTGCCTGGTACTGTGAGAGGCTGAGAGAACTGGGCCCATCGTCCAGCACAGAGGCCAGCCTGAAAGCCTGCCAGGAGAGGCTTCACGGTCTGATGAACAGCACCAAGAACAGAGCCCTGGTCCATATAGCCCGGCTAGAGGAACAAGGTAGGATCTTGTGTTTGTGTCTGTGTGTGTACATAGGATTAAGGACACTGCAATAGGGTACAGATTTTTTTTAAACAACCAACATGATGAATCTCTTCCAAATCTTCATAAAAGCAAATCGTGATCCTGATGCTTTTCTTCCACAGGGTCCTGGAGCAGTGTAGAGCAAGCAATGCTCAAAGTGACAGATGGCCTCAGCTGTGTACCTAACCAGACACTGAGAACGAAACTAGAGGAGAGCTTGTCACTAGTAAAAGGGTAAAAAAAAATCCTATCCCATCTCTAATTAGTGAATACACAAGGCTATCAAACTTTCCCATTCACTCCCTTCAGATACCATTAAAATCAACTCTTCACTCTCTCTTCAGTATTCCTCTCATGCTGTCAGTCCAGTCTGACCCTCCACTCCATGCCTCCTTCCCATCGGTCCATGCCTTCATCATGCTGGAAGGAACCATGAATTTGACAGGGGAGACACAGCCACTAGTGGAGCAGCTGATGATGATCAAGAGAATGCAGGTGAACTTTCAGAAAAATGAAATGTTAAATCTGTCAGCTTTTCAAGATGGCATGTCAAACTGGCAGTGATGAGAAAGTGCTTCAGAAGTCATTTAATGCTTGGGAAGTAACTTACAATCGTGGATACATGTCATTAAAACCACTTTAAATTAAGTTTTATACACAGCGTATACTTGTTTCAATGCTACACTGGCTAAATGAAAGGCTACGCTCAGTTGTTCCATATATTTCACTTTCATTTTGCAGCAGTCTTCTCAAATTGTTTGTTGTCCACAGCAAATTCCTGCTCCTCTTTTTGTCCTGGAGATCTGGAAGGCTTGCTTCACTGGCCTCATTGAGTCACCAGAGGGCACAGAAGAGCTCAAATGGACTGCCTTCACATTCCTCAAGGTAAAAGATCAATTCCACAAATAATAATAATTCGACATCTGCTTTTCATCTATTTCTCTGTTCCTTCTGTCCCTGGGGGTTTAGTTGACATTCAACTTTGAATTATTTATCCACTTTTTCATTCACAGTGTTGTCAATAACATTGTTTTCCTTTTAATAGTAGATGGACTTGATTATGTTATTCTCCAATTCCGTGCGTAGGATGAAATAATTTCATTTCAACAAAAAATCAGTTCCTTTCTTTTTTTGTTCTAGATTCCACAAGTTTTACTGCGACTAAAGAAGTATCCTCAAGGTGACAAAGGGCAGGTATGTCTTTGTAACACATGAACACACACATGTAATACTGCCAAGCAGACATAGTTCTAACATATAATTGTTTACGTGTTTAAAACTCGATTAGGCTGTAATCTAGGAATAAAGAAGAATAAAAAAATCAGGAAGGCGAGGGTAGTAGCTTGTTACCTGCCCATGAAATAAACAGAAAGCCCTCTTCATCTCCGAAACACTCCACCTCTACTCTCTTTGAAAATACCTGTGATTGTCATAGGTGACATTTTTCAAAGTCAAGAGGAGGTACATATGTTTAATTTGCTCTGCGACGACTTGTATTACCATTTGCTGAATGGGGATGATAGAAGTTTTGACCATTGTTGCCAAATGCGATTGCTAAACACACAGCTTTACCTGTAATGTGAGATCATTCACTACTTCTTTTAAAGTTGGCAACCATATTTTCCAGGATTTCATGGATGACGTAAATATTGCATTTCAATACTTACTCAAACTCACTCCACTACTGGACAAAGCTGACCAGAGATGCAAGTAAGTGCACCAGAAATCTTGCTGCCTGTCCTCTCAGTCAAACACTCATGAAGTTTTTAACGACACCTCATGTGCTTCTTTACATAGTTGCGACTGCCTCGGCATGCTCCTACAGGAGTGTAACAAGCTTGGTCTGCTGTCAGATGCAAATACATCCACCCTCACTTCTAAACGGTACGAGGTCCCATCTCAGAATGAATACATGCAATCCTGAACATTTCTTGAAAATGTTTTGGAGAATGAATGTACCAGAGACCCCTGTTTTGTTTTGTTTTTTCATTTTATACAGCTATGGTTAATGTGATGGGTGAATTTTTCACCATACTCATACAGTATCCCTTACACCGTTTCCCCCCCTACCCCTACACCTGGCCTCCCTTTCTCTTTTCTTTGTCCATTTCTTTCTCTCTCTCCCTCTCTCCTTCTCTCCCTCTCTCCCTCCCTCCCTCCCTCTCCCCTTGCACATTTGATTCAGGACCGAGGACAGGGAGTTCGCCCCAAGGTTAAAGACCGCAGAAAATGCTAATATCCAGCCTAACCCAGGTCTCATTCTAAGAGCTGAGCCGACTGTCACCAACATCCTCAAGGTAGAGCACCACCGTTTTGCTGGGTATCCTTCCAGTACTCGTGTAGAGCCAGAAAATCACAGTCTGATTAGTTTTATTCGGGATAGGAGTATACAAATGCTCAGAGAATTGGACCTGAAATGTTATTTCATTTAAGTATCTAAAAAAGTGAGTGAATAACAACTTCTTCGATCATAATTTTAAAAAAAAATTGAAAGAACTGTATGTTCAGGGGAACCAGTGACAAGAAAATTAAATATATCTATGCCAAGACAGCTGAAATAAAATGAGTAACAGTTAGGTAAAATGGTTTTCAAAGATGACATACGCCTTTGCTCAAAGAAAATGTTTTCTTCCCTTCGTGTTCATTAGACAGTAGATGCAGACCACTCCAAGTCCCCCGAGGGCCTTCTAGGAGTGCTGGGACACATGTTGTCAGGCAAAAGCCTTGATCTCCTCCTGGCAGCGGCAGCAGCCACTGGGAAACTTAAATCCTTTGCACGAAAGTTCATCAAGTGAGTAATGACTTGCATACTGATTGACAGCCATATTTGAAAGGTTGACAGATTGTTATCACTCTGCCTTGTTGGAAACTCCAGTTGGTCTAAGAAATGGACTTTTAGGAGGAGGTTTAGCATCTATTGATTTTTTTTTCTCTGTCTTGTTCTAGGCTGAACGAGTTTCCCAAGCACATCAGCGGCGAAGGATGTGAGTTTAAAAAAAACAAGAATGACATGTTCCGATGTGGGAATTTCGTTCTTTGCTGACCAACTTCTTCTTTAATGAGACACCAACACTTTGGATTTTTTCCTTCCTATGTCTCTCTCTCAGCCAAGTCTGCGTCAGTACGAGCCCTGCTCTTCGACATCTCCTTCCTCATGCTTTGCCATGTGGTGCAGACATACGGTTCTGAGGTTAGTTAATGGCATTAGCAGCTAATCAGACAGAGTGTGTTGATGATCAGCCCTGCTCTTCCAGGGTGAGGCCACAAGATGTCCAGAGAGAGTTGTGCATTGACCACATATTGTCTGTAGCATCTTAGCTCTGTATCCTCTTTTCGTTTTGGTTTATTATCCTTTACACACAGCGTGACTGCCCTGTGTTTCCTACCCCCAGGTGATCCTATCAGACCCCAGTCCCTCAGGGGAGACGCCCTTCTTCGAGACGTGGCTGCAGACGTGTATGCCTGAAGAGGGCAAGACTCTGAATCCAGACCACCCTTGCTTCAGACCCGAGCCTGGCAAAGTGGAGAGCCTGGTGACCCTGCTGAACAACTCGTCTGAGATGAAACTAGTGTGAGTTGCGCACCAATATCAGTTAAAGAATGTTTGTGTTTCATCATATAAATCAATCAATCAATCAATCAATCAATCAATCAAATTCCTTAATAAGAAAAGTTTAATTTTTTAAGAACAACTGGTTTCCATGGCCTTCGGATAACAAATACACACATAACAAAAATACTTAATTTGTCCCTTTTACTGCTTACAGTACTTTTTAAAAAAAATCAGTCAAAAAAATAATTGACGGTAAATAAATTGTAATCGCACCATTCTTTTTCTTTTACCATATCTGACAGTTCATGTCCATACGTGACAGCATCAGACATTTGTGTTTATGTAGTGGAAATTTAGCAAGTCATGCTCTTAATATGGAAGTTCCTCTGATTCTGTCTTCTGTTGTGACAGTCAGGTGAAGTGGCACGAAATTTGCCTCAGCACCCCAGCGGCAATCTTGGAAGTTCTAAACGCATGGGAAAATGGTGTCCTTTCTGTGGAAGCTGTTCAGGTTTGTCCATCCTCTTGTGATCGTGGGATTTCCTAGATGTTTGAAGTTTAGACCAGTAACCAGTAACCACCACCTTATCTATTAGACATAAAAATATCTAAGAATTTAGTCATTCTTTGATGGTTTGACTCATCATTCTAGTGAGTGAGTATTACATACTCCATGGAAACTGATCATTGCAACAGTCGTGACGTCCCAGGGTGCTAAAGATGTGTCCAACTTCTCCTTTCTCCCAAGTTACACTGATGCCATTTTAGTCAGAGTCTGTTGTCATTGTTTCCTCTTCCTGTGCCCTCCACTCTCTCTTTACTGTAGAAGATCACAGACAACATCAAGGGGAAGGTGTGCAGCATGGCCATCTGTGCCGTGGCCTGGCTGGTGGCTCATGTCAGGATGCTGGGGAGGGACGAGAGGGAGAAACCCCAGACCATGATAAGACAGCTTGTGACTCCACTGTATGGGGAGAACACGTTGCAGTTTTACAACGAACGGTACAAACAACAGAAACACACTTCCCTAACCCTGACAACATATTTAACTGGTCTCCCACACCGTTATCATGTGGATTAACAATTACACCCTCTCCCTACACCCTCACCAGCGTGATCATTATGAGCTCCATCATGGAACACATGTGTGCCGATGTCTTCCAACAAACGGGGGCGACTCTGCGTCCCCCAGTCGAGGGCCAGGAGCCGATTCCCTACCGCAACCTGCTGCCCGCCAAAGAACCCATCCACACAGCCCTCAGCAAGCAGTTCCAGGTAGTGCTGCGCAAAGGCTGGGTGGACAGCCGTGCCCTTCATCTGTTTGAGAGTCTTCTCAACATGGGAGGAGTTTTCTGGTTCACTAACAATTTAGTCAAGGTAAGAAGATGAAGTACAGATGCTTATAGCTTAGAGGGATAGTTCAACATCTTGGCAAATTAGCGCATTGCTGTAATCGCTATAGTCTCCCTATATTCCTAATCCCTATAGTAGGTTCATTACCTTTAATTGTCGGTGGAAGCTATTTTTAGAATGACAGAGCAGAGCCGCGAGTTGCTCAGAGCTACGCTACAGAGGCTAATGGAATTTCTTGGTTTCCCTCATCAAACTCATCAAATACACAATCCAACAACTCCACAACGCTCTGGTGGACAAGTTGTGACCTGCAGCTTCACCACGCTATGAGATAATAACAGAACATTATGAGACAGATTTGTTCTCGAGTTAAATTCATGCAAAATCACGCGGCTCTGCTCTGTCTGTCTGGCTTCTAAAAACAGCTTGCACCGACAATTAAAGGTAACAAACCTACAGTACTCCTAAAACTATAGGGATTATGGCAATGGGCCAATTTGTAAAAATGTTGGACTGTCACTTTAAGGATCAATATCAAGGACAACAGTGAACACTAAAAAAAAAAACACACTAATGGGTGCACCTGTTATTTCAGGAGCTGCTGAAGGAGACTCGACAGGAGTGGGCCAATCGAGTGGTGGAGTTACTCTACAGCATTTTCTGTCTGGACACGCAGCAGATCACCCTCACCCTGCTGGGCACCATACTGCCCAACCTGCTCACAGACTCTGCTCACTGGCACAGCCTGGCAGACCCACCTGGAAAAGCACTGGCCAAGTAAGAAAAGCTCGATACTTTGAAGCTGCCAGCGGTTTTGTTGTTTATTTTGGGATCGGTTGTTAACTTTACTCTTTGGATGACCCCTCAGGCTGTCTGTGTGGTGTGCACTCAGCTCTTACTCCTCTCACCACAAAGGCTCGTTTTCAGCACGTCAACGCAAAAGGCAGCGAGAAGACATTGAGGTAAAACTGTCATAAGGGCATGTTATTATTTAATTAGTGGAAATACAATTTTCAGCATGATAAAGCAAGGATTACTACATTAAGGAGCTCTAATACAATGTTGTCTGAAATAATATATTTCTGGCCTCAGGACTACAACAGCCTCTTTCCCTTGGATGATACTCAACCATCTAAACTCATGCGCCTGCTCAGCTCCAATGAGGATGAACCTGTGGCCCTCTCCAGTCCAGGTCAGTCTATTGTCTGGTTTTTAATACACTGTTGTATTATCAAACTTGCAAACGCTCTGTTGTTAGTCTCAGTCTGAGCTGGGGATTATGGTAATGCCAGATGTATCAGCAAGTTGCTTCTTGTAAGCAACTTCAGCTAAACAGAAAAGAACAAAATTATAATCATCTGCTTCTTGCCCATCAGCACGCACCAACTTGAGCACTGCAGTCTATTATGACAGATCAATATTAAACTGATAGACCTTTATTAAGAGCAACAGAGGTAGAGCATTGTGTTTCCCATTTACTTTTTTCATCATGTCATGCTACAGTAAGCATTAGGTCCATCAACTGTGTTTTGGTTTTTTTTGTTGTGGTTTTTTTTTAGCTACTTCTACATGGAGAAATCCCCACAGAGGGTTTCAAAAGTTAGCATGTTGCATGACTCAGTTACTTTGTTGGGGTTAGGGTACAGTTAGGGTAGGGTTAAGTCAATTTATTCTAAGAGAGTGGCGTTTGTTTTGACAAGATACATAAAAATCTGTCCTTCATCTTTTAAAGAAGTTGGAATGTGTCTAACAAGGTTATTTTGGGAACAGTGGATTATGTAAGATGACAGGGGACGGAAGTTTTTTACTGTCAACCACGAGCACAATACGGAAAAATTCAACTTCCCTGTTGACATTCTGTGGTTTGTGTATGTTTTTCTCAAATGAAATAAAAACAGAACCTCTGTTTTTCCACATGTCTTTCATGTCCCCTTTCATCATAGGAGACAGATCCATGAGCAGTTCCCTCTCGGCCTCCCAGCTCCACACCGTCAACATGAGGGACCCTCTGAACCGAGTCCTGGGTGAGACCTTTATCTATAAAATAGGAGAATTGAACGCTCTCCTGTCTACTTCATATTCCCATTACCACTTTTAGTATTAAGTAAATATTGAGTGCTCTGCAGGTCAGATGATTACATGGTTGCAGGACATGACATGAGTGCAGTATCCTGTGGTTATTAGTGTAATGTAGTGTAACATATCCTTCCTCTCATGTTTCCTGTCCTCTACATCTTTACTGATGACTAACAAATAAAAGTAATAGCCAACAAATCATCTTTCAAAAGAAAAAGAATGAATAATCTAACAGATGACAAATTGAAGGAGAATCTTGACTAGATGCGTGAGTAAATCTATCGATTGCAAATGCCTTCAAACGGGACCCAGATGGTCAAAGAACAAATAAATCTGGTTCTGCAAATCCATTGGAATCCCAACAGATCAAGAGAGTTTGGCTCGCCATGTTGTTTAACACAGTCAAAACCCGAACTCAGTGCAACCATCTTTTGCCAGAATAGTTTTACTTCCTCCCAGTATATTTAGACAGGTTCGCAAAATCTGTGCCAGAGACTATTGAATCTATGTAAGTGCCAAGTCCCAGCGCCTGTCTCATACATTTCAGGCAGAATTCTGCGAAACTGACGTTGCACAGCTGTGACTGCAGGAAATCCGTTGGGCTTTTGATGAGTTGCATTTTTTGAAGCTTTCCTTACGAAATGGAACTTGGATTGAAAAGAAAAAAGATTATGTAATATTTAATGGAATTCAAACAATATTTTGCTGAATGGTGGTTCTTTAAGATTTCAGTTACAAATCCCCACAACCTCTGTCCATGACCTCAGGAAGACACCCCTCCAGAAAAAAAAAAAAGTGCCATTCCTTGACAACCATGACGATGCTCATTCTCTTCTCCCTAGCCAACCTTTTCCTCCTCATTTCCTCCATCCTGGGCTCCAAGATGGCTGGACCGCACACCCAATTTGTACAGAGTTTCATGGAGGAATGTGTTGAATGCCTGGAGCAGGGGAGTCGCGGGAGCATCCTTCAGTTCATGCCCTTCACAATGGTGAGTTATGATGGGAGGAGATGTGGAGGGAGAGGAGTGGCTGTTAAATCAGACATTACTTGGAAGGCTTTCCTCATCCTCCTGGAGTTAAAGGGCTGGTTCAGTTTGTTTTTTTTTAAAGTGGGGTTGTAAGAGGTACAAATGCCCCCTAAGCATAATATCTGCAGTAGACAGCTCTCTGCTTTCCCCCAGTTAGTCATGCCAAACAGCTGAAAGACAGAGCGATACAGCACATCGCGCAGCCTGCATGGAGGAATACTGAGTGATTTGGTTAGTTGATGCACCATAAAAAATGTACATATGGTACACTTAAACTGGTGTATTATTTTGAGATGGGACTTCTTGTAGGCAGCGATGATATGCAGAGAGCCGTCTACTGCAGATATTATACTTAGGGGCCATTTGTGCGTCATACAACCCCACTTCAAAAAAAGTGAACGATCCCTTTAAAGGATTAATGATTTTGCGTGATAGTGATAAGAGATGAATCATAGAGTGAGAAAGGATCCCAAGGGTTGTGTTGAGTGGGTGTTCAGGTTAAACATTTGTAAAAAACTTGTTTGTGTGACTAAAGCCTTAGTAGGAACCTGTTTACGTAGTCAAACAGTGTCTCAGCAAAGAACCCTCGTAAAACCAGAGCAAGGGTCATAACATGCACGTAAATGAAACCAGACTCGATTTCTTCATGCCTTAAGCAACATGATATCAATGTTTTCTCAGCTACGCTAACTCATGGTTCCTGGTCTTTTTGTGCATCCAGGTGTCTGAGCTTGTGAAGCTGCCTGCTCTGGCCAAACCTAAAGTTGTCCTGGCCATCACTGACCTGACTCTGCCGCTGGGGAGGAGAGTAGCTGCCAAAGCCATATCTGCCTTGTAAACTGTGGGTTTAAATTTATGCCAGTACCAAATTAACATCCCGTTGGCCCAGTACTGTCTGACAGGGTAAATACAGCAGAGAGGTATTGTAAATGCACATTGCTCTACACCTGGCAGGATAATCCACATAAAGGGATTAGTTGTTGGAAGAAAAAAAAAGTCTTTAATCATGTTTCTGTAAACACTCTTTTTCTACTGTTTTTTACTGGGTTCCTTTTCACACTTCAAGAATGTGTAAATAAGATTTAGACTTAAACCCTTGATGAAGTTTGTTTCTGTTTCTGGTTTCCAATATTTACCTACGCAAAATGAGTTTCATTGTGGTTATTTATCCTGCAGTATTCTGATCACATCACTTTCGGAGATTACAGTAACATCCCGTCACATCACTATGATCACAAACTGAATCACTAGGTCGGTCACATGCATAGCAAGGTTACCACATGACACTACGCACAAGGGAGTTCAGCCCATCCTCTGACCGATACGAACTCGTGGTATTGAGGCACCCTCTGACCACTTGGCACACTTCCTCAAGGAAATCTGTCTGACAAAAGTAATGACACAGGAGTATCTATTTCACTTTTTGTTGCACTTCCCTGTTACAATATTAACTTATCTGGAATTTTATATCTAATTTCATTCATGAGACGGCATACATCAGCATGACCTAGTGGCTGATGTTACAGTAAAGATAGCCACGACAATAAGGAAGAAGTCCCTTTGCAAGGAAATGTACTTGTTTATATTTTTTTATTAAAACATCTGAAAATAAATCAATTTTTCAAAAAAAATAATTAGTTCCATTTAGTTACAGAAAATATGACCACTTAATGTTTCCCAAATCTCCTAAAATGGGTTTTAACTGCTGATAGTTCATAAGTGCTTCTAAAACTTACTGTCTTCCTATACATTACTGTTATCCACTCTGCTATGAAGAGCGAATGTAAATGTAGTATTTCAAGTGAATAACATGTTTTCTGATTTACAATTTCAGTTATCACATATCGTAAACAAAGTGAAGTACTTTCCATAGAATGCAGCAGGCCAGCGTTAAAACCCAAAAGAGAACTGAACAATACAACAGCTGTTTATAAAAAGAAAAATAAATATTAATTTTAAAAAAGCTAAAACATAAATATATAAATAGACATAAAACAACAATAAATAATATCTTAACAGATTAATAAATAAAGGCCATGATAAAAAATGGCAGTAAGTTGCTTTGGAACAAAGTCCAAGTTACAAATAATGGCATCTGTTGGTCAGATTTCTGGCTCCTCTTCGTTGCTCTGGTCCAGACTCCTGAGGCAGCGGACTGCATCCTGCCCAAAGGCCTGGAGCTGCACCAGAGTAAGGTGTGCTGCCACCTGCACGTCATACTCCCCCAGCAGACGTAATGCCACAGGAGTTGGGGTCGACTGCGCCACAGCCTCTTCCTGCACCATTTTTAACATCTGCAAGGAATATGACAAGGTGTTATAAAGGTGATAAAAGTTCAAAAGAAAAATTGTCAAGACAGACAGATGAGACATCCTCCTACCTTATTGATCTGAATGGTGAGGTCTCTGACTTCAGCCATTAGACTTATCACTTTGTCTGTGTTCTCCAGCCGCTCAGAGACGGCACTGAGTAAGGCCTGATGCAGCTGAAGACCCTCTGACATCTGGGTCAAACTGGTTTGCTTAAAGAGAAAAAACAACAACAAATGAGTTAAGCTGTCCACTTTTTTTTTACCCTCATCAAATTCAAAGCCACTGGAAGATGGATGCTTACCAGAGTGACATTTTCTGACACTACTCTGAGTACAGGGGCAGGGGGGATGCCGATCTTTGATGCCATCAACTCAAACTTAGCGTTTTCTGAGGAATTCAGCTGCAGCGTCTGCAGTGAAGAGATAACAAAGATGTTATGGATAGATTACATCTTGACATGCAGCAGCAAACACAAATTACCTTCATAAGCATGTGGACTTACTTATGCTAAAATGCTAAATTTCTCATGAAAAAACAGGTGTTGTAAATTATCATCAGATTAAGTGTCAGTGTAGCAAAGTAGAATCACACTTGTCAACTGAATGCATAAGTATTAAGTCTTTGTGATGGAGAATTGTGTTAATAGTTGCAACAAGCTTTGTATGTCTCATCAGTAACTTTATTATACAGGTATAATGTGGCATTAAATGGAAATGTAGAAAACATAAAGGTATGCAAAGATTGGCAGGCATAATTCTCAATCTAATTCCACAGATTTAAGAGTGTAATGCTGCAGTTCACTGGTTTCACCAACTCAGATACTGGTCCAGCACTGTGACTACTGTAGCTGCTGACTAAGAATAATCACATTATCTAATCAATAACTTTACAGATAAGTGATGCATAGCCAATAGGTAATATTAAATGGACCGACCTGACTCATTAAAGAGCCTTTCGGAGCAGTGAATGAAGGCAGACGCCCTCTCATGGGCCCATTCAGACCTAAAGGCTGAATCACGCAGCAGCCCTGCATGTGGTTTTCATCCACGGTGCGCCGCCAGGACATGTCTGCCTGCTTTTGTGGGTTTGTGTGCGTGCGTGCGTGTCTCACCTCTGTGTGGATGCAAGATTTGTGCGTGTCGGGAATAGAAAGCAGGATCCTGTCCACTAAGCTGCGGCTCTTCTCTACCATCTCCTGGAATTGCGGATCCTCAACAAGTGCGCTCCTCGCGGACAGGGGTGCGCTGCGAGCGACGGTGGCCATGTAGGAGGAAATGGCGAAAACTGCAAGTGGAGAAAAATCAAAGACGTTAGCGCCGTGGCATCCGAACAGTCTCCCAGTACAATGTGCGAGTGTGTGTGCAACAGAGGGAGAGGCAGAGGGCAGGCAGAACAAAGCCTTGCTCTCTCCTCAGCTGATCCCCCTGCGCTGCGGCTTTGAGCATGCCCCCCCTCCAGGCTAGATAACTGCGTGAGTTGAGAATAGTCATCGTAATGTGAGACCTAAAAGTATCTGCAGTAGTTAAACATAGCGAGTGTAACACTTTGAGCAGATGTACGCAACAGATGTAAACTTGTGGTCTGTTCCTTAAAACCAGCCCCCCTGCTGCCTTAAAATAATTGTTTGACATCCTCCACAGCACCTCAGTGTTTCCCTTGAAGCTTCCCTCTCTGTGTCTGTGTTTCTCTGAGAAGTCTCTGGAGATGATCAGCCAGCTGCATTTTACAAGCATTACCTCACTAGCTACTCACCAATCAGCATGCTCATGGCCTCTCTAAGGGAATGTGTTAAAGCCTTGACCTCGAGGGAGCACTATTCATGAATTATAGTAGCTACAGACTCAAATATATATAGACCAGGCCTTTGGGATTTCCCGTTATTTACTCATCGTATGTAGTGTCATTATTAGTGACATAGTATTTCTCAGGAACCGGGTCAGGGGCAGTAGGCTATCTCACCTGGTAGGGCAACTTGCCCTATGGTCCAATCTGGCTTCAAATCCTGCTATAGGTGTTTGGACATCAATTCACTTTCTTTTCTGTTATCATCATGATCACTGATATATATATTTTTTAATAGATTTGAATGTATGAAACAATTTCCTGGTTCCGTACCCAGTGTGTCACAATTTACAAGTTTCACTCTGAGAACTACAATTCCTTCAGTAGTGTTGCCCACAAAGAGAGAAGAAACAGATATTACGTCAGTCAGCTTTTTAGACATTTCTTAAAGTGTGGAATTGAAAATGAAAGGACTTTAATGCTTTCAAGAAAATGCTCCTGTTTTGAAATCCAGTTATTTTGCGGATGTGTGTGTGTGTGTTGGGTGGGGGAATCTTTACCTGTCTTATGATGTCTGGTCATCCGTGGTTTGAGGCCATTATGATTCTTCAGTGGTGAATGACTGATATACGTATATAGAACATTGTGGTAAGTGATGAAACTGGAGTGCAAAAGACTCCCTCAAATGTAGTTAACATCACGCTTGTTCTTCTGCCTTTTTCTTGAGCCTCTGAAACATTTCAAAAAATATTATAATGTATTATGAAGTCATTGAAGTCATTATGAAATTTAAATTACCCACACAGGTTGACCACAGATTCTGGATTACTGAGTTCATCACACTTTACAGGTTGTCTCAGCTCAAGTCTTGGCAACTACGAGAGTGCCATCTGGTGGAACTACTCTATACATGACTTATGGAATAAACCATAGCTGTGTCACTCATGAGATCCTTGCATTTCATTCACAGAGTCTCAAACTGGAATGTTTTCATTGAGGTTTTTCAGTCATTCCTTGTCTAAAATAAATACTTTGACATCGTGGGAAATAAATCAATTTCCTTACCTGGACTCAAGTGAGTAGATTGATGCCACTGATGTAAGTCCATTACATCCTAATTTCAAAGGTGAACCTCCAAACATATACCATCATAGCGAATTATGTAATCACCTCATAGGTCAATCATGTGCCTCCATTGTAGCAGATCGGCTTGCTTCATGCTCTGACGCGAGGCCCCTTGATCAGTCAGTGTAGCTATGTTACATCTGGCCATGCTTGATGGGCTGTGAAGTGAAGCTGTCAAATCTGATCCCTGAAATCCACACTGGTCTGATCTCCAATCAGTCCATCACATGAAAGGAGGGCATTATTCACTGCTGAGGCCTCGCTCTGTGGCCCCTGTCAATGACCCAGTTGGAAACCAACCACATGGTTTATTTGATGTACTGTATAACACAGTGTCACCTTTGTATCTACTTGCTATAGTGCTGTCAAGTGAACAGGTAAACAGTTGTTTGAATAGATTTAGTTTGATGTTGGGTTTC
Source organism: Decapterus maruadsi (assembly GCA_030347415.2). Lineage (NCBI taxonomy): Eukaryota > Metazoa > Chordata > Actinopteri > Carangiformes > Carangidae > Decapterus > Decapterus maruadsi. The sequence continues at coordinate 13,808,836 of CM064888.1, forward strand.
TGTAGCCTGTCAAAGCCTCAAACAGGAATTTAAAGAAGGGTATATGATGACAGGCAAGAAGGGTATCCGCGATTAAAACATAAAGATTTTTACCTGCAGCCCTCACCTCCTAATTACATAATTTCCACAAGATATGTTGTGATCATATAAAATTAGCTTGATTTTAAAGAATAAGTAAGTGATTTCTATTGTACAAAAGAGGATTTAGCCTAAATTAATTGGCATTAGTTCATTTTAACATTAGCTTGAATGAGGAACATCTGTCATACAGTTTTAAACATTTACATACCCACTTTATTATTTTTATTATTGATGGCCACTACCGGGTTGTGTATCAAAAACTGATTGTTGGCTAGGCTTTTCCCATTTTTTGCAAAAGGTTAAACATAACATGGATCAGTGTTCTTGGGTCAGATCCAAGAACAGGATGTTGTGTTTATGTAGTAAGACTCATATACCCGTAATCCACCAGGGCATCCCAGGTTAGATTTCTTTTGAAACCAGGTCTTATTGGCTGATTGTGTCACGAGATTTAATAGTACAACGCTCAGCTGTTCTGTCTCTCAGGAAATTATGGATCCGGCTGAAATATGCTGGGCCCGGTCAGTCCTGTCTGTGTCGAAACAAGCTAAGACTCTGCTCTTCCTTGGAGGAGGGCGGTTCAGACAGGAATGAACACTGCCAAGAAAAGAGTTTCACAACAGATATGATGATGCCGTCACTTTCCATTCCCAAAAAATCTGACTAAGATATGAAATAGCTTGAAACAGCTTAATTTCACTTATCAGTAAAATTCCTGTATTTTCTGTGCAAGCGTAAATCAGTACATAGCCTACATTTAACAGGAAACCATCTGTGTATTTTACATGTTACTGGTTAGGCTTATAATTATTCCATTTACGGGAAGATTGGACCTGCAGGGCAGCTCCAAACACAAGCAACACCGTGCAGTTCTACATGTGGCTGCAGACATGATGCTCACCAAAATTCTTTCACATTGATAGACTATCCACCCTCTGCACATTTGTACTATTGTAATACCAGTCCCCATTGACTTTATGTGCTGCATTCTGACTTGATATTCTAGTCCAACACTTTATAATGGCCTAATGCCAATATTAGGGCATGTAATCTCATCCTTCTTCCTTTACAGCCTCACTATATAGAGTATAATGCTGTGTAGATCAGCACACTCAGCCTGGGTTAGACCAACACATTAAAATTCCTGTATTTTCTGCGCAAGCGTAAATCAGTATGTAGCCTACATTTAACAGGAAACCAGCTGTGCATTTTATATGTTGCCAGTTAGGCTTAATGGGTCATTTATCCATTTACAGGAAGATTGGACCTGCAGGGCAGCTCCAAACATAAATATCCAACACTGTGCAGTTCTACAAACTGAACTCAAATAGTAAGAGCAGAGGTTTCCTTTCCTAATCCTACCTACAGAAGCTGTGCAAATTAACACCCTTTAATTTATATATATATATTCTTAAACAACTTTGAGTGTAGGCATGTTTTCAGCCCTTATTATGGAACACCATGGTTGACTCTGGCTCTTTATACCTTAGACAGGTGTGTTGTTTCAGATATACACCTCTTATGTGCGCAAACATGTATCTATCAACTAAATTCTAATCTTAAAAGGTGACGGTAACTCACACTTACACACTTAGTACAACAGGGGGAGCTGTGTAACACAAACTGAGTCTGTGTTCTTGACACTGTGTTCTCTCCTCTCATCTGGTTTTCGTATCCGGATCTGGGGGGCACAAACAAACAAACAAATGAAAAAAAAAAAGGGATACTCACCCACTCTCATCACTCAGCTGAGGTGCAGAATCTTTGGTGTCACTTACCTTCTTAAGCTAAAAGAGGAAACTGACAGGTACCCAGACAGGCCCCTGCTGGGAGACCCCATGTGATCTCGGAGCTTGGAAACATTTTCACCTGCAACCCAATCCCAAACAGAGCTGCGCTCTGTGGGATTGGATGCGTCACCTTATCCCCCACTTTGTGTCCCATTACCCAGCAGTTGTAATGCTCACACCAGTGTAACGTGTCTAAGGTAGCAGGTGGGGCAAGCTGAGCTGGCCTGAAATTTAAATTAACCTCAGCGACATTAATGTGTGCTGGGGAACAGAGGTGTTACATTACCAGTACCCTCACTCCCAGCATGCACACACACCTGTCGTACATACAGGTGAACAAAAGAATGTGCGCACTCACATACATTAGCCGAGGGAAGCACGGACACACACAAGTCTGTTACTGGCCTTATGTGTATCTCCTCGAGTGGTGAGGCTTCCTTAACAGTGACTGATTTCAAAGCCACCGTGAGACTCTGTTATCAGGGAGTTGTGTATGTGTGTGTGTGTGTGTCTGTGTGTGGCAGGAAATGTCAGAGAGAGAGGCTTACCATCTATTTTTCAGTACTGTTGAACCTCCTGCTCGTCACAAGAGGCTGTACCAGGGCTTCCTTAAGATTAACTCTGTCAGGATCAATATCATTGTTTTCTGTAAAACAAACTCAGTCCGTTAATAGAAACTATGGAGCAGGAGCATTTAAGCTAAATCCTCCCTCATATCTACCACACAGACACACACACTGGAGTTGTGTTAATTTTCTCTTTTTAACTCTCAGCAAGAATGTGAATAAGCACATTTCCCAAAATGCCCGTCTCCTTTAAAGAACAAGTGCTGCCTTTGGGAAGGAGGCAGTTTGAGGATGCAGTGGAGTTGACATTGGCTGACACCATGAGTCCTCTGGACCCTCACTGAGCAGCCAAAGGGCATCTGGAAAGTGCTTTACCCGAGCAAGGGTAAGCTAGGCTGCAGAGAGGAGGGCAGCTGATCCCCTGTGGCATTCTCCCTTAATTTCTCCTCAAGAAGTGGGTCATACAAGATGATGGGTCTTTCTGCCCAAGTGTTTTTTATGGCCATCATAAATCATTTAATGGTCTCGCTCTGCTCTAGAGGCATTTGTGTGTCTGACAGAGGGAAATCCTTGTTGACAAACCATTTCCTGCATCTTAAACATCAAATTTCATTATTCAAGACTGGACTGGGTTATTCTGACATCAAAGCACATCTTAGAGCGCAGTCTGGTCTGGATCAAATTATGTCTCCACTCAAATACATTTTCCCTTTTCTTTGTATTATTGATTTCCAAGAAGAGACATAAATTCATCTTTGTCTTTGTCGTCATCAGGTGGAAGAAGAAGATTCACATCAATTGCAGCTCTTTTAGACGGACCAACAGATCATGGCCCCATAAATGTTATTTGGAAAACCAATGCCAGTGACTGCATCAGACAGTACGTCTCCAAGAAGCACCTCTGGCGCTTAGAGAGGATGAAATACAGCACAAAGGCAGAAGTTCTCTCTAGATAACCAGGTATCATCGTGAGGGTTTCCTTAATTACTCTGCGCGAGGAGGTGACAGTAATGAATGTTTGCTGAAGGGCTTTTCCTACCAGAATATGAACAACTCATCCCTGTTTTGATTAGAAGTCTCTCGCCCTCGCCCTCTTTTTATGCCACGACAATTACCTCTAATTCCCTGCTTCTCTAGCTGACCTTTTCAAACAGTTAGATGATATTGAGTACAGGGTTACTGGCTTGTGAGTAAAGATTAGCATGTCAATATTACTGTGGCAATATGCTTTTGGAGATATTCCAGCACTGAAGTGTGGTTTCTCTTGTACTAGGAATTGAATGCAATTTATCTTTTACAAAGTTTGCTTCCATCAGGACTCTTCTAATCTTCCATCACCCTTGGGTGACAGTGAGTTTTGGACTGTTTCTTCTTCACTACAGGCTTCTATTTGATATATCTGGACTTTAACTTTTAATGGGATGACAAGGACACATCAAGGAAGAGGCAAATTTAAAGTAAAGGCTTGTCTCTTATTGCGCGGTGTAGAGTACTGATGTGTGGTATTATAAATCATTCAGGGCTGCATGCGACTGGTTCTGAAGGTGAGCTGCAGCCGCAGGTTTCTTGTCAAATAGTCTTAACATACAGAGGCAGTTTGGAGGTCTGTTGTTCTCATCAGCATGGAGCTCAGGTACAGTGGCCACTATCAAACACCTCACAGAATAACCGATGAACCCTTTGATGCATCAGCACAATGAGCTCAATATGCATATGCCAAAAAATTGGACTCATCCAGTTTCTAAAAACTGCATGTATATTTTTCTTCTCTTTGATACAGTTGGGTGAGTTCAGTAAGAAAGAAAAAACACTGATATAATTGTAAAACATCATTTTACTTATTATATACTGGTAGATACTGTAAGGATTTTAATGGAAAACAGTACACAAAGTTCCAGTGGTTCCACTACATCTAGCGCTCATAGTTTGACGTTGCCTCCTGGATCGTCTGTATGTGAAAGAGGTACATCAAGGTGCATGCACCACTGGATAAATCCCATTTGTAGCCCATATTTGGAGTTCACCAAAAACACGCAGCTACTTTTATTCCCTTACCGCGTAGACTATAGAATCAACTCAGCCAACACAAACTCCTAATGGGCCGTCAAAAGATGAATTATTCATCTGGGCTGGGTTGTTTCAGCCTGGTTTTCCTGCGCAGGCATATGTCTCGTTGCCCATCTTGACTTTGTGACAGCACCTGGGAAAAACTGCCTGAGACCGATGACGATTGTATAGCGACAGGTTGTAGCTCCATCCTATTTCATGTGAGTTACAACTTCACATCCCATGTGTGGCTCCATCAGCCCTATACCACAGTACTAATAGTGGAAGACTCCTCCGACTTGCCCTGCCTGCTGGGTAGTGACTTGAGATACTCCAGATGTCGGCGGGCGTCCTCTTGGTTAGCCCTGACATAGTAGACCAGGTAGGAGATGACCATGGTGAACCAGCCGAACATGACGACCAGCATGGCCACATCTGTAGTCCTCTTCATCACAACACATAGGTCTATGTCCGGTTCCAACAAGAAGGCAAGTCCTTGAACTCCTATCTCCTCTGGATCTGAAGTCTGGCAGACAATGCCCGTCAGTGACGCAGGCTCCAGGTCCACACGAGGCAGAGCCATCTGTAAGTTGCAGTCACAGTGCCACGGATTGTTTGTTAGATTGGCGCGAGCCCGCAGGCCGTCAAAGGCCTCGGGGTTAAAATTTGCTAACTTATTTGAAGAAAGGTCCAGGAACTGTAGTGAGGAGCCCAGGCCTCGGAACGCCCCTGGTTCTAGCTGGCTTAATTCATTGTGTGATAGATCCAGTTCAACCAGTTGGGACAAACCTTCAAATGCATTGGTTGGGACCGTAGTGAAGAGGTTGAAGTCCAGGTAGATGCGTCTGGTGTCATTGGGGATGTCCTGGGGGATCTCTGTGAGCTGCAGGTTGCTGCAGCGCACCGTCTTGCCGCCGCTCTCACTCTCAGAGCAGTAACAGCTCTTGGAGCAACTGGTGGCAGCGTGGTGGAAGCAGAAGGTCATTAGCACCAGGCTGTGTAGCAGCAAACACATGACCACAGAGTGGCGCAGTAACCAGTCTGCAAGTAGGGGCATTGTGAGACACGAGCATACTCCAGGAAGGACCACCTGGGTGTTTGGGATGAAGTCCACATCAACCTCCCCAGTAGCTGTTGAGCCTACGACATCAAAAAAAAGAAGAAGCAGAGTCACATTAGCAATGCTGGAAAGCCTACCTTGTGAAAAAAAGAAAATTAGAGATTATACTGTGAGAGACTTTTGCCATAGAGACCAGGGGTAATTAACAATCTTCTTCAGAGGCCACGCTGTTATTCAACAAAGAAGCGGGGGGGTGCAGTAGCTTGTCTAATTGCAGCGAGGAGGCAGCGGGAAAGCTGCGCGCTCATTTCACCATGTCGTGGCCAGAGACAACTGCACTTCTGTTGTATTTCCAAGAAAGTCTGGGGATCAAACGTTTCCTTCATACCAGCACAATAAACAAGCTAAGAAAATCCTTTGGTGTCACTGTGCCTCTTTTATAATTGACATCCCTGCAGTGCAGGGCTATTTCCGTACACAGAGACTGGCATTAACATAGTGATGTGACACCATGAGGAACAAAATGTTCCCAACAGATGATAAAACCAACAATATATATATATATATTTAAGAAAGTTGTATATGTGAATACATATCAAGTTTCCAGTGCTTTCTAAAGCCATTCTGATGCAACATTTTGTGACCATTATGACTATATCCTTCAAGCTGTGCAGTTGTGAGGGGTAATTTACGCAAAAGTTTGAGTAACACAGAGCAGAGGTAAAAGCATGTCAGTGTGTCTTGTAAATTACACTTTATATTTTGTTTGTAAGCCTTTGAAAATGGCAGGTCTACCCACCCTAACACACTTCATTAATAGCTGATCAGGGCTACCTCCTATCCTGTTACTAATCCTCTTAAGGAAAAACTCCTTAAGTCAGTGTAGCATCAGTGTTGGCCACCCAATCCTTTTGTTTTGGGTAAATGCTAATGCTATACACAGCGGCACGGCAGACAAAACAGACAATGTGATGGCCTGTCTTCTTTGAGACAAGAAGAAACCACGGGGTTCAACCTGACTTCTTCATTTTTTTTCAAAATGGCTGGAGACTGGCCAAGATCCGCTTACCAAGATTAAAAAATGAAATCGATCTCAAAGTACCTCTAAGTATCACATGACGTTGGGGGGTAGAGGACAGAGTGTGGTGGCAATGGTGATGTGCATGTGTGTGTGAGGGGGGCAGATGATTTGTCTACGAGACACAGCTAATAACACTCATTGTGTTAGGCCAGTTTAAGAGATGCCTGCCAGACAATCCCAATAATGAGCCTTTGGCAGGGGGGCTGATGCACAAGAGCAAAGCACAGATGAAGCTTGTGCTATTAAGCTCTGACTGCTGTAGTTTGCCTCCCTCACACACGAGATGTTTACACATTCATCTTCAAGGCCAGGCACGGCAACTTCCAAAGGATTTCCCTCTGAGCACAGTGTCAACAGGGTGCAGGAGAGTATAATATCATGACAGATGCAGTTTAACACCTGTGGTGGCAAAAAATGTTGTTCGTTCAATAAAGTATTTAAAAAAGAATATCTTGACACGTCAGCTGTCTTTTTGAGTTTTAATAAAGGGCATTCATGAATGGAGTCACACAAACACAACCGAACAGGAGTACAGTCAGTGAGTGAGTGGCCTGAAGATGTTCTCAGGCACGCTATCTTATAGTTCCCAAAACACTTTGAACAGAAGACAAAATATATGACACCCAGGCAGTCCTGCTCTGGTGCACCACCAGGACACAACAACCCCTTGTAAATTTCCATAAAGCACTTTATGGTGGAGCTTTCCGGGCTCCTGACCTTTAACCTGTCCTGAGTGGTATCTGTTCTTGGCCTGGTAGATGTCACACTGTTATCAACATGAAAGGATTAACTAAGGAGTGTTCACTTGGTTAACATGGTTATACGACACTCTTAAAGCACAGTATAGGTTACACCAGAATTTCCCATTACATTCCACCCCTTTTAGCATTTCTGTGCTAAATCACAATTAAAATGGGAAATCATGTAGTTTTCTACCCCATGTTCTCTATTTTCCTGCCCTGCACCAGCCAAACGCTAGCGCACCCATTCTCCAACAAGGGAGTGAAAAGACCCCAGGCAGGAAAACATAGTCCACAGGCACAGAAGAGCCAAAATCCCCCCCCTCACTTGACAAGAGGAAGGCAAAAGACTCATCTGTCTAGCTACACTCAACCTAAGAAAAAGGGGAAAAAACCTCCAATATGATGAGGAAAAAATCCCATAATTCAAAATTTAGCTAATCTACTTCAAATAACATGTAAAAAGATAATTCAAAAATCCCATGTGATGATAACAAAAAAAACATGGAAACATAACAAGAAATCACATATGCAAAGTCAATTAACATCATAAAATGCACCATATGATTATCCAAACATACGACAGTCCGTGGTCTATCCACCCCTTTGATCACTGTCAGGCCAAAACTCAAATACTAACTGAAAAGAAGAAACAGTAGTACTTTAAATGGCAGTGCATATTAACAAGAACATCAAGAGACCTTTAAAATCAACTTTGGTTACATCCCATAAAACAAAAAAAAACCCCAAGATTGTATAACCCCAATAACAATCAACACATTTCAAAACACAAGGTTAAATGCAGAAAGATTAAATGAATGCTTAATAAAAAACCGTAAGATTAAAAAAAACTCATCTTGGTCCCCGTAAGGGGGAATCCACTCCTCCCCGTCCTCCATCTGCGCTAACTGTTCAGTAACAGATGAGATCATGGACCTAACCACGGATTTAACCAGTGGCACAACACAGCATAAGACAACACATAGGCCCACAAGAATAGCTAAAACCGGGGCAAACAGATGCATCAAAGTGCCTTGCCACCCCTGGAAGGAGAGCCAAGACCACCAGCCATTACCTGCGTCCTCCTCGGTGTCTCGGCTCCTCTGCAGATGTAACAAATCATTCAAATGGGCAATCCCAAGAGTCATATTGTCAGATATGTCAGGAATATAAGTACAACACTCAGTACCCAAAACATGACAAACCCCCTTTTAGCATTCACCTAGTCATCACAACATAAGAAAACACAAACTCAAAATGGAGCAGGAGTACTTCAAATGAAATCATGTGCAAAACATCAAATGCACATATGGCAATGCATCGAAATCAAAACATGGTGTTCTGTGATTACCCTAACTGAAATCTTTAAAGGAAGAACAACTTTATTGATTACATCACTCAATGCAATAGCTACCTCAGAATGTGAAAACTTAAAGGAGCTCGTCCTGCAGCTCGACCTGGTTAAATAAAGGCAAGAACTCTTGTGTGAGTGAGATCGATCCTAAGTTAATGTCTGTGAGAATCAAACCTGCGACCATGTCAGGTCGCATCCGAAGATGTCCATGTTGTCGTCTCACATGACTCGTCGCCAGTCAGTCTGTTGACATGCTGTTGCACCCAGAGAGCGCTGTCTGGGTGCAACATGATTCTGAATGAAAACAAACTGCACATCTCTGAGAAAAAGTGAAGTTCTTCCCAACCTACTGTAGAAACACTTCCAAGAACAAACCTTCAGCCCCTCGTAATTCACAACACTTGCGTTGAATCCTCAGCGTTCCTCTATCAGGTTGTGAACTACAAGCTGGGGCCCTTTCTTTCTGGGTAGGAGCAATCATTGCACCCCAGAACTCTAGGATGTGCTTTCTGTGACACACCTTTCTCTTGTGCCAGGGCAGTGCAAACATGGCAGCTTGCGCTGGTCAGCAGCTCACAGCTCTCATCACTGCCTTGTATCCAACGTTGTCCTCCAATCTCGATGTTGTGTTACTCACAGTAACAGCAGATCTCTTCATGGGAATGCACAGTGTGTGGTGTAGGTGTAGATCGGTGGTCTGGATGAGGTGAATCTGTCATGCTGTTGTTGCTCGTCCCGCGGTTGTAGATCTCCTTCAGTAACAGCACCGACAGCCCCGCTGTGATGGAGATGACCAGCAGGAAGCTGGTCGCCACCCCTCGGCTGCACTGGAGCTGTTCACAGGGATGCCATGGTCGTTCACCACGATATAGTCGTCTCACCCGCGGTCACACAGCTCTGTCTCTGCAGGTTTCTTGCAGGACAACCTCCACCTGTTGGTAAAATTTACGAAAAACAAACAACAGGAAAACCAAACAACCAAACAACAACTAGAAAAACCCAACACCATATCATTCATCCACACACTGGCCAGTGATTCCATACATACTTCAATCAGTCAATCATCAATTATTCCCCCTTTTTGACACACGGTCCAACCCATGTGTCAACTTCACACACCAGACAAAACGTAAACAAGGGAAGCAGCACAGACTGCTGTTCCCTGGTTCCCCACAACAGCCCTCTCTCCCAGAGAGGCTCTTATCACCAGGTGGCCTATCTCAGTGGTAGCCACAACTGTGGGGATGGGAATGATGTTAGAGAAAACCAACAGACATACAATTCATGAGACAAAAGTAGCCTTGAAGCTACGTGTACAGCTGCATCTGTCCTGGTAACACCTAAAGAGAAAAGGTCAATTATTGTTAATGTGAACTTTCACACAGCATTGTGTTCTTTTGGCATCAGCATTTCATCCAAAAACACCATCTGATGCTGATCATGTAAATTTTGTTGAAGTCGTCTCCATTCACCCAAATGTGTCCAACATCCTGAAAATGAACATTCTACAAAAAATACAAGTCAAAAACCATGTAATGAATAGAGCATCCTTTAACTTTGGCCTGTGGGAGCAAACAGATATTATAGCAGCCACATGGTTATGTGGCTTTCTGTCCTGGCTGTTGACAGAAGACCAGCAGGGTTAAAACAGTACATTTCAATCATAAATCATAATAACAATCCCACCCCTCTTGTCAACAGTCCTGGTCAGAGGTCATGAGCAGTCAGGTAGTCCAAGTACCCAAGGTATTGTAAAACTACGTTAAAGTCACTTGGAAACCTTGTCAGCCTCCACAGTCGTCAGAGTCAAATCTAAGTGACAGGGTCTGAGCTCTTAGGCCTTTCCCATAAGCAGTTGCTGCCAATGGTGCCTAAATTACTGCACAATGAACGACCCGATATCTGCTAGCTTATCATGGCCAAAACTACTTTACATTCCTGTAACCAAATTTTTTCACAACTGAAATGTCTTTTTGAATGTGAGGAATCTTCCCTCTGCCGAAATAATAAGACCCAAAATGTGACCTTTGTGGCAACAAACTGCAGTTTGGACAGGCTGGCCTAGTGCCCCTGTCCAGCCAGATGGGTCAAAGAGCCAGAGCAGCTTTAATGCATCCCTCTCTGGGCTCACCTGCAATCCCAGTACCATCACCATACCGCAACAAAAGCACGTTCCTCTGGCCACTCCAGAGACTCCAGGCTGTCCATCAGAGCAAAGTAATAAATCGTTTCACAGACACGAAGATTCACACCAACTCTGACACAACCGAGTGAACGCAGACCAAAAACCAAAACAAAAGCAAACCCAAAATTGACTGTCATTCTACATAAAAACGTTTGAAAGATCCACAACCAAAAAATCATTTACTGTTTGTTGGACTTCAAAACAAAATAATTTGATACCATCGGCAGCCTGGCCTGCACAGCAGCGCTTACAGCTTGCAGGTCTTACACAAATCTCCACAGGCTCGCCCTCACGTTGAATATGACGTACCAGAAAAATGGGGGTTCTCACTGGAGAACCAGCACATGGTACCCTTACTCCAGCTTTCAACAAAGCATCAAACACAGGCCCAACGCCTTCAATTGCTCCATCTGAGAGGATACCAATTACAACCGGGCCTGTACTTTAATTTAATTGTCATAGCAACAGGCTCAGGCTTTTTCTTAATCAGGAAAGCATCAAGTTTCACCTTTTAGCCCAAAAAAAATGACTGCGAATGTCTTGTAATTCTGAGATCAAACTTAAACATTTTCTTGTCAATGTCAAGTTGGGATAATCAAAAGATATGATTACATCTGCAACTTCAACATCATGATTCAACAATTTGCATTTAGCCTTCAGGACTTCATTTAAGTGCACCTGAGGATCAGCCGTAGCCTTCCAGTTTGAGGAGACATTCAGCCTTTACACCCAATAATCCAAGTTTGTACATGTTCGATTCACCAATGAGATGTGAGGGTCAGATGTTATGAGTTTACAAAATTTAACACTCATGCTGGCGCTGTTGGTGAGGCAATGCATTTAACATTATCCAAAATAGTCTAATTGAATTCAAACAATCCTCGTCCAGCGTCATTTCATCAATAATACTCTTACTTTCATAAAAGTGTATGCGTGTAGCCTACTGCAACGCGGGCATAGGCTACGACGTCAATGTGCGTGTGTGTGTGTGTGTGTGTGTGTGTGTGTGTCTGTGCTCAAAACTGCAGCACAACAGAGCAGGGGAGAGTTACCTCCCGCTCTAACATGATTTGTGTGCCAGGGTGCTGGAAAAACACTGGTAGCTCTCTCTCTACCTTTTTTTTTTTTTTCCTACTGTTTTCCCACTTATACCCCATGGTGTACAAATCAAAGAAAAATCCAACAAACAAATAAAATCTTTGTCCACTATTTAACTGGACAAACTATCATAACTAAGGAATGAGGTATTTGAATATCTCTCAAAATCAGGATTCAACACATTTTAGTAGAGCTTTGTATCTTTTAAAGAAAAACTTCCCACCCACACCAACTGTCTACTCTGATATGTGGAGCTGAGTTTAACCTCATAAGCTCAGTTTCAGTGTCAGTGTAGGGTGTGCAACATGTGTCTATGTATCAGTGTGTGTTGGTGTAGGTGCTCTCACATGTTTGCGCGCTCCCAGCTGCCGCCCCAGTATCTCCACCAGACCCGTCCCGGCCTCCACCTCCATCACGCCGTCAGTCCCAATTTGCTTTCTCCCTCTTCTCATTGGGGCAATTACGTGCCCAATGTCCTATCTTCCCACACCGAAAACAATGGTCCCCCCCTTGGTTACCACGACTTGCTTCACTTCCGCAGCCAGCATGGCCGCGGCCTCGGCCCCGAGACCTGCGTTGCAAGGCGAATCGGCGGTTGTGGTCACAACTACTCTCTATGTCACCACTGTCCATGTTCTTTATCTTGGCCAGCTCTGCAGCCAAAGTTGACATCATGCGTCCTGTCATGGCTCGTTCTTCCTTCTTCATCTTTTCTCTTTGTATGCTACGTTCTGCTTCAATAGCATATATCTTGATGTCGTCCAGGCTTGCAAGGTCCCATGCCGGGAAATTCCTTTTTGTCCTGGCAAAAATCTTGTGCCTCAGTCCTGTCATGAAAACCCAGGTGATTTGCGGTGTGTATTTATCATTTTTTTTACCTTCTGCCTGTGCTGGTGTCAGGCCACAGGCGACCAACACCGCTCTCAGTCTATGCAGGAATGCAGTGACGGTTTCGTCATCGTCCTGGCAAACAGAAACCTTATTCCAGTCTATAACGGGAAAAAGTTTCTTTATTGTGTCACACAGCGCGTTGAAAGATGTCTTGTATTGGGCATTATCACCATGGTTCATGTCAAGGTTCGTATTTCTGAGGTTTCCCACATCCCGAAATGTGTGAGAGACTTTGTGCCAGTCCTCCTTCATGTGGTTTGCCAACACCCGTCTCAGTTCATCCATTGTTGGTCTGTGCAATCTCACCACTGCCGTCAGTTCTTCAACGAACTTTTCACCTCCTTCCGATACCGGTGGCAACTGTGCACAGACCGCACGTATATCAGCCACTGTCCATGGCATGTACACGGGCTGCTCACATTGTTGTTTTTCTCTGGGGTCGGGGGATACCAAACAGGGTGGGAGCTGCTGCTGATGATGGTGATGATGAGAAGCGTCCTGGAGTGACGATGAAGGTGGATGGCACGGTGCAGTCGAGTCCAGGTCCGGATCCAGCTGCAGACACCGGGGCACGGTCCTGTTGGAGCCCTGCCTACACTCTGCTTCATGCATCCACATGTCAAAAGCTTTCCAGTTTATCTTAATTTCCTTTTTACCTTTTGGGCTTCTACGCACTTGTTCTCTTACCTCTAGTCTTGCACGTAAAGCCTCCAGCTCTTTAACGCTCAAGCTGCCTATTTTTGGAAATTTAAATTCTCTGACCCACAGATCTACTTGGGCTATGGCCTCCTTCCCATAGTTAACTGACATGTATTTTACATTGGGGGCTTCATAATCTGGTCCCTCGGATAGATTACTTCCAGAGGGTTTACCCTGTTCTGCTCCCATTGTTATATTCTCTCAGGCGTTTGCAATTTTTATTCACAAAATCAAATCAAGATTTTTTTTTTCTCTTTTGTATTTTTCTTATTATCTTGCTTTAATACTGATGAAATTACTACTAAAATTTGGTTCTTTCTCAACAAACAGGTTTGAAATAAAAATTTAAAAATCGTTTTCCCCTTACATTACAGGGGGAATGATACTTTCATTCAGGAACAGAATTCAGGAACATTTTCTTTCTCCTAAGAAAGAGATTCCAATTTAAACTTTATTTATTAAGACAGTCAAAAATGGTTAAGCCAAAATAAAAAATCTTCAACTTCGCCTCTCCTTCCTCCGTCTTAGGGTTTCCAAGGCCCTCTAAGTGCCCTCAGATTTTTTTTTCCTAAATCTGGTGCCACAGATCCTGATCTGGGCAGCCCCGAGACCCAGCAAAAAGCTCCCTCGGGGGAAGTCTCTCTCTCAGACACTTGGGTCTTCCTTTCTTGGGGAAGTCAAGATGCCCGGCACGTCTGCCGACTCTACTAAATAGGCAGAGAGGAGACTTCTTGCGCAATTTTTTTTTTTTATCGGCCGTTTCCTTTCTTAAAACTCACCCGAAAGAACAGCGAGGTGTTTTCTGCAGCCACCGGATTCGTTGGACCCCAACAGTGAGGGGATCCCGTCCTTCCAGACGTCAGGCCCTCTTCTCTACCTTCCTTTTCTGGGGGAGTTCGAGGTTTTCCAAGGGCTCGGCCCCTGGTGTGCACAGCCTAACACCGTCGGTCCAGAAGTCCCAGAATCCGCTCACGGATGAGGTCCCTTCGTGGTCGCCAGATTGTGGTGGCAAAAAATGTTGTTCGTTCAATAAAGTATTTAAAAAAGAATATCTTGACACGTCAGCTGTCTTTTTGAGTTTTAATAAAGGGCATTCATGAATGGAGTCACACAAACACAACCGAACAGGAGTACAGTCAGTGAGTGAGTGGCCTGAAGATGTTCTCAGGCACGCTATCTTATAGTTCCCAAAACACTTTGAACAGAAGACAAAATATATGACACCCAGGCAGTCCTGCTCTGGTGCACCACCAGGACACAACAACCCCTTGTAAATTTCCATAAAGCACTTTATGGTGGAGCTTTCCGGGCTCCTGACCTTTAACCTGTCCTGAGTGGTATCTGTTCTTGGCCTGGTAGATGTCACACTGTTATCAACATGAAAGGATTAACTAAGGAGTGTTCACTTGGTTAACATGGTTATACGACACTCTTAAAGCACAGTATAGGTTACACCAGAATTTCCCATTACACACCCAAGGAAATAAAAGGTCTTGCTTCAAGTAAACCGGCGATGTTCTGCTCCTGTAAAAGCCTGTACTTTTCCTGTCACATGGCGTGCCAGCCTAGTATTTTAGCGAGAGGTAATGGTGGGGAGGAAGAAGTATAGGGGGATAGTGACAGAGGAGGAGAAAGCATGTGGACGAGGAGGGAAATTGGACACAAAAGCGCAGGGGGGGTCGCGGGAGAAAGAATGATATCAGGAGGGATTCACAGAGAAGAGGGGTAACGTTACAATTACAACCCAGAGAACAGCGTGTGACACTAATGAGATATCGAGGAAAGGAGCAAATGTTAGTAAAGCACAGGGGCCGCTCATGAGGACAGCTGGCAGTGGAGGAATAACAGGGAGAGGAAGGAAGCAAGTTGCCTGCAGATGAGATACAGAAGGGGGGGTTGTAGACCTAATGAGGAGCAGGGTGGGGCACCAGTGTGGTTTACATTCATATATTGTTTTTCTCAAAACATACTTTTCAAACGTATCTAGAGCCGCAACAATTAATCTATTAATCGAACAATAATTGTTTAAATGAATCCTCAACTATTCTGATAATCGAATAATCGGTTTGAGCAGTTTTTTAAAGAAAAAAAGTCCAAATTCTCTGATTTCAGCTTCTTAATTGCGAATATTTCTGGTTTCTTTGTTCCTTTATGACAATAAACTCAGTGTCTCCTTGGTTTGTTGACAAAACAAGACATTTGAGGACGTCATCTTGTGATTTGCGAAACACTGATTGACATTTTTCTGCATTTTGTCACATTTTATTGACCAAACTAATTGATTTATCATTTATATAATCGATAGATTAATTGATTTCGATATGATTAATCGTTAGTTGCTGCCCTAAACATATGACTGACAACATTTGAGCCGTATTATGCCCTCAAAATAAACATAACTCCTCTCAGAGTAGCATGGTGTACAATAAATCCAAAACCTCTAAATCAGATTAGGTCTTCGTCTGTAGTGTTCCTTAAGTCACTTCTGTGATAAATAACTCCCCTGCTTTTAATATACACAATAAATATAGTGCTTATTCAGCCAGGCGTCTGTCTCACTTCATAAATCCATGGCTGTCACCACTATGCTGACGGGTCTCTGGCACCACTTGCATGGGAAGCAGTAATTTGGACTGAACCTGAATAAAATGCAGCACTACTTTATTATGTTAATGTGTTTTGTGCTGTAATGTTTGTGTGTGTGTTTGTGTGTGTGGGAATCTGACCTTTGCATGGCATCACATCACAGCTCAAAGCAATGCATGAATGGTAGATAAGCTGTTGGTTTCTAATTATCAGTGGCAGGTATGGATGACAGGGAGGGAAAATAAAACATCCTTGTCATCCTCAACCTGAAACGCAGACTTTTAATGCAACTGTAATCATGTTTCAATGCTTTTAGCTCCATCCCCTCCACCGCTGATCCCTTACTCAGTGTCAGTCTCAATTCCTAGAGATGCTCCTTTGGTTCCACAGAAAAAACACAATGTACTAGGCAGACTTGTATGGCACCCCAATATCCAATTAGTTTAAAACTTCAAATATGAAAATAATCACAACACCAGCTCGGTCTATCTAAGAGTCAACACTGAAGCTTAACTCAGGCTCTGCAGATTTTTTAATTTCTACTCATAAGAAACAATCTGATGGAAGATAGGGAGGGCTCCTCGTATTGATAAGTTTCTCTTTCAACCTGTTTTAGTCAGTGCCACCTTCAACTTCATTTCAGCAACAATCATGTTGCGAAACCTTTAATAGCAGAAAACACTCGCTATTATGGAATAATGTTTTTTTTTAATGTATGCGTGCAATATCACAAAAAAACACACACTCACACTCACGTCTCTGCTGCTTTCCCTCTGCTTCTCATGATGCGCGTCTCATCCAAGTGCTCACATTCAAGTGTTGCAGCGACATTGCTCCGCAAGCACCGCTTCGGTCAATATTTTCGCCTCGCGTCCATCAGCTCCTCTTGCAGCTCGTTAAACTTGCGCTCACAGCCGCTCTGGCAACCTCGACGGACGCGCCACTGGTAAATGCTCGTACAGTTCAGAGCTCAGCTCAGTGCAGCCTTCTTCTTCTTCTTCTTTTTTTTTTTTAGTTTCCACGCAACCCGAAAACCAGGCAACAGTGCACGAGCTAGTGCGAACTAACAGTACAGCATCTCACTCACTCTGATCCTGGAGCTGACTAAAATAATTGTAATAATAATGTTAATAATAGCCTGAGTTTAAAATGGCAGGCACGTGGCACTCATGCACAGAGGGAGGGCGTTAATGGCTGGATATATTCGGTCGCTGCTGGTGGGGTCTAAGTGCTGGAAAATGCATCGATGCAAATATGTAATGGCATGACTTATAACATCCATTCAGATGACTGTTGTTTGCTGAATGCAGGGGATTTTGATGTTCGTGCAGCATGCAGCAGGTGCCAGGAAAGTATAGGAGTACCTCTCCCTCACACACATAGGCTACACACACACACCCACACACTCACTCACTCACTCACTCACTCACTGAAGTGATCTCATACACTGTGCAATGTTCATACACAGACCAGTTGGAGCTGCCTCCATTAATCATAGTTGATCTGAAGCTTGTTGTTGCAGAGATGCAGTCCTGGCTGCCAGGGCGGTGGATCGTTTGCCGTCTCCAGGTCCTTTTCCTGCCTGCTGCCAGCCGATAAGAGAGCCCAGTCAAATCCACTATGAAAACAGACATGTATGGGCACTGGCCTGGGAGAGTCAGCCAAGCAGCCAGTCACAAGGTATTAATGGAATTAAAATCAATAAAGTGGGATACTCCACCCAAACTCCTTCCCCAGAGCTCTTGTTTATGATTGACTAAAGCAATGAGTCTTTTCTTTCTTTCTTTCTTTCTTTCTTTCTTTCTTTCTTTCTTTCTTTCTTTCTTTCTTTCTTTCTTTCTTCCTTGTCTGTGAAAGGTGAGAGTGAAAAATGACTGTAGACAGAACAAATTTTCTTCTCTAACATAATTTTTTATGTCCCGATTCCAAGCCAAAAGAACTTCTATAGCTGCTACCAATTACTTTGTTGTAATTTGATTAAAACTTGGCTTTCACTCGCTAGTTTTACCTTATCTTACAAATCTATCTTGTAGACACATCTCTATATTTCATCTGATCCGCTGACATGTTATTTGTGAGAAAATTGAGACTCATCAGATTTTCCGAAATGAATGATCTTACTGCAAACATATTGGTAATGAGTATCAAGGCTGGGGGGCAGGAAGATGAGGGGAAGGGTGGGCGGGCGCCGGGGGGTCAATAGGGGTCACAAGACTGTTTTAGCTCTAGGTCATCTGGCCCTGGGCTGTTTCCTGGTGATCAATGAGAGCTGTTGATGAGAGGATGGAAAACAGGAACTGTAACACTGTTGTGTGTCTGTAGATCACAGACTGTGCATATGAGCCTAGCTGAAATTTGATATTAGTCTTCTGACATGTCCTTGTCAGGTCCCTTTTTGACAGTTCATCCATTATTTTAGGGACTTTAAGGAAACACTGTTTATTGACTAGCTGCGCAGTTCTTTTACTGGTACTTGAAACTAACACTGATCAGCCAGAGTAATTAAACCGTGCAGCGGGCAGTCATATCTCGGTTATTATGCTGTAAGGTTTTATGTTCATCCTCCAAACAATTGCATTCCTAATTAAGTTTAGGTTTCACTATATTTACAGGTCTGCAGAGGCTTGTGTTTCTTTGCTTCATTGGACTCGGTTGTAAAGCTGTTTCCTGCAGAGAAGTAATGGCTGCAACAGTGAAGAGGGTGAACACAGTGTCACTTCAGAAAAAAGCACAGGAAGACACAGCTCATACAAAAACAAACGTTGATTTTTCTCCACACTGGTCCGGCCTTGGTATTCCTCACTGGTGCTGATGAATTGATAGTTGAAACCACTATGACACAGTGCATATCGTTCCCCGTGCATGAGAAACACATACATGGTGTTCACTGCTGCTGCTTTTCCAGCCCCGAGGTCGTGAGGCTGCTCTTGTCAGCTAGAAGAAGATCAGATAGGTGGGAGAGCATATGACAGTGAAACAGCAGAAAATGGGATTACTTTCCTCATCGACAGAGGAGAGTACACTGGCAGTCGGTCCTCCCGAGCTTTATCAGATTACTTCAAATGCTCCACTGTGGTTGGCAGCAGTATGGAGTGCTGTATGCATTATCAACCACGCATTAGTCCTGCTAGACTAGGCTTTCAAGTGGATCAAAGTTTTATTTTTTTTCCTCTTTACTTTATTTCCCTCCAGTCTGTCAAGTATCGCAAAGTGGTCTCAGGCATCCCCGTGTTTAAGTGGCGTATACAGCACCTGCAAGCTATAACATTAATTCATGAACCCAAAAGAGCTGAGTGTGCATTTTGCAAAGGAAATACTTGTAGCAAAGTTTCCACAATGTCACCTCAACAGGGTGGGAATGATTTTTCCGTTAGCTTTTCCCGTGTGCTCCGAGTTACAGTGGAACAATAGGGCTCATATTAATGAGATCTCTCCCTTTCATTCGCATTTTCTACCCAGCCTTGTCTTTTGCTTGCTCACACACCACAAACACTCACATATACGTATATACTTAAGTGCACACAAACACACACTCTGTGTCTCTGGCTCCCAGCTTACTCCTCGTCCCTGAGCAAGATCAAAGTCCTGCCTTGTCTTTGTGAATACAACATTACCTGGCTTTATTTATTTATTTCCCTGCCTGTCTCCAACCTTTTAATCAAAAGCTGTGAGAAAAGGTGTATTAAAAGGATTTTCCTGCTACCGTTAGTAACAGGGGGGGTTCACCTCACCTCATCTTCCTTGTGAGGAGCCTTGTCTTTGAAGTCTGATATCACTGACATTAAGTGGACTAGCAAAATGAAAGTGTTGTAGATATTCATTGATCTTAGTTGAATTCCCCACTGGCGGAGCTATGACTGACTGAGTGTTGTCAAAAGCTTCCAAGCACCAGCCTTGGAGTCTTGTGGGAGCAGATTATGAATGGCTTTATCCACTACTGGCTTGTTCCGAACGGCTGATGATGATTGAAGCTGATAATTCACTGAGGGTGTTACGAAAAGAAAAGAAAAAAAAGAGTGGGACCAGAGGAATCTGAGGGCATGCAGATGATTGTATTATCCTCTAAAGAAGATATTTGTCTTATCTTTGCTTTTTTTTTATTATATTCCAGATTTTTTTTTAAACTCAGGGCTCCCAGGTTTACGGCAGCATTCAGGTGTACCTGCTCTTCCTCCTGTCGATAGCTGTCTCCAGTATTTGTGTTTCTTATCATAAAGGTTAGGCTACTAATTTATACCAACAATCTAGGTCTCTCTGCACGGACAGCAACTATTGGTAACACCCAAATCCCATGTTACAGATTAAATAGCAGCAAAATTCAATGTACAGTTTGTTAATTTGCACAAACTTTATAGTCTTAGCATGATCTCCATTTGCTAACTGCCATGTTTGCCTGCCAGCATGGCTAAAGGTTGGCACAAGAAGAGGAGAAAATACTGGGTTAGTCTTAAAAACATGCACTATCTAATGAGGTCTCAAAGGTAGATGCAGCTTAAAGGGGTCACAAGCAACAAAGGTTGCTAACTGCTCTTTAAGGGGAGTGCTGATGCACCCAACTACTGTAAGTTGGTGGTAGACTAATAAAGAACCTAGATGTCTGAGCCTCACTGGAACATGCACAGGAAAAGTTTATCCATCACAGGTTAATGAGGTCTCCTTTTTTTCTTTTTTTTTGTAGAATCCATATCAGACACAATCTAGCTTAAGAAAGCAAGTTTCTTTTTGTGGCAAATTTGTAGCAGTTATTTTAACAAGTGTGAACAATCAACAAAGGGGTGTGACTGATTGTGGAGTAGCTACATCATCCTAAATGTTAAGTTGGTGTAGTCGCCTGCAGTTCCTGCCAACACAGCGCAGAGGTGGTTGAAACTGTTTTCCACTGCCCTTTCAAAGTAGTTAATAATTCTTTGTCCTTCATTGTGTCTCTCAGACATATTCACAATGATAGCCGAGGAGGGGTTTTTAACTTAAAGGTCAAGTTATGGGCGTCCAATAGCTGGAAATATGGTGGTAAAAATATGACCCCAAAAAGGGAGAGAGTGGATTCAAACTGTTTACTGGAGATGTCTGCTTTTCAAAACACTGTTGGGATGTCTGCAAAGGTTATAAAAAGCATAAATATTTATGAGTTACATCTTGAAGAATACCACTGTGTTTTTTATTTGTCATCTAAGTTATTCTTCTCTTTTATTTTCCTGTGAGCATCCACAAACAGTCAGCATAGCTTGAGCTATGGAGATTTCTTTCTCTACCTTGAACAGTTTGGCTAGCTGTCATTTCTTCTGTCACACACCTGCTGCCCGGGCTAAATGCCAGCAGAGAACATGGAGCTGAAGTTTAATTTTGAGATGTTTCTCTTTTTCATCATTATTTCATTGTGAACGAACGTTCATATTAGTATGCACATTACGCGTTACATGCTCCACTTCCTGTCAGGACTAGTCTTTGCCAGGAAATAATTACTCAGAAACACTGAGGTGAACTCAAGCGAATTCAATTAAGCAAACTCATTTTAAGAGCAAACTCCAGGGGGGACGCAGATCTCAGGTTGAACATTGGCTTCTCTAAAGGATTTTTTTTTTTTTAACATATTGCTGCTGAAGGCTCAAGTTAAAATATTTCACCTCTCAAATGTGGCAGAGAGATACCACATTCATGTGGCCAGGTATCTAGTATAAAGACTGTAAATAAACAGCTAGCCTCGCTTTGCGAAAACATGAACAATACAATTTCATATTGAATATGCTTTGTTTAAACTCATGAGAAAAGCTGTTTTTGCAAGTTTTTACCCCCACATTTCTCTGATTGTGGGATGAGATATCGTAACTTTGGCTTATCTTTATATGGAAAGGCAAAATGAAGAAAAAAAAAATGCATTTTGACAATCATCCTTATCACAGTCGGCTGTCAACTAATATATATTCTTTTACACGCGACCCGAGCTCTCTCTGAGAACGAGCTCTGACTTACCTGTTGGAAGCAGAAGCTGTTAACCTGTCACCTTTAAAGCAGCCCTATCCTTGTGTGACACAGGGCATCACGCTGCACCAAACAGCCCCTTCAGACAGCTATCAAAAGATCTATGACACATCAAGTTTCTTCCCCCCCCCCACTTCCCCCAACAGTCAAGCTGCATCAAGCCTTAGCGAACACAGTGTCATCAATAAATAAACAGGAAAGCCGGTGGCACTGAAAGCGCTGGTTGTCCATCTACTTTGCTAACGTTTCTCAACAACTTCAGATGGATGACTATTTTTGGATGTGAAGTACTTTGTATTCCATTTCAATCCGACCATTAGCACAAGATAAGAGGAAGTCACTGTGTGAGGCTGTGTTACATGGTTAGAATAGTAATGGTACAGTTACAAACAAAACTGTATTGTGTTAAATCACCTGGAAATCATGCACTCCAGAACTAGATATAACTTTTGAAGTCAGTGGAGGGTCTCCTACGTGTCTAGAGTACAAATGCATTCAAACATAAACTTGATTTGTAAGGTTTCCTTATATGCACCATTTTAACATTGAAAGAAAAGTTTGACAGTAGGGATGCTGTCTATGTATGTGTATTTCTTCCAGAGACATACAGATACAGGTTCACCATTTTAAGAAAAGTACAGTATTTTGAATCTGAATTATCTCATTGTCAAATACTGATTAATGAAAACACTGTATTTTGAAGAAGAATCTAATCTTTTGTGCTGCGTGTATGAAATAAATTGGAGGAACTAGCAAATTGATTCTTTTTTGACTGCAGTGTGCAGTGTTGCTTTTTTCCCACCTTCATTCACCTTTACTGTGTAATTGTGGGTCTATCCGTATCCATACACTGCACTACATCCTGGACTACAGCTCAAGCTCTTCAGCCCTATTATTATCATGCCAAGGTCAGATGAGTGGGCAACACAGCAGAGGAAGACAGATAAGAGTGACAGAATGGTTAGATAAATCAGGTTACCGCATTTCCACCGACTGATAGCCACCAGAGCAGAAATGTAAAGGCCCATGTTTGCTCAGTATTTCACTGTAGTGCTTTATTAAATCCTGCACTTCTGAATCCCAGCTGTAACACACAAAGCTCTACATGATGATACATGGCTGCAAAAACACATCAGCCCAGGGCTATCATAAACTACAACGACACACTTCTGGGGAGATAAACCCATTAACCATTAAATAGCTTTTAGGCTACAGTGTGTACAGTGTGTATGCATGTGTGACAGGGAGATTGGAGGAAATGAGGAGGGTGAGTGAGGGGGGGTCGTATTGATAAATGAAGCAACATTGTAATGAAGCACCTTGGGAGGAAGAGAACATTGCACTCCTAGAAAATGTTACATAACTCCTGCTTGCAAGGCTTTTTTTTGTTGCATTTGTTAAAGGTTAAACTGTGATGGTTTGTACACCAAATGACCAACGGGCACCTAAACAATAGTATTATCATTGGGAAATACTAAGAAAAGCCATGTGCTTTTTTCTCTCTTTATTCAACTTGTTTGAGGAAAATCTGTTCTCTCCTTTTCTCCCTGTGTCTGATGAGTGTAAGGAGGTAAAGAGACAGCATCAACACAAAAGCCAAGACATAATCTCCTGCCAGATTCATTAGGTCTGAGCCAACTGAGTGTGGATCTAAACGGCGGAGAGGTTATTGTAGCTGATTTGTTCCTTGTTATTGTGCATCTCTGAAAAAATGTACACTGTCTTATGTGTGATAAAGCAGTTGCCACTTTGTGCTGAACTTACAAATACCTTGGGTGTTCTCTTGATGAACATCTGAGTTTTTGGAAATATGTTACATTATTTGCTGACAGGTGTGGCTTCAAGAAAATGTGCACAGATATTGAATATTGCAGCTTCTTTGAGTGCTTTGAATCCTGAATGGATTATACAGCCACGGATATCACAGTTTCTCTGATCACTGTAAATCCTGCAGGATTATGCTGCTAGAATATTAGGCTTCAAAGAATATGGGAAAGCATTAAAAAGTGCTATACCATAGTGAGCTTCATGATATGGCATCAGAAAAGACAGGTTCATGAGTTGGTAACCAACTGCAATAGACATCAACAATTTTGTTATGGAGCAAAACATGTAGCTAAATGGATTG
This sequence comes from Decapterus maruadsi, assembly GCA_030347415.2. Lineage (NCBI taxonomy): Eukaryota > Metazoa > Chordata > Actinopteri > Carangiformes > Carangidae > Decapterus > Decapterus maruadsi. The sequence goes on from CM064888.1 coordinate 13,833,120, forward strand.
ATATACAGACCTAAGAACAAACAATAGGCTATTGATAGATCAAACTAATAATGTCAAATATGAGCGCTCTCCTTGAACTGTGCTGTGTTTAAAAAAAAGTGAAAATCTTCTTTGCACTACAGTAAATGACATTAAAAAGCTATCCTCCATTTAGCTTAGGCTACTTAATGTGTTCTTGATTAGCCTATTATATGAACCACAATCTAGCACAGTCTGACAATTTGATGAGACTTAAAATTAATTAGTTTCACCCAGAAAAGCATTTGAAGCTTTTTAATGAACGAATGTGTTTAATAACGCTCAACTTCTGAAAGATTAAAAAGATGTTTTGTCACTGAATTCACTCAGCTATGTGGCTTCACAGTGCAGCAACTTGAACAGTAAAGACTATCATGTTCAAATCAAAAAACACTGGTTGGAAATTACAGCATTTTTAGATATGAATGCAAGTATATGGTTATCTATGTTATTTTATAGGCTACTTGATGATCAACGATATGGCTTCAGCTCACTTTTATCAGTGTTGTATACAGTAGCCTATCAGTAGTCCATTATGAGATGGGCCTACAATCAACAACCAGTCACACAAGCTTTGTCATGTTTTTTTCGTTTCAGCCAATTATTAACAAAAGAGAACTGAGTTCACAGTTTTCATGAAAAATAACAACAAAATACATCTATTCATCATTTATGCTACAAATAGGCTTCCTCTTGCAAAATATTTTTCTTGGGGAAACTGATTGGCTGCAAGACTCTCATGGGCGGGCTCATGCCGCTTTTGCGGCCGTTGATTGGTTGTTCGTTTGCATGTTCCCCATTGGAGGAGATTACCAGGAAGTCGTTCGCTTGATTGGTGCAAACAGCTTGGCGGGAGTTGTTTCTGCAAAGTTTTGAATTTTCAAAGCGGGGCCTCGATTCACTGGGTTTCAGCGCAGCCAGGCAGCGGTTGTTGTCTTACGGGTTAGCCAGGTATTAAACGTCGTAGTTCAAACGTTAGTTTCTAAGTTAGGGTTTGGTGGTAATTACCGTGACAAGAAGAATGGCGGACCCTCTGAAGGTAACTTTACGGTCATTTTTTCATGTTTATTGGCTGCTCACTTACCGACGAACAAGCTTAACAGTGATTTCTGGAGATGGAAACCGAGGCAACGGTTGGAGTTAACGTTAGCTACCTAGCTAGCTCGTCAGTCCTGTAGCACAACATCGACGTAATATTTTTTTAACGCTATAAATCTATAATCTAAATATATAATCGCTATAAATTAATGCAACGTACTAAAGGCGCACAAATAGAAAACATGTTAGCATATATTTGTAACCACGTATTGAAGATCAGCCCCCCCCCCCCCACCCCCCCCCCCCACACACACACACACACACACGGCATAAAATGTGATGTGATGTAGGCCACAATGTTACAATCTGTGACAATGCCACAGTTAAACTGTATTTAAAGTTATGTGTGAACCTCTTGTCAAACCTTTAGACTAGTTGAAATGTAACCTTCCTAACTAACTAACAGTGAGCTGAGGCAGCGGTAGACTGTAGGACCTGCAAACATCACTTTTAGTCTTATTCGATATAATAAGGGAACTAGCAACTATGTCTGCCTTTCTGAAGTGTCCTTGAGCGACATGTTGAATTTTTTTCAGTGTTATTGTGTTCACTAAACGATGTTTTGAGTTGGTACAAGCAATGTCAAGCCTATTTGTGCAGGTGAGATGTTGCGTATCTATTGCATGAAGGTCATCTGTTACACAAATGGATGCCCTGCTACTGTTTTGTTTACAATGTAAAAAAAAATTCACTTGAGATATTTCTGTGTCATTTGCAGCAAAACTTCTTTGAAAACAAGCCAGTGCAAAAGACAAAGAAAGATCCAAAGCGGCTGTCTGTGGAGAGGATCTATCAAAAGAAAACACAGTTGGAGCACATTTTGCTTCGACCAGACTCCTACATAGGCTCTGTAGAGCCCGTCACCCAAGTAAGAAGTCACACAGTTATGCCAGTGTCTTTTTAAATTGATGGCTGCTCTAAGTAACCTGTATTGATCTCGAGTCCTCCAGTAAAACTCATGGGGGCTGATGTGATGGTGGACTATTTTAGATATTATCTGTAGAATTTCACTCTCCCTGCAAGTTGCAGGATGGAGAATAAAAAAATAGTTAATGTTATATAAATGTATATGTTATCTGTGTAGTCGATGGTTGATTTTGTTTTTTGTTTTTCCTTAGCAAATGTGGGTGTATGACGAAGATGTTGGACTAAACAACCGTGATGTGACGTTTGTGCCAGGGCTTTACAAGATTTTCGATGAGATCCTTGGTGAGTAAAGAGCTCATGAGAGACGGTGTATATGATCTTAAAGACACAGCATCTCATCTCATGCATCAATTTTGTTTTTTTCTCCTCCCTACAGTAAATGCAGCTGACAATAAGCAAAGGGACAAGACCATGTCCTGCATCAAAGTCAACATTGATGTGTGAGTAATAAAAATTCATATGCAACCAGTTTAGATCTCAACATATTCTATAATCCTGTCACAATGTGCCCTGGTTTGTAGTTTGTCAAATAACAGTGGTGGTACACTATGAACGATGTGTGTGTGTTCCCCCCCGCCTTTTTTTTTTTAGTGAAAACAACACCATCAGTGTGTGGAATAATGGGAAGGGTATTCCTGTTGTGGAGCACAAGGTGGAGAAGGTCTATGTGCCTGCTCTCATCTTTGGACAGCTCCTCACCTCCAGTAACTATGACGATGATGAGAAGAAAGTCACCGGTGAGAACTGTTGAATTGGGCTATTGATTAATAACATTTTGTAAGCAACATGTGCAGTTTTATGATCAGGCGTGTTTTAAACACATCTTGTATTTGATCATATCTGGAATATATTTGTAAATCATAATACTGGAGAGGTTGAAAAATTCTGAGCACTAATCTTCACACTAATACTGGTTCTATAGGTGGGCGTAATGGATATGGTGCTAAGCTTTGCAATATCTTCAGCACCAAGTTCACTGTGGAGACTGCCTGCGGAGAGTCGAAGAAGACCTTCAAGCAGGTGAGGGGAAACAGACTAGATCTGCTTTTTTATATTCAAATATAACCAGTAATGGGGAAACATTTAATTTTACAATATGTCTATGTTTTCCACAGACTTGGTATGACAACATGGGCAGGACAGGGGATCCTTCCATCAAATCGTTTGATGGAGAGGATTTCACTTGCATCACCTTCAGGCCAGATCTGCCCAAGTTTAAGATGAGCATTTTAGACAAGGACACAGTGGCTCTGATGACTCGGAGGGCCTACGACATTGCTGGAGCCACCAAGGGTGTCCGTGTGTTCTTCAATGGCAAGAGGCTGCCAGTAAGTTACCACGCTATTTCACTTTACTGTCGTAGACTCACACGTGTTTCCTGCTTTCTTCCCATCACTAATCATTTTTCCCTTACTAAACTTCAAATGGCGTTATTTATCCTTTCAAATGCCTGTAATTGAATAAAAACTGATTCAACAAATGTTAAGACCACAAATGCAATTTCAAAGTTTCATGCAAACTGATTTCTTAAAAATGTAACTTCACTGTAATGTTGCTGCATACCAAATGTTTCTAACATCATATGAGTTTACTGATGATTGCATCAGCCTGTATGGCTTCAGTCGTGTGACATAGACTAAGATGCTCGCTCTTGTCCTCCAGGTTACAGGTTTCCGTAGCTATGTGGACATGTATGTGAAGGACAAGGTTGATGAGACTGGTAATGAGCTCGTCGTGATCCACGAGGCTGTGAGTGAGCGCTGGGAGGTCTGCCTTACCATGAGTGAGAAAGGCTTCCAGCAAGTCAGCTTTGTCAACAGTATCGCTACCACCAAGGTAATGTCTTAGTGTGTAAGGGATTTTGCGGTGTATTTATTATATTTTAGTTTGTCTTATAAGTGTGTGTCCGTGACTGAGAAATGAGTGTGGGTTGTGACCTACATGCCGAACCCATAATTTCATTTTTTGATTATTCATATGGAAAACTGACCGTCAATTTTGATTTTTATCTTATTTTGTCAGCCCTGCTTAAATTAACATCTTAGAGCAGCTATGAATCATTTTAAGACAGACTGAGCAAGTGGACCAGGTTCCTTTGGCAGCAAAGTACAAGTTTGGCTACTCTCCCAGCCACTTTGTGTCACTGTGATTAAGATTTATGACATTTATTCTCTAAATGGTATCTTATTTTTGTCCTCTGCACCCAGGGAGGTAGACACATTGACTATATTGCTGACCAGGTGGTTAGTAAGCTTATTGAAGTGGTGAAGAAGAAGAACAAAGCTGGCGTGGTGGTCAAACCTTTCCAGGTAGGAGTTGTATTGTGAACACTTGCACCATTTTCTAAAGAAAGTGTCATCATCACATTGTTGTCATAGCTGGATCAATATTAAATGGCTAAATTGCTTTTGAATATACTGTTATGAAAACCTAAGTGAGTATGCTTCAATGTCTCCCTCCAGGTGAAGAACCACATGTGGCTGTTTGTCAACTGCCTGATTGAGAATCCCACCTTTGACTCTCAGACTAAAGAGAACATGACTCTGCAGCAGAAGAGCTTCGGCTCCACCTGTCAGCTCCATGACAAGTTCATTAAACAGGTGCTAATAACACAGTCACCAGTGTTTTCCATTCTTTGCCCCAGATGTGTCATTACTCATTTTCACTAAGTGCCCTTCATTGTCTCCATAGGCCACATCCTGTGGGATTGTGGAAAGTATCATGAACTGGGTGAAGTTCAAGGCTCAAACCCAGCTGAACAAGAAATGCTCAGCCGTCAAGCACACAAAAATCAAGGGGGTGCCTAAGCTGGATGACGCCAATGATGCAGGTACTGTTTACCACTATACCAGGCCCCTGTCTGTCCATATCAGTCTAACACAAATGGCTAACGTCCTGTTATAACAATGTTCTGTGGCAGGTGGGAAGAACTCTATCGGCTGCACGCTCATCCTCACTGAGGGAGACTCAGCCAAGACACTGGCTGTGTCCGGGCTGGGAGTCATCGGTAGGGATCGCTATGGTGTCTTCCCTCTCAGAGGAAAAATGCTCAACGTCCGTGAGGCTTCTCACAAGCAGGTCAGGCCCAAAATAACTTACCTCATAGTTATTAGATCACAGCTTCCTGTCTTTATAGACAGATAAAAAGTGTCCTGAAAAAATCTACTCAAGTTAAATGTAACAAAATCATACTTGCATGATGATTCAACTGAAGAACATATGTGTTTTTATTTCTCTTGCTGCTGTTCAGTAATGTGTTTCTGTAAGTTTAGCAAACAGCTGAAAGTGTAAATTGGTCTTCCCTGTCAGATTATGGAGAATGCTGAAATCAACAACATCATTAAGATCCTCGGTCTTCAGTACAAGAAGAACTACAGTGACCCAGAATCCCTCAAGTCTCTGCGTTATGGCAAGCTCATGATCATGACAGATCAGGTGTGATTTCACTATCAAGTGATACATGACATGTTTTACTGTGCTGACTAAGCTTTATTTATTACTTAAACATCACGATGACTGGACTCTGTTGCATTGTCATGATTGTGACAGGATCAAGATGGCTCCCACATTAAGGGATTGCTGATTAACTTCATCCATCACAACTGGCCGTCCTTGCTGCGCCACAACTTCCTGGAGGAGTTCATCACCCCCATCATCAAGGTAGCTGACCTCACAGGATGTGGTGCTTTTTAGTTGCCACTCACAGATACACATTGAATGGATGGAAACTGATTCCCAGCCCTGATGGCAATCCAAAATGTAGTCTGCTTGAATTTGTAACAAGACTGCCATCTGGTGGCAGAACCCTGCAGCCCTCTGAACTGAATTAATCTTTGGTCTGTGCGTTTATTGTGAACATTTGTATGATGAGGTGTAAAGACATTTTATTTCCTCATTCTGTAGGTCTCTCACAAGAAATCGCAGATGTCTTTCTATAGTATCCCTGAATTCAATGAATGGAAGGAAAGCCAGCCCAACCACAAATCTTGGAAAATCAAATACTACAAAGGTTTGTGACAAACCCCTGTGTGGTAGTAAAAAGGCCAAGTAAGCAAACCTTCATACCTGAGAAATGTCCCGGTTGGAGTTGTGTACATTGTAAAGCTTTATCTAATTGGTTGTCTTTCTTTCTGGACTTGATGGGATACAGGTTTGGGCACCAGCACATCGCAGGAAGCCAAGGAATACTTCTCTGATATGCAGAGACATCGAATTCCATTCAAGTATGGTGGACCTGAAGACGATGAAGCTATTAGCCTAGTAAGATGTTATACAAATGTTTGGCTCATCTTTTGGAGAATCCAATCAAGTTTGATTTAAATTATTTTTTGACTCGAGGACCTCATTTTGTACACTTTCCCACTGCAGGATACGCTTTTAGTTATCCCAAATTTTCCTCATTATTTTATTCTTGCATTTCGTTTTTTTTTTTTGCTAGGCCTTTAGCAAGAAGAAAGTGGAAGAACGCAAAGAGTGGCTGACCAATTTCATGACCAACAGACGCCAGCGGAGGGAGCACAACCTGCCTGAGGTAACATCCCAACCACCTGTAGCCTGTGTCTGATTTCTCTCTGTGTTCAGTTGAGTCTCACTGTACTGTATCTTTTGCCGTCTCTTCAAAGGACTACCTGTACGGCCAGGCCACCAAGTCTCTCTCCTACAACGACTTCGTCAACAAGGAGCTGGTACTTTTCTCCAACTCTGACAACGAGAGGTCGATTCCCTGCCTGGTGGATGGTGCGTGAAATGATTATGATCACCACAAACAAAATGTTTTACACTGAGCAGTCAGCCTAATGTGTGTCTGCTGTGTCTTTGTATGCCAGGTCTTAAACCAGGCCAGAGGAAGGTGCTGTTCTGCTGCTTGAAGAGGAATGACAAGAGGGAAGTGAAGGTGGCCCAGTTGGCTGGCTCAGTGGCTGAGATGTCAGCCTACCACCATGGAGAGGTGACATGACTTTACACTTAAATGAGCTACAGTAGTTTCTTAATTAGTTCGATTAATTATTTTTGTAAACTTGCCAAGAAGCTGTCTTTAATCTATTCAGCATTAATTTTAGCCTGTTTGTTACAAAATTATTGTTAATATAGAAATTACATAGTATGTGTTTTCCTTCCTATAGATATTCAGTTACCACAACTGTTTTGCTATTGCACATTTTCTTCAAATATTTTGGGGAGGAATACTTTCAAAACAGCCTTTAATCATTTATGCTTTACTTGAATTGTGCTTTATAAATAAAATGGATTGGAGTGAATCTACTGACTGGTCAAAATTCTAGCTGTCTTATACAGTTTTGATAACACTGATGGTCTAATCTCCCTTAATGTTTCTCATTTTCAGACTTCTCTCATGATGACCATTGTCAATTTGGCCCAGAACTTTGTGGGAAGCAACAACTTGAACATCCTGCAGCCTATGGGCCAGTTTGGAACCAGGTTGCATGGCGGCAAAGACTCTGCCAGCCCTCGATACATCTTCACCATGCTCAGGTCAGCAGCTTTATTGTATCCTATAAAATGATCTGGAGCTCCAGGCCTCATGGCTTGGGAATGTGAAGTTTAATTTTATTTTATGTAGTTGGTGATGAACTAAATCTCCCTCCCTCCTCTCTGTCCTTCCAGCCCTCTGGCCCGCCTTCTTTTCCCCCAGGTGGATGACAATCTGCTCAAGTACAACTTTGATGACAACCAGCGCGTCGAGCCAGAGTGGTACATTCCCATCATCCCCACTGTGCTGGTGAACGGTTCGGAAGGTATCGGCACAGGCTGGGCCAGCAAGATCCCAAATTATGACATCCGAGAGATCATCACCAACATCCACCGCATGCTCAATGGAGATGAGCCGCTAACCATGGTGAGGACAGGGAGTGACTTGTGCTTGCTGACATTATCTTTTGTCCTGTGTTGTACAAAACAGATGATGAGGTTGAATTTTTATTTCTTCACTCATAGCTTCCAAGCTACAAAGGCTTCAAAGGCACAATTGATAAAGTGATGGAGAACCAGTTCATGAACAATGGAGAGGTCGCCATCATTGATTCCACCACTATTGAGATCTCTGAATTGCCTGTCAAAACCTGGACACAGGTGAGTCCCTACAACTTTAGCCCCATGAGGGATGTATTCTGATGTATTATCACTCCAGTATTATCACTTGAGACCAAGCTATTCACCTCTGTATGTTATTTCATGTTACTTTGTAGACCTACAAGGAGAACGTGCTGGAGCCAATGTTGAACGGCACAGAGAAGGTTCCTCCTCTGATCACGGACTACAAGGAGTACCACACCGACACCACTGTGCGCTTCGTGGTCAAGATGACGGAGGAGAAGCTGAGGGAGGCAGAAGCTGCTGGCCTCCATAAAGTCTTCAAGCTCCAGAATCCACTCACCTGCAACTCTATGGTAAGGAGGTAGAGCAGGTTGTCAATTCCAGGCTAAAGCGCTAATATGTGCAAGTCCATTTACCACATATAGCCATCCATCAATTATTTTCAATACAGCGGCCAGATGTCAGAATCTCACTGTTTGTTTTTCCTTTTTCTTAGGTTCTGTTTGACCACGTGGGCAGCCTGAAGAAGTACGATTCTGTGCAGGATATTCTCAGGGACTTCTTTGAGTTGAGGATGAAGTACTATGGGCTGAGAAAGGAATGGTTGGCTGGCATGCTGGGGGCAGAGAGCGCTAAACTCACCAACCAGGCTCGCTTTATCTTGGAGAAAATCGAGGGCACTTTGGTCATTGGTTAGTAGCTTAATATAACTTTTGTTGCATAAATGAATTTAAAAAACAAACAAAGTGAAGCTGTTTTTATTTTATTAAGAATAAGTTATAGTGTTTTGTGCCAAGTTAAATAAATTTAAAACGTCTTGATATAATTGTACATGGTGTATGTGTGTGTTTTAATGATCAAAATAATTAATATTGTTTATCTACTTACAGAGAACAAGCCAAAGAAGGAGCTGATCCGCATGCTGCAGCAGATGGGCTACGACTCTGATCCAGTCAAGGCTTGGAAACAGAATCAAGAGAAGGTTGGATACTTTGACTTAAATGGCTTTCACCTAAATCAGTGAGGAATACTAACCAATCAGCCTCCACCTGAACAAATAATATTCTGTATTTTGGTTAATGCTTTTAGAATGAGGAGGAGATGGAGGAGGAGGAAGACGAAGCAGCAGAGAAGGACGAAAGTGGACCGGACTACAACTACCTGCTGAGCATGCCCATGTGGTTCCTGACTAAGGAGAAGAAAGAGGAGCTGTGCAAACAGCGGGATGCTAAGGTGTGGTGTACAGCTATGCTGCAACATGACGGTTGCAAAGTGAAATTCAAAGTTGGTTTCATCCATCTAAACTAAATTGTCAACTTCTGTAGATGACGGAGCTGAACACTCTGAAGAAGAAAAGTCCAGAGGACCTGTGGAAGGAAGACCTTGCTGCTTTCTCTGAGGAGCTGGAGGTACTGACTGTTTATCGCTCTATACAGTTTTTTCTTCCTTTCTATCGTCAGTCGCACTGTGTCCACCATAGTTTTAGTTCTACATACTAGATGTTGATCCAAACCTCTAGAAACCATGGTTACAATCATGTCACTGTTGAACATTTTGCTCATCAGCCAGCCTCTGATTCACCCTCCTGTCTTGTGTTCAGCGTGTTGAGGCCAAAGAAAAGGAGAGTGCCACGGTGACTGTTGTAAAAGGGGCCGGTAGAGCCAAAGCAGTGAAAGTGAAGCAGGAGACTCTGCCCACGCCCCAGGGTCGCCGCGTCATCCCACGCATTACCAGCACCATGAAAGCCGAAGCTAACAGGAAGGCTGACGTGAAGAAAGGAGAAGGAAAGAGGGGCAAGAAAATCAAGGTATATCTCTCAGACACGATTTTTGACAAGAATCAACAAACCTATTCCAACTGTCATCAACACAAAACACTTCTCGGTGTTGCAATTCATGTGTATATCACAACACTTCTCCAAATAATTTCTATTTCTCTAATTGCAGAGTGAAAACATAGTGGTTAAGATGGAGTTTGGAGAAGATGCAGAGGACGCAGTTCCAAGTGAGGAGCTTGGCTTGGCTGCACGACTGGGCAAGAAAACCAAAAGCCAGCCTAAGGAAAAGGGTGAGGAGGAGCAGATGAGACACATGTGCCATTTTTTAATTTTTCAGCAACCATTACTCCACGCCTTTGACATGACAACAAACTCACTCAGGTGATGTGTTGCCATTGACTTTGAGGTGTAAAAAGAATAGAGTGAGATGGACAGAGTTCTTCTATTTGTATTGCAACACTATACAAGATTATGTGGATACTGCTCATTAACAACATTACAGTTGGTATTGATGTTGTTCAGGAAGACTATAAAGTATTACACACTGCAACACTAGGAAGAACTTAATCTAAACCTGCCTCATTCTGTTTTTAAACACATCGTCTAAAAATCATACATTTCAGCAGCAGCCTCAAAGACGGGCACACAGACCACTCTTCAGTTCAAGCCTGTTACCAAGAAGTCCAAGAAGAGCAAGTTCTCCAGCGATGAGTCTGACGACCAGTCTGATGATCAGTCTGACGGTGAAGTGGAGGCAGAGGCAGAGGAAGTGGTCGCCCCGAGGGAGCGGGTGGAACGTAAAACTAAAGGTGAATCTACTATGAGTCCCTGACCACCACCATCATCACTGATACTTATAATTAGCGTATCCTCTCAATTGAAAAGACTGGACACTGAATATTCACCCTGAGTATTTCCCATACCCAGACCAAGAGGCAAGATTTAATCATGCCAGTGTGTTTTGGGATTTTGAATTAAAACACTGATAGAAGTCATTTCCTAAAGCTATTTAGCTTTATCTCTGTTTACTGATCTTTGCAACAGCTGTTGGGGACTCATTTGTTAGTAAAATAAACTTCTTGTTCTCATTTTTGTTTTTTTGGGGGGAAAAAATTGCAGCACATGGCAGAGTTGCTAAATCAACCTGTTCTCTCTCTTCTCTTTCTTTAGCTGCAGTCAAGTACAGTGTGACAGACAGTGAAGATGAATTTGATGACTGGGGTAAGAAGGCTGCTCCAAAACGGAAAGCTGTCATCAGCGACGATGATGCCAGCTTCGCCCCAGATCCCAGCACCATAGCCAACAGCGACATAGACCCTCCAGCTCCGCCTCCCAAAGCCCCAGCTCCTGCGTGAGTATGACACTAAAGGCTTAATGTGTAAAGCTTCTTTCACATCAAGGCTCCACCAGTGAGTTTATTTTCCCTCCATTTTCTCCATTTCCATGCAGGAAAAAGGCAGAAAAGAGCAAAGCAAAAGTAAAACGTGCAGACACCAAGTCAAGCTGTAAGTGTTTTCACAGGAAACTAATGCGATAAAATTGAAAAATGAGTCTGAGGTTTAATTGTTTTTTTTGTTTTTCTCTCTGTGGAACTTGGCAGCTCAGTCAGATGATCAGGCTCCTGCAGCCAAGGCCCCAGTTCAACGTAAAACCAAAGAGGCTGCCCCCAAGAAAGCAGCAGCTGCCAAGAAACCACCTGCACCCAAGAAGAAGGCTGCAGGTATTTAGACATGTGTTCAGTCTAGATAGAAACAGCTCAGAATAATGAGTTTTAAATGAATATGATGAATAGGAGCCAGTTTTCAGCACGGCTTGTTTCTCCTGCTCATTTCTCTTAGATGTGAAGCAACCGTCCATCTTGGACGCTCTGTCGAAGACCAAATCTTCGTCCAGCACGGCTCCCAAGAAGGTTCCTTCATTTGACTCCAGTGACTCGGAAGGTGAAGTTAAACCTGCAGCTGCAAAGGCAAAGGCTGTTAAACGAAAACAGGTCAACAGTGACGACTCCGACAGCAGCTCAGGCGACCTCATGTCCCGCCTCAAGGGCAAAACAACCACCGGTGTCAAGGTCAGTTTTCACGCTGAAGCCAGATTTCGAGAAGTTACCATAAACCACAAGTCTTCCTACTTTTGACTTTTTTTCTTTTATTTATTTTATATTTATTTATATTAATACTTTGCTCTTTATATTTTTTCTGTAGAAAACCAAGAAATGGCTTGACGACGACGACAGCTTCCATATTGCTGACAAGGAAGAAGCTGCTCCCGTTGCCCCTGCACAGAACAAGCCGTCACGTGCCCGGAAACCTGTAACTTACAACCTGGACTCTGACTCAGATGAAGGCTTTTAAACTTCTGTCCGTGTGGTCACTTTTAGAGTGTATATTATAGACCACTTACAGCAAGTTATACACACATGCGTCATACAGCCTGCCATGTGATTAATATTGCTATACTTGAAGCATATTTGCATTTACTCTCATGGCTTAAATGGACCTTAGATCTGCAGTCCGCATTTACTAAAGATTAAATTGTTGAAAATACTGAAGCATAAAGAAATGGGGCCCAGTTTTATCTGTGTTTAACCAAGGTTTAACCAAGGTTCAGAGTTTAAGTTTTAAAATTATTAGGAACTTGTTGTTTTCAATAATCCACATGTGTTGTCTTGTCCTGTAAATATTTCAATGGCTGTTGTTCTTTTTATATGTTGAAAAATAAAGGTAACATGTTTGTTTGTACTGGTTGTGCAGTGTGGTTGGAAACCTTGCTTGAAGGCTGACCTCTTGTTTAATGTCACTGATTTTGACTGTACAAGCCAGGCTGTCAGGAACCCAACTGGCATGAGCTGCACATCTGGCAGGTACACCAGCAAACAGGTCATTGGAAAACCTGAAATCATAACAATTGTTATACTTGTAAAAAGAATAGGTCCTGAACTTGTTGAACTGTTATTTTGACTGGCACATGCTTACAGAATACATTACACACAGTGAATCAAAGTGTTTTAGTCACGTTCTCATGTTGTCCCCTGTGACCAGGAAAATTGGTGGTACAGCTTGGGAGCAGATCCTTCCTGCCATTTAGGAAGCTCTTTGAAATGCTCATCAAGAGTTTGCCATTCTTGGGTAAACATCACTTCTGTCTGGAGCTGTAGATGGTCACAGATTAGGACGTAACAGGAATTTCCTTAAATGTTGCCGCCCTCTCAATTAGAGAAGCGCTGCAAACCTCATCACATGCCCTTTGCAGAGCAAGCGCGAGGAATACAAAATGGTATGGGCATGAGCTTTACGATGTAACTGGACGCTTACAACTGCTTTACCTGAGGATCCACCTGACTGAAGACGAACGGGAGGAGCCCGAAATAGGATTTTCAAGGCTGTTATGTCACAAACTTCTACGTAAGGTAAATAAAACAACCACAGCTTCCACTGGATTATGTAATAATTCCACATCTGTTAAATTTTATACCAGTAATTAGCAAGCCAGCCAGTGTTCCTCTACAAGTAGCTATCTGCATGACTCTAATAGTATTCATAAAATTTGTGCTTGTAAAACAAAGTTCAGATGTTTGGGAAATAACCAGCACTTGTGTATTCACTTTTGGTACAAACATAACATTTTAGTACAAAATGTGCCGGTCAGTATTTTGACATTTTGGCAGCTCTGTTTCTGAGCCATTCCAATGCATGATTGAACTGGTAAACTGAAAAAACATGTACAAGGCCAGTGCACTTGTTTTCTTCCTTGACTAAAGTACCTGAATTGCTGCAATTACAGGTAATCAGTGTAGTTTCATTTTTGCTCTAAGCCTTTGAAATGTGAATATTATCACTCATGAGTCAGAGACCTAAACCTTGGACCATAACCCTAAGCCACTGACCTGCAGGTTAATCATGTTATGATATGAATTGGGTACTGTAAAATAAAGCCTCGGTTTCTGTTTTAATCCAGATACAGCATTTGCTCTGAGGAGGACAGGTGGATAACTCCAATCCAAGAATCCTGATACTAAACACAGCGCCGCAGTCATGGGTGAGTGGGGCTTCCTCGGTGACCTCTTCGGTAACCTCCAGGCGCACTCGCCGATGCTTGGCCGTTTCTGGCTCTTGCTGATGCTTGTGTTCAGGATACTGATCCTGGGAACCGTCGCCAGTGACTTGTTTGAAGACGAGCAAGAGGAGTTTGCCTGCAACACCCTCCAGCCAGGCTGCAAACAGGTGTGCTACGACATGGCCTTCCCGATCTCCCAGTACAGGTTCTGGGTGTTTCACATCGTCCTCATCGCCACACCTTCCCTGCTTTTCCTCATGTACGCCATGCATCACCACAACAAGAAGAGCAACCGGCCTAAATACAGCCAAATCAGCTGCCAGGAGTACAGAGAGGAACGCCATTTGAGGATGCTCTACATTATCAATGTGGCCTTCAGGATATTAGCAGAAGTTGGCTTTCTAGTAGGACAGTGGTGGCTGTATGGCTTCAAGGTGGAGGCCCAGTTCCCCTGTAGCCGCTTTCCCTGCCCCTACACAGTGGACTGTTTCACCTCCCGCCCCGCAGAGAAAACCATCTTCCTCTGCTTCTACTTCGGAGTAGGGGTCATTGCAGCGTTCTCCAGCTGCGCAGAGCTTTTCTACAGCTCCACAAAGTTGTTTTGCTCCAACAGGAGGCACTTGTCCCCAGAGCCCCTCTGCGAGTGCGAGAACCTCCGCAACATCAAGCAGGAGGGAGCGAAGGCGGAGGGGAAAGCACACGGAAGGACGCCCACGGAGAGTGAGTCCAGCAGCATGAGGCTGAAGGGAGGATCGGTGAGGAGCAGCAGGAAGAGCTCCAGCATCGGCTCCAAGCAAAGGGGGGGCAAATATGTGAGCAGCAGGACACTGACAGTCTGAAAGAGCCTGGATTCAATCAATCAATTTGAAATCATTGTAGCCTTTTTTTTTATTTGAATTTTAAATATACCACATTTCTAATTCCTCTATGTTGTTTCATTTCATGACTGTTGTTTAGTATGTTAATGATTCAAAGTTATTTATGGTGGGAGACATAAGGAAACGCTTGGGAGACACAGTCATGAGATAAGAAAGGAAGGCGAAGACAAGACTGATCACAAGACGGATGCATGCAAGAGATTGTTTGGTCGGTTACTCATTACAGACTATAAACAGATGAGGAGGGGAAAGCCTGTGCATTACACTTGGTACACTGTCTGACAGTGATAGAAGCTTTGTTTCAAAGAGAGCTGATCCCTGCACCACACCCTGTCTGTACGCTCAGTACCAGGCTGCAGCAGTCGGTTCACTTAACTTTGCACAAAAAGTGGAAATGGGAAACGAAATGAAAATGTTGAATTATTTCTCTTAATAGCTTGAGCCGGTGTGACGGGGATATAAGTCATCTCTGTATTAAACATTTGCACAGTGATTCACCAAGGTCTTTAGTTTCATCTACCAAGGTTGGAAAATTGTCCTTGTTCGATTTTTGGTACCACTTTCTAATAAGGTTCCATTATAAAAGGTAGTAGATATTGCTTTAGTTCAAGTTTAAAACAACATATTTAAGCTTAAACCTCAGTAATTCACTGGTTGAAACTTGCAAAACCTTTAGGCTGCTTTATTCAAATGTGACAAACCTACTGTATAGCCTAACCTTACAACACGTGGTCATCAAATTTACAGTTTTACCACTACATTTACCATACGATTTACCATTACAATGATGCTATAACCATTGATGCCATTGAATTAAGATGAATATTTTTAATTCTTTGAATGAATTATAACTAACGTTTGAACGTGATGGTATAAAGAGAACGTTTTTTGTTTGATTATTTTTTTTAAAGAGCACCTGGTTTCATAGGTGTTGTATACTATATTTGAAATAACAACTAATTTCATCATTGTAATATTTGGTGGTTAAAGTTTTAAAAATCCAAAATATGCCTGTTTTCTGTGTAATATTTGGTCGCGTCGGCTTTGAGGGAGAGCATTGAGCAAAGTGCTGTCAGTGGCAGGATGACCACTAGATGGAGCTGTCTGTGAGCTGAACAGCAGTTTTTGAAGGAGTTGTTCACCACTTACATATTTCACTTTAAATATGCATTTCAAACATTTGCTGAGGTCAAACCAGATGTTACATCACAGTTAACTCAACATATAGGCTACTAGCATTTTTATTCTCAACTGCAATATTTGTATTTGAGTATTTTGACTTGTTTTGAATAGGGGACTGTGAATGTAGGCTACTAATTTAGCATGTTGCTACAATCCAACACTGTCCCTGTCAAATAAACACAAAAACTGAAATGTCTGGGCTGTTATTGATAAGTCTACACTTAACTTTTACTTTCAAGATCGTTAGGAGTAGGCCCATAGGGGTTACAGTTAGGCCTTGCCCACTCTTTCCCCCCTATACCCTTTTCCTAAACACTTTGGACTGGTTTTCAGTGGGAAGAGATGTGGTCGTTAAACTGTGTTAATAAGATGACGTCACGTGAGAAGCGTTAATGAGACTCACCTGTCTGGAGGACGCGTGAGTGCTGCAGTGGAGGAGTCGCTGACCTGAAAGAAAGCTGCACTCCATATTACACGTCCGAGGACCAGCCTGATTTTTATTTGAAGACTCACCTACCGTCAACCTGGAACCTGAACTGAGGACCCAGGATGGAGTTCGCTCCCGGGAGCCGAGGCGCGTGGTTCAGAGGCACCTGAGGGGCAGCCCGAGGTAAGACCAACACAGAAGGTTTGGTTGAAATCGGGCTAGTGGTTTTGGAGAAGACCAAAATTGATAATAGGCTATATGTGCAATTATGAAAATACAAAACAAAATAATGTAAAATAGATAAATTAATGAATTAAATTAAAAAGCCAATAATCCATTGACTGCTGCTGACATAAAATAGCCCATAGCAGCAGAGAATAAAATAATATTGCCCATATTTGCACTTTGTCAACAGCAGATGGCAGCAGTGAAACAGGAAACGATGCTGGGTTGAATTATGAGGCTCTGATCTTCACTGAGATGACTTCATTTGCAGTCACATTATTCCTTTGACAGCATTCACAATTCCAAGTCATTAGAAGAGAGGATATTTTTTCCCAGAGACCACTGCACAACACCGTGACTGCTTAATTCATGTGTATTCAGGGAGTGTAATGTCTCACTCAGCCATTCCACCTTGAACAAGCTTACGGCTCCATGTAAACTAAATTAACCGGCTCCTTTGTTTTTAATAATTACTTCCATATTTGCTGTCTCGGATGAGGAAAATGTGATTTTCTTCTGAAGACTTCAGCAGTCACAGATCCAAGTGGCTAATCTAAACACAAAGTCATCTAAGTACTCTCCAAAGGAGCTTATTTTTGACTCAAACAGTCCTCCCACAAAAACAGACACACATGCGCACACATGCACACACACCCCTCCTGCTGTTCCCCGGACACATCATATATGCAGATTGCAAAGCGGTGCAGGCTTTTGATGTGCATAGAACAGAATTCTAGATGTGTTTTATATAACCGCTGGAGAGGGAAGGAAAGAAGAGTCGAAGAGGATTACCGTCAAAACTTTCCCTGTATCCTTTTGTGTGCCTGCGTCTCTACCTTTTCATGTCTGCCTTGTCAAACTGGAAGTCTGCCCGTTTCCCCTCTTTCTATACCTTCTCCTCAGACTCTCTCCCTCTCTTTTCTCCTATGCTTTTACTGAATGCATGGAGGCCTCACTGCTGGAGTCTGTCTCAAAGAGAATGTAGGTCATCTGTTTTCAGTGACTCCCTTCACACCAACACAGAGGAGGAGATGGAAGTGATAACATCTTTCTCTGCGTACCCACCCCACCACCTACACTCTCACTCTCACCCCTTTGCTCCCCCCCCCTCCCTTTCTCTACCTCCCTTTTCCATTCTCCCATCACTTTGAGTGAGACACTTCAGGGGCCTACCTGTGTCCCTCGGCCTGCTCCACAGAGGCTCTGTCAATAACACACCTGGCTGACTGACAGCTCTGCATGGAGCGTCTCTGGGCATCTCACACTCTAAGTCATGCAGGGACAATCTTTGGGAGAGATGCTCTCATTTTCAAGAGGCGTCAACCCTCAGCTCCAAACAAATAGCACTGACCGCTCCACTCTGTTGCATTACCCTTTGATTTGGTTTGTTTACGGCACGGCGCCCAGTTCTAAGCAAATCAAGCTGCTTGTTTACTGGCTTTGGATTTAGTAACTTGTGACCTGATAATGTTGATTCCAGTTGGGATAAATTTAGGATAAACACATATTTTAAGAACATGAGAAAAAAAATATGCCCGATTTTTACATTTCTCAATAATTTACAAGGGGGGCTTCTGGGAAATGATAGTTTAATTTCTGACTGAGATAAAGAAAAGGACAATGTCCTGTGACAGCACACGTGGTAAGAACTTGCTTACTCATTAATTTGAGGGAAATAACAGCAAATTCTATTGTGCAGTAAAAGTTGAATTTCCTAGAAAGAACTTTGAAAATGTTCCTGGAAAAAAATGTCTCATAAGCCCATTATACATCCACATATCAGCTGATCTGCTGTGGTATAACTGCAATGGTCAAAAGAAGGTTATTCTGTAAATGATCTAAAAAATAAATAAATAAAGTACCAATTGAGTACAGATTCCAAAAGTTCATTTATTCTAGTCTGTTTAGAATGATGTAGGATGTAATGTAAAGCAATACCAAGAACAATTGCTGAATATGAGCATTCATCCACACTGTTACCCTTTATTCTGCTTCACTTTCCAAGCATGAGTACCTGCTGGCTATCACATGTCATGATCTACTCCCCTGTACGTACAAACATCTGGCCCCATGCCGCCATGTGACGGTTTATTTACGTTTAAGTCAGGACCAGATTAACCCGTTAGGAGGCCCAGGGCAACCCCACCCCCCTCACGGTTCCTACTGCACGCTTGGTGCGTGGACATTTGGGATGTGTTTGTTTGTTTGATCCATGTTTTTTTTGTGCATTACCTTTCAGCACCAATTCTCATGACAATGCATCTTGTGGATATCAAATCATTTCTCTTTAAACCAACAAATGTCAACCTGATGGTGGTGCTGGAGGAAATATCAGGAGATGGCAAGAGAGTCGGTGGGCTCCATCATCAATTTTCGAGGAAAATGTCACAGCAATCCATCCGGCAGCTGTTGAGATATCTCCGTCCAAAGTGTCGAATCCATCCTGGAGCCGGGAGTCGTCTCACCATCTCAAAACGCACGTGGACTAGTGTTGGAGAGCAGGAGTGGACCGTGGTACAGTATAGAGGATATTTCACCATGACCATCTGCAGTGCTGACGATGCCATATGCATTACAGTGTGTACCGTCTGACCTCTGGCCTGCCACACAGCCGGCCACAGCACCGGTGGCCAAGGACAGCTTATATCTCTCTCTCCTCCTTCGAAGCCGCTGAAGCGTGCCTCCAAGTTTATGGCGTCACAGAAGAGCTCGGGTCACCGCACATCACACCTCGCCACTCCATCTCCCTCTCCCTCCTCATCCATCCATCTGTACCCTTCCCCCTCCCTCTCCCCGGCACTGTCTCTTTCCATTGCCACAGGGTGCGCTGTGTGAATGCAGCACTTTACACTGAAATATTCTTGCTGTCTTCTATTCCTTTTGCTTATCTTCCACCCCTCCATCTGCTTTCTTGCCTTCTTCCTGTTGTGCCCTGCCCGAGGCGGCCTGCAATGTGAATGGTGCACCGTCATCCAAACTTGCTTCCTCTCCCTCCTCCCTCTGTTTTTTCTCTCATTTTCTCAGGGGGAAACACTGCGGGCCACAAAGCCATGTTGCACATAGAGTGACCAGGGAGTGGATGGACTGACTGCTCTCCCCCCCTGCTGACACAATAACACTGTTTGATGAGGATGATGCTTCTTGGCTGCTCTCTTCGCGGCAATGTGTTTGACGGCGGTAAAGTAAATTGTTATGGTTCATGTAGCTTTGTGAAGTCTGCACATCTGGGTTTGAAGAGCTCTTTTCCTAAACAAGATTGCTTGTGTCACTGAAGAGCTGAAATGGGAACATAAGGTTGGAGTATTTTCCCAAGATGAATACACGGTGATTTGGGATGGACGGACTTCATTTGGCTCTGATTTGTAGTTTTCCAATCATTATTTCCACTTGAGTGTGCACATTCCTATTGAAAAAAACAGAAGAGGAGATTAATTTCCCTGTGTGATGACTGAACCCACGATCTGCTGATAGGATGGAGAGAGAGCTTTAATGATGGATGGATGGATGGATGGAAGGATGTTAAGTTGGGAGGCCGAGCACTCTCCCCTGGCTTCTGTCAAGCCTCCATCGGTGCTCACTTGTTTGGGATGTCCTTGTGGTCCTCGTGGGAGATTACAGATTGTGTGTGTGTGCACTCAAGTGTGGTCACTGTGTGTCCTTGTGAATTTAAACCTATGCGTTCGTGTGTGTGTGTGTGTGTGTCTCTCTCCATGTGTGCAGAGCTGTCCGGAGTGGTGTGCTCAGCAGTCGTGCTCGGCTGCACACTAACACGATGTGACAGGGTAGAAATACCAGTACCGACCGCGCTCTCGCCCACCCACCGTCACACACACCAGCTCTACCCGCCACAGCCACCATCAACCCACCCCCCACCCCCCACCAACCCACTTCCCCATCCCCACTCACTTCCCACTCTGCGCCCCCATCCTATTGGCTGTCTACTTCCGTCACTCCACGTCTTCTGCTCAGAGACAGAACCATAAGCCCTCCATGTCCTCCCTCCCCCCTTCATTTCACCTCACCCACAAAAAAATGAAAACCCTTCCCTGTTTGCCTGCTTACCATCAGCGTTACATGGGGTCCTAATGTGCATCAGTGAGTGACGCGGTCTCAACAGGGACATATTATGCAATAACCCATTATGCAACACGACATTTTCATATGTTCATCCGCCCAGTCTCTTGAGAGGAGGTTGTTTTTTTTCTTCGGTACTACTTTGCTTTCTCTTTCTTTCAATATCTTCCTGCTGCTTGGTTGGCTTCCTAAACGATGAACCAAGGTGACAGTCACAGCAGGGGACGAGTCATTTGACATTTGCGATTGTCACAGTTTGAACTCTGACCCCCGTTCCTTCGCAGCTGGCGAGTTCAAGCTCTGATAGGACCAGGAGAAATTTAAATGCCACACTATCCTCTCATCCTGACGTCAAAGAACAAGAGACACCTCTCTACCTTTCTTTTAACCTTGAGCTACAGTATGTGGGGAAAGTTGACCTGTCATGCAACACCTTGCTCCATATTTATACCATTACACGTTTTCACGCCTGGGTGCTGCTGGATAAAAGCCCCATCCCTAGCCACTAAGCAGATCCACTGAAGCGGTTGAGTTTTCAACGCCTTTCTCTTTCACTTGTTGAGTGAGGAGACAGCTGCTGTTTTCTTCAATACCTATTAACAAGCAACATACGACACTGATAAAAAGGCAGAATCCCTTCATACTCACTTCAGTATGACGTAAGTCCTCCAGTGCAATGCCTGCAGTTGGCTATATGCATATTTGCATATGCAAATCCATCCACACGCACACATTTCATATAAGGTATGAATAACCAGCTGATACTTCTGCTTTTTCACATAAAATGAAACACTGTCTCTCCTGATCCCATGTTTTGTTTTGTTGTTTTTTTTAAATATTTGATATACTGATATAGATGATGCTGTGGATGATCTGTTTCTGGAGAAAAGTTTAATATTATTCCAAACCAGTAGTAGATGAATTATTCAGTGTCTTTGCTCAAGTAAAAGTAGCCAAACTGCAATGTGAAAAAAACATTAACAGCAAAACCCTTGCACATAAAATAAGAAATATGAAAGTATTATTAGCAAAATGTAGCTGAAGTATCAAATGTAAGGCCCAATAATTCAGAAAAACTGCTTTTCTGACTTATATATCATTTTATATTATGCTCTTGAATTATTACTGCCAATGCATTATTACATATTAGCTCTAACTTTCTTTTATAGTTGAAATCTGAAGCAGTGCATTGTGTTTTATAAGTCTGAAAGTAGATGAACTCGTAACTAAAGCTGCATATGAAATCAAGTCTGGAGCAGTATTTCACAGCATGACATGATGTACTTGAGTAAATGTATCGACGACACATCTGTTATGTTTCAGACATCGATATTGATCATTGATTAGCTCTTCCAGTCAGTGATTTCCCCTTAATGACATGTAACATTTGACAAATTGACAAGATTAGAAAAACGGCGGGAAAAATAAATCTTGTGTCCTACTGGAGGAGCCACACCCACGCTGTATGTAAAAACCAGCTGTATCTCCACCAGCTGCAGCTGTGAAATGCTGTTGAGAGGAAACACTGATGCATCAATATTTACTGTCGAATAACATGATGTATGATCATGCATTTTTCTGCAGAACAAGTTTGACTTTGAATATTTCCTGCCAGCACACAGGCAGTCTTTCAGTAGTGCTGAACTAATAATGGGGCATTTTGCCACTGTTGATCCTGTGCTTTAGTACAGATCTAAGTACTTTCCCCTCCACTGCAGACAGTAAAGACATCAGACTGAGAGAGAAGGAAAGGAGGGGAGATTAAAGCCACAGCAGAAGGGACAGCATTACTCCCTCCTTTCGCCTCTTTGACCTTTTATACACAGGAATCTATATTAAGACTGAACACGCTGTTTATATTTTCTTTCTGCATCACTCTCCCTCTCACCTCTCCTCCTCTTTGTGGGCTTTCATGCACTTTTTCTCCCCCTCCTGTTCTACCACCTCCTCCTCCTCCTCCTCCTCCTCCACATCCCTCCTTTTCCCTCCACCCTGTGTTTTTCTCTATCCTTAGGGAGACAGCTGCATGCAGAAGCATTGTGGATCACTGAGCTTCAAGTCACCTTCTCTAAAAATTGCTCCATTTTTCCACAGAGCATTTTTCTAAAGCGCTGAGCAGGACACACAGCTTGATATGATGCTGCAATTCCTGCTCTGTGAGCTGATGTTTTGCGTCACAAAATGTTGATGCATTATTGATGCAATATGATTTATTTGTCCTAGTCACAGTTTATTAAATCATATTTCGAAAGTAGTTTACAGCAGGCAGTTTTGGGTCATAATCTCATGTGATGTGAATGTGCTCTAACACCAATCATCAATCATTTTCTATAAAGACCGAACAGCGGTGGATGCGAAGCCGGTCTCCTCACACTCTCGTCTACAATGGTGTAAGTTTCACAGCAGCACAGCCCTGGAGGCATCCATGTTGGATCTTCTCCAGTCCAGTAGAGGCATCGGGGGAGGAGGGAGGGGGTCCTGCTGGAGACTACATTCTGGCTCCATTCCAGTCCAGTGGGCATGAAGCAGGCCTCAGAGGCTCCTGGGATCTCCCTTTACACCAAACCCCTCCTGTCCTCCATTAACCAGTTAGAGGAGAGAATTGCTTAACTGGACATATAAAAGACTGCGTGCAGGCTGTGCGACCAGGAATAAATCAGGAGTAACGGGAGTCACGAAGAAGCACCATGGGAAAGTAGGTGATGGAGAGAGGGCACAGAGAGAGGGAGCGTGAGAGTGTGCGTGTAAAAATGGTGGATCGTGAATATAAAACACAGAAAATATCATAACCTTGCCCCCTTCTGCTCCATTGCATCTGATTCATCTGCCGCACATTCCACACTCAGATGTGTGTTGCCGAATACACAGGCCCGTGATAGATGTTTATGAGCTAATGTCAATTTTCTTCTGTGAAAATTTACTGTCAGGGGATGATGAATGCACTCAATATCGCTGGTTATTCATCTCATATATTCTCTGCAACGGCTCCCATTGCAAAACAGTGTCTCCCGAGCACCAATAGGTGTCGTCATTGCCCAGCGTGACGCTGAGGCAGTCAGGCTGGCAGAGCGAGCTTCCCTTTTAAAAACTACTGGGGCATGATGTGGTGTAACACTGCATTGTTAGCATGGCTGTCAGAGTAAATGTGACAAAGACAAAGACATCTCCCTGCATATGTTTGTATGAGTGTAATGCATTTCACAACCTTATAAATAAACAGAGAGTTCAGAGAGTGCACAACTACGCTGCAGATGAAAGCAGGTGACAGGTGAAGGACAGTATGTGTGCACACTGTCACATCACCCTTATGGTTCACCTTTATGTGTGTGTGCGTGTGTGTGTGTCTGTGTGTGTCTGTCCTTGTCCTGGCCATGCTCCTGTAAGAGACCCACATCAATTCATAAGGCCTCTGCCCTTTTCCTGGGGCTGCCTGGGAAATGTGATGTGACATGTGGGATGAGCAAGACGGAGCGAGGGAGTGAGGAGGGGGAGGGAGGGACGGAGGGACGGAGGTTGTTGTAGGTAGATTTCAGAGGACACTTCAATACACACAAATCTGAGAGATGAAGAAAGTCAGGCTGTCAACAGAGAGACAGACTCTCTGCATCCTGATCAACCCCTGCACACTTTGAACAGACAGCATTAGATTCTCTCTGTATAGAAAGATCTAGATGTGCTTTTATTTTGACAGCACACCAGAGCCCACTGCGCAAAAACAAACCAGCATTAATAGCTATTGGTTAAATATCATACTTAAAGTTGCAAAAAACACATCAATTATAAACTCATATAACTGCTCTGACATATTAGTGTTTCCTTTGCAAAGTCCTGGCAGGATCCTCACTTGAGACACTGAAATGCATTGCACTGCACTGGGTGAAACATGAACTGTGTTTAGTTTTTAAAAGTGAGATTTCTATGGTGGCCTCAACACACTGCATCTTAAAAAAGGACTAGCAAATGTGCTATATATTCAGAAATCAATCTGACAACATGCAACAGTATCACTGCAATTCACTACACAACATAAGTGTTGCCAGGATCACATAAAAGTGACGGACCAGACTAAAGCTAAGCCTATATTTGTAATAATATCTGAATACCAAACAAACTCATCCAATTGTCATATAGCCATCTTCAGAATTTGTTAAGTTAGTTGTCTTTGTCACAAAAAAACATACCAAAAAACATCAAAATACCTCCATACTGCAGTGCTCGTATGTAATGTCCGTCTTGTATTGAAGCCCCGACACGAAAAAAAATTAAATAAGTCTAATATTTCAAGCGTGTTTGGGTTTGCAGCAGAAGGTCCTCTTCCCGGTCCGTCCAAATCTCGCGAGATTTGCTACGACGTCATTGCGATTAACTGACGCCGCCGCAAATCTCGCGAGAGACGAACCAGGAAGAGGAGCTTCCGCTCCAAACAAGCTTGAATATGGACTTTTGTTTTTTTTTTCCCGGGACAATTTCGCATTTTAGGGCTTCAATACAAGAGGGACATTACATACCAGCAGCATGGTGGTATTTGGATGTTTTCTGGTGTGTGTTTTTGTGACGAAGCCCGCCGATGTCCGTTTGCAACCGTTACATGGACATGCACTACTACGCCGAGACCCCCTGTAACAGAAGCCACGGAGGACTCTGAAACTTCTCCCAACCCTAGTCGACATAAGGGTGAGTAGATAATGAGTGAAATATCATTCTGGGGTGAACTATTCTTTGAAGTGTTCCTGAAAATACTTCTGTTGTACTGTGAGTTTTTGCAGCGCAGGCGTTGTCAAATTGATGGCGTGATTTTCTGAATTTGTGGCACGTTTGCCCTCGATTGTTTAGCATCAGCTTGTTATCCTTGTGAGTGTGTTTGCATGTAGCTCAAAGCACAGCTGTGACTGTACAACCACACAGAGCTGCCTCAGTAGCATTGCTGCAGACTTGTTTTAAAGTCACATTAACTCAACACAGCACAATGTGCAGTTGCCTTGATTAACATGTACTTTGCAAGCACAAGCTACACCTGACTCATGAGATGATAACAGGCGGCAACTATTTGTAAATCACAAGTTGCAATTGAGGAAGAAAATGCCTGAATTTTTCTTCACGTAGACAAAAGTCTACGTGAAGAAGTTTTCTGCTTCCCTCCACATATTAAAATCCCTCAGTACTTTCGGCTACAGTAGCTTGTGGTGAGCAGACACTTGTGTCTGTAATGGGCAGCAGATGAGAAAGAGGGTGAGAGAGGGAATGACAGCAAGAGAGAAAATGAGAGAAGGTGAAATCTATTAGTGTGACAGGCTTCCTATAAAGCTGGAGACCTCCAGGGACACACTCCAAGTGCTTAGTGCAACAACAAAAGAGGAGGGGGTGGGGGGGCCTGGGTAAAAGAAATACAGGATGAGACAAGAGCTTAAAATTAAAGCGAGTAAAGAAGCCAAAAATGACAGAAAAGAAAGAAAATAGTCCCCGTGTGCATGTAGGAGAACAACTGACACAGAGGGAATTCATGATATTATACGCAGCCCGGACGGAAAAGTGAATTTACTGTGTATGTAGATAGTGTGAAAATGCATGTACCTGGAGATTGATAGGCACGTATGTACATGGGTGTGCATCTATGGATTTGTGTGTGTGCATGTTCTCCCATCACACCCCCCACCCCCACCCCCACCCCTTCTTTTGAGTGCTACCAGGATGAGTGTGCTCCATATGTATGTCAGCTCCAATCACTCAGTGAAACGGGGAGGAGGGGGGGGCGAAGAGGAAAGGGGAGGCTGGGGAGGCTCATTCATGTCTACATCAGTCTATGGGTGACTGAGCATCTCAGACCTGAGGTGAGAAAAAAAGTTACTCTGTTTTTGGGAGGAGGTGATAGATGAGAGTTGAGAAAGGTGTTCTTTGGGGAGGGAGGGATGGATGGAAATAATATTCTTTTAGTGGTTCCAGCTTCTCAGGAGATTTATTGGTTTACTGCTAACATTCATTCCTCCCCTTTTCTGTCTTTCTTTCTTTACCTCCTCTCCGTATAGCTGCTGCTCACTCTATTACTCGCTCCCTCTGTCTGCTGTCAGTCCCCGTCCTTCTCCCGCTGCACTGCCCCACCCATGTGTGCTTTGACACCCAACTCCTGCTCGGCACGGCAGAGGGCCAGCCCCAGCATTTCAGTGTCCTAGACCTCAGTCATGTGACGCTGACCTGCTATGTTTTACAAGGCTGCAGTGCAGCGAGGGGGCCTCCGAGGAAAAAGGGTTGCGTTCACCAGCAGCAGGAAACAACGCACAACTCGGAGGGGAGAAGGATTGTGTGTGTGTGTGTGTATGTGTGTGAGTGGGAAGATTGTGTGGGTGGGGTGGGGGGAGTGGGGGACGTGGGGTGAGGGGGGGCCAGGAAGCAGTATTTCAAGAGATGGAACTCCACTATAAAAAGTTTGACATCGAGACGCGCAGAAGCGAGGCCGCGTTTCAACGTGCTGCACCGTTGTGTGCCTGAGACGGAAAGTCTTTGATCAAAGCAAGTTGGATTTTTTCCACCTGGCTGACGTTAGATTTTTCAACTCTTATTGACATGCTTAGATGAGCTCTGGCCTTAATCTCCTCTCTCCTTTTCTCTCTCTTCATCTCCCCCCTTGCCCCCCTGCATTAAATCTCACGCATCTGAGCCTCCTCTCCCTCCGTTCCCCTCCTCTCCAACTCTAGTTTATTCCCAAATGAGTTGACCTTCACTGTGGCTCAGCTCTGCAAAGCCGTAACTCTGCTCTCGCTGGCTCTGTGGCCATAATCTATGGCTGTAGATGCAGACGGATCCTGTTGCCCTCCCAGCCTCCCACGCACAAGCACTCACATGCACCAACAGGCGCACGGAGTAGTGTATGCACAGAAAGGGGACTTCACACAGCAAAGTAAGTGCATGAAGGATGATCGCAGATTCTTATAGGCAAGCATGGAGCAAATACACACTCACACACACACACACACACACACATCTGCGTCATTCCTAGGAGATTTTAGCCCATTAAATGAGAGCAGCCCAGTCCAGTCTCTCAGATCGCTGCCGTTCCCCCCTCTTTGTTCCCCAAATCAGGAACAGCTGTGCTCCTCCACAGTTGTAAGTCACTCACTCAGTGGAAATTTAAAAGCCATTAACCGAGCCCCTCATTGCTACCCCACCCCTTTGTGAGCATGAATGTGTGTGTGTGTCTGTGTCTGTCTTGCTTATCTGCTTCTCCACACAGAGACACATTTATGTGCACACTTGTGGGTACATGTTGAAAGTCAAAATACCCCCTTGGCCCTGCAGAGTACATTTGAGACAGCGTCTCTTAAAGTGGCCTCCCTTGTTGAATCACAGGGTTTTCAAGTAAAACATTTTGGGCAGAGCACGGGCTCCTCTGTGTTTGGTGCGCTGCGCGGTTTGCGCCGCGATCTGCCTCCCACACCTTGAACACTTTGCTGTGTTCCAGCCGTGAGTAGTTGGGAGGGGTCACATGAGGTCATGTTGTCTTTGAGCGTGGAACAACAAAAACAAGGCCCTGCTGAAATAGCTTGCTGCTTGTCCACTTTCTTGGCTTAGCCAGCGAATTACTGTGCCAGGAAAGAACAACAAGCCCGGAGCCTTTCATAAGGCGAGCCTTTCTATATAGACGCAGGCACAGCTGCATGCACGAACACACACAGCAAGCAGATGTTCACAGGGACCGAGACAGAAAGACAGAGAGACAAGGAAAGGAGGAGATAAAGGAAAAGAGAGCAGAGCTATGACATGAAGAGTGGACATTTGGATGCCAAAAGTCAAATCTATGGTTCTTTCCGCTGTTTTTCTTTTGTCTCCTCCTTCCCTCCCTCCTCTATCTCCTGTGGAGATCTCTCATTTCCTGCAGGCCCAATGTTGATTTCATACTGGAGCTCAGGGCTTAGAGTGGGAGTCTGTGAGATGGGTAAGGAGGAACATGGGGAGAAGTGTGGGGGTTTTTGGGTTCGAGCCAAAATCAACTTTCACCTCCACTTCTCTCAACTCTGTGCTGATTTTGAAAATGTAAGCATGCTAGTCGAGGATTTTTTTTTTTTCACTTGCTCTATAATCACACACACCTCAACACCTGGGAGAGGCCACAGTACAACTACAGTCTTGTATCAGCCAAAGACATGCTCCGCTGGGACAGCTGATAACGTGTCTTGCTCAAGAGCACCTCCACAATAGTTTGGGGAGAGGAAAGTGCAGTTCATCCACTTTCCCTGTGAAAATTTTTTCTAGTAAGCATGGATGAATTATTTTTATCCCAGATTTCATTCCTGTAGTCAATTTGAAGAATAAAGGGTTTAAAAAAAATAACATACTCATTTGCTAATGTTTTGTTCCGAATCCACATGTGTTTTGACAATTGCATAGCCACTTCTTGTTTGAATCTGATTTTCTAAAGCAAGGATGACAGGCTTTATCACAGCAGAAAACACTGAGACCATGAATATGCCTATTAATTTAAATATAGGCTGATTACGCTGCCAGCAAGCTGAACTTTTACTGAAAATAGTGTCTGAAGCTAACAAAAATCCATTCACCAGCACAACTCACTAATTATATTTCTTGCAGGCCAGTGATAAACAACTTCCTGGTACATAATATAACGTAATTTAAAATAACGAGATATGAGTTAATTAGCGAGTGTTGTGTGGTGCTAGTAGATTAATTTCGTTAGCTGTGGACTGAGCTGTTTTCAGTCTACAAACTAAGCTAGGTTTACATAAACCAGGCTAAGTTAATCTAAACACCGAGAGCAGCTGCATATTTGTTGTAGACAATTCTTCTGTAGCCCACAGCAAGAAACCCAATAAGAGTAGCTCCCAAACTGCTAAACTATTCTTTTAAAAAATGTTCAGTAATGTAGGCTATTAAAATATCAATGATAGGCCTATACCTGTTATAAAACATTAATCAGCGTGGTGTGAAAAACATGATTAAGCCAGAAGTCTTAAGTCAGAAGTCGCAGCTAATGCTGGCTAACTTAATTCAAATCAGTTCAACCCAAATGTCGTTTTACAATGGCCCAATGTCCCTTCGGACGGTAACCCATGCCTTCCTTAAATCCGTATCAAATGGGAAACGATGAAAGGAAAGCGTCAGACTCGCGACGTTTGTACAACTTACAGCAGCAGATCCCAGAGTGATGACGTATGGAAGATGGCGACGCTGTGAATACGGTCAATGACTTGTGATCGTGACCCAGACCTTTGTGGGTATAAATGACACATAGCCCGATGGAGGAAATGGCTTAGGTTAGGGTTTCAGAGTGCCAGTTTCGATGTGATGATACTTTGACCTTTTCTAGCCGAGGCAGATGACTTTATCCTCACACAAAACCAGAATGAGTCACTTGAGTTCAGTAAGTTTAGTAAAAAAATTCCAGCTAATTTCTTCTTTTCACGTTGTGTAGGCTATATTGTGGTGTTGTTGTGTCCAGCAGTTACCAAGGAAGAGGCAAAGAGGCGAAAAACAGAAGTTTAACTGTGGTGTCTTACTAGCACAGACGGCAGCGAGCGAGACAGTTAGACTCACATGTAAAACAGATTGTACCACACGAGCACGCTGGCAATTTCTGCTCTTCACTTCCTTTCTCATATTGTTAGCATAGATGAGGCCTTCTAGACATGAACAGCTGCGGCCCTCAGCTTTCACTTCCCCTTTTATGAAACCACACATGTATCTCTTACCACAACAAGTTCCCCAAACGTGGCCTCTAATGCCCCCTGTACCTCCCCCATGCCAACACATGCACACATGCCCCTGCAGTAGACTCATATAGAAAACTCCTGCCACCAAGGTTCAGACAAAGCATGCCACTTTGTCTTTGTTAGTGAGGTCCATTGCAATGATTTTTCCCGACCTGTGAGCAGCGGAGAAAGGTTTTTGAAAGATTTTCTCTTTCTTTTTTTTTTTTTCAAAGGTGCAGATTTGTTTTTGAACATTTAAGGGTGGTGTCAGGAACTTTGACTTCCTGTGTTCAGGTCTCACAACGTTACGTTTGTCACCTTTGTATGCAGAGATGCACTCGCTACACAGCTAACCACAACATATATATATATATAATTTGGCACACTACTGGTGCCCTGGCGCCCAAAACGCTCTCTCTCTCTCTCCCTTTCTGCACTCACACACACACACACAGCCAGTCAAACAGAGCGACATTGCGTGACTGAGGCTTCACACCTCTCTTTCTCTCTTTCACTCAACGAAAGCATGAAAAAATCCCTCACCCACAGTAATGTGAGAAGTGTGTGTGTGTGCTAGCGTGTGTGTGTGTGTGTGTGCATGCACGCACATGGGAGTGGCAGCGTGTGTGCATGTGTTCACTGTCTGTCTGGGGCACAGACTGACTGTGCCCTTGTTTGGCCTCTGTCTTTGTCACCTACACACCTACTATATCTGCACACTCGCACATGCAGAAATAGAAAGAGGCCATGTGCCCTCTCGCACACTAACAGACGCTGTCGGTTTGGATCCAGCCAGTCAGTCAAATCAACAACGAAACGTCACACGCGTGCTGCGCTCGCAGGGGGTTTCATCTTCAGTTTGTATCTTCAAAGCCTTTTTGATGTACAGTCCAAATCTGCTCCTGCAAGTTCACACTACAGCCTCAAAAGTCTCGTTTTAATTTATGAATGAACTCATTGACACAAGCTCATCCTTGTCATTGTCTCTCACTGTCTCCTCTTGGGATTTTGGGCACAACGATGGGATGTGAAGGTGTGGGCCGCTAGAGGTGAACAATAGCACTTGGATGATCTCATTCCACTACTGTCAAGGAGAGAGTTTCTGGATGATTAGGGAATAAAACAAAACAAAACAAAAAAAAACTATATGTAACATGCAACAGAAGGTGTTCCCTTAAGCCTGTGTGTGCAGCCGCATGCCAAAAAAACATCCCATTCTCGTGATCCGTTGCACCTCTGCCCACGGGAGCTGAAAAGCTCAGTCTTGTGATGGGGAGACAGTGGCCAGGTGGCTAATTGAGCTGTTCCCAGGGCAGCCTGTGACAGCGTGCCACCCTGTGCCAAGGTGTTGGGGTTTCCCAGGGCTCAGTAATAGATGCTTTTAGTCCCCGTAACGTGTGTCCAATCGCCCTGCCCCGCTGGCAGAGAGCAGGCACACAGTACAGGACAAGCAGAGGACAGAGCGGTCACACTTATCACAGTGGAAAGATGTTGGGTCGAGTGAGCCTTTTGATAACGTCCTGGATGTGGATTCAAACACCTGACCATCACAGTTTGTATCAGTGAATGCTGAGTGTGCTTACATAAAAAAAGGGACTAAGATACATAGTATAATGCACTTTGATTTGTTTGGTTTCAAGTATACTGTGCTTCAGTGCAACATTATCTTAATCAGCTCTCCACTGTCTGTAGTTGCTACAGGGTATGATCTCTTCTCATGGTATGTATGAACATTGGCAGCCTGCTAACTCAGCATAAATGAAGGAAATGAAGGTCTCCTGCACATCCTGCACAAAAGAAAGTGTTTGGAGTGTAAATACAGGGCAACTAACACATATAATACCATACATTAACATACATTATTGTCTCACTTCATTCTTAAAGCAGATATCAGCGGAATATTTTTGTTAATATAAGTCCTAAATAGTCCTATTTTCCGTCAGCAATCACTTACATAGAGTGTTTCAGCCGTAACACGAGTCTCTCCGTCACTCTGCTCTGCTGTAAACCCAGGAGAAAACTTTCCTTGTGGGATACAAGTGTTATCCAATGAGGAGAGAGAACGGCATGAAGGGCTGTGTGTGCAGCCAAGGGATGCGTGTGAATTTGGTGACGTAGGGACGAGGATCCATGACGAGGGCGGGGGTCGCTAACTCATGGTGCGTTCAAGGCAACCCGTAACTCGTGTTTTTCCGTACCAGTTCGATCTGGTACGAGTTCACAGGTCGGAAAAACACGAGCAGCCGTTATAGTGCACTTTCACAGGCGACAGGTCGGAAAAACACGAGTTACAGGTTACCTGTAACGCTACAAAGTCGTAAGTCGTGACTTGAAGCCGTAACTTACGATTTCAAAAGCCTGCCTGGAACGCAGCATTAGCAAAAACGACCGGATCGCTGACGTATTCTTTAAATAACATAATTAACCAGCTGACCCACATTATGTCCAGAGCATTTAGCTACTGGTGAAAATGCCATCCATGTCAAATGGGGTTGGTATCAGGTAATATGAGGTCTCGTGTTGTTTGCTGTTGACACTGAAAAGGAGTGTACGTCAACTTAAGGTTACAGGAACAGACTGCTTTTTTACTCTTACTGGTCTGAAAGAGCCTAAATTTAATTTGCTGTTCATAACCAATCAGCCACAAGACTAATGAGATCAACCTCTGCTAATAAGGAAGAGACAGAGTCATATTGACCCACTAAACTAAGGTGGTGAACACGGTCAGCGCTACACCCACTTAACCTCAATGTGTTAGCATTGTTGGTGCGACACTGTTGCTGTCACTGAAATTAAATAATAAAGCCTTTTTCACTGGCATGTTTGTCGTTGGTGACATCTGTGTTACTGCAAAATGTGATTTTTTTCTTCATGGATTATTTTTTTTCTCGCAGACCTCTCATTCAAATAGCCATTTTGTACTCATTACCGAGCTGCATGTGAATAACAGCAGTGGGACTGTGTGACCAGTTGCACTGTAACTCATAGTGAGTGATCACAGAGATCTGTGCAGCTGACAGAAAACAGACCCGTGAGCTGCTCTTTGACCACGTCGGAGAGGACTCATCAAAAAGCTTGTTTTGCACATTCACATCATTTTCAGATGGCATGCGCTCGTCTGAGGAATGCTTTATTGTAGGCAGCGGGAAGCGAAAAGAAAAGGAGCGGAGATGTGTTTTTATTTACCCAAACACATTTTTTGGAGACGTGGTTTTTTAATATTTCTTCAGCTTCCATTCAGTTCCTGCAGCATTTTCACTGACGAGCGCAGCCGGCGCCACACGATCACTGGAAGCCTCATTCTCTAATGACATATGCTAAAAGTGCAAATAGACATTTGAAACATTCATATATCAAAACAGCAATTTCCTGTGTAGTTTCTGTGTGTGAGTGAGTCATTTTTTTTCTTCTTCTTTTTTTTTTCTTTTTTTTTTTGGGGGGGGGTGACAGGGTGGGGGTAAAGCTGGAGGGAGATTCGCCGGCTGTGAGGGATCAGTTTCAAGATTGTAAACATGGCTTAGGCCCTCTCCCCTTCCCTCCCGCTCCCCATCTCTGAAAAGTGCCTCTTTTGAAATGGTTGAGCCTATGGGTGTGCCCCCCCCACCCCGCCCCCCCCTTTTCCCCAACCCCTAAACATCCCACCCCCCTCCACCCTCCCCCCGCCTCCACCCCTCTTTTCCTCTTCGTGTTTCCTGTTGAGCTGGCTAGACTCCTTTGACAGATTTACAACTCTGGGGTCAAAGTTTTCCGACAGCAGCAGATAAATCTTACAACCCCCCTCCCACCCCCCCTTTACACACACACACACACACACACACCCTCCTTGCTTCTTCACCTGATAAAAAGACGCACACTCTGAACAGCCGCCCTGCACTGCACTGGCCCAACACAACAGCCCCCCCCCCCTCGACCCCCACCCACATCCTTTCATGTGTAACGTGCCTTTTTTTTTCTTTTTAAAGAAAAGGTCTGTGTCTGTGCACGTATGTGTGTGTGAACATGTGTGTGCAGACGGCTGCGTTTATGTGTTATGGAAGAGGTGTGTGCAAATGCCTTTGTGTGTGTGTGTGTGTGTGTGTGTGTGTGCACTGAAGGGTAAGTGCCTTTGCAGTTTTGTGGTTTGGAGGAAGAATGCAGGACATTGTTCTTCAACCATAGTTCTTCTTCTTCATGTTCATGTTTTTATTTTTCTGCAGGGTGGGGTGATGCTTCTTCTTTTCCCTCCATCTGATTTTCATGTTTTAATCCGAGTGTGAAACTGTGGATACGATGCTTTCCACTCCTCCCCTTCCTCATAAAGATAAGAAAAGCAGGAGTATGCTCCACCAACATGCCAATATTCTGTACCCCCCCCCTCTCCCCACCACCACCACCACCTCCTTCTCGCTCTCTCTCTCCCCTTTACACTCACTTGATCCCTCTCTTCTTTTCTCTCTCATCCCACCCACTGTAACATTCATTCCTCTTTATGCGCTTGTCTTTTATCGCTGTCTCTGTGTCAAACCTCTTCAGCTCTACTGGGGCCGACTGCTCAGAAACGGAGACGAGTATTGAGGGAGAGTCTAAAAACACATGCACACACACACACACACACACACACACATGCACACACAGGTCTCGGGGCCATGTCTCTCCCACTCTCTCCTTCTCCCACTCTTTTTGCTCTGTCTACTTCCTCTTTATCTGCTCTGATTTCTCTTCCAGGGTGGGAGGCGAGATGATCAGTATTCACGATCTCCAGCCACAGCACATAAAACATTGTTTTTTTTTCTGTTATACTAATAAAAAATCCTCATGTTACTTTTCTGCTGTTTGTCATTTGCCTTGTTGGGATGTCTAACCCCCCACCCCCTCTCTCTTTCACTCATCCCCCCTTCAGTGTACTATCTGATCCAGAAAGGAGCCATTGGTTCTGTCGTCCTATAGTGGTTGATCTGATGATGCGGGACAGGATGATGATGCGATTCTCAGGACGCTGACCTGGAGGGATCAGAATTAGATGAATAATGATGAGCAAAGAGGTACGTTTGCCTTGCCGTCATTATATAATAATTGCTTCGATTGTATTACTTTGTTGATATAAATACATTTCAGTGTAAGGGACCTCGCACAGATTTTATTTGTATTATTTTCTATATAGTAGCAGGCTGCACTGAAGCGTTCTGCAGCATAGAGACCTTGGCGCAGCCTTGGTCTGTTCTAGTATCTCTCACACTCAAGGCCTTGTGCAGCCCATGCTGTTTTATTGAGTAAGTGGAGAATGCGCTTGTTTTTTTTCTCCCCTTTGCTTGCGCTCCTTGTAAATCACCATTGATTTTCCTCTAATTTTAACCTTACAGTAATATCATATTCTTTATAGCCCGCAACAACAAACATACACCGATATATACACACACACGCATTCTTCCCATGGCGTTGGATCAATGGACATGATTGATCTGAGGGTCCGCTGGCAGCCAGTCCTGATCAATGTTAGCTTGGCTGATGGCCGCAGACCGTACATCACTGTCATTCACAGTGAGTGTCAAAATAAGTGTGAGTGAGTCTTCTGTTACTTCCATCACTTGTGATAGATAGTTGGGATTTTTATTTTTTTTTATCACGTCATATTCTATTTGGCTTCTGTATTCAGTAAAATGTCATTGCTGAGATGCAGATTAAGGTTAAAGGTGATGAAGATTATTCCATTGGGAATGTCTGCCTTTATTTGAAAGCAGGCAGTGACAGAGACAAGAGGGTCTGAGTTTAAGGATCACAACCTCCTCAGAGGTTGAGAAACACCCTCTAATCTTTGGGTTTATGCAATTATCAAACTGACAAAAGTTTCCTTCCTGTAAAGTCATCATTTTGGAGATACGAGATTCTCACCAGACATCAGATAAACCCCGTGTGAATGTGCCAATGTGAAAAAAACAACTACTAAACGTGCATGAGTCAACCCGGTCTTTAGTAAGAGCTATGAAGTTGGAACTAAAAAAGAGTGTAAACACTTTCATAGCTGAGACACACCCTGTCCACAGGTCATCCTGTTTTGCAAACTGCACACACACACACGCACGCACGCATGCACACACTATCAGATTCACAGGGAAGCGCATCAAA
Organism: Decapterus maruadsi; assembly: GCA_030347415.2. NCBI lineage: Eukaryota > Metazoa > Chordata > Actinopteri > Carangiformes > Carangidae > Decapterus > Decapterus maruadsi. The sequence continues at coordinate 13,869,633 of CM064888.1, forward strand.
TATTACAAAACATCACATGCCTTGTGAAACAACGCCGCGCGCTGCAGCGTTCGCTTTGTCAAGCAGTGACCTTGAATATTTAAAAGGCGCCTCGGCGGAGGAGGAGGCTTCTCCCCCCCGTGCTCTTCACACACCAGTGCGGTGGGAATGAGTGATATGATGGCAAGGGAGGAAGAGAAGAGGGCGACAGAGAGGAGGGTTAAAACAGATAAAGGAGAGGAAAGGAGGTGGGGAGAGGTCGTGATGGGTGGGAGGAGGAGGAGGAGGGAGTTGGAGTGGTACCATCTGACTCTCTCCAGGGAAATCTTATCATTGCGTAGTTGGGGGTGGTGACTTTCTACTGGAGCGAAAGATTGGGATGAACAGATCCGAAGTGGGGGTAGAAGGGGGCTTTAGGGGATTAACAAATGAACAAACCTGTTGTCCCCTCCTTTTTCTTCCTCTGCCTCTCTGTCCCATCATCCTTTTCTGCCAAATGGACATGCTCTATATCCGGCTAAGTCCCAACATAACCTCTCTGGAGTTTTTTATTGTCTGCGTGTCTTTTCACAAGACCTGTTATTGGATTACAGTTTGCTCCACAGACTCTCTCATGTTCTCATTCCTCTCTCTATCACCAGCCGTGCTTCGCGTTTTCTCCGTCTCTCCTAACCCCACTTCCACTCTGCCCTTCCCTCCCTCTCTGCGTTTGTTCTTGTCCTTAGGGATGGAGCAAAGAAGACAAAGAGAAAGAGAGCTAATGTGGCCGTTTGGTCCGGTTTTGTTAGTTTTGTTTTGTTTTTTTGAACTCCACGCACCTCGTGTCACTCCAGCGGTGCTATAGAAGCCGTAATATCAAGAGACAGGCACGGCTTTGCACTCTGACAGGCCCATGTCCTTAAAACAAGACAAGTGAGGAAGTGAGCGGCTGACAGGGAGACAGAAAAGGGAGGGGTACCGAGGGATGGGAAAGGACGGGGGGGGATGGGGGTGGTATCAAAAAATAATGAGATGTGTAGATGGAGGGGTGGTAGGTCAGGGGATGAGGGAGGAGAGGATAAAATCAAAAAACATGAAAAAAAAAAATAATAATAAAGAAATGACATCCAGCCTCCAAAAGCAGTGCCTTCATCTGCTCACCTCCTCCCTCCGGCAGCGCAGAGGTCGGCCGTTCCATGAGCGATCCAGTGACCTTTCAGAGCAAAACTTTGATGTTAACTTTGCATGATTTGTCCGGCTGCTCCCGAAAAGAGAGAGAGGGAGACAGAGCGAGAGACATAGAATAGGAAGCGAGAGACAGAGAGCATGGTCTGTATTCCTGAAACTAGGCCAGTCACTGTCTAGAAATGTGGACTCATGTTCCCGTTTCCAGCCATTCCCCGGAGGAGCTAGCCTGCCTGCCGTCTGCCTGCCTGCCTGCCTGCTCGGCCAGTTCTCTGTCTGCCGTTTTCTCCTGTTAGCGCATGACTGACAAATTGACAGAATATCAATGAGTTAATAATTCACTGTGATATATTTTAAAAGGATAAGTCTGGTGATATGTGTATACCTACCATTTAAAGCAATAAGTCCCAAACCAGCTGTTAACTGACCCTTCCGGTCAGCGTTGCTTGTGCTGACACTTAAAGAAATTGCATTACCATGAACACACATTACGTATGTGTCATCACACTTTTGATTCAATGCCATGTATGTCGCTTAAATCCTGTAAAAATGTATTATTTACACCTGTTTGAGTGACATTTGCTCAAACGACCATATCCAGCTGTTTTAGATACTCGGCTTTTTAAAAAAACACACATTTGTGACCTGGTTTTGAAGCGTGACAAACCAATGTTTTGTTTTTGGTCATTTGTGGAATTTGTCGACATTGAGATGAAATTATCAAATTAGAATTCCAGATATTTGCTGGTTGGATTTTCTGTGGCATGTTTTCACTTTTGAATATAATTGAGCTGAATATTTTTGGTTTTCTTGGCTCAAGCAGCAATTTGAGGAAGTCACTGGGCTGTAGGAATTTATGATGGGTGATTTTATGACTATTTTCAAACATTTTATAGATTGAATAATGATTGGCAGGTTATGACGCTAAGAATAATAAAAATCTTTTGTTGTGTTGCACATGTTGTGGCTGACAAGTGCAAACGCTCCGCAGCTGCCCGGCACACTTCTTTTAGGAGAAACAAGCTGCACATTCAGTAAAGATTCAGAAACTATATGAAAATATAACGACAGTGTAACGTGCTGCAGCAATCCAAAACAAATACATTAACAGCAAAGGCGCTGCAAATACAGAAATAATGCAAACAAAAAAAGAAAGAAAGACGCAAAACCGCCCCAGACAAACCATGAAAGCAAATGCAGCTGAGACAACACAAAGGAAGTGTGTATTTGTTGTGTATTATTTAGGCGTGTTGTTTTCTTTGCAGCACGTTTCCATTGTTGTTTATTTATTTTTTGCGTATGTGTTTTAAACCTGTGTCGATTCTGAATCCGACGCTTTCTTTTCACGTTTGGGGCCGTTGCCGTTCATTTGCCCTTGTCAAGACAAAAAAGAAAAAAACCCGCTAGATTCTGGTTTCTGGTAAACAACAACAACAGCTAAAGTATTGCGTTGCATTGCCATGAGTTGTGTTGCATATTTTATTGAGTTACACACAGTCTGCTCGTGTTCCCTCGCTTTGTTACATCGCTGCAGCTGTTTGTCCTCTGTCCTGGTGCAACAATAAGCTCAGAAACACAATAACACACAGGTATCTGCTCAACTCCAGCTCCAGGGCCTTTACCTATACCTACTTGTAGAGAGTGCAGACACAGTACCACGGAGCACCTGGACTCATGGACTACATCACTGCCTCTCTGATGCAGTTTTAACAATAAAAGCTTAATAAAGTTCCCAACATTAACCTTTATTACAGGGCTATTGCATGGAATTTCATTAGATTGTGCAGGTGCTCGTTTCCATCCATTATATAACTTATTATAGTTCTGGCAAGGCCTTTTTTCTTGTTTGAGAATAAAACATTTATTTTATGAGGGGGCGGGGTTGGGCATCAAGTGAGTTGCATGAAATGAGACAAAAGAGATGCAGAGCCGCAGAATAAAGTCAGACCAATTCTCTACCCACCAGTAGATCAAAAGGTCGGGACCTTTGGGGGCTGTGGCTTCTTTCATAAGCCCAAATGCTGCTACCAGACCTCTTACATCATCGTTCATCTGTAAAGTTGGCATACAGCGGGGACAGGGAGCTGTGTGAAGGGAGGGTCCGAGCGCGGACATAAAAGCCTTGTGTTGACATCTGCCGGCCCACCTATGCCCGCTCCGCCTGGCAGTGCCAGCCCATTAGCATCATGTAGCGCCTGGCGCTAATCCAGCCAGGACAGTGCGACCTTAATCTCTGTGCCTGTCACTGAGCTCCTTGCACATCTGGCTATCTCATGGATGCAGCGGTCAACGCCCGCCTCCTGCGGCGAGCCTCACTGTTCTTACAACCTTATCCCCCGCACCACTATAGGTTAACCCTTATTAAACAGTACTACCTAATCAGCTCGGGCATAATGAGTGGCTCAGACTTGTGGCGGATTAACATGGACTCACGGCACTGTTCCAACCTGATAATACACTCCTCTTCTGCCCATCACACCATCTGGGTGTTTATGCATCATCTGATCATCTCAGCATTCATCAATTTTTCACACACGTTGACACTCTTTGTCGCTCTGTGGTCATTACATATTACACTTGGGGCCAGTCTGCCTACGTCCAGCAAATTGCACTGCCAGTAACCTCACTGTGCAGTCCACTTTCAACTACTGTTGAAAGTGCTGTTCTCTGCTATGAAACTATAATGCTGGACAGACGTTCTGAGGATTCAGCCGGATTTTAGCCCCAAATCTGTCTCCGCCGATTAATTTTTGGAATCTGGTCGAAAATTCGGCCAGGTTGTTTGGATTTACATCATGTCAGCGGTTTTGTTTGACATGTCTTGTCTGAGTCACCACATGGCCGTTGTCAAAACTTTGCCATACGCTGTATTGAGCTGTATTTGGTGCTCAGTTGGTGCACCTGTTTTACATTTTATTACGCTTTCTTGGGCTTTTGATACTGTAACTTATTTTTTTAATACTGTCTGTCACAGGATTGTACTATTTCTTTGTTTTGGTTCGATATTGTTCTATTTTCGTCTTAATTTTATCTTATCTGTATGAGCACCATTGGACTTTTAGAAAGGTGCTGTGTAGATAAAATTTATTAAAACTCTACTAGTGCAGCTCCATTCTATTTTTGTCTTCTTCTCGCTGTCTATTGTACGGTGGACGTGAGGATCAACACAGCAGCATCTTAACAGACACAACACAAACAACATGTTCATCAGTTTAACGAGAAAAAGCACTGCAGATTTAGTTGTGTTGCGAGTATCTGCGGTCCATGTGTCGTCAAACCGATGAAGATGGCTCCTCATCTCGGCCGATCGTGCGACCCGCTCGCTGTGAGCAGAGAAGTCACAGGTTCTTTCCTGTGCAGCAAGGCTGATTAAAAAGTGTGGTGTGAGTTAACATATCTTACACAGCTTTAGGAAATTAACTGTCAGCACAGGGGACATTTTCATTTAGAAGCTAATTAAGATTATTGCAGCCTACAGTGGTTTCCTGCCACTTTTGGGTGCTTCATATTGATACGTCTGAGGAAGAATTGGAGCTGAAACGTCACAGTGCTTTGCATATTTATGTAGTAAATGTGTGAATTCGCTTGAAAAGTAAGAAGCTGCAGACAAGAACCTATAGCTATACTTCCTCTTCCCTTCACCCGTCGTAGACATGCAGACAAAACCGCACCGCTGTGGCACAGACAACAGGAAAAAGCAGTTGGTGTTTTTGTGAATTAAAGTGTATTAACAGCAGTAATACATTTGTGCATGATGTGAAAAACAAAACCCAAAAAGGACAGGGGTTAAACGGGCTGAACAAATCAACAAATGTTTATGTATATAGATTATATTTGACAGTTTATTTACATTTGATGCCATCTTCCATCCATTTTCTGAACAAATCACAGGCTACTACAACAAAGCATCAAACAGTATCAGTATCTGCACAGCCATCAGGATATTGACTGAAATATGTTCTGTCACTGACACCTACTGCGTTTAAAAGCCTGTCCTTGGAGCCAGAGTATGTAGCTGTGCAACAATACCACACACACCGCGGCTCTCCTCTTGACGCTCTTGTTGTGTTTATTGTTATTCCTTGCAGTGGGAGATCAAGGAAAAGGAGTTCTCCTTCTCCGCCTCATTTGGATCAGATCAGCAGCAGGTTCCTGGTGGATCATGGCGGTTTTAGGGGTGGGGTGCGGCGTCTGGGGGGGCATTTGAGGATTACGGTCACTCCTCACTGCCCTGTTTCTGTCGGCCTCGTGTGTGGCCGCACTTGCATGTGCAGCCTTTGGGGAAAAAGCAGGAGGAGAGTCACAGATGAGCAATGTCTGATCTTGACTTATCATTATATGTGGGAATCGTTTCCCATTTTGTCTGCATGCGATGACTCACAGTGACCGTGAGTCAGAGTTTTAATATAGAAACTGAAACTAGTGGCTGGTGGATGTCTGTGTTCATGCATTAATATAATCATCTCCAAATAAAAATGTAAAAGTGGCTCCACAGCTGCGGCAGCGCTACACCCGACATCCATCGCTAATGATCAGCAATTTAGCACCAAAGTGTTGTTTTTCAACTAGAGGAAGTGTGAGTGAGGGCGTTGAAAGTACATGATGTGATAAAATCTTCATTTATATTCTTTTGATCTAAAAAACAAAACAAAACATGGTCCTACTGTGTTCTCATCATAGAATCAGAGTTATTAGATGTTGCTCATCACAATGACAACCCATTTATGAGATCAGTCTGGGTACTTCTTTTACACTTCCGAGCTGAACTCTGTGCTTGATTTCCACGGCTTGTGCAGCGAGTCATCAAGGACACATTAGCGTAATGGTGACTTTCACAGGAAACCCAAAAGAGATGGAGCTAAAGATTTGGGTGGTGATAAAAACCTAAACCACAAACTTCCGTCGCCAAGCTCATGTTGTTTTTCTCTTTTACAAAGAAAAACACACTCCATGCCCAGATTGGCAGCTGAATACAAGTTCTTACTTCTCTCACCAGCTCCTTTCGATTTTTTTTGAGACCTATATTAAACAAATAATAGCTTGCTTCAAAAGTGGACTCCTGTGAACCAGCTCAGAGTGTGCTTTAAAAAAAACAACCTTTATTTACTCTCCAGTAGAGTTTACTTTACATTTGCTGCCTCCTGCTCAGCCATGCATTGCACCTCACCTCTCATCACTTCCAGGTTTTCCTATGTTGTTTCCCCTGTTTTTGTCACAGCATGACATAGCAATCAATAAGCAATTAAAAAAGGCAACAGGGCACAGGGATTACACTGCTTACTTAGTTCCACTGTATGTTTTTGCCTTCGCAGGGATATTGTGCAGTATGTGCGCGCAGACAGTGTGCTGTCTGAAATAAAAACAAACTCAGAGATTATTTACACACAGATTCATTATTTATACAACCTCGCCACGCTGTCTTTGGCTTTTGTACCTGGTGCTGTATGGGAGTGTTTTTGTGGTGTTTAACATTTATCTGGCAACGTCTTTTGGATCGCATTTAAAGCTGCGGCTTGTGCACAATCTTAAAGGAGGACAGGACGAGGCAGCTCAAGGTCAGACGACGCTCGGCCGTAAGCTTAACCAGGAAGAGGTGTTGAAACCACCCATCCTGTGCAAAAGGAGTAGCTGCTGTCGGTTTACAAGGAATTCACACACAGTCACTCCGCCGATGTCCCGCTGTCACTCAGCGCCGCAGTGACCTGGAGGGCCCTTACAACATTATCTGACAGAGTCGCACTGCGCTACATGACACGACCACTCATCCACCCATTACAGCCTTGCTCACTGTGGCATACCCACGCACGAAGCCGGCGACTGTATCGGTGTGGCTTGATGGTTCCTATCTGCTGGCTTGTTGGGAACACGAACCTTCTCCTTTCCTCACCTGCATCTTGTGTGTTTTTGTGCACAAGGTGTGTTGACGTGTGCACGCTGTTTTTTTTTATCACAGTCCTGACACCTTATTCCATAGTTTTCTTTTTTTTTGACCCAGATAGATAGCCAGCCAGGGCAGATGTCTCCCATCAGCCGTGTCCAGTCCACCCTCAACACCTCTGGTATGACAGGTATGAGGGTGAAGGTGTGCGTGTGAGGTGAATATGTTTGTAAGTTGTAGGAGGAAGGCAGAGTGTTCATGTGTGTTTCCTGTGACAATGTGCGCACATGCGTGTTTGTGTCTACATTTTCCTACAGTAAAAGTGAGCAGCTCTCTTGCTGCATGTGTGTGGTACAAGCCAGGAAAAAGTATGAGCATGGTATGTTTTGTATTAATTCAATGGATGGAAAGAAAAAACCTGCATTGAAGTCCAGAAACTTCAACTTCTCCCATTTTTCTGCCTCTCTACCTCCTCTACCCTCCATTCTCTAACACTCTTCGCTTTTTACAGGCTGCCATTTCCACTAAATTAGTGCCCAGGGTTTTAATTGCAGTTTATGAAGCTCATTTATTGGCGCAAGAGTCTGTGTTTGTGTGATCTGGCATCCAGCGAGGCAGGCCAGTCCTCTCCAAGCCTCCCTGTGGTTTTGCATTTCTTTTTTTTTTTCTCTCCTCTGTTGTCCCCCCCTCCCCCCTCCCCCCTTTGCTTTCTTTTTAACACCAGAATGTTGCTGGGCTTAACCGTACATGCTGCTGTTTTTATAGAGAATTAGCACTTCTCTACCCAGCACTGGCTGTGTGGCTCCACACTGGAAGTGTTGCCTTTAAATCAGCCCTCCCCTTTAAAACCGCACAGGCACGTGCCAAGAGCCACACATTTAGCATGCAGAGGCTAGCATTTCTTATGACTTTAATCAAAGCAACGAGAGCATTGACTCATGTTATGATAGCAAAGCATGACACGCAATAAATGTAGTACGTCCTTTTTGATGGGTATACATGCAGTAGGTTATGGAGCCGGTGATCCTTGCAGGAGAAGCGGACATTGTTGTCATGACCCATGACGATCTCACTTTCTCCAAATTTCTTTTTCACTCTCGCTTTCTCCTCTCCTCCACATCATCCCCTTCGTGGCATTCCAGTGACACCCTGGAGGCTAATTAAGCCTTAATTACATTTGTTGGAATTGATTTGTGATTTAGTCTTTCCTCTGTTGTTCCAGCTCATTGGCCCCCATAGAAATGTCATTAATGCACCATTATTTTCACGGGCGGTCTAATTAAAGGGACATACTCTCTGGGTTTCCTCTGATGAGATGCTGGGAAGGGGAACATGTTGGCGACTGGCACCCCGATGATCCGAAATGGAGGACGCAGCAGGAGGGAGAGGGTGTAACATAACCTTATGTGTGGGTATAAAGGCGCTGCACAGGCGGAGGCTGCCAGGTGGTTTGTTCGGGAGGGTTGTCTCGATCATGTTGAGTTACATGACGCTATCAAATCACTGGTTTATTAGGCTTAGATGCTTAGGACTTGAAGATATTGGGTTTTATTTTTGAAAGTTTCGTTGATAGCTCCTCCAGCTTTGAGAACATTTTGAGAAATAGGCTGATTATTCCAAGCCAGATGAAAAGTTCAGTGCCACGTGTAAATATGAAACAAACAAGCAAAGTGTGTTCAAAGGTTAACTTTAAAGCTGGATTAGCCAGGCTGGCTGTTTCCCTCTGTTTCCAGCCTTTATGCTGAGCTAAGCCAAATGACTTCCCGCTACTTAATGCTCAGACATGACAGTATCAATTCATGAAAGACTTTTTTTTTTTTCCAAAGAAGTTGCACTATATCTTGAAGATAACTCCTGACCTTGGAGTCACAGTAATTGTGATCTCAGTATTTGACCTTAAGAACTCTGTGTTGAATCTTCTAGATAACAAGAAAAGCGGATATTTGATGGGAAGAGGTGGAAATGAAAGACACACAAATATGACCCTATCGCACATTTAGCCTAATCCCCCCCTGGATATGATCCCAGTCCTCAGAAACTGGCCCTCGGTCTGTAATGGGCGACTTGAGTAACAGAGCATCAGTCCACTTGCAACACATACGGATAAGGAGGCATAAGTAGCAAGTATGCTTGATTCCCTTTCAGAAATAAAAAGCAGAATTTGGAGTTGGCAGTTGTTTGTGCTTCTTTTAAAACACTGGTCTTTCCTTAGGGAGGCTTGTGGGAGGGAGGGAGACAAAAAAAAAAGGGAGAGGGGGTTTTGCGGTGCATTCACATGTGGAAGCTCAAAGCAGTAACAATCTTTCCCAGCCTGCTCTGGCCTCATATGGCCTATGGTATCCTGCAGCAACAGTATTCTCTATCTATCTGCTCCTCTCCTCTTTCCTTGCTTGCTCACCAACTCGCATTTGGACTGACTGCCAGTCTCCTCTGCCCTCAATATTACCGCACTTCTATCAGTTGTCTGCATGTACCCTTTCTGTCTGTTATGATTGTGTATAATGAGACTCAGTCCAAAATGCTGGCTGGCCGGCCGACGGGCGTGTCGGACAACTGCTTCACAGTTGGCTAGGCTGGTGAGAGAGAGCGCGAGCGAGAGAGAGAGAGGGGAAAATGTAGAGGGAAGGAGAGGGAGAGAGAAAGAAAGAGACTAAAAGGCGGAGGGAGGGAACGACAGAGTTGGAGATAGAGAGGGAGACCAGGGAATGGGGTCACTTGAGTTTGTTGCTCATAGGATATCAAGCGGCTCGCTCTCCCCACCCCGTAGCCTGGCTCTTCTGTTACCTCCCTCCCTATCTCATCAGAACTGCCATCTTTGGAAAGGGTTACTACAACAGCATCCTTCATAAACCAATTGTACCTTGTAAACAATGATGATGAAATCCAAGTAAAGCGTTAAGAAAGCTTGACTCCTGTTTTTCTTTCATATGGCACTGGCAGAGCCGTGAGAGACGTTGCTGATACGCGGGACATGTTCTGCGTTGTTACAGGTTGCTTTGCAGTGGAAGAAAAGCCAAGAAAACAGTGTGTTGAGCAATGCAGAGGGAAGTTAACCGTGTCAGGAATATGAATTGTCCCTCATAAAGGTGTTTTTCTTATCTTTGTCAGGTCCCTGCGATTGCTGAGTCATCTGGAAAAAGCAGTGTTCTCACATTCTTTATTCTTGGGTAATGCAGCATAAGAGGGACTTCCATTTTTAGCTTTACGGCAAATTACATTAAGCCACAGTTCAGTGAGCCCTAATGCTTTGAAAGTAACAAAAATCGACGGAGAGGGATAAAAGTTTTTTGATACTGCTCAGACTTTCTCCCGGCACAGGCCGCCTTTATACCTCCTCCCTGCCGCTGAGCGGGAAAAGAATGGGTTAAACCTGTCTGCGGCCCACATCTGGGAATCATTTGAAACATTCCACAAGGCTTACCACATGTTTTCAGATGGACTAAATCCTGCAAAAGGCTCGGCTGTCAGAGGTTTGAAAAATCATCTTTTTTTTTTTTTTTCGCCAGGAGGGGAAAAAATGAGAAAGAGAAAATTAAACTGTATAATGGGTTTTCTCTCTCGCAGGTGAGATTAGGTATAGGGATATGGGTGGGTTTGAAGGGGCTGCCCCTGTGTGTGGCTGCAGCAGTGGTGGTGCTGCTGCTGTGTGTGTGTGTGTGTGTGTGTGTGTGTGTAGGAATGTGTGTTTCTGTGCTGTCCTGCATGTTGGTGGCATGTTATTCAAATGTGTTCTGAGTGAAAGCTCTTCCTTAACAGCCATTTGCAGTTCAAAGGAGGCTTTGGGGCTCGGCTAACTGTTTCCATGCGACTGATACGATCTCATCGGCGCTCGCTTTCTTCCCCTCTTTGCTTATTTCTTCTTTATTCTTCATGACCTTGCACCATAAAGTGAACCGACAAGAGTGGTTATGTAGCTTTTCAGCAGACCAATGGCCCATTCTGCTTGGCTACTTGTCGAGTATAGCGACACCTTGAACACTAGTATGTTTTGATATTGTAATCTTGTGGCAACATACTGCGTGCAGAAAGGCTCTATTATCAAGACCAATGGTGTAGCCTTCCACCTTAGTGTGACGAGTGACTCCTCAATTATTTCACTCTATGGTTAACAAGCTTCTATAGGAAAGCTGCAGAGTGCACAATGAATAGTTGGTTGCTGGGAGTAACAGCATAAGGCAGCAGCAGCAGCAGACCGGACGAATTAAAGTCGAAGAACTCTACAGATAGCGGTCGACCACTACAGCACCTTCATGATTGTCCTTGCACCATGGTTGCAGATCATCTCCAAATGCATACCCAAGAAAGGCTGCTACACTGCTGGTCTGTCTGACGTCAGGCCCCAGGGCTCTCATGTTGCCCTGGTGCATTAGGTGCCCCGCTGTAATCGTCCACTGACATTTGGGGAACAGGAAATGTTTCTTTTGGGTGTGAGTGACACCCTACGCAGAGGAGGGGGCCCCCCTCGTCTCTGCCACCCTCCTTTTTTTCTGTGAACCAGGCTGTGACATGTGGTATGTGGCCCCATGCTGGGGGTGAAAGCATTCATCAGGCTGGCTAATGTTACAACACTTTGGAAATAGCACCGGACTTTCACGCTGGACAGTAAATAGGCACCCAGCGTTTAGAGGCGGACACTGAGCACCTGCTGAGGGGCTCACCAGATGCCTTGTCAAATGAAACGTGAGAAAGACACAGTCCTGTAACAATTACCATCTACACTGAGCAAAAATATATAGAACGCAACACTTTTGTTTTTGCTCCCATTTTTCACGAGCTGAACTCAAACATCTATAATGTTTCCTATGTACACAAAAGACTATTTCTCTCAAATATTGTTCACAAATCTGTCTGCTTTCCATCCACCACACAGGTGTGGCATATCAAGATGCTGATTAGACAGCATGAATATTGCACAGGTGTTCCTTAGGCTGGCCACAATAAAAGGCCACTCTAAAATGTGCAGTTTACTGTACTGGGGGGTCAGAAAACCAGTCAGCATCTGGTGTGACCACCATTTGCCTCACGCAGGGTAACACATCTCCTTCGCATAGAGTTGATCAGGTTGTTGATTGTGGCCTGTGGAGTGTTGGTCCACTCCTCTTCAATGGCTGTGCGAAGTTGCTGGATATTGGCAGGAGCTGAAACACGTTGCCCTTATACGCCGAGCCAGAGCATCCCAAACATGCTCAATGGGTGACATGTCCGGCGAGTATGCTGGCAATGCAAGAACTGGGATGTTTTCAGCTTCCAGGAAATGTGTGCAGATCCTGTACAGTGAAGAGAACACCTCTCCAAAGTGCCAGACGCCATCGAATGTGAGAATTTGCCCACTGAAGTCGGTTACAATGACGATGAGAATGAAGATGAGCTTCCCTGAGACGGTTTCTGACTGTCTGTGCAGAAATTCTGGATGTGGGCTACTGCCAAATTCTCTGAAACGCCTTTGGAGACGGCTTATGGTGAAGAAATGAGCATTCAATTAACAGGCAACAGCTCTGGTGGACATTCCTGTCAGCACGCTACCTCAAAACTTGCGACATCTGTGGCATTGTGCTGTGATAAAACTGCACATTTTAGAGTGGCCTTTTATTGTGGCCAGCCTAATGCACACCTGTGCAATAATCATGCTGTCTAATCAGCATCTTGATATGCCACACCTGTGAGGTGGATGGATTATCGAGGTGAAGGAGAAGATTTGTGAACAATATTTGAGAGAAACAGGTCTTTTGTGTACATCGTTTTAGATCTTTGAGTTCAGGTCATGAAAAATGGGAGCAAAAACAAAAGTGTTGCGTTTATATTTTGCTCAGTGTATTTTATGTTGTGGGTTTCATATAAATTAGGCAGTCCTGTATCTGTATGGTGTAGGTAGCTATAGCCTGTACTTAGATTAGCTCAGACTGGGAATAGAACAGAAAGAACAGACTAGCACATAGCCATCTGTAAAACTAAAACTTTGTATGTCTACACTTTGAAATAATATATGAAATAAACAAGACATCATGTGCTAATCTGTTTATTTAGTTAGAGAGTTTTAGTTCTACTGGTGGCCGAATTTTATTAGCCCTGGAAAGAGCCAGACCAGCTGTTTACACCTGTTTCCAATCTTTATGCTAAGCTACGCTAACCAGCTGGCAAACAGAAAGGAGAGAAGTATTGATTTTTCCAGCAGGAATGTGAACAACTGTATTTCTTAAAGTGATTCTACTGAAACAAAACAGTCTGTATTTTTGACAGCATCCCATTGTGTATACTTACTGGGTCACAAGCTGTGAGCATTTCAACCAAAGTGTGATTATTTTCCATTTTTCTATTTCATTAAAGTAAAATGGTCCAACTATTCATAATAAAAAAGAAAAAAAGCCCTTTTATTTGTATTGCACTTAATCACAACATAAGTTAGGGCATTTTATATAAAGCAGATCAGGACTGCACTATTTTAACAGAGACCCATGAGACCCAACAATTCCCATATGAAACATGAATATTTGCATTCACTAAGATAACCTGTAAGGACCTCTTTATATTTATAATCAGACCATTTAAGGGATCCTGATCCTCTGGTTTGGAGAAGCAGAAATAATGGATCTAAACAGAGACGATAATCAGAAGTAAAAAATGTAGGTACTCAAAAACATTCAGACATACACTAACCTCCATCCAGGCCAACGCAACTAGCATATGATCCAATGTCCAATCTCTCCACCAAGCAGAGCAAATAGCAGTTTTTGTACAACTTCCTAAAAAACACAAACAAAAATGAGTGATAAACATATTATTTATATACTCTACTTTACGCTTGTTGCTGCCTCCAAGTCCTGAAAATGTCGAAGGCGGCGTTAAATATGTTGGATTTTGAATGGGTGTCTGTACACAAAGGGTGTCTGTACAGTATCCAGACACAAAGCTAATTCATGTGTCTCACAAGGCTCTGCATTAGCACGCCTGACATACATGGAGACTATGTAAATCATCATATGGAGCATGCATCACATGGCTTTTCACCATGCCGGACATGTCCTCATGACTGTACAGTACACGCTGAAATGCTGTCTATATCTGTCTCTCGGAGTAGAGGGGGAGCAACATGAGACTGGAAACCCATTAAGATTCAACTCCAGTAACTTCCAGTGTAAACCTGGCTACAAGTGGAGGATGCAGCTGGGCTGAGGAGACCCCAGAGGCCTTACTATCCAACCTAGAGATATGTAGAGGAAACCCAACGCTACACAATACAAATCCCCACACTGAAGCTGAGTAAACGAGAGCGAGCTTACACAGTCTACATGAAGTCAAGTAGACTGTCATGTGTCGGGCCCCAATTCCACCTGTCAGAGGTCGGTGAAATAAGACAGCTCCATCTCTCCAACCATTCTGTTATGACAGCAGCTATTTCCACCACTACATGCTTTTAGCATTTGACAACTCCCTCAGTCCATGGTTACTTGCATGCACGCCGTCTTCCCCTCCCAACTAGCACTGCATTCCTCACTTGTGTGGTGATGTGTGACAACTGACACAGCTTAGTGCCACTCACACCTTTTGTATAAGAAAGCCTTGAAGGCAGCAGGGGAAACAAGGAGGATACTGTCGCTCGCACTCTCTCTGAAGCTGTGTCAGTGCTCCCAGGAAAAGATGAAAAGCAACTGAGGAGGTAACGTGGAGGCAAAGTGTGTCACTAGCTGTCTCGTGGCCTTTTGTCCAATCATATGGGACAAGAGGTTTCACATCTACCACCTGTCACAAAACTTTGCTTTCTGGGGCGGAAAGCTATTGAGTGAAGCTGTTATATCTGAGAGACAGGAGAGAATCTGAGCCTTCCCTCAGCAAACAAATCCCTTGCACGCAAACACGCCTGCATTTCTTTGCACCCACAGCTGTATGACACTCACACCACACATACACTCACTTGAGTAGCTACATGGGGATATTGGGCTGCACATAACACCTATTTGATTATTGATCAATTAATCTTTTATGTTAAAACACAACAACAGTTATTTGCATTGTCAATAAACTTCAAACTCCAATCACAAGTTAACAGCAATTTTCAAGTCCATACACAGCAATCATAAAAAAAAATAAAAATACAAAACTGGGCATGTACTATTTTATTTTATTCATTTATTTTTTATTGTACAGTTTACTATGATCCATTCTTAGGAAGGCTAATTCTTATATGCATTCTCCACAAATAAAAAAAATCACATATGTGACATCATCACAAAAAAACACCATTGTCAAAAAGGTGTAGGCTAGAACAGAACAGTAGGTTTTACAATGTGCAATGTAAAAATGAAACACAGAGTCAGTGAGCACTTTGGTGGCGGTTTAAGCTGAAGAAGCTGGTTGCCCAAATGCAGTGTGACAAAAGGGTAGAGTACAGTCTTTGATGGGAGACATTTTAGAGGCTCTAATGGTGTTCTCAGCAGGATGGGGAGGCACAGTCACGCAACGGAGGAGGGGCCAGATTGTTTAAAATTTCATACATATTTGAAATCTACAAAAACAGGTTCTGATACTGAGACTGATGAGGCTGAGTTGGCGGTCTTTTTCCACTTGACAAAAAAAAAGGGAAAGGACTGTGAGGAAATCTAGATTTTCTAGGCTATATGGCATCTGTCTGTAAAGCTAATGTAAATGTAATGTAATGTAAAAGAAATTCAGCTGCTGAAATATGTAATTGGGAGTTGGGATATTGCTGTGAGATAAAAAAAAAACTGTGTAGCATAGATCTACTTATCTCTAAGTCCAGTGTATGATTAAATGTATAATGAATGCATGATTACTCTTAAAACCTCCCTCTTATTCTTTGCAAAAATAAAATGTAAAAGGATTAGTTTTCATCCGTGTACTGGCAAAATTCCACGTATTGTGAGGCTTCGTTAAAATTTGTATTTATTTGTTCCCTTAAAAATATCCATGTTACATAAGCCCACATTCAATGGAGACATCAGTGAATGTAACCTCACATCCAAAGGTTAACTATTGTTGTTCTTTGGCAACAAGAAAGATCTGTATTTGGCTGCAGGACAAAGAACAGAAAAGGGAGTTTGGTGCATTTTATTGCGGTTGAGAAAAAAAAAAGCTGAAATTATGAGATATACTTAAGGAGAAAAAAAAGTAAAAGAAAGAAGCAAATGCCATTGCAGGAATGCTGTACTTCTCATGTTGCCTCGCATCATTTCAGCAGAGCAGAGAGCACATCTGGAGAGAGCAGGACATCCACTTTTGAGGACTGGCCCCCATAAAAGGAGAGGGGCGGGGCCTGGGCTGGTGTTGAATTTCACAGCCAGAGAACGTGACTGCCATGGTTGCCTCTGCGCGAGCCGTGCCAAACTTGCCTGCTCTGTGAAAGCGGCTTGCCGCCTCTTACCTACGGTTTGTCCGGGTAAGAGGGGGCCTAATTTAACTGTGCGCTCGTTTTTAAGAGCCAAAGCGTTTTTTGGAGATTTGAGAGTCGGCAGAAGAAAAAAAAACTTTGAAAAGAGTAGCTATCACTGCGGAGAAATAACAGCTGCGCGGCTGAACTTCCACCAGCAGGGAGAGAAGAAGAAGAAGAAGAGGGGGAGAACTTCCAGCGGCAGCCCGAGGGGACCGGGAGGAGGAGTCAACAGGTCCCAGGTATTACCATCCACTTGTCATTGACAGCTTGTCAACATTTGACAGCATGCCTCCGTGTCTCGGTCTCCGTAGTCAGTCGGTGGTGGTGGGGGTGCAGGTCAGCCGGGTACCTTCCCTAAACCGTAGCAGCCCCTTTCACCTGAAGGATTTTGAATGCGTCATGCAGCTTGTCCACGGTTATGATGTGCACGAGTGTTACAGGTTTTTATTATCGCTGTCAGAAACTGTCCGAATAACCCGAGTCCGAAACTCCTGTCAAGTTGGTCATACACGACCACTTAAGCACCCGGTCGCATTGCAAAAAAAAAAGAAAAGAAAAAGAAAAGAAGACACCGGCTAATCTTCTTCGTCCAGGCGACATTATATCCAATGGATGCGACGTGTGTTGGGGCAGCTAGCATGCGAAGCTAACAGCTCGTCTGCTCCTCGGCGGAGCTTGTACAGACACTGGGACAAATGAGAGCGCTGACAGCTCCCCTGGGTCAATTAGCTAAACCAGCCTGCTAACCACTGAGCCCGCTGTCTGCGAAAAGTGCCGATATATGGAGTCAAAAACATGCAACGTGTGTGTGTATGTGCCCGACAAGAGCTAGTTTGTTTTTGCACAATCAGGACAACGGAATGTGGAGAAATGTTTTTTTTTCTTCCCCTCCTTCTTTTTCTTTTTCTTTATCCACACCGTGCATTTGCAAATTTTGGTGCCAGTGCTGTTTGACTGAGGGCTACTTTGGGTTTGAGGTGAACTTTGCTCGAGTGCATCATTTACTTTGTTGATACGGATCATATCAGGAGCCCACTTCCTCTCCTCGGTGTGGCTGGAGGTGGATGAACAGGCACAAGCTCACACTGGGGCAAAACCACAGCCCGCATTCTTCAGATGTGCTCTAATAAAGAGCTGGAAACTTGATGACCCGACACACACACACGCACACACATAGACGCATACACATTCTTGTGACGCATAAACAACAGAAATGAAGAACTACAAATTGACAGACATCTCAACCAATTTGTTAACACCCCTGATTAACCCCTGTCAAGATAATGTGCCAATTTGAGGTGTCTGGATCTCAGCAAATTAAATGTCAGGACTGTGTTATAGCATTTCAGTTACATACCCTGCAGCATCAGAGACCTGCAGTGTTATCTTGTAAAATGTAGGCTTGTAAAAACCAACAATTTACAATGCTCATTACCCTCCATTTAAGGCAGTAACAAGTACTTTGTAGAAGACCCCATTTTTGTCTGGCTAATCTGCTGCGCCGTTGCACCTCATGCATTTGGCACAATGTTTGTTGAATGATATTTTATGACGCTAAAGGTTTTTTTTTTTTTTTTTTTAACAACACCTCAGTCAGCTGCAGAGGAGGCAGTGCAGATTTCTTTGAGATTTGTGAGGTGGAGCTGGAGGAAGAAGAAGATGCTTATTCCTGTGCAAACCGGTGACATTCAGAGCAAGATGCGTTAGAGGCCAAGTCACTCAGTGGGAAATTCGGTATTTGTCAGGGTTTTCCCTCCCTGTCACCTCCCCTTTTGGTGTGATTCAAAGTTAAAGGTTGCGCTGTCACCATAATTGGAAGGGCTTGTTCTAAACGCGAGGTTGTTAACCTGCCTGCTAAACTGACACCTATGATAATAACCTTTAGATGTTTCCTACACTGTTTTAATCTGCTGTCTATTTGCCGTATTTTACCTGCTGAGTGTCATACCCATCATCGTTTAATTCTAAAACTATGGTCTCTACGTTGAAGATGGGTGGAGGTCATCTAAAAGATGTGATGTTGGCATCAATAAGTACATCATATTTTAATCTCAGCTCAAACATAGTGAGATATATTTGGAGGCAGCAGCTGTAGTCACATAAAGGACAATTAAAAAGTTGTTTTTTCTGCAACAATATAACTGACAAACTTGAAAATGATGTTTGTGGAGATGTAACGCTGCCCAGTGTTGTTTGTGAAAGTGCATCGGTTTGCTGTTTCGCAGCACTGGCGATAGTTTTCTGTGATACTGTCAAACCTTCTGTGTCAAGCGTCAACGGGAAGTCGCCTCGCTCCTCGTGTGAACAGTGCCAGTTAAAAGCCTCACACGCCTCAGTTTCACATGGTGCTAAATGTGTCATCATCATGGAGGTAGCGGTACCACCCGCTTTGACTCCTCACAACCACCGCCCCCTCATGATGTCCCCGTCCTTCCCCTGCAGATTGTAAAGTCAAGCGTAAAACGACACTGGAAAGGAAATTTCTTCTTTGTTCTTGAAAAACAGTAGTAGTAAGTGAGTCAGTGACTCCTAGATTTGACAGATTTTATTTGACACCTCTGATGACACATCACGTGTGGAACAATTTATTTTAACCGATGACAGACAATGCGTCATTAAATGCAACAGCATTGTTCACATTCAGGGTCAGCTTCATGCAGGGAAATTCGACCAATCAAAAAGCTGTTTCTCTAACATAATCAGTAGATTCCTCTGAGTTACACTTTCCTCTGATTCTCCAGAGTGTTATAAAATCGAAACCAACTTTTTTTTGTTGAATTTGAAAATTTTGAGTCATGTTGCATGGAAAGTTAGAGAACGAAAGACAAAACTTTGGCTAAATTTGGCTCTGAGCCTAGTTTTCTCTGAAAAAGTCTCCAGTGTGTCAGGTGGTTTGGTTTGGTTTGGTTTGGCCTGTATTGGTCCAAACACAGTCTCTCCGCCACAGCAGCTCGCTCCCCGGCAGTCGACGAGCAGGGCTGACTCACGAGGCTGTGGCCGTGCAGCACAAACTCATCTGGCTCTGACGGATGAAACATGCTCCCCACAATGGCAGGGCACCCAGGAGATGTCACCCACCTCCTGCTTAACGGTAAACACCTCTACCCAGGCCCACGCACACACTCAGTCAGTGGTGGCTCTTAGAGTGAAAACCGCCTTGTGCAATTAGAGTTTCACTTGCTCTAAATAAGACAAAAACAAGAACCTGTTTTGATGCGTCCATCATGTTTTGCTTCACCAGTTAATTGATGTTGCCAGCAGTTTGTCAGCAACCAACATCTTTGGCTTCACAGAGAAACTGTTTCAGATGGAGGGTCCAGTGGAACCGAGTAGTGTAGCTTTACGCTAATAAAACCAGTCTTGACCTACATGAAACAGGCCCCAACTCTGTCAGAATAAGTAGAAATAAATTGGGATATTACAGTGGTTTGGCCATGGTGCCCAATGACGTAGTCATTGCCTTAGGGAATGGGGCGAGTGTGGGAAAAGCAGGAGAGGAGAAGGGTGGGAGCCGATACCAGGAGAGCGTAGCTGAAGCTGAGTGGGATTTTTTTATTTTTTCGAGAGAGAGTGGAGGCGCTGTGATGTTGGGATGTGGGAGCTCCACTCACGTCGGCTGGCGGCAGTTAGACAGGCCCGCTTTTGCATACTGATTCTCCCTCCGCGGCTCTCCGCACAGCAAACTGGTCTACACGGCCCTCTCAGCCACGCGAGGGGTAACTCACCGCTGCCCCTCTCCCTCCCGAACCCACACCGCCGCCTCTTTTGCACCGCCTCCTTTTATTCCTCTTTTTATGGCTTTGATGGTATTAAATAATCTTTACGTGTCAGAGTGCACAGCTCCCAGTGTTCATGTCGAGAGAGTGAGAGAGCAATTAGGTCAGAGTGGTAGAATAACTTGGTTTCATCCCAGCCTTAAAGCGGCAGGGTACCTCACTTCAACTTGTGCTTTATATTCACCACAAACCCTACAGAGTGAGATTTTCAAAGAGGTCCAAGGCCAGTGGGGTTATCAAAGCACTCAGAGAGAGAACTTCATATCTCTCCGTTTATAGTCTCATAATAAAATGTCCCAGAATGGATCATCGTTTGTGATATTTTAGGTTTCTCACTATGTTAATTTGCCTGAAGAATCAGGCCACTTTTGTCTCCTTTTTTTCCTAATGAGGCTGAGCTAAAGACCCATATAACCCATTATCCTGGTTATTGATTTGGGATGTGTTTCAAGCTGCAGATTGTTTTGGTAGACCTCGGAGTTATTGACATATTTATCCGCAGTTGTTGTGCAGATTATTTTTTTTCTCTCCAGACAAACACGTCCTCGAGATCACGCAGAACAGTAACAAATCCAAAGCCTTGTGTTTCTGTTTCTGTCGTCGTTCCCGCTCCACATGATCCCTGTTGTGAAGTTTCCCATAGCTTGTTGTCCCATGTTTGAGATTGCATTTCTACCACTTGGCATGTGAACGTTCTGGCCCATGGCTCAGCATTTCATTGCCGTCTTCACAGAGTTTCATACTATTTTCCACACTCATTTTGTACCTTGGCTTTTTATGAAAGTGTCTCTGCCCGGTCGGACAGTCCCCCAGCGTGACGGCTGACATTTCCAGTGAAAGAGCCCTATTGTTGGTTCTTAATCCCCCTCCACCCTCCTCTCCATAAAACAATGGTGTCAATTGCTTCCACTGAGTACATCCACAGCTCTGAGTGAGAGACAGGCTGGCCGGGCCTGTTAGCTATCCTGCCAGCCGTCCTACCATCCAGCCAGGCCGAGCTCTTCATTCCCAGTGATAGCTCTGTGCTCGAGCCCGCAGATTCCTCCTCAGGCATCTGCGCTAATATTATCTCCGTAGCATGAGAACTAGCCCTTGATCGCGGCTGCACTGCCACCTCGTAAATGCACAAATAATGGCTTGTGTACATATTTATTTTCCCGGGGAGACAGTGGAGCAGACCGGTCGGTGGCTTCGACACACCCCCTTCCCCCACCTTCTTAATGAATGGTCTCCATTCTATTTTCCTTCATTTTCCCCAGGACACTGCCATTAAGTTTGACAGATGATATGTTCTTTCACTGAAACAGTGATCCTGAGCACACTGTCACTGGAAATTGGATTTGCACACCCACCCCCTTTGCTCCTTGCCTTTTTCTCCATCTCTCCTCTTCCCTCCGTCCTCCTTTCCTGTTGCTCTCTCTCTCCCTCTCACAGTCTGCACTGGGGGACATGCCGTTAATATTCCTTTTAGAGCCGCGCCGTACAGCCGAGCTGCCAAGTTAACCCTCTGCTGCCATGAGTCAGACACCTAGCCAGATAGCCAGTGTCACTTATACAGACGACTAGCCAATCTGCCCTCAAGCGCTCCTTGATTATAACAGTAGTTTCCTTTGCCAAGTGTGTGTCTGCAGTATGTTATGACGTAGTGTTTGTGCAGAGGAACAAAACCTTCCACTCTCGGACAATAGAATATATAAAAAATGATTGCTCTGTTCCCAGATAAAGACAATAATATTAGACTCATGGCTCCAGATTAAATCTGCAATTTATTGCAGATTTACCTTATCGATTAATCTGCTGATTATCTCCCCAACTAATCTAATTACTTGCTCAGGGAAGTAGTCGAAATGTCCATCCCAGCTGACATTATCAAATGCATTAGTTTATCTGACCCACATTTCAGAATGCAAAATGTTCAGTTATGTTGGAAACAAGCAGAAAATACTTAATGGAAAAGCAGCAACCTGAGATTGTTTTGTGGTTTAGCACAAAATGCCTGGAATGATTAAATGATGGTCAAACAAATCCTCTCCAGATTACAGCTCTGTAGCAGTTACTTATGGGCCGGACTGCTCTTCATCATAACTAGATCTCATCTCCTATCCTAATTAAGACACTTGAGAGGGTCTGTGTTATTCCCAGCTGGCTGTAAGGAACATTACACTCGAATCTCCTGTGCGGTGGCCATGTCCATTTTCCAAGCTCGACACAAAACCAAAGCATCTTAACACTGATTCCAGTGGAACAAATCCCCTCTATTGTGCCTCCTGTGTGGGCGTATGTGGCAGTTGATGGTGTGTTACCCAGCTGCTGTGGTTGCAGCTGCCTGCACATTAGCCTGAGCTTTGCAAGGCCACATTTATCAGAGTGAAGTGAATACCACGGTGAAGAGATAATGGTCCTGAACGAAGATGATACAACTCTTGCTGCCGCTGCTGCTGCTAGCCGGACGAGCTAGCTGGTTGTTAAGTGACTCAGCTCATGGCATCGTTATCGTACTTGCTCTGTTGCTTCGGCTTGTGCCCGCCAAGCCCATGTAGCTAGTGAGCCACTGCTACTTATTCTGTCTCCACTGGCTGTCATCACAGCGCAGCCGGACACGGTGAAGAGCCATCAAACCAAATCACTGTCACGCTGAAAGGTTGCAGTGCAGTGTCTGTCCGAAGACTGGATTCCTGTGTTTCCAGCTGGAGGAGTGGACGCCGAGCCAAAATTCCCCAAAAACAGAGCAGCACAAGATGACTACAGGCTGTTAACATTTACCTTCGTGTCAGTTTATAGGGCACTAGTTAATCTTGAGCACTGTGTCCTTTTAAGGTACATCAATATTTATCTTGTTTGTAGTTAACACATAAGAAAATAGACTGAATGAGTTCCTGTATTTGTGAGATTGTTCACAAATATATGTAAGGCCAATACAAAACAAACAAGGCCCAAGAGCATAACCAGCGAATACGAATGACACTCCTTCTGTCAGTGAGACATCATTAATAATGGCGGATGCTTTGATTGGCTTTGTGTTTCATTTCGTGTCAACATAATTTCCATTTTTCTTGGCTTTTTGTGTCGCAGTAATAATTCTGTAATATGGCCCACCAGGCAGCATATGGCTGCCATTTATGATCAACAGCCCCTGTAAAGAGGTGACTGGAATATGCAAATGTCGGCATTCTAATGGAACAGTAATGTAATGAAATATGTCGTATATGGCCAATAATGAGCTCCGGTTATTGAGCGTTGATGGCTTCTTCTCAGCCTTTGTTGTTTCACTAACTGCAGCTTTCTTGTTTGCTCTTCATGGCACACATACACAATATCATACAACACACACACAAAAACACACACACTCATTTCATTGAGAGAGACTTAGATACATGAACAGCACATTCTCAGTGATTCATGGCATTGGGTAAAAAGCATATTGATAAATACCTGGAATACTTGCCCATTGAAATTGTGAAACTAAATTGGCCAGAACTGAGACAGATGCGGCGCAGTAAATTAAACAAGCAATCTTCTCTGTTGGGTGACAGCACAATGGTGATTAGGATTTCATGTGAGCTGCCCTACATTATTTATGGTTGTGCTGTGGGCTGCCTGCAGTTGAATAGACCCACAGTCCATTGACTGGGCACATTACAGGAGGCCGACTCGTAGCGAGGGGTGGGTGGGGAGGGGGGTTAAAAATGGCTTTATTTCCTCTCGAGGAGGTCCATTTTCATCTAAATGAAGGTGGAAGCCCCAAGCGTGTTGTTTCCAGGCTCTGGGTGTGTGAAATGTGTTGACTGCGTTCTAGGAGGCTTCTCCGCACGGTTCGCCTCCGTGTTCCAGGGTGATTTCTGCAGGACCTCCCTTTTGTGCACATCAACCATCCCCCTCGTTTTCTTAGTCACTGCCTACTCAACTTTGTGCCCAGCGCACTGTTTTCTTTACACATTCGAGCCCAAATCTGATTTGTATTTGTACTTTCCTACATAACATAGTAGATAAGATGTGCTGACACTCTTTGCATTAAGAAAACAAAGCCTGCATCACTACTTTCCCTTGATAGTTTCCTATGATAGTTTGCGATCTGTATTGTTTTGCATGGAATCCACAGTGGAACAAATGTGTCTTTCTTGTGTGAGGCAGGTTTGGACAAGAACTAGATATTCTTTTCTCATCCACAAAGGAAGAGAATAAACAGTGAAGCTCAAATGTGAGGTGTTTCCATCTGCAGATTAGCCATGAAATAGAAGTAAAAGGGGCTATGCAGTTTATTTCTTCACGCTCCCTTGCAGTTGACTTATACAAGGTGCAGGGCTATGAATTAAGGAACAGATCAGAGTCTTTTAAAGGAGTGAAATGGATCATGACAAAGAGATCGAGCCTTATGTAATGCATTCAATAAATGCCTCGATGGCCTCTTTCAGATTACCCTTGAACACACCGAGACTCAGTGTGCTACAGCCACAAGCTTTTATCGCAACAAACATCAAAGACAGTAGATGCTACATCGATACAACTGCACTTATTATAGCACTACTTTTCTGACACACACACATTACCAACTTCTTTATTTACTATTTATATTTATTACTTTCTTTGTGGTTATTGAACCAGTTGGGGGAAATCCAAGCACAACAGGATGTGGTTGTTAAAGCCGAAAAAAGAGCCACACAACAACAACAGTGTTAAGGAATGAAAAAACTCATCGTGAGGGGTTCGGGTTGAATCTCCTACATGTCAGGTCCCTGTGGGGAGTGGGGACAGTGGTCGTCCGTGCCAGGAGAGTGGTCCTCACTGCACTTAAAGATGATAACAGTAATATGGATGTGGCTCAAAGATTGCATTGTCCAATCTCATTAACAGAGATAAGAGAGGAAGCCGTAGAACAGGAAGACATCGGAGGCTTATACAAGCACATTCCTGTACGGCTTTAACAAGCATGTTGCATTTACATCAGCTCTTCCGTCAGACCTCGGTAACAAAGTATAAAGCGTCATTCATGAGCCCCATAAACAGGCCACAGAAGATTAGATATTGAACCTGGTGTGTATAGGATATGAGCTGTGTTTCCTGTGATGACGCCTCCGACACACAGTTTATTGTTTCCTGCCGCTAGAGGTCACTCAGTCAAAACATGAAGAGAAGACGGCATCGGGTGATGTCGTAGAGTAGCACGGGATCATGGGAAATGTCGTCTACGCCGTCAATGTCGTCAGCTTCTTCTATAGGATTTCCTCAGCTTGAATAATCCATAGAGGTGTCCGGTCCAAAACAAACAGAGCAGGGGGATTATGACCAGTAAAAACACTGACCGGTGGTGGGAAGATTACTTTGGAAATGTAGTTGGTTACAATTACAAATTACCCTGTTGAAAATACTTTCTCAAAGTAAATTGCATTTGATTCCATCTTGATTACTTTTGTTAACTTTGAATGAATGCTCTCAACTGTTCACATTTCACATTTTAAGACCTTCAGCAGTAACTTAGACAACATAAAGACGATAAAAGAACTAAAGTTCCTCTTTTTACTGAGAGCAGCTGTATACACTGAACATCTTTGATCATCTGAACATATCTCTTTATTTTTTCTCTTTGCACTGCACTATAATGTTCGGACACGTCTGCAGTCTGTGCAAAACTTTGCACAGACTGTGTTTTTTGAACTTCCAACACAGGAATGCGTTCTTCTCCACCTCCGACATTGTTGCTGACAGATCGTTTCGCTAGCAGGTCGAGCAGCAGAATGGAACATGACCAGAGAGAGCCAATCAGAAGCGTCGGTATCCAACTTGCGGTTTTGGAAGTAGCATGTTGACATGAAAAAACTATTTGAAAAATCCAAGCTTTTGTGGCGCTTTTTCAAATGTGTCTAAAATTGTAATCAAGGAAATTTCCAAAAGCAACTGTAATTTAATTTCACATTTTCCTCCAGTATTGTAACTGATCACAGTTATGTCAATTTTGTAATCAAATTACGTAATGTAACACTGACAGGGATAGGGGTTGAGATCCTGAGACCCTGGTGAACTTTCATTTCAGTCGTTTTTCTTCTGTACCCAGACGTTCAGGAGGCGGAGGAGGAGGAGGAGTGCAGGGGTGACTGGTGCGGTTCAGCGGTGAACGCAGACATCAGTGGCAGCAAGAATGTGAAAAATGAAGAGCAAACAGTTTGCAGAGCATTTGGAGCCGTGCCTACTGTCACACCTATGCACATGTGAAAAAGGTTGCTTCCTGTGCCTTTTTCATTCAGCCCTGTTCACCTCCTGATATCACTGACTGACTGGGGTTTGCCTGATGTGTTCAGCTCATTGTTTTTGCTGTTTAATCTGTTATACTTATCAGTCAGTCAGTTGGAACAAACAACACAATTACAGCAGTGATGATATAATGTTTGCAGAATGATTTTTTTTCCCTCCTCGCAGCTCGTACGGTTGCTGCAAGTTTTCTGCTTGTTTAGTGGCAAAGTGAAAACAGGTGTGTGTCATCTGTGCGAGCTCCCTCAAGTTGTCGAAAGAAAAGGCAACGCTGCTTTGTACATGTGAATCCATTCACTTTGTAGCGTTCACATGTGCTGATACCTGACTTAAAATGACAATAATGAGCTTTTTTTGTGTGTCTGTCACTGTGCAAGTGACGGTGTTTCACTCACATCTGTCCTCACTGGTCTCTAAATAGGAAGCAGCTCTAAGGATGTGGGTTTACTTTGTTAATTTCACTGCAGCTTTGCGTCTCAAAATAACTTTTCGCTGCATTTGGACTGTGAAAAACACTCGAGTGCTTTGAGCGATTCTGCTCGAGGGATTCTGAAGCTCTGTGTCTGCGTCGGAAAAAAACTCCTCATCTGCTCTGTGTGCGTCGGAGATGTGGGATATGAAAATGGAATGCCACCTCTAATTTGTGTTTTTGTTTGCGCGTTTCACTTCTAGTTGCATCACTGTATATTTCCTGCCCATGCACATGTTACGAAATGGCTAACAAGAAGGCTATGTTTGTTTTACTGGTGAAATTAACTGTCACCGCCGCTTGGATGGATGTCTGTTGCGTGAGTGTGCGCTAATTGTCCTTCCGCACAACAGTGTGTTTTCATTCGCCGCTGGCCTCTGGCCCAGGATGCCCACTCGAACTCCGGTCCACTTGTCCGGAGCACCAAAACAATGCCGAGCTGCCGTGCTTCCTCAGAGAGCCACTGTCGGACAGTCCCCTGGGGGTGGGGTGTTTTATCATAAGTCTGTGCCAAATCTGGTCCCTGCACTCAATTGCCTCTTTGTCATTTCCTCTATGTGAATGTCAGAGCGGCCGAGCTGCGGCTCCGCGGATTCCCTGCGTTCAGATACCTTGCGTGGCTTTGAGCGGGACTTAGACAGCGCTGCTTGTCTCCCCCTCAACCACAACTGTAGCCCCCTTCATCCCCCAAACATTGTTTTCCTATGGAGTGAAACTTACTTTTTACCCTCTCTCATGAAGCATGAAATACAGGCTTTTATATTGGCATTGGCAGGTATTTAAACTTCTGATCTGATCCAGGCTGTGCTCATTAAATCGTCAGAATGATGTAACGTTTCGCTGCCGCTGCCGTGTGCCAGCATGGCATGTTTTTCCACTTAGGGACTCCAATATTTGTCTCTGTCATAAACACATGGCATCTGGTTGCCAGTAGTGGGCCCGGCCTACATTTGGACGCTGACATCGAAATGCAGCTGTATTCTGTGGAGAGAAGCCGCCTGGCGTGGGTTTGATAAATGTTACTAATCACCTATTGACCCACTGGGGTCAAGCCTCTGCCCTGTTGCCCATCACCCTCCTCCTCCCCGCTGTCTTCTCTCTGCCTCCTTACGCTCTCTGTGGATAGCCTTTATCTTGCACAGGCAATACTTTTCCTCTCCAACACTGCGTGTCCACCACCAGATACCAGGCAACACAACTATGCACTTTTCCTTGTTCGCAGTCAAGTGTGAGATTTTTTTTTTTTCCCTTCCAGATTTATCTCTCCAAAAATATCTTGTATTTCCCCTTGTGGCCTGTGAAATACATTTATGTTGTGAATGTGATTAGATACACTGAGGCAGAACAGATATGCTCTGCTCACTGTGTTCTCAGCTTTAGTTTTGACCTTTGCTCTAATAATATCGCAGCCAGTTTTTAGGACCTTACTGAAGAGATAAGTAAATAGAAGAAAATGTGAGATGATCAGAGAAATAATCTCCTGGAAAAAAAAAAGAATTTAGTTGAAATACCAAGGACAAGGAGGTATAATGTGCATGCACACACACAGACACACACACTCACTGAGTATCTGTGCTGGATGGGGTTTCTGTTCAGCTTTTTTTTTTTCCACTGGCAGTGTAAAGAATCGAAGGGGAGCTTTTGTTCTTTTGAAAATCCACCTGATAATGTCGGTAGCTGGCTCTTTGCCTGAGCTGCTCGGATTAAAAAGACGAAAAAGAGAGAGGGAGGGAAAAAAAACTCCCAGTCTCCAATGCCCAGCCCAGTGTTACACACTTTACACACCCAACACAGTGGCCCAGATTTTCTACAATCCCCCAGTGAAACAGCTCTTCTGTTTTGGAGCCTTTAGAAATGGATGGCGAATTTTATTTTCATGGGAGAATCCTCAGAGTTGAAGAGTGCAGCGCAGGTAGGAATAATCAGGCCGGACACACAATAATGGCATCAGTGTGATGCTGAAGTTTTCTGGGTTCACAGATAGGCCATTACTCCATCCTCTTCCCCCTTCCAACTTAAATGTTCCACATGAGACTGATTGAGCCATTTCGTATTGCTAAGCTGCGTGAAGAGTGCTACTTTTATAATGAAAGAATACTGCTAAATCAAGGCTTGACAAATCTACTTTCTCCATGTCCCCACATTGAGGGTTGGCGGATTAGGCTCTAATTTTAGCGCCACTTATCTCTTCAGCTGCTTTTAAGAATTAGTTCCAAATAACAAAAAAGTGTGAAAAATGTGAAGGGTTTTTGGGGGTTGGATGGGAGGTAGTTGGGTATTGTCGGGGATGCAAGGCTGTGAAAAAGAGATTGTCTAGTGGCAGTGAGGGCCTTTGCATAAAAGTTCAAATTTACATACAAATCTGCAAGGAGAGAAAAAAAAACAGTGTTTGTGGCTGCTGGGTAGAAGGCAGTTGTTAAACGGAAATCTTTGAGGAATTTTTCAATTGCTGTCGGTCCCACCGCACAGTATCTCGACTGGCTTCATGAGATCACAAAGCCTGATGGAGTTTTCAAACAACGCAGACCGTGAAAAATTTAACACAACTTTTTTTTTTTCCACTCCCCCCTTCCACTCCGTCTGTCTCCCTCTCTCTCCCTCTCTCTCTCTCTCTCACACTCTCGCCGTCCCTCCATCTCTCAGAAAGTTCGATGCTGCTGGATGTTTGTTATTGAGGCTGAATGTGTGATGAATGAACAGTTGGTCGGGAAAGCCGCTGTGTGTTTGCCTCAGCCGTCGACTTCATGCAAGTCAGCACTAAGTTCATCTAGTGTAAACAAAGTCAGTCTTCTGGGCCCGGCTCTAATGTCGCTAAGACCCTGATGGTTTTAGACCTCTCCATCTCGCATGTATATGGCTACCGTGACACGTCATCAATACCAAACAGCCGTCAATGCGTCACTGGAGGCGGCTGCATTTAAAACAAAGGAGGACGCAGTGTCGGTGTGCATTCAGCACTTTTGAATCGCCGTTGGCGTATTGATTCCCCTTCAAGGTCGGCATCAATTCCCCTCTGCCCTGTCTTTTTTGTTTTTTTTAGACGGAGCAGGGTAAAGGCATGTGTAAAAAAAACAAAAAAAAAAACTGCTACTCACTTGACTTGTGAGGGAGAAACCCATAAAAAAACCTGCCATTGCCATTGTAGTTTCCACTCAGATTTGCTTCTGTAGGAGCGGAGGCCTTGCCGTTAAGGGCAGTGTTTGGGTGTGATTATGTAATCCATCAGGGTATTACCATAAAGAAGAGGGGGTGGGGCACTGAGGGGTTGGAAGGTAATAGGGTGGGGGGGCTACTGATGATCATCGTCTAGCAACTGCCCAAGGGCAGGAATGTTTTGTGTGACGATGTGTCCGACAGGTGGCTAGGAGACGCTAATTGATTAATGATCAGGGTGATATATGAGCCCCCGCGGCCAGCCTAAACATAAAGGCTCGGAGCATCGGTGTCGCCCTAAATCATTTCCAACCAGGCCAGTAAACCCAAAACAGTTACCTCATTAGCATATGAAAGACCAATCAGGAGGGGGACTGTGCCTTCCAAGCCCTTTGTGGACTGCCTATTGTCAACATCTGAATTAACAGGCTAGCATTTTATGCCAGATGAATAATGACAACAAAGATGGTTTTATAATAAGGGTCACTCAGCGCTAATGAATGATTAACATCACCACAATCTAAGACTTTGATATTGTTGGGATTTGAACCCCGCTCCGTCTCCGCCTTGAGCAAAGCAACACTCATCCAGATGACTGTAGTCATAAAGGGAACTCTCGTCTGCCGCGCGGTATGAGAGGCAAACTGCTGTAATTTTACTACAGAGCATAAAATGTCGTTATAAAAATCAAGGTTGAATTGATGTCTTTTCACCATGTGTTATACTCGCTATGATTCCTTATACCTCGAAGTGAGATAATTTACTTTCTCTGTGCACATAGGTCAGATTCTTTCTGAATGATTGAGCATTAGTGAAATTCACCTGCCCCCAGATGATCGTATTTTGCACTTGGTGTTCCATATCACACTGTCACAGTGGATTAGCCTTCCTCAATCTCTGTCTCACTTCCTCTCAGTCTCGGTTTCTGTCTCTCTGATTCTCTCTCTTGTCTCTTCCTCTCACTCTCTCTGGTTATTTACCATTCCACAGGGGGGCCTTGCGTGACTCTCTTCATTGTTTTGTTTGGATGACTCTGAAGGACAATGGCAGTCTGGAGCCTTGGCCGGCACTCAGCGTGTGTGAATCTGCATCTTTCCATTGGGAGTGCTGTCCTCCGATGTCAAGAGAGGTTATGTGATCTATGTGTGACTGAAGGGGGTTTCCACCGCTGAGAGCCAGAGCCTCAAGGAGAAGGGGTTTATATTGTGTTGAATGTGCGTGTGCGAGCGTGTGTGTGTGCGCACGTGGCCAGTGGAATTTTATACAACCGAGCGAGTTAAAACAACACATTGTGTCTGTTTAATGTGAGCTCATGACTCTCACCACAGGGTTGCCATTCCCAAGTTAACCGCGCACGTGGAGGCCGCTGGTCGTCCCCTCAATCGTTTTTTTTTTTTTTTTTTACACATTTGCGCTGAGCAGCGGTGGAGCCGTGCTGCTGTCACAACAAGGAAGTGAATATCCCGCGGCCGATGAATGATTTCGCTTGAGCGTTGGACCGCCTCCCGTCAAACCTTTTTAACCATCATCTACAAACCAAATCCCAGTCCCAGGTGCCAATGCAAGGCTACACACCGAGGATCAGGTGACCCTGCTGTATTACAGGCTCTTCGCTCGCTGAGGCCGCGGGTCCCTGAGCAATTGAGGCCTCCGAGGTGCGGTAAATTGGGTTCCATTTGAAAAGCAGATGGACTTGTCTGGCGGAGCTCCACTTGTGAGGGGCCCTTCCTGTCCTTGTGTGCGCTTGTGTGTGTGTTTGTGTGTGTGGGTGTGCAATTGTTAAAGGTGAGGGTCTGCAGTTAGTTGCTTTCACCCATCAGCAAAGATAAAGACGTGATTACCTCAGGCTACTCCTGTCCACTCTCATCAGTGTATAAGCTCCACTCGCACATGCATGGCCACACACACCATTACGGACACACACATTTGTATGTCCGCGAAAACCCTGTCCTCGTTTCATCCTACCTGCTCTGTCTCTAAATTAAGCTGCTCCAAGTCTGGTGGGCTAGTAAAAAACCACGCCACTCAGATTCACAACAGGAAGTCAGGGCGTGTATAAGGCAGGAAGTGGGACGAGGAGTCATTCAGGGTCTGGGCACGAGCCAACTGATTGTCACGTTGGAATGGACACCCGAGGGAACAGCACAGAGCCAGAGTCTTACACATTCAAGTGTTGACAGCTACAGTAACAAACATCTCATTATGAAGATCATATAGCAGTCTGGTTAGCTTGCAGCTAAATGCATAATGCATCTTAGTTTGTCTTTGAACTGTCCGCATGCAAAGCAGTGCATGGCTGGCCCCGTTTCACTCCCAAAATCACTGTGACTGTTACATATTTCAAATTGATTTGTAAACAAATGCAGAAGTGCAGCTCTCACACATTAGACCAGGAAGTGCAGTTTTATAATCCAGAAACATTACGATGTTCTAGCGTCAGATATTTGTTTGTGGTGTTGTGTTATTTTCATACTCAGGGCAGGGAAGCACATTACATAGGGAATTTGCATTTGATTACATTGAGGTGCAAATATTTGTGACAAATTGGCTCATAAGTTGTCATTAATGGCATTTTGTGGTATTAGACAACACAAGCTTTACATATTATGCATAGGTCTAAAGAAGTGTTAAGATTATTTTAGGATTACAATGATCTGCATATTCATTACTCCTACTGCTGTGTCAGTGTGTTTTTTCCTCTTACTTTGTCTTATAGAGAAGATTAGTGCGTGCAGCAGGAAGGTGAGCATAATATTCAGCACAAATGAGCATAATTTGCTCGCACCGAAACTCTTAACAAAGCTTGTTTCATTCATCTAGCCAGCACTGTGTGTGTGTGTGTGTGTGAATATTGAATTGAGGTTTGTGCAACACTTGGAAATGTGTCACATGGGAGAAGGAAACCAATCTCCGTATCAGAAAGGGATGTATTAGTTAAAAACAAACAAAAAACCCTGGCTGTATTCATATCTGCTGTTTGACCACACTCAAGAGCTTGTGATGACAAATAAGTGTGAAATTCATTTGCTCCTTGTAAAATGGCACCAAGGCCACTTTGACCTGGAGGGAGGGGATTTTTTTCTTTTTGTGGTGGTGGTATCATGACCCTTCCAGAGAGCGAGCATTACCATGACTGTCAGGGAAGATCTGTCCCGGCGTAACTCACTGCTGTCTTTGTTTACTGAAATACAAGAATGCACTTTTACTACAACAAGCGCCTAGTGATGGGAAATAAACCAAAACAGAACAGAGTTTCAAATGTCACTGTTTTTTTTTGTTCATCGCCTGGCCTGGTTCTACGTTGTATGGGACCTGGAGGGATCCCGTAGCCAGATTAAAAGAGATGGTTTCTCTTTTCTCCTCGGGAAGACAGGGTAAACTCACCGCTTTTGAATGCTTTTGACACAACCCAATTTTCTATTCAAATATTATTGACCATGATTGTGCAAGTTTGGCATTTCAGTTGAATCCGTGAAATCCAACAAAGTGTCTTTTAACATGTGCAAACCACTATCCTGTAATTTTCATCCAGTTGTTTTTGGTTTTGAAAACAGTCCCACAAAGAACATTTTCCATGCTCGGTGCAGCACAAAGGTGGCGTTCATTAGTGATCCCCAAGTGTCATGTGACGCGTTCAATTCGGATCTGAAACCAGACATGTTGGGTAAATTCGTCTGATATTTTATCAACACACAAACAACAAAATGGCATTGTTCGCACGCTCGCTCCAAACCAGATCCGTGTCTGCGGCAGCCATTCATCCGCGCGGCGTCGGGCTCGAGCTGTCTTTCTGTGACGAGATGACGCGCCACTTTATATTTGTCTCCATCTTGGCAATGAAGGCGCCTCTGTGTCCCTATTTGTGCATCAGGCTGAGGGGATTTCTAGGCCGCCACCTGATTCACATTGCTGTAATTGAGTTGTGGCCATAAGCACTACTGTGCCTGCCTGGGCCTTAGGTAATTCACACACCACAAAAGCGCTGTTTTACTCCAGTTTTCACATGATGCCTCGGACACAAAAGTCGCGAGTGAAAAAGTCCAATCTATCGGGAAAAGGGCGGGGAGATTACAGGCAGTATGAGAGCGAAGGAAGGAAAAAGAGTGTAAGAGTTTTTCGTGTAGTGAAGCGGTTCTGTGCCAGAGAGACTAGGGAGTCACTGAGTCTGCAGCACGTGGATAAGGACCACAAAGCTCTTGGTTTCAAATATCTCTCTCACTCTTTCTTCCTCTCTCCTTAGAGCTTAGGAGCTGCAATCGATTCAAGGGGAGATTTCCTTGGCCAAGGACAGGGAGATTGACGTTTTTGGGGTAAGCCCGAATTTGTCGCTCCTGTCAACTCTGTGTAATTGGACTTCTGTACACTCCACATTTGTCTCTGTGGGTACCAAACGCCATTTTGCACACTTTACAATGGCATTGTTCCTCATCATGTGACTGCCATGCTGGACCTGTGGTTGTGTTCATTGTGTGGCTCATCATTTAGGGTGTTTTTTTTTTTTTTTTTGGTTATGTGTTTTTCCCCGTGTCATGTCTTCTGCTTTTCTCTGCCTTGGTAAAAGGTCACTGTTTGTGCTCAGCTGAACATCTTTTCAAAGCAGTGGAATAACTTCCAAACACACACAGTGCCCTGTACTGTTTTAGAGGAGTTACTGTATCTTGTGGCCTGCATGCCGCCAGTGGTAGGATCAAGTCTAATCCTGGGTCTGTTGCATCAGAGTTGGAGCGTGCAGCCGGGAGATTTGCTCCGTCATGTTAAAGTGACAAAGACCAAACAAAAACAGCCGTTCATCATTAGGAACTGGCTTGAAGAAGTTGGACCATCACTGGCTGGATATAAACTAATTTATTGGCTCTGATCATTTTTCTTGTATCAGCTGCAAGACGCCGTGGCAGCAGAAAGAATAGTACTATTCATTTTATTCTGACATTTCCCTTCATTTCATTTCATGCTGTTTTGCCAGAACGTTGCTGCAATTGTGACTGACAGGAAAAGAGCGGAGGAGGTTGGTCAGGTCCTCTCAGCCAATCAGGACAAAGGCAGAATTTTGTCTTGTCCTGTCCTATTTGGCCTTCCCCCCGCCTGTACAAACTTGTGTTTTTCCCGTCCTCTCCTGTCGTGTCAAGTCACGTCTCGTCCCGTCCTGTCCCAACCTGTCTCGTCCTTTCCGTCTCTTCCTGTCCCCGGGGGGAAAGGCGATCCTTTCCCCCCTAGAGGAACGCCTCCCACCATGCTAGCCTTAAAGCAAAAGCAAATAGGACGGTATGTGTACCGAGATGCCAGCCAATACCCAGAAGTACGAGACTCCCTCCACAAATCGCCTCCCTCATTGGACGGTCACACCAGAGAGGGTGTGTGTTTTTGTGCACGAACACATATTCACACCCCCAGACAACGTCCATGTGTTGTAACTGGGCATGACAAGTGGTCTGGCAGACACTCCCCTGTTAGCAACCAGTCTGGCATACGACTGGCCTATGGACAAGACTTAGGCTGGCACTTTGGTCATATGTGCGTACAACACGGTTTTTCTCTTTTCTCTTTAGCTTCTCCTCGACTCTCCTCCTTGATTTGTTTTCTGGGAGAAAGTTAAACCACTTTGCTGTCGTAGCTTTTGTGAGGTTAGAGACTGGCGAAGGCAGCCAGAGAGACATGTTGGAATTAAAATAGTGCAGCTTTTGATTTAGCCTGGCTTTCCCCTCCGTTGTTTAGAGGGCATAAAATTTTACTCACTTCAGTTGTTCATGCTGAAACATCACACTTTTTGGAAATGGTGCAGTTATTCCATTAGCTGCTTCATTTACTCATTGTTATTTTTATTTTGTGAACTGGCGGAAGGTACGTGCAGTACTCGCATGCGGTCGTTTTCGCTTTTCTCTCACTCTCTGTCTCTGAGTTAGCAGGTTTCTGGGTTTTCATCTCTGAGCAAAGTGGTATTTAACCCCCCCCTTCCCGTCATAATTTAGATCCCGTCTCATAAGTGGGTTGGGAAGCGGCCCCGGCAGTTGATGTGGAACACATGCCTTTAATGATTCACACTCAGTGTGCGGTAGGTCGGCGGTGGCTGCCGAGCCCGCTGCCTCTCCCTCTGCCTAGAATGGGACTCCTGTGTTTTTTTACTTTTTCTGTGTTGTGTTTTTCTCTAACTCCATTCCACACATGGAAACTTAAGGGTTGTCGAAATGTGTTGTTTAGCACAGTGGTTTCGGGGGTAATGGCGCTTCTTATTCTCCTTTGAGGCCGGGTAGAGTTGAAGAATTCCCCACAGACACCTTTGCTACAGCAGCTTTTCATATTTTTATTGTAGATTTAAACCGCCCTCCTTGTGTGGCTTTCTTTCCCTTTAGGCATTTTTGTTGTTTCATTACTCACTTCATTCATTTGACTGTGTTTGATGTGATTGTGTTGCACATGGGGTCTTTTCATCACTCACATTGTGATTAACAGTTTTGATTTGTCAGATTTACACAAACCTCCAAATCAGGGCAGCTATGGCTGAATGAACCACTTCAAGCTCAGTTGGTATTTATGCAGCTGAGCTCATTCATTGTGAGGCACTTGAATCGCAAGACATTGTGTGGCACCTTACTTCCTCACCATCAGCAGAATAGCAGAAGTGTTCCGCGAGTGCTGATGCTCAATTGATTTTAAGTTTTCTGGTTGTGAGAGAACACGCCGCCCACAGTGGAAAAAAAATGGAGAAGTTTGACACAACAGCACAAATCTCATTCAAACAAATGCCGCCAGTGACGCCCCCCCTCCCCCACGCACTCCATCCACCACTCAGCCGCTGGTTTACCTTTCGTTTGCGTGCGTCAATGTGGACTTTCGGACCGTGCAGTCAAAGAGCAGGGAAATGTGCCAGCACGTGACAGGGAGTGGGCACTGTCCATCTAAACTGACATAAATTGCTTCCTGTTTTTGCTTTCACCCACCCGCCCCCCCCTCCACCTCCTCGCAAGCCTCAGCCAACTTCTTTCCATCCATGCTTCCATCTTTTGTTCTTCCCCCTTTTTCTCTCCATCTCTTTCCTCTGTCTCGCCATCCTGGGTCCCACGCCCCTTTGTTTGGCCTCGTTTGACCTTTCCTTCCTCCACTCTCTCACACATATGTACATCACTCTATTTCCCACACACACACACATATACACACTGACTGGACATCACGCGAGTGTGGTATGAGGACAAACGTCTCACGTCCTTTGTCCTGTCCTTCCTTTCTGCGCAGTGACACACTTCCGGGTAGCCCAAGCATTCGAGAAAGATACTAATGCACTTGCTGACCTTGGATGACAGAGGAGCTGCTCATGTGCAGCGGGTGACGCAAGAAAAGACATGCACCATACATGCCAGGCTGAAGCATTGTATCGCTGCACAGCGGCGATGCAGTCATTGTTTCTCTGGCAGCGACGGATCGTATTTTTGTCATGATTCAAGGAAATGTTTGTGTGTGTTAGTGGGAGTCAGAATCCTTTGTTGTTTTTTGCATCAGTGGGAGAATAATTTAGAATCAGCTCTTGTGCTTGACTTGATGCCCATGGGTTTACCAGTCCTGTTTAGTGTGTTTTTATGTGGTGGTGCTCAGTTTTTACAATACCCATAATCCACAGCATAACAAAGTGCCACTCGTAAAGTGTTGCTTTAATGCAACTATGCCTTTGTGCTGTTTTATGTACTGTGTTTTGAGTAAATTGGTGTTAATCTATTTTGGGGTCATAAATTAAGCTTTCTGTTAGAACTTGCTCATTGCTCCCGAAGCTGGTTTTGGAACAACAGAGTGGGTGCTCCAAGTACAAAGTGTGTGTGTATGTGAGTGCTGAAATTGATGAAGAGACCTCCCTGGATTTGAGCGTTGCTACAAAGCGCACCACCCGATACAGTATGCAAGAAAGCCCCAGCCGCTGTATGCGAGGAGGGCGTAGCTAACAGTACTGAGTAGTCTGCAGTTCCTCTTTGGGGCGCCTCCTGACAGGAACTTGGCAGCGAGGAAACATAAACAAATTCCCTGCGGTGGGCTGGCAGGCTGGGCGGCGCGGTTCCCCCCTGTTACCATACATGCACAGCGCAGCGCAGCCTGGCTCAGGCTAGCCCCGCTCAGGCTTCAGCAGCCGCAAGCTGTGAGAAATAGATCTTAAAGGGACAGGTGCCGCCTGTGCTCTTTAAAAGGGGGCACAGGCGCTTGTCCGTGTCTCCCGCCCGTTTTCCCCCCGTAGCCGTCACAGCCGCGCACGCAGGGCCGACAACGTTTGCTTTCCACTGTATTGTCGCAGACTGACAGTGATGTGTGTTACTCCTGCTGCACTGACCTCTCGGAGGTTTCCAACAACAACACTCGAGTCGCTGCCTGGGGGAGGGAAACTGCTGCCAGGGGTCCCAAAATGCTTGTTTGTGCTGAGGTAGCAAAAAAAGAGAAAAAAAAAAGAAAAAACTGTAGCAATGACGATGTAACAATGGAGGTTTGGGGAGATTGGAGGGAGGCCATGCAAACCAGTGCAGAGGAGGGTGTGGTAGGCCCAACAGTCTAATACATATGGACTATTCCCACAACCAAAACATACTGTACATGCTTACACACACATACTTATTTATCCACATGTGTATGCGCAGACTCACACGCCTCTAGTTTTCTCTTTCCTTCTCTCTCTCTCTCGCTCTCTCTCTCCCTCTGCAAACACAGTGGTGTATTGTGCAGTCGGACCTGGTCCCTGTCCAAAGGCAAAGAGAACCCAGATTGCTGAAACAGAGGGCCCACTACTAACAGGCCGGCCAGGCTGTAGTTGTTATAGCCTGCTATGGCCTTCCAAACCAATGGGGACTGCTGGCTGAGCCCAGAAACTGTGTAGTGTGTAGTTGTGCATGTGTGTGTGTGTGTGTGTGTGTGCTCTTTCTTTTTGATCAGCCACTGAAGGGTTTCTTGGACAGCGCTCGCATGAGCCGACATGGCACCTCGGCGCAATTTCATAAGCGCTGGTAAAGACATTTGCCTGACTTTTAATAGCTCCTTAGTCTCCACAACATCATCGCGACGCAACCATCGTTTAATGACCAGTGCTGGTGGAGATGGGCGGCAGAAGAGAGGGGCGATGGTGAGTAAGAGGAAGAGGCTCTTCTCCTCCTCCAGTCCTGACTATAGGAGGATTAGATGTGAAAAGTGAACTTCTTTTTTTTTTTCTGGGATGGTGATGGATGCCAGAGCCTCGCTCATCTGTGTGCACTCCTATGCTTTGAAATCGAAGAATGAATTTCTTGCTTATGGATATCATTGATGGAGCGTTTAGGGAGTAAACACATCCCTAAATGATTTTCTTCTCAAAGTGAACTCAACACATTTGTGTAACCCAGCCAATCTAAATACATTACACCTACATCACTCTGAGTGCTTTCCCATAAGTCATCTCGGCGATGTAATTGAATTGGACCATGAGTAAACCTTTATGCAAAATAATTGCAAACGCCTTAAGAACATGTAAAACAGGAAGTGGTGGGGGGATTATGTCACTGCCAGACATTTTGTGGAAGTAACAATGCTGTCGTTTCCCAACTCTGTGTGTGTGAGTGTGTGTGAGAGAGGGAGAGAGATGGAGAATAGAACAGCCAGTGCTCTCTCTGCAAGCAGCAGCAGCAGCAGCAGCAGCAGAGAGGTGGAGGGAGGAGAAGGGGGGTGACAGAAAGCCTTAGGATCAAGCTGTTCCACTGATAGAGCACAGCACAGGCAGCTCTGGTG
This sequence comes from Decapterus maruadsi, assembly GCA_030347415.2. Lineage (NCBI taxonomy): Eukaryota > Metazoa > Chordata > Actinopteri > Carangiformes > Carangidae > Decapterus > Decapterus maruadsi. The sequence goes on from CM064888.1 coordinate 13,909,403, forward strand.
ACACTGCAATGCACAGGAGGGAAGGCAAAAGGGGGGAAGGAGGAGGAAATAGAGGAGAAGATGGCACCAAAAGTGAGTTAGGGAGACAGACAGAATCTACCCCCACAGGAAGACTGCAGACGAGGACACTGAAAAAGGACGATTGAGAGGAGGAAGCAGACGAGGATGAGCACTCCTGGTGTGGCAGCAGGTCTCCTGGGACGCTATTAGCTGGTGTGTGTGCGAACGAACACGAGCGTGTGCAGCACGTAATGTTCTCCATTTAACTCGGTGTGGAAGGATCTTCCTAATGCGCCAACATGTCCGCGCCTCTGCCGCGCGTTACGTGTGTCCCCGGCACTCACCCTCCCACCGATGAGGTAAAGAAGACGGCATCGAGAGCCCAGATGCATCTCTGCCCCCCCCCCTCCTCTCACCTACACCTCCTCTCCCAGGTCCCAGTAGGCACATCTCTGTAATGGCCCCTTATCGATCCTGAGGCCTCCTTGTCCACACTCAATGCCCATCGATCGGCACCTCACAAAGAGTCTCACAGGGCTGCTTCACATCCTGTGGCTGCCGCTCGCTGTGTAGCTAGTGTGTGTGTGCGTGCGGTGTGTGCATGTGTGTAAAACAGTGCTTGTTTATCTTTTTTAGAAAAGAAACCCATGTCTGCATGCCTGCGCCTTTATGTACGCTTTTTTTTGTGTGTGCATGTATGTGTGTAGGAATGTCCCTGTACCTCGCCGACAACCTTCCCGTACACCATTAATGTAGCAGGAGACCTTCGGTGAAATCGTCCTGTTGCACCATAAAACGAAGGCCTTGCTCTCATTAAACCATGAACGATCAGGCCTCCCCGTCTCAAACCTCGCAGCATAAAGACATAAACGCCCGACATAAAAAAAAAGTCTCACACAGCCACTCCACACAACTCCCACTAGAGAGACAAGACAGAAAAAGAAGAAAAGACTCCCTTGCTTCCCATGTCAAAAAAAAAAAGCCTGATTAATCAGTCAAGCCACATGAAAACTTTGCTTGTTATTGTTGCTGCTTGATTTATTGAAGGCCTGGATCTGGGTCAAGCATCCCCCCTTCTTTCTCTCCCTCTCTGTCTCTCTCCTCTCTTCCTTCATTCTTCCCCTCTTTGGCTTTTTTTTCCCCCTACCTAAATAAGGGCCCACCCCCCATGTCTCTTCCCTTTGTCTCTCATCTGGTTTTCTGTTTTTGTTAAAGGACAGTTGATTAATGGTGCCATAGACAAAGCCCACAGTCTGCTCTCAGCCCGCGCTCAGATAGGACTCCACTCTAGGTAAACCAAAACACATGTGCTCTGGACAGCCACTGGGGACCCCTGAGGAGAGAGGGAGAGAAGGAGCGAAAGAGAGAGAGATGGAATGGGGAAAGGGGGAAGAAATTAACGGCAATAGTCGCTGATGTATTATATACAGTGATATACTATAGGCTCCTTCCTGCACTGGAAAATGTGCAGCAAAAGGAAAAAGAGGAGGGACGATGGAGTGGTGTATAACATGCTCAGGGTGTGGCTTTTTACAACATTTGTGGGTAACTAAAATGCAGTTGCACCGTGCTCTCCCCTATGCGTTCATTAAAGTCTCCGGCTCTGGCTCAGTTTCACCTCTCACAGTGCTGGAGTTGCACATATTTACTGATTTTAATGTTGCAAGGAAGACATATCAGCACGTGAGTATTGTCACTCGCCTGCAGGCTCCTCTGACAGTTCCTGTGGAAGAGAACTGCCTTATTGAAAGATAAAGGAGCATATTATTGCTGTGACTCAACTGAGAGCTTTATTGTCCATTGTCTCCATAATGGCAGGGCTCGACACTCATGTCATACTTTATCGCCGTGCAATTCCGTGTTTGCGAACGTGGGCGCATTTGTGTTTGTATGCAGCGCTGACACACTCTAATTGGCTGCGCCTGCTGCCTAAGGTAAACATGTCTTCCCTGGAATTATTACCCATAAGGTATATTGGCTAATAACAATTACTGAGCCACCAACTACACTCTCCTTCAATTCACAGGCGAGCGTCTTCATGTAACTATAAGCCCATATAGACAGAGTGGTGGATGTGACATATGAGAAGAGATTGTTAATGGTGAATTGTCGCTTTGAACATTTCTACAACCCAAGGGGCTGTGGCGAGTTCATATTGACGGTTGTGAGTGAATAACTCATCCTTCTGAGACCTTGAAACTAACAGACTAAAAGCTTTTGTCGTAGCAGCAGTTTGTTAAGTGTCCGTTGCAGGAAAACTTTATTATTTGGCGCCGAAAGTGTTCGTGCAATGCGAGGACTGGGCGATATGACTTCAAATCGATATTAGCCCTTGATTTTGATTAATAAGTGATTACTTTGGCGCCTATCTGTCTCTTCTTTCCTGAGCCACGTACGCTTCATTTTCTGAAATGTGATTGCGTTCCGAGTGATTAAACTAATTGGCGGTGTTACCTTTAGTCGACTCTACACTTTGCATTCATCACTGTCTGGTTGTCGTGACTGATGAGACTGCATCATGAGACTCAGTGTCAGGCGCTTATGTCGTCTATAGCGCCCCCTTGGTATGAGTGAGCGTTGGCTAATGTTAATCAAATGGAGTGGAGGCCCATGATTAAATGCAAAGTAGTATTTTTGAAGGGGGCCACTCAAACACATAAACCAAGTTAATACACGAGAACGATTAAAATGGTTGAGAGGTTCCAAATGTTGGTTTTGATTTTTTTTTTGTTAAATTGCGAATTTACTATTTCTGATTTATGAAACAAACAGATTTTAACAGTGTCTAACTTCACTATTAAATTTTCCATATTGATTGAAGTAGTTACAGTGGATTAGAGCTGCACAATTAATTGCAACGTAATAGAAATTACATTATGGCCAAGTGCCATATGCACATTAAGGGGCTGCAATTTAATGAATTGCTTTTTGAATATCAAACAGAAAAGTATTTGCACATCCAGAAGTTTAGATGCAGGTGCATAGGAAAAGAGTCACTCACATCGTGCGGAAATTAATGTTTTGTTTGTTTTTTTGACAAATGTAAAATATGTCACAACATTGTTTTGCATTGCACTATAGTGTTGTGTCACTACAGAGAGCATGATCTGATATCACCAAGTAAACAACAGCCCAGGAGCGCTGTTCTAACGCCGTAGATAACAAATTATATTTGCAAGACCTAAGAGGAACATGTGAAAGTGAAAATGGTAAGCAAAAACAACCATCTGCCAATAATACCACAATATGATGTTCAACTTCTTTGAACAGTTTGTTTCTCGCTTGTCTGTTCACAATTATGGTTGAAACGGGCATTATATGATGTACCATCAGTGTCAAAAACAAAAATAAGAAGTATTACAGAGAGGGCACTGGCTGGCTGATCTCATGTTTTTTTTGTCTATTGGCTCTTTCAAATATCACCATCAGATTTTCCACTCGGATGTGAGTGGCCTCCTTTCTGCTTAAAAGAACAGTGCCACCACCCAACCTGCAAGACGTGGGCCAAAGCAAGCAGGGATTGAGTGTCGGTTTTGAGGCAGAGACCTCCAGGAAGAGTCTAGCTGGTCAGCAAGGTCACCATCCAACAGCAACACCGCCAGCACTTTTCGCAAAAGAATTTGTGCACACCCAGAGGGAGGATGGAGCTCTTCAGACGAGTCTGTTGCAGTCATCCGCTGCGTCTCACCCAGACAATATGTGCCTGGCAGCTCTCTGTCTTTCCCAGCTCGCACATGGGATGATCCCAAAGCCTTCCTCTGGGTCTATGAGGGATTAGCAGTGGCATGTGGACAGCCGGAAGAGGAGGCAGGCATAGGGCAGCCAAGCAGTAACTGTAGCCCTGGAGCTATATTGCAATACTGGCAGAAGAAGAAGAAAAAAAAATCCTCCACCGTCTCCATCCTATCCTCTGTCCCATCACTGGTCTGGGTTTGTACAGTAAGGAGTCCCAGCACTGGTTGAACTGGTGTTGAGTGCACAGCATGCGTATCCTGCTGATCTAAATGGCAATATTCGCATACTGCTCCCGAGTTAGAGGAGAAAACAATACAGGAGCACCGTCTCCTGGAGTCCAAATCCCTGAATGTTTGACACAGATTGGCATGATTGCTCAAGGCTGATGAGAAAAAGCTCTGGGGAGTGTCGGCAACAGGAGGGGGTGAGTGGAGCTGGCTGTGAGATGGGTGGGTTCTTCCTCCGGGGCCTCATCGCAGTCCAGTAGCAGAAGTGCAATTTCTGAACTTTAAAGTTTCCAACCCTGGGGTTGTACCGATAGTTCTTGCTTAAGTTTCCTTCCTTGGTGCAATACTCAAATCAGATAAAAAAAAACAAACATTGAAAATAAGTTTCTCACGCTACGCAGAGAGCTTGCATTGAGATAAGGAACTGGTTGATAGGAAATTTGTTTAGTTTTAACTTGATCAGGATTGATATTATCATTGAACACTGCTGGACATGCAGCGGGGGAACACACTGCTCATGCACCGTGCATTTTTCCTCGATACCCAGACTGCTATTCGGAGCAGTGGTATAGGTGACATGTCTCTTGTTGACAGTGTAACCTGCTGTGGGGCCTGAGCAGCGTAGTCCAAACAAGTGCGGTTGTCTCCTCTGATGAGAGCGGAGCTGAGAGTCTCATCTTCACTTTATTAGACTGAGCGCCTGTTAATAATTCATGCCCCACTTTCCCTTGAAGCAAAACCAAAGGCTCAGCTGCGCCTGTCTGTCCGTGTTCCTTGTCATCGGACATTTAAGCCTTTTCCCATTTTGGACTATGAGTTATTTACTCACTTACCCCTCCGCCCACTGCCCCCCACCTGTAATATGCACCTGCTTGGATGTGCAGATGATGATCCGGAGCCGGAGGCGGCGGTACAGCAGCTTTGGCCCATATATTTTTATCTTTGTTTTTTTGTTAGCTTGTTGTTTTTCTCTGTCATTACCCCTCTCCTCCTGAATCGTATCTCAAAAATGATGTGTACCCAGTCAGTACCCAATGTACTCTTTCTCTTTCTCTCCATCCCGAGGGAGTGTCTGTTCTCTCTATATTTCAATGTTTTTCTGTCTTTTTTTTTCTCCCTCCCTGCTCATCGTCTCTTGTTGCACTACGCTGTCAGATTTAGTTATGTATGCACCCCATGTCTTTGATCCCCCCCTCCCCCCCTGCACTCCTGTGTTGTGTACATTGCATAACCAACCACTGCTAAGCCTGGAGGTGTACCTCTCTCTCCCTTTTTTTTTCTCTCACCCTCATTCCTCTTTTCCTGTGACACCCCCCCCCCTCCCCCTCCCCATCTTCCTCTTGGTTTTTTGGCAGCAATCCAGGTCATCACTCCTTCCTTCTCCCCTCCCCTCCGTCCTCCCTCCCCTTTCTCCAATCCCAAACCTTGAAAGTTAGTGTGGTTGGTCTCCTTGCCCCCCTCTCCCCCCGCCGCCTCCTCTCTCTCTCTCTCTTTCTCTCCCTCTGTGTTTGTCTTTCTCTCGCTCCCCTCTCGCTACAGTTGTTCCCTTGCTATTCCTGTATTTCCCCATCCTTTCTCTCCTCTCTCTACTCTACTCATCTCCCTCTCTCTGCCTCCTGCTCTCCACTCTCCCAGTGGTCTCATTAGGCGTGAAGGAGGCTGCCTGGTGTTTGTGTGTGTATATATGTGTGTGTGTGTGTGTGTGTGTGTGCATTCTCTTAGGCAAAGTCTCACTTGACTGAGCATGCCACTTGCACTAGCAGAGGCCCAGGCTCCATTATTACCACAAAGCTGTCACAAACAGTATATAAAGTAGCCTCCTGTTGCTGAGTTGTGGGTGAACACAGGGCACTCTCTTAACAACAGCAGCTACCGCTGTTCTGCTTCACCTCTCCTATAGTGAAGCTGCTGCTGCGGTTGTAGAAACCAATGTTCACATGCACAGATATGGAAAATGTAAACGGGAGTGTCAGAAATACATGCGCACACACAGACACACACACATATGGCCTGGATATAATTTTGCCAGTACCTGCTGATCCTGATACTCAAACCCACATACCAGACACATCTGTCTCTTCTCTATGATGACACCCCTCCTATGTGGTCCAACCTGTGGGACGTCTGATGCCTCTCTGAATCCTCTCTACTGACTGAGTGAGCGATTATGCTAGTGTGTGTGTGTGTGTGTGTGTGTGTCCACCACTGTTTTGCTAGTGTCTAGTTACAGGGATGGGGCCACGCACAGGAATGGGCCCCTCTGCTGCCTCGCTGGCAAGCCTGACCCCGACAGGCCAACGTCCATTACCACATGAAACCGAAATGTCAAGCACCCCCCGCCACCGCCACCCTCCACCCCGCCGCTCCAGCCATTTGTCTTTCTCTGTGGGTCTCAGCCGGCATGGATACACACACACACACGTACCTGCTCTCACTTGACCACCCCGACAAGCACAAACATCCAAGTATCTCTTTGTAGGGATATTCCAAAATGCAGATAAAATAAGTGGGATCTGTTTTTTTTCCTCCTTATAAATACCAGAGATTCATTTTCTCTGATAAGTTATGTGCTATTGACTGACTCGTTGCTTGACTGGAGCCAGCTGCTGTTTAGTTTTAGCTTATCTGCGAGCCCGCTGATCACTTCACTCTGGAGAACATCTTGAATAACGGAACCGCCTAATTTTTTCCCACTCGGTCTCCTCTCCGCTTTTCTCTTTACCATCATTGAAAAAGCATTTTCCTCCCTATGTTGAACAACCTCAGTCTCAGCCATTATCAGAAAAGCGCACCAGCCAACTCCATCACTTGTCCCCCACGCATTATCGAGCTACGCAGCCATCTATTTTCATAGATAAAGGACAGAGAGACCCTGTATTCGGGAAAGAGCGTGTGTGTTATGAACGCTGCGGCGACACACAAACACGCACACATGCTCCCGCACATATATAAACACACGACTTGTTTACAGGAAGCTGTCAGCCGCGCGTCCTTATGATAAATAAACAGCAAAACGTCCCCTTTTTAATGATGGCATATACAGGCTTGCACGCCGAATATTGACGGAAAGATTGAAAGCGTTCTCAAGGGCCTTTCCAACATGACATATGGCTCCTGCTCTGTATTTTTTCTCCCCTGCCCTTCATTTTTACCCCCCCCCCCTCCTCATATCCCTCCATCCCTCCCCAGCTCTCCCTTTATTTATCTCAGACAGCGGCTTGTGCAGGCATTTGTAGACGTGAGGGATGCCATAAACACATTTATCAAGGGGGGCTGCCAATAGGGGAAACATCGGGTGTATGAATGAAAAGAATGCGATAATAAATGCAGACAGACAGAAAATCGCATAACAATGAGAAAAGAGAAAAATGCTAACTGAGTACCTTAGGGATAGCAGAGGGCATCCGTGGGGCCTATAGTGCCAACAGGGAACAGGTTGTTTGTAAGTTTTTTTTTTTTTTCTCTACAAACCTGCAGCACGGTAGCTCACCGTCTGCCAGCGAGTGGCAGCTCCACGCTGAAAAACAACAATGCCACCTGCATTAGCAGTCTGCCCGTGCAGCGCGGAAGATGCCGTACTCCTGGCTTTGATAAATGTTTCATTGTTTATGCTGTCTCGGGCTCTCTTTTCTTCTCCTCTCCCGTCTTTCCCTCTCCTCTTCTGCGTGGTGCACGCACTCTGATGAGACTGTTCAGAGACTGGCGAGCTTTTTGCCAAGTGTTGTTTTAAGCGTTACTCGGGTGTTTGATGTCTGTCTGTATTGTTGTTCGTCGGCCTCCCTGGGCTGAGATCACAGGCAGCATTTATTAATCTGCAGGTTCAGGCTCACAGCTGAGGGACTGCCACCAGCGGGTCCTCCATATCCATTTTTTTTTCATGGCTTCTACTTCTGCTCAAATCTATATGCTGCTCCCCCCCTTTTTTGACTATTAACAATTGACCTACTTTTTCAATCTAAACTTAGCTGCAGTCAACCCAAGGCGAAGGAGTGAGTTGATGGTTCTGCTTGTGAATGTAAAGGTGGGGGGGGTCATGGTGTTATCTTTGCTCCAGAAAGACACTGGGTTAATTGATGCATGGTGGTGTCACTGTGCTGATTGCTCACTTTTTTGCCTCGTTGGCCTTTTTAAGCTGCTGTTTAACCCCATTATCTGATTAGCTGAATGTGTGGAGGGTTGAGAAGTGTTTTTGTGTATGTGTGTGTGTGTGTGTCCTAGTCGCTTCACAAAAATGAAGAGCTCTCTCTTTACCTAAGGGGGATGGGGTTTGACAGTACTGTAGCACCCCCACCCACCCTCCATCGTTCTATCGAAACCCCCCTGCCCCTTTACCCCCACCCCCCCCACACTGCTGATAAATGTGTTTTTCTTTAAGGAAGGAGGTGGTTGGTTGGGAGTTTTTTTTCCTGTGAGTGAGTGTGTTTGAGTGTGTGTGTGTGTGTGTGGCTTGCTAATGCAGTGCAGGGCCATGCGGCGGGGCTACAGGCAGGCAGACTCGAAGGCAGGCCCGCAACCTCGACCCCAGCATCATTTGTTTGGACGAGGGCCGTCAGCGCCTGTCGCGCAGCCCATGATGAAGTGTCAGTCGGTAATTGTCCCCACGAAGCATCCACATCTCAGGGGGTGATGGGGGGGAGGGAGAGAGGATGGGGGAGGCAGGGAGCTGACAGAGAGAGAAATGACACCCTTGGCTCCTCCTATGCTGCCTCTCTCTCTCTCTCTCTGTCCTTTTTACTCCCCCTTTTTCTTTCTAGTTTTTCCCTCCGTTCCTCCTACGGCAGCAGCTCATATCAAGGTCTGCTGTGTGCCTGCTGCCTCAGACCAGTGGCTCCCATGGTGCTGCAGCTGGGGCCCAGTGGCAACATAACATATGTTTGTGCATCTACTGTACATTCATGTGTGTGCGTGTGCGTGTGTGTGTGCATAAAGTAGATCAGAGCAGAACAATACGCCTCAGTGTTTGTGCATTACCCAGTGTGTAACTCTTTGGTATGTTCTTTCCTCTGTCATATGAGTGCCACTCCTCCTCATCGAGTTGAGTTCTACATTATTTCCATCTCATGCTCCCCACGTCTCAATTAGCTCTTATGCCTTGTACTTCAAATGGGCTATTTATTTTGGTAAACATGCTCTTGAAAGCCTCTTTGGTCGAACACTGGAAGCCAGTACTTCCCTAACCTTCCAAATACATAGACATTTTGTAGTGCAGGACGTTTTGGTAATTAGATTTAGCGTGGGTCGTATATTGATCGAACGATGTCTCTATGTAATGAAAAGCTTTTACAGAACGGCGGCAGCTATATATAGTGTGATCCATAATGCGTTACGGTACGGCAGGGGCCTTAATGCACATCGCCCAGGCTCCTGTGCATAAATCGCCAGCAGAGGTATGAAGTCAGAGCCCAATATAAGTGGCTCCATGATGGAGGAGTAGGGAGGGGGGGGTTGCATAGATAGATAAGAGGAGGGGAAAAGAGAGATGTAGCAGAAGAGGAGATTAAAGAAGAGACAAAAGATCAGGTAAATCAGCGGAGAATGGAGGGGGCGGTATGAAAAACAGCGTGAAGGAGAGAGGATCTAACATGGAGAAGAAGGATAGAAGATGAATACTGAAGGGAGGGCAGGGCAGGAAATGGAGATGTGGAAAAAGGCGAAGCAGCCAGGAGATGAGGATATGAAGGAAGCCACCTTGAGATATGAGTCCTATCTTTCCAGTTTCCTCATTCCTCCATAAGGCATCCTCCCATCTCTACGGTGGGAAGAAAACTGTAATACATGCTACATCAGCAATAAGGCTCCCTATAGAGGAAGAAGGAATTAAAGAAAAAAGAACAAATGGAGGGCAGACGGAAGTAAAATTGAAAGATGAATTGTGGGACCAAAGATGGAGAAGAAGAATAAAAAAAAAGTGATGTAGAATAACAGACCTGCAGGGGAGGGAGACTCCATTATTTTGGCATGTGGCTCCCTATGACACCCCGAGGACAGCAGTCGAATTAGAAGGAGGGAGATAGGAAGGGGAGGGGGTGAAGAGGGGAGGGGAGGGGGTGAAGAGGGGAGGGGAGGGGGGGTCTCCCAATTCCTGGTCCTACTGTCTGTCTGTCTGTCTGTGGGCTGGCAGCAGGTGGAGCACAGCCTGCCACTCCTGCTGTCTAAATGAGGAGCCACCCTCCTATCTCTCTCTCTGCTATCTCTTTAATGGGGTACCGGCCTGTGGCGATGAAACAGCTCCCTCCGGAGCGACACACACACAGCATGCACACACACTGATCATACATTACAGCCACTCCTGGATGCCCTTGCACATGGCGCGATACACACACATCCACCGAAATCGAGAAGCCGGGGAAACCCACAGCCACGACCCCCCCCCTAAATTATGCCCCAGTCTGTGAGATGATGAATCTGGTTGGTGATTAGTTAGTTGAGGAGGGAGGCACACTGCTTAGGCCCTTTTAATGGGCCATAATTTGGAAGATAACTGTATTGTCCTATCTCTCTTGACATTTAAATCTAATCAGACCCTGCTGGTTAGCACTGTGGTCCAAGACGAGGGAGCCTGGGAGGGATGAAAGGCTGCGAGCAGAGAGGGATTGGCCCGTAGAGGGGTGTTCATCCTACACTCAGAGACTAAGCAATTAGAAACAAGCCCCAGATACACACACACACACACACACTATTTCCTTATTTTTTGTCTAACTGACAATCAGAATAGCACAACAGATACACACAAATTCACTTCCCCCTTACACACAAACATACACACACAATCATGTGCGCATATGTTCACATTTCACAAGGGAGCCACTCCAAGGTCTCTTCTCAGCTCCTTATTACCTCAGATGAGATGCTCAGTTTGATTAACACTTCTCTTTCATCCTCTTCATTAGCGAAGGAAAGCCACTGCAGCAGCCGCGGCCCATGAAAAGGGGGCATGAATTAGAATCCACTTACTCCACAGACTGCTACTAATTCCATACAATGGTGGTTAATGGTGGGGAGTAATAGGAAAAGGGTGTTTCTAATTGTTTCTCTGGACGGTGTGCGGCGTGCGCTGCAGCAGCTGTTTCCGTACAGCGAACCCGGGGCGGCTCTTATGGCCTGAACAAAGGCCAGTCCCGTGTCGGAGGGCCCGCGCAACTCCGTTCGATAGAGCCGGTGAGCAATAAATGCGTGTAGCCGAGCCAATTTCCTCTGGCGAAGCGTCCTGCTGAGCGGAGGAGCCGGGCCCCAGTCAATGAGAACCACCTGGTGCTGAGGGAAGTGATTAAGGTTGGCACCACGGTGAGCGAAGAGCTGTTTTGTTAAGGCAGATTGAGATGCGGAGAGGGGGTCGCTCACCCGAGTTTGGGTTGTTGGAGAAATATTGACGTTAGGTTTTTTTTTCTTGTCAGAGCAGGATCTGAGGCGCAGTGTTGTTTTGTTGGTGCTCAATTAGAGGAGATTATTTTGGTTTCAGCATGTGTTTTGGGTTGTGACGTTGAGTGTTGATCGCAGAGTCGGTGGGAGCGCGGGGGCACACACCACAACAGTGGCGGTGTGTGTTCGTCTCCCACGCGGACTACATGCATACCAAGTCGGGAGTCAAGACAGTTCAAAGAGTGGCTAACCATGAAGAACACGGACACTTAGTCCACAGCGACGGGAATTTTCGTCGCAAGCCACAAAAATTTGTCAGTGAATGCGAAGGGGATGGCGATAATATCTGCAGGGTACGAGGTTGGGTTACAGAAAGGGCCCACCAGAACTGCAAACAGACTCCTCGCTGAATGCCGTCAATTGGAATCCAGTGTGATCCATTACAGCGTGTCACTGTGACATTTAATAAAAACAGCCATTACAGTAGCCATCTTGAATGTGTTTGTGAGCATAAGCTTGGCCAGGCTCGGAGATCCAAGCAGAAACATTAAAAACCAGTGGTGCGCAGCTGGTGTCTCCTCCTTCTGGCAGTGAGAGCAGTTGCACAAACGCTGTAATGAGGAAAAGCCAAACCAGTGGTAATCTGTGTTTATCCTCATCCATCACTTTCTTCTGTAGGCTGTAATATTTCCTCTGTGTGACGAATTGCTTTTTTTTTTCCTCCTCCCTTCTTTCTTTTTAATCTGGAGCATCGGTTGCTTCTCTTTGGACGCCCGGTGACCGCCAAATCCGCCATGCTCCAAGTTGCTGTGTCCGCCTATACTCCGTTGCTATAGTGACTCCCCTCCTCATCTCCTGCTAGCCAGGTGTTGCAGGGCTGCTGCCTGTGTGCCAGTGTTGGAGTGAGATTTACCTGCTGGGTGATTGGCTTAATCAGCATTATGTGCAACATGTTTTCTAAGAGCTTAAGTGTAACAGACATTCAGGCCTAAGACCTCATTTGCGAATATTCTCCTCGAGGGACCTCCATCTTTTCCAACATGACTGCAGTAAAAAGGACAATATTTTCTTGTGTTGTCATAGTTTTGGCCATCTTGTCTGTTGGAACACCCCTGTACTCAATAAAGCAAAGGCGATTTAAGAACACAGCAACATGGCTACAACCAAACAAACAGTTAGACAGTGGTTGGTTTGTTTAATCATCCAAATAAGGTATGTTTTAAAGCCATATCATTACTTTTTAAAACGTTCTTTTTATGTTATTGTTATTATCACCAATAGAAATGGCGGACAAAACCATAAAAACAAGACCCAAGATGTAATAAACTGAAATTACCCTTTAAATAAATAATACATGATTCTGGTGCTGCTCATTTCCTTAGAGACAACCCCCTAGAGCTCAGCCTCCGAGCCACTGCGCTGCTGAAGGCTCCTTCACTTTGATGTTTATTTCATTTATTTGACCTTTTAATTCAACCAGTCGTGTCAGATCTTTCTCTGCTACCTAGGCTGGTCACGCTGCGCTCACTTTGTGCGTGTGCGTGTGTGTCGTAGTGGTGGAAAGCTTCCGTATTTAGTTGTGGAAAAGTGTGGCACAGTGCGTGAGTGTGTGTTTTATCACGGCTGAGTGAACGTTGGCTTGTGGATAATAGCGCTGATCACATTTGATGATGGAAATACATACCACAGGGGACTGTGTGTGTGTTTGTGTTTGTGCAGATCAAGGAGGCCATGATCGTCCTGGTGGGTTCCTGCGTCTTCATCTAGTCGCTACTCTTTCTTCATTACGGCCTGCTTGTCTTCGGCTCTCCTCCTTCCAGCCTTTGCCCGGTGTCCTCACTGTCCCTCTCTCTGTCTGTTTCTCTTTTAATCTCTGTTCATCTCTCCCCAGTCTGGATCTTGGCATTTAGGCCTCTAATTGAGCTGGCGTCACTTGAATACCTCATAAAGCAGGAACAGCAGAGAATCCCGTCATTGTTTTCTGTGTCCTGCACTCAAGGGAGAGTGGGCAGGGCTCTGGTTGTGTGCATGTCTCTGTGTGTGTGTATCAGAGAGAGAGTTTGAAGGAGGGGGGCTGGAGAGAAATAAATAGAAAATATTTTTACGATTTTTATGAAAGTGAAATGTTTATTTGTGTTTTGCGTGTGGGTCGATTTCACAGCAGCTGTTCCTCTGGCTTTCTGTGCTGTAGTTCTGACAACATACCCACACTAACCATTAGAAACAGATAATCGGCTTAATACGACTTTAAAGAAGCCATCGTAACAATTTCAAATACTCGTCTGTTGATGCTGAAACCATCAAGAGAAAATTTGATGAGTCAACTGCGCTCAGTAATGAGGCTACACCCATAGGCCACGTCCACACTGCTATGTTTTTCTTTTAAAATGCACCTCTTTTGCTGCGTCTACACCTGACCCTGTTTATTTTGGAAACTGTTGCGTTGCACTCTGGACGGGTGAAATCAGAGACCTTTGAAAATGACGACATCGACGTCCATGGAGGCTCTCGTCGGCCTTGACGACCAGCGCTGAATACATCATGATAACACCGATCTTGTCGTCTTTGCTGGCAGCTTCCAAGGAATTCAATTCCTCATCATTACTGTCTCTCTTTTTTTTGTTGTTGCAACAATTCAACTGCCAAGAAGTCCTGAGAAGGACGGAGGATGGATGGAGATTGTTCTAGTTTGAAAATGCACTTTTATATCTTACAGTGTGGACGAAGACATTACAGTACCGCCTGACCGTTAGTTAGCATTAGCATTAGCATAATGCCATTTCATTTCATGCCGACGTTGCTAATGTAGCCAGATGTAAATATTTATATATTTTGGACCTGTCAAAATTCATCAAACAATTATTTCTAAAAAAAGGAATTAAGGAAAATTAATACTTTTATTCTGCACCCTTAGATGTTCTGTGGGTGTATTATTTTTGAAGACTGAATCATTTTGATGAAAAAGTTCATCAAGAAGTTATTTGACTGTCAGTGTGTAGTACTAGTGTCCTTCATGAGAAAGTTGCACCAGCCTCGACCAGTACGGTCACTGGTGGCTATAAAAGTGAACCTGGTGCTCACAGCTCCTACTGTACCTGCCCTGGACTGTCCTCAACCATCCACTCCCCTTCTCAGCTGACACTCCACCTCCACCCCCGCTCCCAAAAAGTGCAATGAAGCAATAGCCTGCTCCTTCTCCAAATCAGTCTGACAGCTACTTCAGCTCTCCACTAACAAATCCCTGCATACACACACACACATACACACACACACACACACATGAAATGCCTTGGAACAAAGCCCTGGCTAGCTCCACTGTGCTGCAGAGGTACTGATCAATCAGGGTCAGGTTGTGTGGTCTCCTTTCTTGATGCTGCACAAACTGTAATCTTCACCTTTCGCTTTCTGTCTGCAAGGCCCGGGGGCAGAGAGAGAGAGAGAGAGGGGGGCGGGGTGGGAGATTGGGGTGAGATTCTGTACTTGGGACTCTCAATCTTTCAGTGAGTTTGTTTTTTCAGGACAGAGGCAGAGGAGCAAGGAAAGAAAGTGTGCGAGGGAGAGAGAGAAAGATGGAGAGGGAGAAAGAGAGATGGACTGAGCTCTCGAGTTACAAACAGAAAGAGGAGCCACTGCAGGATGCCCTACAGGCAATTAACATAGCTAACACACACACACACACACACACACACATACACACACACACAGGCTGGAAAAAAAAACTGATGGAAAAAAAAACAGAAATATGAACCAGTGGCAGCACACATCAGCACATACAGTAAGAGATAGAGCGCCCACGCGCACATTCACATGTACACCCTGCAGAGTGAGTGTGTGTGTGTGTGTGTGTGTGTGTGTATACATGTCTTTGTTCTGTCTGGCTGTCCTCTTGGCACGTAAATCATAATGGATCTCATTATCCAGCTGGGTCGGCTTGGTGGGGCCTGTCTGGCGGGAGATGATAGCTGGATGGCTGAGGGGCTGCCACAACACACACACGCACACACGCACACATGCACACAGCACGGATGTTATTTAGCTTGCATGTCTGCTGTAGGTGCATATACATCTCATTCTCGCTCGTATGACATCAGCAGAGGGACACACACACACACACATGCGTTTGCAGCCCATCCAGACACAATGGACATTAGTGGCTCAGCTTGCCTTCAGACAGACGGCGAAGTGATGCAGAGCAGAGGGAGGGACGGATGAAAAATGGAACTTATCCTCTTCCCTCTCTTGTCATCTCCCCCCACTCCTCTTTCTTTCTTTCTTTTTTCTTCCTTCTTCCTCCCTCTCTCCCTCCCTCCCTCATCTGTGTCACTTGTTTGGACGGGACAGATGTCGGGGTTCGTCCCCGGACACTGCCGTCTCTGTCCCCCCCTCATCACGGCCCAGTGTCCCACGCAGGACACAAACAAGTGCATGAATCACACATGCACAGGCTGCAGCTGTGAGTCGGTGGGTGAAAAGAAAATATGTCGCGTCCCAGCAAAATCGCATGTTTTGTAAGTCTCGCACACAAACACGTACGTACTCATGCAGGCGTTTGGTATCTGAGCAGCGTTGGCTCTTACACCGCGAGTACAGGCGGAGCAGTTGGTTGCTCGTAACACGGTTAGGGCCTACACCATTTGTCTGGACATGACCATTACCCAAGCCAATTACTGGCTGGTGTACAGGCGACTCGCCAACAACCTAATGTTTTCCCGTCATGCACCCCCCTCCCCCACCACCACCTCCTCCCCTCACAAACACACACACACAAGCAGAAGGAGTGGGTGAAGGGGGGGAAATAGATAGAGAGGAAGGATTAAAGGCCTCGGGCAAAACCCCCACCCCTCCCACTGACTGACTGATACAGCTAATAAACTTTCATTTAAGCTAATGTTTTTCTGTTTTCTCTCCCCTCCCTCTCCTCTCCTTCTTTCTCTCTCTCTTTGCTCTCTATTTTTACACCATTCACTTCCACTCTCCCTCTCTCTCAATCTCCTGCTCTGTTTTTTTTTTTTTCGTGCCAGAAGAAGGGCTCGTCCGAGCAATCGATGCGGGCAGCCCACCAGCCGGAAGCCCAGTTGGCCGAGCAGCACACCACTCAATCAGTCTGAACAGCAACACACAGCGCTGCTGGCGACCGACAGAGGTAGACACACTTTCTATATGCAGCAGTAGATCCTGAACCGGACTGGCTTTTTATAAATCATACACACACCCTGCAACAAACGTAAAAGCGATACACTAAGATTTATATATATATATCGTATATAAGCGCGGCCAGGCTGGAGCGTTTTTTGGCTCGCGTCTCCTCGCCACTGCCAGCGCTTCTATCTTTGAATACTCTAGGTGCTGTGCTAATTAAACTTCCAGACAAAACGACTGCTATGTTGCTCTTCCATTTATAGAAGCTGAATGGGCTTTGTCTGAGAACCACAATGTGTACATGTGTGGTTTTCACTGCGCTGGTTACCATGTCAGTTTGTGTTGACAGTGGACACGCTCTGTACAACCACACTACTTACAGTCGCTGCACTTTTCACTGGTTTGGTTGAAGGGTGTGTGCGGGTGTTTCTGCAGTGACTGAGTTATGGGATTTGTGTGGTTTTCACTGCTTTGTCTCTGCGACAGTACACACATACAGTACGTGATGCGCATGCTTGTGTTGTATATATTCTGAGTTAATGTGTCTCTGAATGTGTGATGTCTCGCTGTCAGCTGTGAAGAGACGCTGCAGCACAACACAACAATACAATACAATTGAGTTAGCCCAGTGCTTTATCTCTATATTTAGTAATGAAAAATCCCCATCACAGTTTCCCAGAGTAATGCTTTCAAATTAATTTTGTTAGCTCATCAAGCAATGGTTTCAGCGCTCATTACTGAGCATGCTGTTTTTTGCTAGCATGGCACATGCGGGACACTGCTCATCTTTGTCTGGTGCAACACCTCGCACGCTAATCTCGCCCATAAAGTTCACCATTTATGTCAGGAGCTGGCCCTAAACAAAATTACCACAGATTTTCTTCCTCAATCAATGTGCGAGAGTTTCTATTTAAAAAAAAAAAAAAAAAAAAAAGCAACAACAACAACAACAACAACAACATCCCGAGTCCGGCTAATTGTAATGATGTCCTCATGTGCCACAAGTCATGATCCATTAAGACAGATTAGGCCCCAGCGAACAGTAAACCGCTGCAAATTAGGGTCATCAGATGGCGTGGACGGTCAGAGGAGAAATCCCTCCGCATATGCTCCGCTCAGCAGATGGACAGCAGTGTGTGTATGTGTGTGTGTGTGTGTGTGTGTGTGTGTTGTCGTCAGGCACCGGTGTGGCTGCTACGTACTGTACGCACAGTACACCGTCCTGCCCACTCCCGTCGAGGACCTCTGCTGGCTTTTGATACGTGAAAGGAGAGTGTTGATCTGTTGAGTGCAGTTGAATTGCCTCTTTTCCCTCCTTTACCCACTGACCTACAGGAGAACCCCCCCCGACCCCCCCTCCCCTCCACCACTCCTCCACCACTCTATCTCCTCCATTTCTCTCCTCTCTCTGTCTCTGAATGGCTTTTGATGGTTGAAGTGCCACCCCTCCCTTCAGAGCAGAGAGGGGGAGAAATCTCCTGGGTGTGAATTAATGTGGGTTTTTTTTTTCTTTTTCATGGGTATGTATCATATTTCTGCATTTAGATTTTTCTCCCTGCAACCCACACGCTTAACTGAGCCGGATTCCTGCGATACGAGCACGGTCACACCCCCCAATCCGAAGCCGTATAGGTGCAATCCTGCCGCGTGCTCATCCATCCACAAGTGCGAGGCCCTATACCCTCTGTCGCTGGAGGTATGCTACAGTAGGCGAGGCAGACAGTCTTAGTATTTTTTAATAAGACAGGCAATAACAATAAATCCTACAGGCTAATCACCCACTCGCCACTCTTCTAGCCCCCACCCACCACCACCATCACCACCACCACCTCCACCAGCCCAAACCCAGAGCGATGCAGCATTACCCCGCCGCCGCCTTCAATTACACCATTCATCATGCGTCTTATCTGGCCGCCGGTTTGATTGAGTGTGCAATGGGAGGCGTCGCAAACCCCACATTCTCTACACAAGCGTGTGTGTGTGTGTTGGGGCTGTTGCTGACAGGAATGGAAAACTGCATTGAGGAGGGGAGGGTGCGCGGATATGTGAGAGTATATGAGATGTATTGGGATGTATGAGTGTGAGAGGGGAGGTTGAAATACAGAGAAGGTAAGTGTGTGTTTGTGTGTGCGTGCAGACGTACAGGAGTGTATAAATCAAACCCACTCTGATCCTCTCTGTCTCAGCAAGAGCATTTCTCTCTTTTCCCCTCCTACTGTCCCTGTACATCCTTTCTTCCCTCCTTCTTTTCCTTTCCCCTCCTCTCCTTCCCCCCTCCTCCTCTTTTTCTTCTCCTCTGGAACAGATTTGTCTGGGGGCCCATGTCTAATCTCCAGCAGTGCCGGGTGTTGGGAGACGGGCGACAAATTTTAATAAGCAACTGGGCGCTGTAATTTAGCGGCCTGGGAGGGAGATTAGGCTGATTGATGCCGGGCTCGCCTAATGGTCCAGCCTACGGCTCCGGGCCCAAATTGGTGGTAATGAAAGTTTTGTGCAAATTGAGATGGAGGAAAATAAGGCCTCCTCTCATCTTCCCCTCACACTCTCCATCTTCATTCATTCTCTGCATGCCTCTCTCCCCGTTTCTGTCTTCCTGTTCATTTTCTCCTCCGCTCTCTCCATCTTTTTGACAAGGTGCGTCTTCCTCTCTCCATCACACTCTTTTCCTCCACTCTTTCTTTTCTTTATCCATTTCACATTCTCTCTGTCAAGTTGTTCCTCATTTTCTCCATCATTGTTTACGCTCCCGTGCATCTCCTTCCCTCTTTTCTCTCTCTTTTCACTCCTCTCTAGTTTTTCCCATGGACTCCTGAGTCAGTCTCTGTCCCTGTTTGACTCCACTGAGTTGGTTATTTATCTTTACTCACACCCTCATTTGCTTCCCTTCTTCCTCTTTGGGTCATGGCTGCAGGAGGGTGTGTGTGTCTGTGTGTGTGCGCACGTGCGTGTTTATGTGCAGATGGTTCAGGAGGTGTCGTGTGAGTCACTCCTGTGTTGTCAGGACAAATTCATCTCGAGCGACAGAGCGATGGGACAACAGGGCTGATGAGTGTCTCCTTTTTACCTCCGCCTCTCTTTCCTTGTACTCCTCTTCTCCTCTCTCTCTCTCTCTCTTCATGTCTCCCCTGCTTTTTCTCTTCATCCCACCAAATCACTTTCAGCTGGGCTGCCACTCTTTGACAGGCTCCATTTGCCATGCATTATTCGGCCGTGGAGATTTCCAGGACACTTTTCAGGATATGGGGAATGCATGTTGGTGTTCAGCACCTTGTCCCACTGGCAAACTTTGTATTATTCCATGTATCTGTCAGAATGTTTTATAATATTGGAAAATCCAGTAAATTAGACCAAGCAAATCCCTGGTTTAGTGATACTTTTCTGCAGCTGGCTGCCTGGAGTTTGATTTTTAGTTTGTTATAAATAAATGCATTGCTCCCGTCTGTTCCTGTAACAACACCCCGCTTTGAATAAACAGACGAGTGATCGACAGTGACAGTCTTCATGGCGTTAGAGGAAAAGTGTGCCACTTAACAGAAACTTTCTAAACTTATAATGGTAGAGAGAAGACTTTGTATCACAAGATACTCTGTTACTGATCTTTCTGCTGCGCTGTGAAGACGGGCTGTGGAAAAGAGTGGTCCGCAGCAAAGATGTCATGATAAAAATCAGTGCAGATTTCTGCCTGTGTGGGCGGATGGGAGTCTGTATGAGGCACAGGAAACTGAGATTTCATAATTCTTGCATGAGCAAATGAGCGTCCTCACTGAATCGCCAACTTCCTCTGACCACGGCTCCCTAAAGAGAGACAAAAACAGACAAAAACATGGAGTACTGAACACAGGGAAGTGGAGAAGAGTGGCTTTGGGGGAAAACAAGAGGTAGCTGGGCCAGCATAGTGGTGCGTGGGGTAGGCAGCACTAATCCACTGCTTATAGAAGACGACAGTACAGTGTGTAGCGTTTGATATTCAAGACTGTTATGAAGTCCCATGAGAGCGGATCTGATGGCGAAACTCACAGGAGGTTTCCGAGCCTCCAGGAGTTCAGCTCATCATGTGGATGCATGTACTTTAGAAGTTTGTGTGCGTGCATTTTGGCTCATCCGTACAGTTTCGCATTCCCCTGCGCGCCCGTGTGTGTGTGTGTATGTGTGTGGGTGGGTGTGTGTAGCCAGCCAGCTATCCAGCTCCCGTTCCCCAACAACAGAGCAGCGACTGTCTTCCGGCACTTTTCAGTCCCCTTTTCTCTAAACTCCCACACAGCTCTATACTCGTGCTGTGCTTTAAAAAAAACCGACAACAAAAAGAAAAAAAACACGACGCTGCCGCCTTGTCCTCCTCCTCTCTTGCTGCCACCTTGAGTTATGCACTGATCTATCATTAATAGCTTCATTAACATTTTTCTCCCTCTGAGGTGCTGCTGTATATAGTTCAAACCACAGCACGGATGCTCTCATCATTAAACAAGCGAGCATCCTGATTTCTTTCTATAACAAAAGCGGAGGAGGAGGTAATAACACACAAACGCACTCTGAGAGTTCCCAGCATTAAGTGTGCACACGGTCCCCAAATAAGCATTCTCCTCCTCTGTTCCCCTTCAAGGCCTCCTGTAAAAAAAAAAAACGGAAAAAAAACGTGTTTCCTAACTCATATTGCACAACCAGTGTCCTTTTGCAATATCCTCGACAAATGAGAACAAGTGGAGCATTTATTACAAACCCTAATCTCCACTTCAAAACTTCAGCAAGGCCACCGCTTTGATGCTCGACAGCAACAAACGCGGTGGTGGCTGAGCAGCCGAGCCGGCAAATGAGTGGCAACCGCCTGTGAAGTTTATCTTGGCGCGAGGCGGCCCTTGTTGACTGCTCACCAAAGTCTGTGGTCGAAATCCCAGACAACAGAATATAATCTTGCCTCCGGAGTCCCAACAACTGCCTAAATGCAGTGTGGTGTGGGTAATTTCAGATTGGACATGGCCTCTCTCCACAGGAGCTGTTGGAGCTTTGTAAGGTTCACACTCGGCTGGCCAAAGTGGTTTGTTAGACTTGATTGTTTATTTTTCTTGGGGAGAGTAAGAGAGAGAGGGAGAGGGAGGGAGGTTTGTATGTACGAAATGGATGACGGAAACATGGAATGTGGCTTGGACCGTAAACTCGTGGGAATTCTTAGTTCCTGATTTCCTCTTTACAGTTGCAGCTTGTTTAAAATGTCCGGTGGTCAGGCGTGCAGTAATTTGGCTCCGTTCAGCGTGTTGCACAAGTTTTTTTTTTTTTCTGCAGGCCAGTATGCCTGGCGGTTTCTTGGAGAGGCAGTAAGACAGGGCCATTTTAATAAATAAACCCTTGGGGCAGAGGGAACAATGGATAATGCTTGGCTGCTCCCTTCACTATTTTCTCTGCTGCCTTTCTCTCACTGGGTTTTGATTTCAGCACAGTTTGTTTGAATTGGTTTTTTAAAGATATGGAGCGATCGTAGATTATCTACCTCCCATGATACAGCCTAGTGGAGGGGCAATAACGCAAGAAACCCAGAGCATATGAATAGCCTCTGTTTGCCGAATGCTCTCCTCCCACCTCGTAGTTATATGGCGGATGATGCCGTGAGATATTAAATGGGCTGACGGAGTGCTTTGATGTTCAAGTTCCCCTTCATATGATAGTGGGATATGCCTGATGGTATGGGCTCCAGGGGAGGAGGAGGCGTGGGGGTGGAGGGGTTTGTCTATTCCCCTCACTGGTTGCAGAGATGTGAAGCAGGGTAAGGGAAAAAATGAAGGCTGCGTGGTGGAGGAGGGAAAGGAGCAGGGGCGAGGTGCTGATGGGAAAGAGACGAATGGCGTGCCAGTGTCAGAAGTGGTCATGTGCTGAGGAAAGACTAGGGGAGAATGAGAGGGAGGATGGAAGGGAGGGCTTGACTGATTAACCTGTTTACCTCCCTGAAAATGCTCCAGGCGCCATTCTGATTAAAGTTCAGTCTTTCATCTATCATCGCCGCAGCCGGCTTGAACCTTTCCGAGCTGCCGATACCAAACGCAGTCAAAAAACGATCGAGCCCACAACCCGAGCCACCTCCCAACAGCAGACCCCGTGTTCCCACCCGACACCTTCATTTGCATCTCATCCTTTCTTGTCATCTCTCGACTTGTCAGGAGCCCACCTCCTCGTGATTGTCTCTTCCTTTTCTCTCACTCTTTCTTCCGCTCACATGCTGAGTCTGTATGTTCGCCTCTCTTTATCTGCTCCTCCCACTCCTGCTTCTAAGCTTCTTGCTCTCAAGACTCGCTTGGAAGAGGAGCTTGTGTGCCTCAGTCTGTTTCCTCCAGTGACGCTCTTTCCCATCTCAAGGCTTTTAGCACCTCCGGCATAATACGATTACACCCGTTTGGGGATGTGATATTGTCAACAGCTTTCTATAAATATCCCCCCAGTCCAGTCGCAGTAGCACAGCAGCGCTACGAGTGGACTGGAAACAGCGATGGGCACAGGCGGTGCTGCACACAATGTTCTGGCCACTCAAGCACAAATGTTAGCCCTTTAAAAGCTTTCTGCACCATCATAGGTCCAGTGTTTGTGAGGACAGTCAGATGGGGAAAGTAGACGACAGCGGTTGGCAATTAGGGCCCAGGCGTGGACCTAAGGGAGTCGGAGAGGGCGTACAGGTGCGGTGGAGATGCCGGCCTGTTTGAAAGGAGGAAGAAAAACAACATCCGTCATTTCTGCAAAAAAGAGCTAAAATTGTTTGGTCAATTTTCAAAGCCATCTAGCTGTAATTATGACCATCAGGAAGGAGAAAGTAAGAAAACATGACCACAACTGCAGGAACTACTACTTAACACTCCACAGCTAAAATGCCTCACAAAATGATTATGGCTAATGAAAACAGGAGATTCAAGAGACACAACAATGTGTCCATATATCCTCACTGCTCCTCAGTTAGTTTCTGAGTTTGTGTTCATCTGCTGTGTTTACTAGCTCCAGTTCAGCACTGGAGCTGTCCATACGACGGGTGATGAAGCTGCCTTTCACATAGTGCAGAACCAGATTATTAGACGATAGTTTTGTGTGAAAATTTAAATGAGTTTCATATTTCTATGGTACATGTGCAGCAGATTTGAAGCATGGTTAAAAATGTGTTTATAGGTGCATAAATGAGTATGTAGAATTTCATTGGCAGAGCGTCAAATGGTTTTGCTGTAGGGTTGGGTTTGCTGACTGCGCTGGATGCTTCCTTGTTCCTTCATGGAAACGTTAAAAAAAACGCGAGCCTCCGGGATTTCAGCGCATCCTCTCCCAGTGTTGATCTTCTTGCATCTCTCTTGTCCCTGCTTCTCGGCGATGGGTGGCAGAAAATTAGGTCAGCGCTGCGTTTGATCACGCTTTCGCTGATTCCCAGGGAGCACATCCCAACAGCTTCATTTAAAAAAAAAAAAAAAAGCTCTTCTTTGTTTTCCTGCTCCTCTTCCCCTGCCTTCCCATAAGCCTCTCTCACTCACTCACTCACTCACTACCCTCCATCTTCTGCCTCTCCTCCCTGCCAGTAAAAGGCTGACTGAAAACACGTGGGCATCGCCCCGTCTAGCCGTCCCTCAGCGCACAATCCTTGGTTGTCAGTCAGGCCAAACAGAAAAACACAACCAGCTTTCTCTGAAGTTGTGCTTCTTGTTCTGTTTCCAAAACTGTCAAGGTTGATATTGATACCATTTGTTTTGCATTTTCACAGTTTGTACTACAAGGAACGGATTTGTTGTGTATATTTCCCATAGATATGAGTAACAGAGAAGGTCGGATTCTACATAAATGTGTACAATCTGAACTTAGCTGAATAGAAAATGTTAGGGCTGAATTCACTGCGGATTTCCACATGTGTATTTATCAACGTAGCTGTCTCTCTTGTCAAATATAAACACACAAAATGTGATGTGTGGTGCGTCTGATGTTCCACCCTGAGCTAAAAACCCTCATATGCACACGCATTATGCACATCTGTGTACACAAAATTAGCTTAGGGAGTGCTATTACTGGCCTACATGGACCCTAACCCCGAGGGCAGCCGGAAAGGGTTAGGTGATTTCACTTGAGCTTAGACAGCCTATATGGTGTTACAGCAGCCAGTGATGGACTGATTTAATCCCACTGATGGTGCTTATAAGACACAGGAAGAGGGATAGACACACACACGGGCACGCACACACTCACGGTCAGCCTTCAGTCATACACATGGACATAATAGGGATTGTGTGCATGCGCTTATGTGTGTGTGTGTGTGTGTGTGCAAAAGAGAGGTCAGCGGGGCTAACGCAGTCCCCTGGCTGTTCTCAAGGTTAATGTGGGACTGACAGCGGCTGCTATTAGAGGCCTTCAGATGGTTTCCACCCCCTATATGCGGAGCTGATTCATCCTGGTGGCAGCAGTGCATTAAGATGTAACAGCTCCACTCCCCGGTGTCACTCACCACCACTTTAGACAGCGCCTACATCATAATTTTACATTTCCTATTAACTCCTATTGTCTGCGATGGCCCTCTAAAGGAACACGTGCGACTGTTACTGCCTCATTCTCACACGTCCCTCAACCTTTCCTATATATCAGTATTTCATGTCATCCCATTGTCTGTTAATTGAAATACCTCAGACATTGTCTGTATGGTCCATTAAGGGGACGGGGTGGGGGCATGTAGGGGAGACGACGGGCTGCGTTCCTAAGTGTCACCGCCGCTATAGGTACGACCTCATTCATTTTCATAGTCTTGTGTTTGACTCGTACTCGTACGTTGAAAAACACGCCATCAAGAGGAAATGCACTCTGGCATGTTGGAGTCTCACCCAAACCGTCGCAACCTCATTTACATTTTAATTCAAAGACATTAAGCAGATGCTCTTATCAAGTGTAGGTTGATGTTCAGTGTCGCGCTCAAGGACGCCGAGGTGAGGAGGGGTTGCACAGTTAAATGAAAACAGTCAGACAGACACATTTTCTGTTTTGATGCCTAAGAGTCACTTTTTTTCCTTTTGTTTCTATTAAAGTCCCATCTCTGTGTTTTTTGTTTTTCCATTTGTTCCAATGACCAAAGTGGAAGTGAGTCCAGACTGACAGGTAGCCTCAGTGGATTCAAGACTGGATTGCCGCTAGAAAACAGCAGCAGAGAGTGAAGTTGAAAAGCATGTGTACCTGTCATTATTTAAGGCGCTGAAAGTGGATTATTATTGAGGAGCTTGTCTGAGATACGTAGCAGCTTCTTGACTTACTCACTATTTGAATGTTGTAAAGCATCATGATAAGCGAGCCTGGCACAGAGCAGAGTCGGAGGGGTGGAGGGGAGTGGGGGGGGGTGGCTGGGCGGCGCGCACGAAGAGTGATGATGTTGTTGACTCACTGTCGGCCAGATGCCAATCAATCAATTAACCAATCAATAGTCATCTGGTGAGCGCCCGAGGACTCTGGGGAAAATCTCCCAGAAACAGTCGAAACAATTACTTTTCGCCTTCCGCCAGAGGCACGCGCGTACATGCATGCACACGCGTGCACACACAAGCATAAACGTTACACGTGCACACGTACAGACTCATACATTTGTACTTATGCAGGCTTACATGTTGAAGTCAGTGCTCCCACAGCAGCCTCACCACACACACCCCACCTCCTCCCCCGCACACACACACACACACACACACACACACACACACACACACACACACACACACACACACACACACACACACACACACACACACACACACCCAAACACCCAGGCATCAGATTGCAGTGCCATGGGAGAAAGAAAAATGAGTAAATTCTGTCTTTCCCCTCATCCCTCATCCCCTTTCCTCCTCCTCCTGCTCCTCTTTTCCCTCTCTCTCTCTCTCTTTCTCTCTCTCTTTCTTTCACCCCTAATGGAAAGCAGCATTCCCTGGCTGCCGTCAGCAGCTATAGCCGGCTACACTATAACACAGTTAATAGATAGGCCTGGCAGCTTATGGAGCCCATGCATTTTTAAATGTGAGTTTTATGACTCCTGGAGAGCAGGCAAGGGAAGAGAGGGAGGCTCATGCTTGATATTTGTTCCTTGAGTGTGTATGTGTGTGTGTGTGTGTGTGCGTGCGTGTGTGTGTGTGTGTGTGTGTGTGTGTGTGTGTATGTGTGTATGAGAGCATGTGCCTAAAGAGAGAAAAGGAGAGAGAATATGGAGGGCAGGAGCAGGGGAGAAGATGAGTATCACAGTTTCCCTCTTGTTTGCTTTCTCTTTCTTTTTTACTCTTGGGAGGTTATTTTCCTTTCTCCATTTTATTTTATTTTTTTTTTTTTTTATTTTTACTAGGGCTGTTTTCGACTAAGGATTTTCATAGTCGAATCTGATTCGTCAGATTTTGCCGTAGTCGACTAATAGTCGAACCTTTATTTATTTTTATTTTTTTTACATAGCAGCAAGATTGTAGCCTATTTGCAACTTTTTCCCGTTTCACAGATAAACCGGGTAAAACCAATACATCCATGGGTAAAACAAAACAAACGGAGGTCACAAGGACTCAACAATCCGTACATTACGTTGTGTGTTTTAATATTAATCAATATACACTGTGACCGCGACACCGGCAGAGAGACAGACAGGCTGCAGAGAGACGAGATCACAGCTGCGCTAATGGTGCGTTCATGACAACTCGGAAGTCGCAAAAAACGAGACCCTCTTCTGAAAAACTCTTGACATGTCAAACTTTAGGATGTGTTAGATAACTAATTATTCTGTCTAAACATCAGATGAAACGGTAAACACAGCTGATCGAGAAAAAACAATTACAGCTCGAGATTTCCTATTTCCGTGGGTAGGATCTTGAATGCAACCTGGTCAAAGTCTGCATTCTCCGTATGTAACCTGCATGCTGTTTGTGCTGTGGGCTCGGAGAAAATCGCCTTGATTATAGCCTAGCCTACTTGATTTTAAACTTTGGCGGCTCTGCCTCTCCTCTTTCTGCCGCTCAGTGAGCGTCTGCAGTGACTTCACCGTGACGTTGACGGTCCTGTGTGCAGAGCAGAGCGGTATCGCTCTGCCTGCGCGCTGCTCACCTCCGCGCATTTAATTACAACTGCGGTGGGTGATTTATTAACACATAGTAAGAAGCTAAAACTACCGTTTAAACGCACATTTCATTTTTAATGCTTTATTTTTCGGATTTTGTATCAAAATAGGCTTTTTATAAAAAAAAAAAAACACATTCTGAAACAATTAATGCTCATATAGTCAGAATCATTTCTTTCCAACTCTCTCGACATGCGAGGTCAGCCCTAATTTTTACCACCATCTCTCTTCATTTCTTTCCAACTCTCTCACATGCTCAGTTCAAGCACACACACACACCGACACGTCTAGAAGGTCGCTCTGGTCATGAACCCTGTTATTAAACAGGATATAGATGGATCCAGCTGTTGTTTTTACATTTGTATATTGTTTCGCATGCTTCCAGATGTCAGGTTGATATGCATATGTATTAGAGTGTGTGTGTGTGTGTGTGTCTAATGTATGTTCTTAATCTCCCAGCTTTGGTATTTGTACAGTGACCTCTGGGCTTCAATCTCATATAAACACACACACCATGCACGTCAGCCTACATGTGTGTGTCCTAGAGAGGTCATAGCATGTGCACCATTGGTCTGTAGTGTTTGTCCATGTCTGTCCTGACCCACAAACCACTGTGTCATATAAGCACAAACACACATGAATACACACACATAGCAGCAGGCAGCGCTCTGAGTGATCTCGCTGTGCCCCACATACGGCTCCTGTTGGCGTGCTTGTCGCGTCGATGACACCAGTGGGGAGCGATGGAAATATGCGTTTCTCTTCCCGTTGGGGGCGGGGGGTGGGGGATGACATGCAGCGTGAAGAGTACTTTGCTAAGGGGTGTTAAATGGGGACCAGTAGCACAATGAGCAGCAGAAACTGGGTAATGCTGTCATCCGATGTGTCTGCAGCGGCGGCTGGCTGGCTGCTGACGATCACGCAGTGCAGCACCCAACTGACATGGAAATTTCATCCCATATTGACATGTGGGTACAACCATTACAGGCTGCTGATTTACTGCCGCTGCTGCGCTCAGCCTGGTCTGTTTTACAGCCAACACGTCGTCACTCTCACACTCCCACACATCTGCAAATGACACTAAAGCTTTGCTGCTCAAAATGAACAATGGAATAGAGAGTAAAGCGTGTTAACTAAAATACCAAAGATGTTATGAACTATCTTCCAGAGATAACACCTCAGTGTGTGATATAGAAGACATATCAACAGAATAGTGACGTTAGACCTGCACGATGTCAGCAAAATGCGATGACGCCGTTCAGTATCACAATGACGATATGACTTGCAATAAAAAAGCAAATATTTGGGTGTTCATATTAACCATACAGTTCCTGTGTCATTCTGAAACTGACTCAATAGTGTGTTGATCAGACACAGATGTGGCAGGACTTCCTTTTCCAGTTTATTGGCAGATTACAGAATGGGTGAGTTTGTGTGTTACTGGCTGCTGGAAACACATAAGACACAGAGAAGATGAAGGTGAAGAGGATACATTTGTACTGTATGTTTGTTACTCCTCTTCTTACATATTTAGCATATGAATTTGATCTATGTCATTGCACTTTATGGTCTTTATTTTTCATATGCACTTTATTTACCTCACTGTGCGATATGACGTGTGTTTTGTTATTTTAGATACACTTGTGTAAATTTTATTTTGAAAAGAGGAAGTGACAAGTAGCTGGGAGTATTTAAACTTCCTGCATTTCCTGGTCTTAGTACACTGCAGAAGACTGTTGAAAAGTTTGTACCTTGCCACCTGTTACATTAAAGCTACCTATAGGACATTTTTTGAGCCCTTTAATTTCGGTTTGAGCCGTGCACCTGGGAGAGTGCTGGTTGATCCCCTTCCTTTGTCTTTGGACCCAAAAGTGTTATGCCAATTATATAGCCTCTTCAATGTATATGCCATTGAAGTAAAATGTCATATTCAAGGTGGATAAGCTTTATATTGTTAAAGCAAGACTGAATATTAAAAACGTAAAATACCTCAACAACATTCAAGGTCCTCATCTCACTGAACCTGAGCTTTGCTACAATACAGCATGGCATCATCTGCAAAGAGGCTGAGAAGAACTTACTTGAATGTGTTACTCTTTGTATTTATCACAATGAATGACAGGTATAAATCTATGGCAACTGTGACTATTTTCCTGATCTGTCAGAAACTGTCGACCATATTGTTTCTGTTGTTTCTAGTTGTGTTGCTGAAGGTCATGCTTGAACAAATGAGCCACATACAATAGGTAGGGGATCTTTTCTTGGCGTACTATGGAACATTTTCTCATTGTGCCCCTGTCGGTGTGAGAGGCAGATGAATCTATGCATGTAAAGTTTAAACACACACAATGCCAGATCAGTCAAGTCATTTAATTTATTTAAAGAAGAAGTAAGTGGTCCGGTCGTTTTCGCTAATGCTGCGTTCCAGGCAGGCTTTTGAAATCGTAAATTACAGCTTCAAGTCACAAACACTTTTTTCCAGGTAACCCATTGATCGAACTGGTACCACTTCACGGTCGGAAAATACGAGTTTCCTTGAACGCACCATGTCGCCACATTCAGCGTTCCTTGGCTGCACACACAGGCCGTTCTCTCTCCTCATTGGATAAAAATGAATCGATAAATGTTTTCTCCTCGGCTCAGAGCAGAGCAGAGTGTCAGAGTTTTTCCAAACACTCTATGTAACAATGCCGGAAGATATAACTATTTAAGACTTATATTAACACAAATATATCACTTACTTCTGCTTTAATTAATTAATTAAATTTAATTTAGCTTTCTACATATAAGATAACAAACCACATGGAACATACACACCCCTAATGCACAGATATAAACAAAGCACAAAGGAAAAAATAGATGCTAATGCAGAATAATAAATCACAAGTTGCCTTTGGTTTTCATGCTGTTGTTGTCAGCTGGGCTTCCTGGAGGAACCACACACTGTCCCTTTTTTACGAGGGCACACCCACTCCGAGGAGTAGATCTTGTTTGATCCTCCGGCGGGCGAGTGGCGGCATAAACAGGAAGGGGCCCTGCACTTCAGTACGTCATTCACCCTCGTGTCATTGGATCTTCTGTGTTGAAATGTGCTGAAGTGTTTCGCATAACATTGTTAGTCCAATATCCTGAATAGGTACACAAAGGTGACACAACCTTATAGGAAGGCACACACATACACCAAGATACATGCTGAGGTTGAGGATCTACACACACACGCACAGTTGATTAGTGTGTGTTGGCAAGAGGAAAAATGAAACATCCTCTTGAGCCAGCTGTGTTCTGTTCCCTTATGAGAATAGAGAGTGATGTAAATGTCCTGGTAAAGGTGTGTGCAGCCTTCGGTGTTTATGCATATGGAATTTGACAGCTCAAGTGTTTTGACTGTAGATGTTTTGGTTGTGTGTCGCTGTGTGTGCGTTTGTCTCTGTGTGTGTGTCAGCTGGTAGGGGGCATTGAGTCTGTTGGAGTCCTGCTCAAAAATATGGATTTCATTTGCGCTGGGCCTCTCCCGCTAACTGAAACAGGGAGGGGTGGACTTACAGAGTCACTCCACAGCCACACACACACGCACAGAGGCTGATACATGTGCTTACGCATGTTTGGACACACTCAGCTCCTTCATGTACAAAATGCGGTATTATTTTTACCAGCTAGTAGAGAAGTGGACTCTCTGCCTTCACAGTAATTAGTAACTCAATATTCCATTTCATCCAAATGCCCTCCATTTTCTTTCATGAGATAATCATTCATTTTATTCTAAGTCCACATTATTAATAAGATAATTAGTCTGCTGTGACCTAACAAATTTGTCCCCTAGTTGTATATAGAATTGCTATTGCTATGTCTTTTGTACAAAAAGGATATTGTCCCAGCTTTCAGCCTTCTATTTCATGGTCCTCTTGGAGAAAACAGACCCATAGTTACATTTTATGAGGTGACCTTGAGCATTCATAGTAGTGATAATAGGACCAAAGGAGGATCTATTCAATTGAAAGTGGTTGGATTGGTTGAATGGGTCAGCGTGACATCAGGCTTCAAGATGAGTGTTTTAATTGATGACAAAAAAAACCCATTTCTGACCTTAAAAAAGAAAAGTGCTTATTCTAACCACAACAAATCTTTCCTCAAACCGAAGCAAGTAGTTTTGTGCTTATACAGGTTTTTCCTGCTCAGAGAATTTGGTGGCGGCTGCCGCTGCCAAATTTCTTACCACCACCAGCCCTTAATCCAGGTTTCCTGTTAAACCAAAACCAAATATGTGCTTCTTGTGTGTTGCTGTTTCTCTTAACCGTCTTAAATTATTACCTGAATGTGTTTGGATTTTTAACAAGCACTTTCAATAAATCTGTTTGGCCTAAGCGAAATTGTGATATTTTTTTTGTTTTTACTATCCCACTTTTTGAATGCCTAAAATTATTCAAGAAAATGACTTAATAATGAAAATTATTGTTGGTTTCAGGCCTAATTTACTGGGTATTTCCATAGTTGGGTCAATGTAATAGTGCAGTCAAGTCATAAGCAGGGCACAGTCATATATTAAGGAGTTTAGTGAAGTATGTAGTGATAATTGTGTGGTATCATAGAGACACTGGCTTCTTCCCTTCAAAGCAAACTGTAGCCTTTTCATGGGGATGCTGTCAGTAGGCATCCCTGGGACCCCCATTTCTGTATGTGGGAAAACACAGCAGAAATTACAGCACTGTTTTTTTCTTTCCTTTCTTTCTTTGCAAATCCAAATAACACATCAAAGACCGCGAGCCTGCGGTTTTTGTCTGATAAATTATTGAAGGGGTTTAGTAAAAGACCTAAGGAAACCAGAGATTGTCAGGACTGTACCAGAGGGCTGGCGAGGCAGGACTGAGGGAGTGGAAGCCATGTGTGACTGTTGGGAAAGAATAATATGCACTACAGACCCCAGACCACAGGAGGCATGACTCCCTCACCACCAGGAAACCTCAGGGCTTTCTGCTTCATGTTCTGTTTGCTCTCACTTTGCTTCTCATTTAGTCCCTGCACCTTCTGTGTGCACACTTCTTTTCCTCAGTGCTGCGGCTGCCACACGACTTTCATCTTCCTTACAGTTTTGTTCCCTTTGGAGTTTTTTTTTACCCCCCCAGAAAGTTTCTGTGACTCTATCTGTATTGCTCACTTCCCATGTCCCTCGGTCCAGAGCACGTTTAGCCTTTAACCCCCTCTCCGCGATGGCCTTTTTTCCCCTCCCACCCCGCCCGTCTCATTTGGCTCCCTTCCCTCTTTTCTTTTCCAGCTCTCTTGCTTTCACCTCTCCAGTCTCTTCATATTTCATATTAAGCAATCCTTTCCATGGAGCCAGCTGTGTAAACAATAGGGACCGGCCCTTCATGTTTTCTCAGAACGAGAGAAAAATGCTGGAAAAACCTGGACACAAGGAGCTCGCCGCACGCCGTCCGCGCTGATGATCTATGGCCCTTTGTCTCTCTGACCTCCTTTGAGCGCGAGTGGGACTTTCTGGGCAGTGTGTTGGTTTTTGTGTGTGTGTGAGGCAGAGTGCGAAGCATGCGGGGCAGTGTGTTTATGCGGGTGTGGGAGCTTCACTGTTACCATAGCCCCCTGCAAATATTGACCGAGTCCAATAGCTACAGTGAGTAACTCGAAAGCAAACGCTGCATGTCATGCTCTGCTAGATAATGCTTACATTTTTTCACCAATGCCATTCTCACTGAAAATAATCTGGCTTGCTTAATGCATAACTTTGCAAGACCCCCCCTCCCCTCCCTTCATATAGCATTTAATTTGTGATATTGATAAACAGAAAGTAATCTCAGCTATGAGTCGCATTGGAGCTGACCCATATTTAGCAGAAGCACCGCCTCATGCTATCTATAGGTCTATAATCCGTCTACCTATACTGCTGGCAGACTGTTTGCACAGGGATGTTCCTAGAAGCTGCTGGTGTTCCCAGGATTTAACACTCTGCATCTGATACTCTTTATTTAAGGGGTGGGTGGGTCGGCGGCCAACTTTAGTTGTGGGATTTTATTGACTTTGGTTGACACAGTTTGCTAGTGCGTGCATGTGTGCGCGTGTGCATCTGTCAGGGTTTCGCTGTGTCTGTGTGTTTATGGGCCCATATGCATGCATGCATGCAGGTGGGCAGATGGTCCAGTTCTGCACGGACAGCCACAGTGGTGCTCATTTTGTGCGAGGGAAGAAAGCTACCATCTTAACCTGACACACACACGCAGCTCATCTCTAGGTTTATTTTTTGCAGGTGCAACGCTTGCTGGCATTTGAGATAATTAAAGGCTGACCTTTCTGAGGTGAGGCAGAAATGTCACCCAGCCTGCTTCGCTGACAAGTGGATTCACCCTACAGGGGGCCTTGGCAAAATGGCTGAGGATTCTCACCGCCCCGGATGCATGCTTAACACCTTTTGGGCCTCTTGCGGCCACACTCTCCGGCTGTCACAGAAACACAGCCCCCGCTTCCTGCTCTCTCTCAGTCACCGTGCCACGGCCAACTATGATTCTGACCATCTCAGAATAACGCAGGTGGGAGGAGCAATGAGTTGGAAGTATTGTTGGGTCAGACAGTTTAGGGCAACATTTGCGCTACAATTTACTTATGTAAAAGAAGAGGAGTAGAAGACCGAGGGATTAGGAAATAATCCATAATACAGTGTAATCTCTACTTTATAATAATCCTGCAAAGATGAAATGAATTGCAGCAGCTATTTTAGTTTCTTTAGATCTCAGACCTTATTTCACTGATAGCTGGAAACAGTCGATTTTAGCTTATCTTTTCTATCTCAATATTAAAGTGAGTGACTTATAGATATTTTCCTCCAACTCCACCGAACAGTGGTTTATGACTGCGTTGGTCAGTCTGTCTGCTTGAAAATCCCATAGTGCAAAAAATAAAATGCATTAGAGTGACATTTAAGAGACAGAACAACACACTGACTGACAAAATGATGCAAAAAGGTAATAGATCAAAATGTATCACTATATTTTCTTGCAATATTAAGAACTATCACAATAATATTGGATTGTGAAAATATCGTATCATGGGGCATCTTATAGTATCGCCGCAGCTGTCTTGAAACCTCAGTGGACACATTACCAAAAAAAAACTAACCAGCTGCTGCACCAGTGGTGGAGAATGACAACAAACCAAGTATCACTGCACTTTTGTACCATTTTTTTGTGACACATTTTAAAGTGCTGAGTCCATAGCAGCACCTCCATGTCACACACATTCTTATTCTAAAAAAAAAAAAAAAAACTTCCTCTGAATGATTTAAAGCTATAATAGTGAGGACGGCTCACTTCAGCAAACTAGTTTTGGGAATTCTTCCAGTTCTGGTTCGGTCTTAATGCATCTCAGACATCATTTAGTAAAGAGTAATAGGTAAGCTGGTGCAAACTATTAGTGACCTTCTCTGACTCCCAAGCTTCTCACTAGCCTTGCAAGACTCTTTCTGTCCTAAATAATTCACCTCTATTAGATGAAATTCCGTGTTGGTGACTTGTCAAAGTGTCCCACTCTGACTCACCCCCCTCCACCCCCTCCCCCTCCCCTCTCCGCTGAACATGTAGCCTACTCTTTATGCAAAATCCATCCCATCCGAGCAAGTAATATACAGTAAATGCAGTGTACTGTATGACTCTCCCTCAGGGCTCAAAGATGACATGCAAATGTGGTTCAGGGCATGACTTGGACACACATAAATAAGCACACACACACACACACACAGGCTACATGCGTGACCGCACACACCACCCACTCACTCAGATACTTGTTGATGTATACACACCTACCAAAAAAAAAAAAACGCACACACGCAGGGGGGTGTCACGCACACGCTCTCAAAATGAGCAGCAGGGCACACATTCATGCGTGCACATTCGCTCATTCACTCCCGCGACGTCCTGTCTCACTTCTGAAGTGTATATCCGCCCACGCTGCTGTCCTCATAAAAATTTCAATGCATCGTGCTTCAGCGACTTCCATTATGTGTACCACTGCGAAGCCATACAGGCTGGAGTCGGAGCTCACTCTGTGCTGTTAGAGACTGACAGTCCACTCAGCGCTAGCAGGCTGCAGCCTTCCCTGCGGAGTGGTTTCTGTATAAAATCCATGTGGGTTTTTTATTTTTAGGCTATTACAGTGAAATTCTGAAGTCATCCGTCTCAATCTGAAACGCTGAAGTACTGTGATGTTATTTGAAACGGCAGGTGCAACACATGGGCCGTGCTGAAATGACATGTCGAGTGTAGGAACAGCGTTTATGAAGTCGTGGATATCATTTAACAACATAATAGCAACTGCCTTGATAGCCGCTGAGTTATGTGCTACCTCAGGCGTCGGCTTTATGTATGGGAGCAGCTTAGCTAATTGTACTGGCAGCTACCAAACCTGTGTTGGATGCAGCATTAACATAGAGACGTGGCGAGTTCCACTGAAGCCAGCAGCAGTAGCGACACGCAGCACTGGCAGGCAGCGCCCGCATCACACATCATGTGCGTGTGCTGAGGTGTTTACGTTTAATATCGTGCCAAATTGTCGCACCGTTTGCTTGTCAAACCCCCGACAACAGTGAGTGTCTGTTTTTAACCCTCTGTCCCTGACCTCTCTGAACCCGTACAGGCACACGCATCAGTGGACGCGCTGTGTATGTGTTGTATGTGTTCAAACATCCAACGCTCGCATCTCTCTATTTCTGTACACACCGCAGTCTATATGTTGTGTGGCGTACTTGCCGTCCCCCTGCGGCCGTCCACTCGTCCACCGCGACCTCTGCGCCGCCATTTGCCGCTTTTTCCGATTATTAATTCAGCATTTGCTGTCACATACCATTACGCTCTCTCTCTCGTGACCTCCGACCCTTCATTCTTTCCGCCTGCTACATGCCAAACACACAGAGTGAAGACCATGCGACCCAGATTGTTTGTTTACTTCGCCTTCCACTGTAAGTGATCGCATACATTCCCTCTGGAGCTGACCCCCTTGCCTATGTGCTCTTGAGTGTTGAATGGAGTTTAGCAGATATAGACGAGCCACATAATGGTCAAAGAGACGGATAAAGCTATAGAGGCTGAGGAGGAATTGTTAGAAACTTGCTGAAAGGATGTCCATCAATGGCTCAATTCAAAGGCCCTGAACATTTCTATACCCTCCCTGCTGAAAAAACCAGCTTAGACCAGCTTAGGCTGGTCAAGCTGGTTTTAGCTGGTTAAGATGGTTTGATGGTTGATGGTTTTAGCTAGGTTTTGGTCAGCTGGTTTTAGCTGGTTTTAGCTGGTCTTAGCTGGTCAAGCTGGTTTGATGGTTGATGGTTTTAGCTAGGTTTTGGTCAGCTGGTCTTAGCTGGTCAGCTGGTATTGGCTGGTCTTAGCTGGTCAGCTGGTCTTAGCTGGTCAACTGGTATTGGCTGGTCTTAGCTGGTTTTAGCTAGGTTTTGGTCAGCTGGTTTCAGCTGGTCAGCTGGTATTGGCTGGTCAGGCTGGTCTTAGCTGGTTTTAGCTAGGTTTTGGTCAGCTGGTCTTAGCTGGTCAGCTGGTATTGGCTGGTCAGGCTGGTCTTAGCTGGTTTTAGCTAGGTTTTGGTCAGCTGGTCTTAGCTGGTCAGCTGGTATTGGCTGGTCTTAGCTGGTTTTAGCTAGGTTTTGGTCAGCTGGTCTTAGCTGGTCAGCTGGTATTGGCTGGTCAGGCTGGTCTTAGCTGGTTTTAGCTAGGTTTTGGTCAGCTGGTCTTAGCTGGTCAGCTGGTATTGGCTGGTCAGGCTGGTCTTAGCTGGTTTTAGCTAGGTTTTGGTCAGCTGGTCTTAGCTGGTCAGCTGGTATTGGCTGGTCTTAGCTGGTCAGGCTGGTCTTAGCTGGTCTTAGTCAGCTGGTCGGCTGGTCTTAGCTGGTCTTGGCTGGTCCTAAATAATAGATATACCGTGAGCATAATTACAGTCTTTCTCACTGAAAAAAACAGGTAAAACTGTATGATATAGCACAGAATTTTATTGCTAAGTTCATCTTGACAGTAAATTACCAGTAGCTGTGGTTTCCAGAATTTCACCATACAAAATATGGTACAACACACATGAGGAATTACAGTTTGTCAGCGCATATTTAACACTCAGCAATTGCTTACGGTGAGTTTTAAAGGATATAAGAAAGTAAATACATCATGAACCAGAGTACAGCCCATCATTGATAAACTTTAAGAAACTCTTTTTACACATGAAAAACAGAACTGCCCCAATACCTTGTCCATTACACAGTGTTGAGATTTTGAAAAAACAGCATGTGTCCATATGTAGGATAATCCATGGTGAAAGAAAATTAACATCATTAAAAAAAAAAAATTAGCCATAGCCACTTGCCCTAGATTGATCAAGAGTTATGAGTCACTGAATCCAGTTTTGGTTGAATAGGGTGCAACACATGTGGTTCAAGAAACTAGAACTTAAAGGATTCACCAGTCACCAGCTCTGACTCCTGTTGTTCATCAGGTGTTCAGACTGGCACGGTCCTCTCTGCAGTCAGAACACAGAAACAAAGCAAAAGTTAGATTGCTGCAGTACCTGAGCATCTCACATGGAGATAAACTCAGCAATCTGTTGTTTAATTGAGCACCAATGAGCTAGCAAAGATAACCTAAATACAGATGCATCTCCTCAAACATCACTGTATTTGCTACTGTACAAAACTGAACAGCTGTGTTACAATAATAAAGATAAATGATAATGACAAAGATTGAGGACTGAACTAAAAGCAGGGGGCATTTAGAAAGCTCCACAGTCACTACTGTAACACAGCTGATGCTGCAGTTGGAGGAGCATCCTGACTAAATCCTGAACAACAGAGAAGGCTTCAGTTTGGGGGGGTGACATGAGTTCACTTTCATGTTCACTCAGAGTGAGACAGTTCACAAGTCCACAGTTTGGTTTGATTTACATTGTTTTCATATTTTTAATCTCCAGAAACACCATTCTATTCATTTCATTTTAAAATACTAATCACTAATCAAACACTAATCAAAATGCCCCAGAAGCAACCTTGTTGCTGACAGTCAGCCTTGGGTATTACTTCTTAAAAATTGATTTTTTGGCATTTGGCAACTAAACCACTGCTTACCTGTAATTAGCCTTGACAGGACTGGTGTCGGAGTCATTGGGTCCAGACTGAAGTGAACACAGGTGGGACAGAGCATCATGATGCGGTGTTCAAAACTGGCACTTTGAGCAGGTGTTGTCATCAATGCTGCTGAAGATTCCCAGGTTCTCAATCAGGTGTTTACCGTGGATCCTCTCTGTAACCAGAACAACAACAAAGAAACATTATTATCAGTCATAATTTCATTGATCTATTTAATAATTCTATGTAAATGTACTCACTGAAGCTGAGTGTTGATAATGCTGAAGATGTAAACTGGCCATGCCACATTCCTGTACAAATCTGTATGTTGATGTAACTCTTCAGTAATTGAAGTTACAACAT
The DNA here is from genome assembly GCA_030347415.2 of Decapterus maruadsi. Classification (NCBI taxonomy): domain Eukaryota; kingdom Metazoa; phylum Chordata; class Actinopteri; order Carangiformes; family Carangidae; genus Decapterus; species Decapterus maruadsi. The sequence continues at coordinate 13,948,404 of CM064888.1, forward strand.
GGATCAGAGCAAGAACATTTTTAAGCCATGCAACCTTTTACAGTGATGATGTTGGCCTAGGAACTTCTGAGGATGAACATCCAAGAGAGCAAGGCTCCTCTTCAGACTGGTTCTCTCCATGTGTAGCTTCCACATACTTTATCTGATTAGAAAACACATGAACAGCACGCAGGTTACAATCAGGTCTGGCCATCATGCTACAGCAGCAGGTCATGCTAGTAAAATCCACACCAACGCACGTAAAACACTGTTCCCTTTAGCACAACATGCTAACCTACATGCAGACAGAGGAGGTCAACCACTGAGCCGAACTGTTCATCCATGAGCAGCTTCACCAGATACGGCCGCTGACCAGGTGAGGTGGGTACTGGCAGCTACCAAACACAGGCTGTTTTACAAGGAGGAAACCTCCACATCTACACCCCTTCTCTGAGTCTGAACGTTATCCATGAGTGCAGCCGATATAATAAACTAAGTTACTAGCATTAACTCTTACATTATAGTCGGTACTGCGGCACGAACGACGATAGCTTCCTTCTTTTAATGGTGATAGCTTTGCGCATGCAGCATATCAACAGTTAGCGTTAGCCTAGCTCATGTGCTAAACCATATGTGCTAAACCAGCCAAAGTAACAAACCATGCTCATTTTAAATACTTACAGTTACAGCTTGAGGGTCTGTGTCCAACAGCAGAGCAGCTTGCGGTTGTGACAGCGCTCCAGCCGGCCCAGTGGCCCACTAGCTCGGGTCTTCGCCATAATACATCCATGGTCTTTGCAGGTGCGTGTGCTGAGCTCATAGCTGCCGGGCAGGGCAATTTTTCAAATGAACCGGATGTTAATACGGTAGCTACCCTCAGGGAGCCAACCTACCCGTGGATGTATGCACCTACCGAGCAGGAGCTTCAAAAGTGGGCATTCTAGTCTAGTCTAGTCTTAATTAAATTAAATTAAATTAAATTAAATTAAATTAAATTAAATTAAATTAAATTAAATTAAATTAAATTAAATTAAATTAAATTAAATTAAATTAAATTAAATTAAATTAAATTAAATTAAATTAAATTAAATTAAATTAAATTAAATTAAATTAAATTAAATTAAATTCAATTCAATTCAATTCAATTCAATTCAATTCAATTCAATTCAATTCAATTCAATTCAACTCAACTCAATTCAATTAAAAAATAATAATGCAAAAAAAATAAAATAATGCTACTTATTTAAATCAACCTATTCTCATTTGTCCATGTTGCTTTCAATTTAGAATTCCTTTGATATAATTTAAATCCTCCTCATTGACCTGGTGTTATCAACCCAATAAAAAGAGCTGAAGATATTTATGGAAAAAAGCAGTTATTGATATGATGACTTTATAGTAGTTCTTTTGATGGTCCATTTTTGACATGAGAAAATTGAACCCACAAAGGTTTAATGTGTGCTCTAAACATCTTTTTATTTACTTATTTATTTATGTAGTTCATTTCGGGCATGTCAATTAATCATGATCATCACACATCATCTTAGTTCATACGATAGGCTGCGCCCCCATCACCCACATCTTCATCATAATCTTTTCTTTGTCTTTTGCATTTCACATTTTGATATAAGATTTTCATTTTGACATGTTGCAAAAGTAGGCAGTAGCCTATATAGAGCTGAAGTCTAGCTCTAGACAGATTATGTGTGTGTCCACGTGTCCATATTTTTCCATCATGAGTGAACAACAGTCTTGTCTTGTTGCCTGGCATATTATATTACAAAGCCACAATTTCGACAGAGAGGAAAAGTCCAGTGTACTGACTATTTGTTGGGATGATTAGCCCTTTTTTGCCATTTTTCTTTTATTCGTCCATTTCTTCTGCAGCATTTGCTGCTTAACTTCTCTATATCCATCAGCCATCAGTGCCACATACTCTCCAATTGTGGAGATGTCAGAGTGCATCCCAACCACAGCACTCCAAGTGTCATTGTTTGTCCGCCCCCACGCTGGTCAAATCAAAATCAACATCAAATCAAGTCCATCAACCAGCTAACACCACCTCAAAGATTGCTATCATTTGTTTAACCAGCTTAGACCATCAACCAGCTAAAACCATCTAAAACCACCAACCACCCTATTCAACCAACTTCTAGACCATCAACCAGCTAAAACCACCAACCACCCTATTCAACCAGCTTAGACCATCAACCAGCTAAAACCATCTAAAACCACCAACCACCCTATTCAACCAGCTTAGACCATCAACCAGCTAAAACCACCAACCACCCTACCAGCCTAGACCATCAACCAGCTAAGACCATTTAAAACCACCAACCACCCTATTCAACCAGCTTAGACCATCAACCAGCTAAGACCACCTAAACCATCTACCAGCCTATTGAGCCAGCCAAGACCATCTAAAACCATCAACCAGTCTATTCAACCAGCTGAGACCATCAACCAGCTAAGACCATCTAAACCATCAACCAGCCTATTGAACCAGCTAAGACCAGCTAAAACCACCAACCAATCTATTGAACCAGCTAAAACCATCAACCAGCTAAAACCATCCACCAATTTACCAGCTAAGTCAAACCATCTACCAGCCTATTGAGCCAGCCAAGACCAGCTAAAACCATCAACCAGTCTATTCAACCAGCTGAGGAGCTAAGACCATCTAAACCATCAACCAATTGAACCAGCTAAGACCAGCTAAAACCACCAACCAATCTATTGAACCAGAAACCATCAACCAGCTAAAACCATCCACCACCCTATTTACCAGCTAAGACCATCTGAAACCATCATCCAAATGTTCAACCAGCTAAGACCATCTAAAACCATGGAACCATCAACCAGCTAAAACCACTCATCTAAAACCATCAACCAGCCAGTTCCAGCTAAAACCATCAGCTAAGACCATCTGAAACCATCAACCAGCCTGTTAAACCAGCTAAAACCATCTAAAACCAACAACCATCCTAAGCTGGTCTCAGCTGGTTTTTTCAGCAGGGCTATCATGTGTTTTTTTTTACTCTTATGAAGTGCAGCAAGTCAATTTTTTATGTGCACATGTAACACAAACACAGAGAAAGTTTGTGTTTTATGTTTCATCGTCTTCATTGTATTAATGCACATTTATATAAGACGTTTCCTGTTGGCCTTGTCAGTACCGGAGAACATCTACAGTGAAGAGCAGTAACCACAACATAATGTAATCAACAGCTCCCTTCTTCCTTCTTCTCCTGTGTATCAGTGACCTTGTATGTCGTCGGTATCATATAGGACACATACATCATACACTACAGTGGGAGGCACCTGCAGCTGAGATTGGAGAGCGTCCGGACAGAAAAATGGAGGAGAGATTAGTGTGTTTGCATGGATGCAGTCGTGTGTGTGAAGGGCATCAGGAGCAAAGAGACGACAGGAAACATGATGTGTTTGTTCCAGTGTTTACGTATATGCGCATGCACTGTCGGCCCACGTACATATGAACACCTTTATGTACAAACTTTCACTGTGTTTGTGTGTGTGTGATCTAATTTGAAATGTTGCATGTTTATAGCACTTGTGGGCAGGGATTTCAGCCGACCACAGCTGTTTGCGAGAAGTGTGATTGGTTTGTGTACATTGACAGGAAGGAGGATGTGGAGTGCGTGTCAGCAGCTTTACCCAGCTTTGGCGGTGCGTGTGCAGTTTTCACAGCAGATTATACTGACCCCAAGTTATGCCTTGATTCCTCGCACAATGGTGTGCATGTGGTCTTTGTGCCCTCGCATCGTACGTGTGCGGTTTTCTCCGTACTGCTGGTAGAGCGATTATGCAAGTGCTCGGCTGCGTTGTGTGTCAGTCCGTCCAAGACTCAGTTATGACGTGCGTGTGTGTGTGTTTGAAATGCCTCAGCTGCACCAGTCAGACATTGTTTACGCATCAGAAAATGTTTGTGTGCTCACATCTCCAGACTCAGACCCTCATTCATGACATATTACAACATAAAGATTTGATTCTAACTGAATAGAAACTTTAGATACTCAACAAAATTCAAATGAATATCTATTTCAACCCTTTTTTTGTGTTTTTGAACAAGGACAATAGTTGGTTGGATGCTTTCCAGCTCAGATACGATGTTGATACTCCATCAAGGTGGAAGATGTTTCTCAGTTTCTACTTTTAAATCAAAAACGCAGCGGAAGCATCGACTGCCTTCAGGTCCTGCTCATCTGTTTCTATCCCTGGCTGCACCAGAGCGACGGTATTTCTTTCTGTCTGCTGTCACATCAGTGAAAAGAATGAAATCTGCCTCCACCACAACAAACTTGCGCCGAGGCTAAGTGCATGGTAATGCGCTGCCGCTTATCATTGGGAACGGCCTCTCCCGGTGCCCACACTAGATGCCGTAATGATAATGTTGAGGGAAGTGGCCCATTTCCAGCCTGTGGGTTCTCCCAGTGTCCCTGTGAGTTGTAGTTCCTCACTGAAAGACCCAGTTCAGCATCTGTGGCCTCTGGGTGTTGCATTAAAATATATAGAGCTTTACATCACTTCGCCGTGTATCTTTGACAGCGTTGATGCATTTTACATGATGCGGCCAGCGTGCAGTGTGGAGTGTATGGAGGCCTAGGTTCATAATGGTAATGGTTGTGTATTACTTTGTATTATAGAAGCAGAAATAATATTGTTCTCTTTAGCTTGTAGCTCTCTTTTGTTTTAATGGGTGGCTACTCGAGGAGGTGTGGGGGCGGGGGGGGCGGCCTTTAAAAGCAAATAAAACTATATCTAACTCCCGTGGGCTTTTAAAAATGCTAGTAAAGCTCTCGGACTAATACAAGCGCACCCTTCAGCCCGCAACCCCTGACCACCACACACACCAGCTCACTGTGACAGCGTGACTGGAGAGCACTTTGGCAACAATCAATAAAAATACGGCGCCTAATAGAAGACCGAGCCAATAAAATCAGCTCTCCGTCTGATTAAGAGACATATCGGAGCGCCACGTTCTCCACCTGCGCTGTGCACGCACACTCATACACCCACAGGCGCATGGTTTTACTGCAGTTTGGTAACGCATTCCCGTCAGTAGTTCACTCATTTTTCTTACATGATGTAGGTACACGCAGTCTCGCTCACATGCTCGCACATGCACAGGTCATGCACTGAGCCCACATGGAGCAGTTTTCTGACAGTTATGCCACAGACTGTCATACTGTTCTAAAAGACGGTGATGAAAAAGCCTCTCTTACAGCGGTTTCTTCTGTAGTTCCTGAATATTATATTACACGTCAGGCGGCTTCAGTGAAAAACGGTGGGAAGAGATTTGACAGCAGCGACAGTGATTCTGATCCCATAAGGATGAACACTATCAAATATACAGATGGCGGAGAGAGCAGAGGAACAAAATAAATCTAGTGATGGGTCACTGAGTTGCTTTTACTTGACTATTAGGCTAACTGTCGATGATGAGATTGAAATGTTGAATTAAGAATAGATGAGTGTCTGTAAGCAAAACACATTGAAATCTGAGTGCGCTGTGTATCAAGTGCATAATGGCCTCTCCTGCGCAGCAAAATATTAAACGAGTTAAAATAAATAGCAAATAGCATCGGCGCTTTTTAATGCATAAACAGATTAACAGAATGAAAACACATCGAATCCTCCAGCGCTTTGTAATGAAACGCACTCTTCAGATCTCAACCCAGCCGAACACCAATGGAGAGTTTGGACTGTTATTATTAAAGCATCAAATTAAAGAATATATTTTGTAAGAGACGGTGTTTATTTCTCCGGCAGACTTTCAGAGACTGTGTGCCGGAGGATTTTTTAAATTTTTTTATTTTCCGGCTGGCTCGTTTTGGTTGGCCAAACACTTTCTGGAGACACTTAGTGTTGGTTTTTCCTTTAATTTGTCACCCGTCTGCACAAAGCTGCCGCCAGTGCGTCCCTCTCACCTGTCATATCCCCATGCTTTATCTACATCATACAAGTGGGAACAGGCACACAAACATGTCTGACTTGACCCCTCTCTCTTTACAGGAGTTCATCCATGATGTCCTGGTGTGATTCATGTTAGAGTGCCACATTCCTGAGCAGCAACGCCGCTCATGCAAAGACACATTCCTCCTGCTTATTCAGTGTGTGTGCGTGTTGCAATGTCTTTTAGTTTTACATACACTGACTCAGTGAAGGGTCATTACAGTCAAATATAAATTATGCCCATGTTATGACAAGCTGTTTTAAAGAAATAGTTTCTCCCGCACTCCTGCGTATGTTTTGGTGTTAGTGTAGCACTTTGTGATAATTGTGCGCTCTGGGTGTATAGCTGTCAATGCCCTCATGTGAGGTCATGCTTTCTGCGGTGATTACAAGTCTCTTTGTACCAGTCTTAGTCTTCATTTTGAAGTCGAGTCAGCAGCAGCAGAAATCTCCAGTGGGCCCAGAACGGTGCTTTACGTCTCACCTCTGGCTTCTGCAACTGGTGTAATTAGCAAAGTTTTTCTTTTGTGTTGCTCTCTCCATTTATCTTTTGGCTCCTCTCCCAAAGTATTTGTAGTGTGTTACTGTTAATGAGCGCGCATATGAGCACACAAAGCTGCGAGGAGACATCACATACCCACTGCTCTCTTCACAGTTTTAACACTCCATTAGATAATTAAGGCGGATGGGGTGTTTTTGTAACATTTCAGATGAGACATTACCATTAATTAGTGTCAAAAGAAAAGAACTGTTTTGCTCAGCCACTTAAGTACAAAGGGAAACGATCTCTTTACCTTGTCACTGAAGCACTAAATGATCTCTCTCTTTCTCCCTCTCTCCCTCTCCCTGTGTTCCTTCCATAGGCAGAGGCTGTGCGACGGCAGAGAGGAGGCCCGTCTAAGGAGAGGAGCTTTGTTTTGGCATCATGTGATCGGCGCATTCCCTCGGAGCACTCTGCAGTGGAAGAGTAAACCTGCGCTCCTGCGGAAGCTTCGCAACCACTAGCGCCCCTATCACCACTATCGCCACTCCTGACTGCAGTCATCAAAGTCACCTGCTCTTGACTCGACTTGCCTTCTGTCTCTTTTCTCCCTCTTCATCTTGAAGATAAGGAATGGCTGTGCTACTTTCCAGCCTGCCCAACGCCTCTCGCAAATAAGGCCTTTCAGCCTGTTTCACAATACCAGAGAAAGGAAAGCTAAAACAGTCCACAGCCCCCTTTTATACTCTCTACCCCGTCTCTCTTTTTTTTTTTTTTTTTTTTTTTTAAATCTTTGTGTCCTCAGATACTCAGTCCTCAACACACACATTGACTAACGCTGCTGGATTTTTGCCTGTGTGACACCTACAGAAGCCTCTTTAAGGACCACTTTCCAAGCCATAAGGAGATTTTTTACAAACTTCACCCGGCAGCATTTTGGAATATCTACTTATCCCGCGTTCCCTATGGGGGATTAATTAACCGCAGGAATCCACACTGACTCCTCTGTGGCTCTGTTAGTTGAGGTGGTTTTCAGTGAGGTCTGTTTGTGACTGGAGGGTGGACTGAGCCATCATGGCTGGGAAGGGCAACCCGGTGCCGGGCCCCCACCTCAACGGCTTTCCCATGCCCACCTACTCCTACTTCTTCCCCCACATGCTGGGGAGCCTGTCGCCTCCGGCCCTGCCGGGACTGCCCATCAGCGGGTACAGCACGCCTTCACCAGCCAGTGAGTAAACTCTGACTTCATCTCCTTCGCTGGTTCATGTTTAGCCTTGAAGTGGTCTGTACCTGTGTTAAGCTCTGACTGTCATGCGAGTTGGTTTTTGAGTGACAGGCAGAGGGGGAGAGGATTTACTTCCCTTTGTGTGTGTCCTGGTTTTACTCGGGAGGCTGCGGCTCACCGTTTCCTGCGCAGCTCTCCTACTGCGTGCGTGCACATATGCTTGTGCTTGTGATTCTGCTTGTAAAAGGACACTTTCATCTCATCCTGTTTGGATCAGTCCTATGTGAAAGACGTGTGTGTTGGTAAACAGAGAGCGGCGCGCACGCACACTCTCTCACCACACACGCACACACACACCCACATCGCCTCCAGCGCTGTCCTTAATTTACGAGCCCACACACATCAACACTCACACACACACACGGAGACGTCAGCGTGGATCACAAGGAAATGAGGCAGGACAGCCAGAAAGGAGCATTGCTTATTTGGGGAGCACAAATTTGGCAAGTGTTGCTAAAATAAATCTCGAAAATGCTATCATTGTAGCCAACCTTCATGGTACGACTCCTTTGTACTATCAATCACCAGCTTCAGAACTGACGTGCAAAGTTGCTTATTTAAGTCAAACTAGAAGAAAAGCACTCTTCATAAGGAAAGAGCAGCAGCTCTGTAGTCTATTATTTATACCCAAGAAACTTTGTTTGAGGCTGAAGAGTAGTGGAGGAGCTGCTCAGATCTTTTACTCAGGTAAAAGCAGCAGAGTTGAAACTTCTGCCAGATGATCACGAAGCAGAAGTCTGTTACTAATCACACATAATGGCCCTTTTCAGAAAGAAATACAAATATATAGGCTATTATTATTAAAACTATCATTGCATTACTATTACTGATGCAACACCCAATTGCAGCAGCTCAAGCACATTTTGTACTAATGTACCATATTCTACTGTACGAGCGTGCGCTTGCACTGTAAGAGAATCTCAGTGATCAAGTTATTTGTGTCAAGGCTTTTCTGGGGATGAGTTGTCACACCATGACAGTAAAACACTCGAAGCTGCAGCTTTCACCACGTCACGCACTAAAATCAGAATTTGACACAAAGATCCTTGAAGCATGTCCATTTGTATTGGAAAGTGGATGGAATTACCCCCGGTGCACCGCGCTACACATTCATGACAGAGAGTAAGAAAGAAAAAAAACAGAAAAGAGAAGGCTGTTGCACCGTGTCCAGAATGTAAATTGAAAGTGATTTGTAAATGCAGATGACGAATGTACAGGAGCAATGATTAGAATATATTGAAATCTGAATGCTCACACTGCTCCCTGCATTGCACAGTAGACTGAGTTACACTAGGAGAAAAAAACAGGCAGATAATCAATTAAACGGCAGCAGCAGCAGCAGAAATATGAAGTAAAGAAAGCAGTACAGTTGGTGTTGTAGATAAACAGAGTGTGTGTCTGTGTGTGTGTGTGTGTGCGCTGCCTGGTTCTCACAGCCCTCACAGGTTTCGGGGGGTCAGTGTGTATTGACTTTCTATCTGCTGGAGTTTGCATTGGCAGCCGCCGTGGAGGGAAGTGAAGAACAGTTAGTGCCCAGCCCAGTCACTCCCACTTCCCCAATACCAGATACCCCACCTCACTCACAAAGACTGGAGTTCCTGTCAGATTCCTCTTTTTTACACTACCGCAAATTTGTGTGCATGTGCGTGTGTGTGTGTATGTGTTTGTGTATCTCTGTGTGCGTCCACTCTCCCAGTGTTTGCCATGCAGGGCGGCAAGGTTCCTTCCCTTTTGCCTGGACAAACATTTCCTGTCTGTAAACACTGGAGAGCCAGGGACACCACAGCTTCCTGACAAGCACGAGTACACACACACAGACACACACACACTCGCACACGCTCTTCAACACAATCTTTGTCCTTCATGCTGGTTCACTTTCTCTCACTCCGGCTTTTCCTCGCATGTAGATAACTGCAAACATTACTCACACATGCTCACGCACACACGCACACAGCAACAGAACCGCACATCCCTCCATCCTAACAGACACACACAGTCTCTCTTACCCTCTCTTCTTTTCCTCAGACTCCTCTTTTTATGTTTTCTCTTTTTTCTTTTCTCTCACATTTTCACACACTCGCACACTTTAGCTAAGCCCTCGCCGACCCCATTCAACGCTCAGCAGTGACGAAAGAGAGAGGGAAGAGAAGGACGGAGAGCGAGGGCTGAGGGATGGAGAGAGAGCGAGTCCGTTTGGAGAATGTCAGATTAGAACATGCAGCGTTGGCCTTGATGGATTTCAGCATTGCAGAGCTTCGCTACCATATACATATAAATCCACACAACTACATTTTGTGTACAGACTTGGCCCTTGGAGTGAATAATGCAGCTTGGCCTTGTGATGCTGTTTTTTTTTTTTTACCCCTGCTATTGTGCAGACGAATCTTGGTCCCTGTCATTACAACCACATCAAGGACTTCTTAAAATAGTCAGCAACAAATCTTTATTATAGTCATAGCCATAGCTGGGACTGGAGGTGTAGCTTAGCCAAAGTGAAAGGCATTTGTTCCAACTGTGTAAATCCAGCTGACTGCGAGCAAGAATCCATTATAACTGCATCACACTCAAAGATCTCCTGCATTTGTTAACACAATATAAACACACTGGTCTTTCACCAGCGTAAACAGAAATGCTCTCTGAGTGAAAAATATATGTGTTTATGTTTGTTTATTCATTTTGAGGAGAATTGCTTAATTTGTCCTTGCTGGTGAAGTGACATTGCTTCCCCATTTACAGCTGTCACAAACACATTTTGTTTGTTGTTGTCAGAAAGTCCTGCAGGTCGGCGACCTATGGTCTGGATTATCACTTGTCATATTGTGGATATTGGATTGGACCAACCAGCATTGATTGATTTGAATTACTTCATTTACTTGTGGACTGGACAGGGGTTGCCTTTACACTGATCACCCACATGTATTTATTTGTTCTTGGCTCATATGAGTGCAGTCCAATCATACCTAATGCAGGTATAAACTGCAGATGTGAAGGGTTTTATTGGTGGTTTTGTTGAGTAAACAGTTAGAACCAGGCCCTGCCATCAAAATATTTCTCAATTCAGTTTCTTTCCTCCCCGTTCACACCCGTCGTCTTTATCTCAGCTTCCTTCAGCAAAACCACGATAGACCAATTATTTTTAGACCAAGCAGAGCACAAGGGTTAATCTAGGCCTGCAACACACACACATACACACACACACACTCCTCCTCTTTACTATTACTCTCTTTCTCTTCCTCTCTCTGTCTCTTGCAGCTCTAGCCTCCTGGGTTATGTCTTCACATCACATTATCTGAAAATCATCAGGTTAGGTTACGCTCCGGAGCAGATCAGTTGCAGATATTGATATTACATTTATTGCCTGCAGCTTTATTAGCTAACTGAATATTATCACCGTGGATTGATCACGCTCAAACATGCACGCCGCCGCCGCATCGAAACGCAGCCAGACATCCGCGTCCGACGGGATGTGCACGCTCGCTACATCCACGTGCACGACTTTCATTAGTGTTTTTGTATAAATCCCCGACGCCGCATGCCTGTGCGAATGTGAAACAATCTGGCTGTAACACCCCCCAACTATTGATCCTGTTATTATCATTAAAGCTCTCCGCTGTCTCTCCGTCTCTAATACAGTGCTATTGCATTAGCATGGTGTTATGAGGGATCATAATGAATGGAGCCAGCTTACTACCTGCTGCCACGGTGGACTAATTGGCTTTTCCCCACAGAGTGCTCTTGTTTCAGCAGTAATTGCTTGGTACGGCAGCGTTCCCTGGTGCGACTAACACACCAGCACCATCTCCTTTGACTTATTAAAGGGGTAAAATGGCATTTATGAATGTACTTCAGGGCCGGTAGGAGATATATGAAAGGATATTTTCAGAACCTCAACGAAGCTTGTGTGTGTGTGTGTGTCACCGATCCCATTAAGCAGCCCTTGGTGGAATGCACTGACCATGAGTAAATATGGATATGGTAATGTTGGCCAGAGTGTGTGCTTAGGAGTGCGCGCGTGTTTGCGCGTGTGCGTGCTGCTTACCGGACAGACAGGTGGTTCCTCTCTGCGCCGGTGGTCTGCAGGAATCAAGGGGGCATGTCAGTACACTCCATGGGTGGCAAAAGGAAACACACACAGACACATCCACGTACACACACACACATACAGGCTTCTGTAGTGAGGATAAGGATAATGACATGAGAGACACTTGCAATGTGCTCCCTCCTGGCAGCAATCCAAAGTGTGTGCGGATACCACACACTCTATTGACTAAAGCGCTTTTTTTTCTCTTCTCTTTATCAGGCTAGCAGGTAGCAGCCACTCAGCCACTTCAGAAGGACACACTCGCACGCGCGCGCAGACACAGCACCTCTGGGGAGCCGGTTGTCATTATTGGAAAGTCATTTGAGGGGTGCCGATACTCTGATGGCGAGGACGCGGGCTTATTAAACATGGCATGTAATACACGTCTAGCATGGCGGCGTAGCACTCATTCACCCCAGCTTAACGACCTTGTTAATTAACTGCAGAGCTCTGGGAGGCTGAAAAATGAGCACAAGGGCTCTCCTATTCTTAAATTTTCAAAGAGGTAATTGTCTCCGATGCTACTTTGAGATCGCCGCCACATCACAAGGAGTCGGAGGGTTTTTGTTTTCCGAATTGAAGGATTCCAACAGGTTTGGTGCATTTCCTCATTGTAACAAATCTGACACCCAGGCACCAACCCTCTCCTCTGTTGAGATAATTATATACTTGTTCTATTTATCATACCACCATCTTGTTCTCTTCACCACAGGTTTTTTCTGACTTTCAGCTTCTAATAGTAAATATGATGAGAAAGTTTGGTGATGCAGGCTCTCAGAAGATATTTACATATCGGAACAAGTTGACATCTGATTATTTGATAATTACTGTTGTAGATATGACAGGGTGACGTTTGTGTGACAGACTTCACCGTCGTGTCACTTTGCTGCAAACTCGAACAGCAGGAAATAACCGCATGTAGAAGTGAGGTGGATTTGTTTCAAAATCTGCAAAACGACAGAGTCATGACAGAGTTTGAATCCTAAGAGAACATGGAGATAGCTTTTATCTGGCATCCAAAAACAAGGCATGCGGAAAGGAACATAAAGAAATTGATCACAAAGGAGTGAGAGGTAAATAGAAAGAAGATAAAACCAGAAGAAGTGGTGCTGATCCCTGAACAGTATTTCCATGTGCCCTTGAATAGCTTCAAAAATACACTTTACAAATAAAGAAGTACTAGACCTTCTCTTCATATAAGTATATACAGAGAGACAGAAGCGCACATGGCAACAGTGGTGAGGGAAAAAACTTCCTTTTAAGAGGCAGAAACCTTGAGCAGAACCAGGCTCAGGGTGGGAGGCCATCTGCCTCGAACCAGTTGGGTTGGAGAGGAAGAGAGAGAGAGAGATACAGCACGAAGAAAATCACTGATAATAACACTGATAAAACTAATGATAATATTTTCAGCAGGCATTAGACGGAATCAGTGGAATCAATCGATTAAAATCAATCAATCAATCAAAGAGTGGCTCAAGGTGCTCTTCAAGGGAAAATAAGTAGAAATAAATTGAGAAAAAACGTCTGTCTGTGGAAGGACGGTGGTGCAGTCAAAAAAAGACGCGTTGTGACGCTGTCTTCATCAGGGGTCCACCCTGAAGACAGCGACGAAACGCGTTGGGTCATTTTTTATTTATTAAAAATCTCTGCTACACCTCAATTGCCTCTGGAAGCTCCTTTTTTGACTGCACCACCATCCTTCCACAGACGGTCAGTTTTTTCTCAATTTGATTCGATATTGATTCATTTAGAGATATTTCTGTTTTAATACATAATTTTGCTTGGCTATGAAAGAGATGTAACTCTCTAACCTGCTGCATAAAAACTTGACCCAGAAGCAGTTACATTAATGCACATTGATTGAACGTGACCCACTGCAGGAGTAAACAGTGCAACTTCAATGCAGTTGTGGGTGATAACCGCGATCACGCGGATCTAACACAGGAAACAGGAAATTGCATACATTGAAAGATCAATTTAAGGATTTTATGAATCAATGTCAGATCTTTTAAATGAAGATCGTTATGAATCGGGAAAAAAAATATTTAGACCCAGCCCTGTTATCAATAAAGTGTGTGTTTGGGTGTTGTTCAGGAGGACGACAGGAACACAAAAGACTTTGGAGAAACTGGATTCTTAGGAGACAAACAAGAATATGAGACAGAACCAGGGAGATGGAGATGCAAGCTTTCTGTGCAGATGTGACAGGAGTGGGAGCCCCAGGCACACACACACACGCACACGGACACAGATTCGCAGGCTTTGGCAACACCTGTGTCCCGTGCCAGCGTCATGTGCCAAGACACTAGCAAGCCTCGCCAGCAGCGAGTCCCACAAGGAAACCCATCACCCTCTCCACCAGCCCTCTGGCCTTCCCTCACATCTGTCCCTCCTCACTACTTCCTTCTTTTTTGGCTCCTGAGCATCTCTTGTTCTCTCGCCTCATCTCTCCATCCAGTCTTCTTCCCTCCCACCACCACTGCACTCCCCCTACCCATGTGGACATTTGTCCTCTTTCCCTTGGCTGATCCGTCTTCCTCTGCTTTCCACGCTCATCTTCTTTCGTCATACCTGCACAGCTTCACTCCTCACACCTCTTTCTCTCTCCCTCTGTTTATCCCCCTTTCTTCCCACCCTCCCTTTCTCCACCTTCGGACTTGACAGAGCTATCATTACCCTGCCAGCTATTTACTCGCAGCCTGTTATTTTCCATTTGCTTTAAAGGGACCAGGGGCCAAATCCCTGCCCAGAATACTAGATCCTAACCACAGGATTTATCCCCAAATGGCTTGGCAAGTGTGGTCCACTTCCCCAACCCTCTTTTTCTTTTCGTCTCCCTCTCTCTTTCTCTCTGTCTTCTTCTTTCTTTCTTTTTGCTGTGCCTTGCTCTCTCATTCTGTCTTTCTTTCTATAGGTTTTTTCCCCCTTCCATGGCTGCTTATGCAAATACAGGCCCTCCTATTAAAGAGCTGTCTACCCATAATCCGATGGATGGCTCCATTTTCAGGGTGTTACACACAAACACACACTCGCACATACACACAAAGAAAGGCAGATTGCGCCACACACTATTAGGAATACAAGGACATATGCTATCTCTCATAAACATTCACAGCAACTGGCACATACATGCACACATGCGTGGAGACACACACACACACACACACAAACAGACAAAGCCCTCCTCTGCTGCATGGGTGTTTGGAGCAGTGAGCGCTTTAAGCTGTAGTTGGGCCATAACGGCTTCAAAACCAGCAGACTGTCGCCAGCAGCCATGCAGCACTCAGTTGGGTAAACACTGGCATAATCTAAATCTCCCTCTGATGTGCCAGCGCAAGTATCTTTATTTCTGCTCTCTTCAAAGGCCCCGCGAGGAAGTCAAGACAAGGGTAAAGAGATAACAACTCCCTCTTTTTTCCCTCTCTCTCTCCTCCTTCTCCACGGCTTTTCTATCCTTTCCTTCAACCCACTCTCGCGCTGACCCCCTTCTCCTTCCTTTTATCTCTTCTCCCCTCCCCCCCCACTCACACACACACACACACACGCACACACATCTCTTTACCTTCTTATGCCCTTTTTGCAGCTCCCATCACACACAGCCATAACTCACAGTGCCGCATACATTCAAATGTCAATGACTCTCTCACAGGCATCATTCCTCTATTGTCCTTTGATAAGGGGTAGCAATGACAGCATCTGTGAAATATAGAGCGGTTACCTAATGGAAGGAGATGAAGGAAGGAAGGAAAGGAAGGAAGGAAGGAAAGGAGAGAGGCAGAGCGCCGCTGCCCTGCACGGCTCGGAGAGTGATTGAATTATCAAGCAGAGCTTTGCTTGTTGTCCAAGGGGGTTTCAGAAGGGAAAGCCCTTTTCTCGGCAGCTAATGTGCTTTTTCAGCCCGGCACAATGGATAGCTGTGTTGCGCAAAGGGGCTAAGAGAGCTCTGTTGGGCCGGGGCTTATGGGGCCACCAGCTCTCTCTTGGCACCTCTCTAAGGGGCCCCTGGCCACACTTAACCTCAAGCCTGTCTGCTAACATTAGCACATAGCCACCACTGTGTGGAAAGATAATGCACTTGTGACAGCATTAGCACATTATAGGGCCGAGTTTACCACCTAACTAATGCAGGAGTGAATCGCGCTGTGTTTGGATCGTCATTAGCATTCCAGAGATTTGCCGACGCACGCATTTAACATTTAACACCCGAATCCGTCCGCTGTGTTCGTTCCTCCTTTCATTTGAATTCTTTGTGAAAAGCGAGCCTTTGTTTCTCTGCCTCTTGACGTGTCCGTGCGGCCACGCTGCCTTTTTTTTTTTTGTCAAGGATGTAAAATATTGTGTTTAATTAGAAACTAAAGCGACCATGTTCAGTGCGTAGAGCATGATTCGTGACACTGGGCTGCAGAAAACTGTCAAAACAAATACAACACCCTCATTAGAAGTGTTTCTTATCCGTTGGTTTTGTAGTGTCAACCGAACTCAGGTGCTGTTTGAGTCTATAGCCCTTTTTATGTGTCGCTTGTTATTACCTGCGTCTCAGTCCAATAATTAAACTGAATCTCAGAGGCTCTCTAAAATTCCACTGCAAATTGCTGTCATTGTCAACAACGAGGTCGTCTGTTGTTATTGCACTTGCGCTTTTATGAGTAAGCCTCTCACTCAGGTCTGTGTTTGATGTGCAGTGGATTTGACTAAAGAGAGGCTCTGATTGAATTTTAGGAATAAATGCAAAAGGGATAAGTCAGCGAAGATTAACTTCAGCCCCCAAACTAAAAAAAAAACCTAAAGTACCGCAAACTACAAGGTTTCCTGTGCTCAGCAGACTTAAAAAAAAAAAAAAAAAATTAGATATTTGGGATTGTGAGTTTTACTTGGGGGAGAGGGAAAAGCAACTCAGACATATGTGCTCCAGACAGGATTAAAATCACTAATCAGCACATGCAATATTAAAATCAATGAACCTTCACCTACATAAATAAACTCCATCTGAGTGGTGTGTCCTGTGTGGGTGTGCTGCACGGAAAACACAGATGTGGGGTCTAAATCCTTAAATCACACGAGGTCCAGGTAATTCTGGTTTTATTTAACTTCTAATTTATGAAATATGTGACTCACGCTTTCCGCCCTTTTCCTTTTAACTGAATGCCTTTTTTTTCTCTTCTTTTTCTTCAAACTTTCAATTCCTGTACTCTACTTTCAATTCCGTGTGCCGGCATTGAATTTCTGTGCTTCAAACTCTTTCTCCCTCTCCTTTAGTTTTCACTATTAAGCTTTCATTTTTCATCCCCTTCATCCCTCTGATCTCTCTTCTCACTCCGTGGCCTCTCTTTTCAGCAGCGACAAACAGCTGTTCAGCAGTCGCCCTGTGATCAGTGTTAAGAGGCACCTGAAACTTGCACTCTCTCTCTAAACGTATCTTATTTCTCCTCACTCCGTCACTGACGCACACGCATAAATGCAGAGACGCTCACATCCAGTGGCTGCTTTTATCTCCACGTCCCAGCCTCTCTCCTCTTCGCTCCGTCAGTGCGCTCACACGGCGCGGACAAGAGGAGGATGTGATTAGCGCCGCGGCTTTGCCCTCCATTTTGAAATTGCTTTCTAAACAACTGGTGTTCATTATGCCTTGATTAGTCCCCTAATTTGCTCTGTCCCACGCAACAACCAGATGTTCGCACGCGCTCGCAGCTTTAAAGAACTGTGTGCCAGAAACGTGCTGTCACCGTGGACGGTTTTTTGTCCTTGAAATTTGTAACCTAATTACTCCGAGCGGGATGACAGAAAGTGAAGTGACCGTGTTGCGCACGCATTCGGTTGTTTATTATGTGTTGAAAATTGGACTGTTGTGTTGCACGGCCTCTACTGTGTGAGTCACTCCAACACACAAACTGTCGGTGGTGGTGAACTGGTCTGATCTGGTAAACAAGCTGAGGAATTCCACAGTCGCTGACAGTGACTGATCAACTGCTGCCAAGATAAGATCTCGGCTTTTAAGCCAGAACAGATACACACACGCAAACACACACACACACAAACACACTCAATTGCAAAGACCATACTTGCATTGACTGTAACAAAAACATTTTCTTTGTCTCCCGCCTCAGACAAACACGCTCAAGTAGGAAAAACTCTGTGGGAGAGTGTCCAAATTTGGAGTTGTGGCAGACCCCACAAATCGCATGTGGTTACACGGATCTTGTCTCTGTTGGTTGTTGAAGCTTACACAATACACATTTTGACAAAGCACCAGCACCACACTGTTACACAATAACGCTCAAGTCTTTTGATCGCCCGCTTGTTTTGTGTACACTGTGAGATGGGAGAAAAACCCCAAAAATCCAAACTGAATCTCCCACAGCAAGGCGATCATGGAAAGCTGTGGTTTGTCGTCGGAAATGCATCGGAAAGGGTCAGAGGAGGCCGAAGCAGCCGCGGCCTCTTTAGTGGTGACTGGTCAGCTTTAAGGAGTTGGGATGCTACGAACAAACTTGAAACATCCCACTGAGCCCTGCGTCCAAAAACTCTTCCTACGTTGGTCTCGTTCTTTCAGTCTTCACACAGAGACCTGTTCGTGTAACAGGTAGGTGGTAAAGGCAGGAAAGATTGTTGTTTTGCTGCACACTCAGGTATAATATCTCCATCCACATACATCCAAGCTTCTCTTCCACTCATAAAAATGTTCCTGGGCGTTCCACAGATAACGCTTTAACAACTATAACAACATCATAACGGTACCATAATGATACATAATGGTGAAAAAAGCTTTTCACTCGTTCAAACCTACATGCTGCTCATCAGTAAGTATTAGTGCGCCGTGCAGTGACTAGTTCAGTTGCTAGGAAACAATTGGAAACACGATGTTTAACATCATCATGGCATCACACAAAAAATAACAAAGCATAAACGCACCATAAACCCGTTATGACTCAGACTATCAGTTAAAAATATCAAACTTTGCAGCTTCGACCTGTTGTTCGTGCACATGGTTCCCCCTTTCAAAGACGGATCACTACCATCATCATCAATAAGAGCAAAAATGTTGATAAATTATTCTTTAAATGAGCACACCCACACACTCTCTCCGACTGTGACTCATGCATACTGTACAGTCACATTGTCTGTGACTCCATGGTGAAACTCCAAGAGTCAAACAGGACGTCTTAAAGGCAGAAGAAGACGGCGGTGACTGATCACAGAGAGAGAGACAGAGCGATGCCGCATACCTAAAGGTCAAACTCAAGACCTCCCTCTCTGACCCCGGGACCCCTCTAATCACTCATTCACTGAAAGAAAGAGACAGGGCTGAAGAGGAGGTTAGGAAGAGGGAGAGAAAGATCAAGAAGAGGGAGAGAGAGCGCGAATGAGGGAAGTGAAGGGCCCCTGCAGGCATCTTAAATCACAGCAGGCCCAGACATACCCCTCATCAAAGAATCAGGAGCAGATTCACACTTTCTAAGCAGCCGAGTTGCTCGCCAGCGATTCGCTCAGAAGAACAAATCTTTGCGGGGAACGAGCCGAACTGAATCACTTCCTGAAAACTACCGGTTCTCCTGCACGTCTCGGTTTGGTCGAGCTCCCAATGTCCACAAGGAAACGTGATTCCTGCACAAAGACTGAGTGTATCCCAACAAGTGAATGCAGCTTGTTTGTGGTGGTGATACACTCATCACTTTCACTGCAGCGCGTGCTCAGGGAGTTACTCACTGCTGGAATCAGGCCCATTAAGTTCAATAGCAACACCGAAGTTAAAATGACTCCAAAAGCGTTAAAAACCAGCTTTTCTTTTCAGTGTTCAGCAAGGACACTTTTAAAATAACAAGAATTATGAACATAGTTTGGTTTATTTATGGAAGCAACTGCACCTCAAGGACTCACAAGGACTCATACTCCACACTGTGTGTCTGCTCAGTGAGTGGGAATGTGCAGCCGGAGCTGCAGCCGGTTACTCAGTGACTCGATGAACAGATCTATTGAGCAGATCTTTTTAATGAACTGATTCCAGTCGTTTGGGACGCCGACGATATCTGCTGTGCACATCGCTAACACTTTCTGCAAATGACCACCAGCTTACTGGAATACCTGCAGCTCGATGCAGGTGTGGGTTGGCAATGTGTGCGTGTGTCGAACAGAGGAAATAACTCCCATCTCTCTCCATTCCAAAATCCTGGGCTCGTCCGTCCGTGTTTGTCTGCGTGTGAGATGCATTTTTAATTACGTCAGCCGGTTTTGTTTCATAAACTGGTGTTTATGCTCCACGATATAGGTGAAATGTCTGTGTTTACTGTTAACACGGCGAGCGAGAGGAACAGAGGGAGGGAGAGGTCAGGCGATGCCAGTGATGGGATTTCGCTGATTCAATATTTACTCATCAAACAGAACTATTTCCTGTAAGCACTTGGCCAAACTCTCGCTCTCAGCACCTCACTCTTTCGCTCTCAATCTACCTTTGTTTTATCTCTCTCTCTCGCTCCCTCGCTCATTCCCCCTCTCTTCATGTTTTTTTTTGTGCTGTTTCCTTTCATCAAAGCCCCCTCCCTCCCACAGCCTGCTGTTGTTTTTCTTTATTTCCTGGTTCTTCCTTCCCTTTGTCATTTTCCTCTGCTTCAGTTTTTTTGACCCTGCTGTTTTCCATAGCCAACCCTCCCCCTCAACCCCCTCCTCCACCAGCTCTGCTATCCAAAAAGATATTAGACACTGAATAAGCAGTGAGCAAACATCCGTCTAGCCGCCCACCCACCTATCCAGCCAGGCATTCAGCGTGGCTGTGAGTTTCAAATGGGGCTGATAATCGCGCTGTGTAAACAACAGCGAACAGAGAGATGCTGTGACTTTTGTGAGTCCTGTTACTTTAAATTTTACACTTCACGTGGGTGTGCGCAGGTCATGTGAGTGTGTTTTAGCATTTGATTAAGTCCAGGAAATGTCCACACCTTTTTTAATTTTCTGTGTGTTCAGTTTGTTTTTCTTTATCCCTGAGGGTTTAGCTGTTAATCAAGCTTGGTGTATCGCTCAGAGTGTGTTTGCACACACACACGCAACAGCTGTGCACGGTGCAAGGCCATTGAGTGTGTGTGTTTCTGGACAGCATTAGGTGCTTTTCTGCTGGGAAGACAATTATGTGGCCTCTGTGCTCCTCCCCCTCCCCCTACCCAGCACTAAAAAAAGCAAAAAGAGAGCGCTCAGTCCTGGCAGATGTGTTGTCGACGCCGGCGTCTTTCAGGCCTTTATGTCAAAACCAGATCGCTTGGACCAAAGGTGCACATGGAAAGCAGTGGAAGAGCTCCAGGGGAAAACGTTTTGAGGGGGGAATATTTTAAGTCTTTATCATGAAGGTAGTCGTCTGTCTGTCGACACGTTTGGTGTGGCTGCTCGATGCTGTGTGCCCAGAAGCTGACGTAGTTTTCCCTCGCAGTGCTCGTGTGTGTTTGCGCACGTGCATGCACCGCTGTATGTTTCTTACTTTGTGTGTGGCTCTGGACTGAAAACCCATCCCACCCAAAGTTGGTACATTGGAGCTCTTCTGTTTTTTTGTTTTTGCAGTAGCTGAATGGTTTCCATGTTAACAGGCCTGAAACCAAGAGGAGCATCCTTGGATTCATTGAGGCCTTTTGCTTCATCTCAGTCCTCTTCATAAACTGCTTTGTTGTGCTCCACTTTTAAGGTCAAGAGCTCTTACACCGCCCGCTCTAATTTTTTTCCTCTTGTGTTAATGGTCGCTCTTTGGAGGAGATGGGGGCGGGGCGCTTGCTACATCAGTTTCATCCACATAGTGCACTCGCTCTAGACCTAATTAATCCTCCTTTTATTTTGTTCCATCTCTACTGGTCCTCAGACATTCTTGGTCAATGGGCTTGTGCCCGTATTACAATAAAGATAAGCTGCATAGTCCAAATTGAATAATGGCACTATTAAGTTCAACGGTCCATCTACGAAAGCTCGGTAATTACTGTGTTCTACCTTTAACAATTAGTATCTAATATCTCCAACCAGCTGCTGACTGTAATTTCATATTTACCAGACAGACATTAGAGTGGTGGCAGTCGTCTAATCTAATGCCAAACGGCTTTTGAAACCATTTCACTGGCAAATTTCCAGTGTCAACATAGAATTGTGGGAGTTTTAATCATGTTCCATCCGCCTTTAATCATTTGGTATAAGTAGATCTTTCTTTGTCTTGATGTTCCACTGAAATTAAAGGTATTTAGTTTCCTGTTAAAAAGTGAGTTTTCAGTCTCGTTTCATGCAAATAGAAACTGTCTCCACCACAAAACAGGAAGCAGCCGACAGAGTTGATGCATGAGGTGCAGGTGACTCGGGCCGAAATACATAATGGAAACACAGGTCATTGGACACAATTTCAAAATAAAACAGTATGCGTAAAAAAGTGCAATTGGAAATGATTTTACAAATTGTAAAAAAACAAAAAAACAAAACAACTCTCGTGACTTACGACATCTTTAGATGTGAGAGGGTGTCAGGTTTTAGTCTTTTAAGTGTCACCTAGTGTAGAGGAGGCATCACTCTCAGCAAGACAACAAATAAGTCTATCTCCCAAAATGTTGAATTATTCCTTTAATCATATCGGTGAATGATCTGCCGCTGTTCTCTGTCCAATGAAGAAGTCATGAATCCGTCTGAAGCTCGTTCTGGAGACATTAAGAAAGGAATCACTGACGCCAGTTTGATGTTGACTTTCCCTCTGTCATCTCTCGTCCTCCATCAGCCGTTGTTTTAAATGTAGGGAGACCACATGCGGGGGGCTTCACGGGGCTTTTACTCTGGCCAGGAGTACCTCAGGTGTTGTGTTTCAGGACTCGGAGAAGGCAGTGGAATGAATGCTTACACACACTCGCACTCACACACACACACACACACTGATGGAAGTTCGCTCCTCCCCTCGCAGACTTCAAAGCTAGCTGTCCCTTGAGGAACTTCAAACGCTGGGGAGGCCATTAAAAGACAAAAATTATTTTCTGTAACGTCGTGATTTATTTGATTGAAAAATGAAACCACTAACCCAACAGACATTATTTTTCCTTCCCAGGGTCTGCTTTACCAGGCACAAACTAAATTGCTACCAGGTGGAAATCCTCTTAAGAGCAGAAAAGGCTCGGCCTGAAGAGTCGTAGCTTTCCTGCTCGCTCTTGTCTTCAGGCTTCTCCTTTGACTCCACGTCTTTCTTTTTTTCCTTCTCTCCTCCGCCTCTCCATTTCTCTTTAAGACGTCATTCCTTCATTAACAACTGGCTGAATAAATGCAGCCACTCCGACCGGGCTCTTATGTTTGCTGTAGTGCAAGTGAAGTGTTAACCTGCAGTGCTATAGGAAATACCCCTCACCCCCCCCGCCTCTTCACCATCAGTCAATGAAGAAAAGATAAAAGAGGAAGAGAGGGAGCGCAGCGAGTGTGTTTGAGAGAAATGAGGCGGCAGTGAAACTCAAGCGTGTGAGAGAGTGATAGACTCTCCAGAGGGAGTGTGAGTGTTGTGAGACGGACAAACAGGTGAAAAGTTTCAGGGGTCTGAATGAAAGAGAGCGGGCGGCCGCGGAGTGTCCTCGCAGGGAGAAGAAAAGGGTTTTCATCGGAAAAAGGCCCTTGAAAGAGAATCAGCGATTGATGGAAGCTGGCATGTGGACACAAAGGAAAGAGCAGAAGATATTAGGCTCAGAATATTAAACAGAGTCCCTGCCCACTGAATATTAAAAGTAAATGATGCTCATAAGTGATTTTTTTTGAGCCACACTTGAAACAAAAAGACGGCGTTGAATACTCAAGGACTCTTCATTCAAATCATTTGTGACCATTCGTTCCTTTCATGTGACTCTGTGTTCAGCTGTATTAATGCGTATAGAGCCAGTCAAACATCCAGGCATCCTCTTAGCTAACCACTGATGTAGGTACCAGTGCAGGAGGCAAACACACTACATCAGGTGATGGAGGTGGTGCAACCTTGGAAGAGCTTGATGTTGCTGAAGTGGCAGTTTATAAAGTATTCTATATGTTATGCACACCTGCACATACAACGTGTATTAATGTGTCAGGACGCTGCACAGGGCAGGATGGAAATGAATGAGGAAGCCGAACAGGAGCTTAGTGTTTTCTTTGCATGTGAGCTGTGGTTTGTGTTTCTGTATCAGCTTTACACACACTCGTGTGTGTGTGTATATGTATATATATATATATAGTGTGAAAAACAGTTTTGTTCACACTTTATATGTCGACAGTTCCACCAACAACGGCCTTTTGCGGTTCCAACGTATCGACCAAACCAGCACGTGAATCTCTCGTCTCCAGTTTCCAGTCTAATTCATCCTTCCCACTGTTTGTTTATGAGCGGGGTCTGTGCGTTCCCATGTTTGTGTGCGCGTTCCCCACAGATGAAATTGCGTCTCCTCCTCCTCCTCCTCCTCCTCCTCCTCCTCCTCCTCCTCCTCCTCCCCCTCCTCCTCCTCATGTTATCTCACTTCCTCTGGGCCCCTGACAAACCCACCAAACAGGGAGAAAATAGAGCGCTTTATTGGTACGCCTGTCAGGACTCCCCCTGGATTTATGGCCAACAGACAGCGTTTATCACTCAGCTGAGAGAGGCCGAGTGAGAAAGGGGGGGTGGGAGGAGGAGAAGTTAAAAAAAAAAGAAAAAAAGAAAACGGGGTGAAGGAGCAGGGCCGATCGTATCCTCCATTTACATATAGAGCCGCTCAAAAAGAGTGGAACCATTTCTGGAGCGAGGATGGTTTAATGATTACACTGTTAACATCTTGAACACATTTGCAGGACAAACCAGTGCCACTGGAGATGTTTGCTAAATTTATTATGTCAGCTGTTCAAGATTGTCGAAAACTAATTGCACATTTTTGCTTGTTTGCAAAAGGCAAAGCCGGGGAATTAAATATGATCTCTGCTGCTTTGATTGATCAACTACTGATTGTGACAAGGTGCTAACAGAGTCTAGGGTTTTTTTGTGTGCATGTAATTATATGCATCTGTTGGGTCTTATTATTGTATGTGGAAGGTTTTCCTTCCACTTTGAATCCTCGCTTTCTGTTTACATCTTCGTTTTGGTCCTCGATGTCCCTCTGAGGAAATAGGAAAATGATTCCATTCAGGCCAAATGTGCAGTAGTTTTAACTAAATCACTGTTGCAAATGACTTCGAGATGTGCTGCGAGCCCGCGACAGCGCTGCACATGTAACTTTCATCACAACTAATTCTCTGCACCAGAATGAAATAAACACGCTGTCTTTTCAGATACACTCGCCTGCGTTAAAGGGAGTTTATTTTTCCCTTTCCCCATTTCCATATTTTACATTTTTTATTCTATGTAAAATACAAACTTGACTTATATTCTTCTTGTCATGCTGTAAAATTGTTATGATTATTACTAATCAGTATACGCACATTTATTTGTGTAACTAGTACCTCAAATGTCCACCAGACAAACACGGAATATGGCACAGTTTTAAAATCCCTAAATGTCATCTTCTCAATGACACACTTTGGCTTTTATGTGGAGTGTCTTCTAAATAATTAAAGTGACACTGACTCAATAGACTAGTTTTTTTTTTTTCCTGTAGGATGATTATGGGATTGACTTTCCTATTGTAACAATGGTGAAAGTCATAATAAAAAGTGTTAGCGGCAGGATTTAGCAGCTGTAATAACCTGTTGCAGGCTTGATATTTGTGCTTTCTCCTCAGTCCGATCCCTTCGGTACAAGTCTCTGCTCAGCCCACATTTTCCTCATTCATAACACAGTGAGTACACACTGGCTGGACCTGCAGTTAGAGTACTGAGCTAAAGAGCCCACTCTCTTTTCTCTCTCTTGCTTTTGCGCTCACTTAAGTGCATGTGCCAATTAGTATGAAGAAGATTTGCTGCTTGAATGA
Source organism: Decapterus maruadsi (assembly GCA_030347415.2). Taxonomy (NCBI): domain Eukaryota; kingdom Metazoa; phylum Chordata; class Actinopteri; order Carangiformes; family Carangidae; genus Decapterus; species Decapterus maruadsi. Next base: position 13,974,089 of record CM064888.1, read on the forward strand.
CACAAAGGTCCTATAGCATCCCTCCATCTCCAGCCAGCAGTTCAGTCGTTTTCAAGGGCTTTAATGAACAATCCCTGGAACTGGTGAATAGAGCTGGGACTATTTTTCGTCTTATTTTTGGAAAAAATAGAATAATCATTGTGATTCAGGGCTACTTACAAAATACCCAGACTCAGGCCTGACAACACGTGACCGTAAATTGCCAATGCCAGTGAACATGTGAGCTCCTCTGTGCATGTTTTACCTGTTGGTATCATCATCTGTGCTGCGTAGAACAACAACAACAACCTAGTTCTGTTCAGTACAGTAAAGCCTCAACTATACTCACACTCACAAACCTAACACCTCATAAATGGTTGGCACACGAGCGTGGTCGTAACACCTTTTTTCGCTACATGCAGAAACGCCGCCAGTCTGTCACTTTTACACAGCGGTGGACCGTAGTGACTCTGAGAAACAACGCTGACATTCGTAGACAAACTGAGATCTCATTGGTAGCAAGGAATGATATGAAAGGAAAAAAAAGTCTCTGGAGAGGGTTCACAGCTCCTCATCCTTTGCCTCCTCTGTCTCTGTCTGCTGAGAGGATGAATTAGGAATGACAGAGCCTCTGTACAGGCTTTTAGTGAAGGGGAAGGGATGAGGGAGGGCGGGAGGGAGGGAGGGGGAGAAGGGGGTTAACGGAGTCATTAACACATGATGATTTAACCGGTTTGATTTAGTGCCGCGTTACGCTTTTCTGGCATCTTAGTCTATCCTCATGTGGATTGGAAGGGAAAGAATTTTCTTTTCCATCGCAACATCCTTCCTTCCCTCCCCTGAGGAGTTCCCCCTCCGTGAAGCTTCTCCCCGCTCACCTTCTCCTCCCTCTCTCCTTCCTTTTCTTCTCAGCATCCTCTCCTCTCCTCCCAACCCCTCCTTTATCGTCACATTCCCCTCCACCTTTTTTTTTTATTCAGCCTCTCATTTTCTCTTTTTCTCCGTCTCCTCCCCAGCGTTCCCGTGTATTAAGATTTAATGCCCCCAAACAAGCTTTCCGTGTCAGCCCACTGCGAGTGTCAGCAGGGGCGCTCTGTTCCCCCTTCTGTCTCTGCTGCAGGAATCGCTCTCAAAGCTGCTTAGGGAAACACACACTCGCTCACAGGGGCGGCCTGTGTTGTGGTCGCGAAAAGCGCGCACACTCGTAGGGGATACACACATTCAGGGTTTGTCTACACACTGCGCCTGCGGAACGGTGTCACGCAGGGTCGGATCAGGCCTCAGCTGAACCCGGTGTGGAGCAGCACTCCATGTGCTTTTGGATTGTGTGTGTGTGCATCTGTGTGGGGGCGTGGATGTGTGCATCCACCAATCACATTCAACCTACCCCACAGTTCTGGGCTCCACGGGCGGCGGGACTCCCTGCCTGACCGCCAGGAATTAGATCATACAGTATCATGATTGGATCTGAGCTCTGATCCACAGTGGGCCTCAGTGAGCACCCTGAGGGTTCACATTGTCCATGTACATCCCAGTTTGCGTATACACAGTGCTGCTATTTGCTTGTTTCCTCACAAGTTCCTAACTTATCCTGCCCCCCACCCCACCACCCTCACCCCCAATGGTGCAAACACACACTAAAAAAAAAAACTAACAAGAACTAGGGCAGGAGGAGTAGCTCTAATTCCCCTCTCCATCTCCTCTTTCTTCCTCTTTCTCCCTCTTCCCCTTCTCTTTTTGTTTTTTCTCTCTCTCCCCAAAGCCCTTAATCAGAGGGACCCCCCTCTCTCCTCCCCCCCCGTCCCTCCCTCTTTCTACCCGCGGGGCGTCCCTATTCACCAACCTGGTGAATAATTAATGCCGGCAGGGCGAGTTGATTAAAATAACACATCAGGTCTCCTTCATTGAGAAGAGCCGTGGCTCCACGGTGATGTTGCTGCTGGTGTGGGTGAAGCCGCAGCACGGAGGAGAGTTATTCTTCATATTAACCTTGATTAAGATTTTATGGCTGTAACGCCATATGCAGCCTCATGTGGTTTCCCTTTTGTAGCCGGTTGAAGTGGTTCGGGCCAACGCATGCTGGATGTTTGTTACCAATATGGGGCTTTTTATGATATATCGACCCATATTCATTTTCCAACCTTAAAAAAAAACTTTAACTTTAAAAAAAAAAAGTTTCATTAAGTAATTCTCTGAGCAGAACATTTTATGGTTGAAAACTTTTTATATTAGATACCTTATCTTTTTTCAACATCGACTAAGACCAAATTCCCACGATGAGGAGGTGACGTTGATGACGGCCTGTGGTGGAGCTCAGCTTCCCACCAGACCTCACTGAGTCTGTTACCATCTCTCTCTCTCTCCTCCTTCTCTTCCTCCCCCGCTGCCTCTTTCTGTCGCTCCTCTGTTCCTCTGTAATGTTTTAAATTGAAGCAGATGGCATTCATGGGTGACACATGATGCAAGTTCATGTTTGCTAATTATATCTTTGCTGTGCCGTTGACCTGTCTGCTTTGATTCCCTCGCTCCAACAGCTTTTCCATTTGCTAGTGTCAACCACCACCGCCACCCCACTCCCACTCCCACCACCCCCCCACCCCCTCTCTGTCTTCTACCCCTCTTATTCCTGCTGCACGTTTTCCTGCTGTGGCTCAGTTGGTTCTGTTTGAGGCGTCTTCGGACAAATAGTGTGGAATCAAGGGAGCTGCGGTTCAATAGAAGAAGGGGTTGCGATTGTGTGGCGGCGTCTGTGAATGTGTGTATAGTTTTAATAAAGGAAGTTCGCCTTTGAAATGCTGCTTCAGACAGAGGCAGGTTGCTGTGTGTGTGCATGTGTGTGCGTGTGTGTGTGAGAGAGATACTGTTGACTGGGTGCTCAAGTGAGCTTGTTTACCATTCTTAGACGCTGTGAGCTGTGAGAGGCTGACTGGCCAAACACTCCTAATGAGTTCCTCCTCTGTCCTTTTACACACTCACACACACACACAGACACACACACTTGCGCCTGCACCATTCCACTCTAAAACATTGATGCAGCCACTGGGGGTCATTGTTTCCCATAGCTCCAGCTCAGACTCTGTTCCCACAGTTCTCAGTGTGCGTGCGCGTGCGTGTGTGTGGATGCACATGCACGGCCCATGTCAGTATCGGTCGCCATGACGCCCTACTCACCAGCCTCACACTGTGCAAGCAAACAGATTAGCACCTCACTTATTAATACAAGACAAGAGAGAGTGAGCGAGCGAGGTGTGACTGAAGTGTGGAGATCAGGTCGTTGCTCTGTGTCGGTGCTTTATTCAGTTGTGACCTTGTTTCCTCAAAAAAAAAGAAAAGAAAAAAAGAATACGTATCTGATTCTCGCAACTAAAGATCTTCACTTTTTCATTCACAGTGGCGCTCGGTTTCTATCCTTTTCCTCCCTGTCTCTGTGCCTCAGATCATTCTCCTTCATCTGTGTGTTTTCTCTCATTGAGATGCAGCATCTCACTGATCTCTCCCCCTCATTACCTATTTTGCCTCACTCTTTCATGTTTCCCTCTTTTGTTCTTCTACTTCTCCCTTTTTCTCTAGTTAGTTTCAGAATTTCACTGGTGTTCATTCCCTTTGAAGTTTTTCTCCCCCCTCCATAGATACAAGTTATCTAATTTTAAGTGTGTTTTGAGTTTGTCCAATAGACTTTTATTGGTCTTTAGTGTCCCTCCCACATTAGCGCCGTGTAAAGTGCTGATCTTTGCGTCTGTGATGCTGATCCGCTGTTACTTGCCCACAAAAGCACTCCCCACATCCCCTTCAGGTGAGTTAGAAGTCCACACTACCTGTTGATGGGATTATGGTTTGACCTTTGACCCCCTCACAGTTAGCTAGCTGAGCACAGAGCAGGCACATGATGGCTAGCGGATTAATGCTTGATCCCTGGATATACTAAAGCTTGTTTGGTCAAGATACCAACCCTGCCGACTGCCTTGGTCTTATTGAGCGCGCACACAAACATGCACATACCCCCACCCCCCACATACCACATACTCCCTGCACACACACACACAAATAGCCAGCCAGGAAGCTAACTGACACTAAGTGACTGTGTGTTGTTTTTACAATCAGCTTTCTCTGGATTGCAGCTCAGACAGCCCTCCTCTCCCTCGCCCTCCCTCTCTCATCACAAAGACTGGCTGCTTTTACGAGGGTCTGGCTGCAGTAAAAGCCAAGGGTTGTGGGGGGGCACAGAAGGCTGTCAGAGAGGATGTAAATTACACAAATAAAACTCCACACTGGCACTGAGCTTCCCCCAAGAGAGAGACAGAGAGCAAGAGAGGGGGGGGAGGGGAGGGGGCGATATTTACTATAACTTCAGAGGGGAGCGGGGACAGACAGAAGGTGGAAGAATAAGGAGGTATGCAGGGGAGTGGCAGTTCAAATGGATGAGAGGGAAGGAGAAATCTGAAAGAAACTCTCGCAGGCAAAGATTCGGTCTCTGTGAATAAATGTGAAAGGAGAAGGAAAGCAGATAAAGTTTGAGGAGAAGTATCATTCAGCACTTTTATATTCCAGCCAGAGCCGTGTGCATGTGCCTCGCTGGCACAGTCACCCACAACTATGACTCCCGTCTTCCTTTCCTGCTCTTTATCACCTCCTCCCATCCTTCCCTCAGCACGCCTCCCTTCCGTCCTGTAGAGGTTGGTGTCATCATCTGCTTCCCAGCGCACCTTTCCTCTCTTGAGAGGGCGTCCACGCCGTCTTGGATCGCCGATAGAAACGTGACACTGCACTGTAAATTTAGACACGGCAGCACGCTACATTTGCACCTCCATTGAGCGAACAAAAAAAAAAAAAAAAGCGACGATGTGACCGGTGACGTCGGGTAGGAAATAGGGCGTGCATTGTAGTGCAGGCGTTATTTTGTAGCTTGGCAACATTAACAGTCAGAGGAAACCTGATTATAACCAGGGTTTCCCCTCTCCCAAAGAGGAGAGCTGAGAATATACGTCGCTGTATTTGTCCTGTGCTCGCACTCACACACACACACATATTGAAAATTAAATACAAATCAGAAGAAGGTTGAAGATTTCTACATTTAAGATAATTTTTATGCATAAATTGTAAAAATCATCTCCTAAAAAGTCCTAAGTATCAGTTTTTCATCAGTCACCATAAAACTGACTTTGTTGCTACTGAAAAATATGTTAAGCTTAGATATATGCATCGGTTGAAAGACACTATTTCTTATGCACAGGCACACATACACACACACACACACACACACACAGCGTCTTAGAGATTCTTTTGTTAGCTACTCAGTCAGTGTAACCACCAAAATGTTCCTGGCTCGTCTCTCGCTGCCTGCCCGGGCCTCTGACTGCTGCACCGTGCACAATAAGCCGAGGGACTACAGCCGTGTGACCAGTAAACCTCATGGCAGCTCAGCGGAGTGGCAGACGGCAAAGTGGTTAAGTTGATTATATAGAGTTGTACATTTCCTCAGGGAGCTGAAGAGGAACGGAGGGACGACGCTATGAGGGAGGAAGAGATCAATTGGAGGAGGAGGGGGGGAAAAAAATCGATCTGGTATAAGATATGCACAAAAAGAGAGGAGAGAAGGAGGAGGAAAGGAAAATTATGTATAGGAGACAGGAGAAGAAGAAGAAGTCGGGAGGAAGATCAGAGATATTCTAACATCTAAAGCAGTGAACGCGCAAGTCAGCATTTGTCTTTGCGTGTACGCCGAAATGGGGCGACCGTCTTATCAGAGCAATGAGACGTGATCTGCAGGGACGAAGTCTGATTCACAAAGAGACGAGGTTTCAGTCTCTTAATAAGCATCAAATATTTTGACATTCTCCTGTGAAGACATGCTGCTCGGTCCGGATAACAAATTACACATCAGTCCTAATTCACAGTTAGATTAATATTCTTACCCAGTGGTTCATCGGAGGCTGCACTTTGATGTTCATGGAAATGGTCTGTTATTATGCCCCATTATTCCCCAAATCTCCTCTCCAGTCTATTCTTGGAATTAAATGCTCTCTTGCTTGAAAATGGATGCTTCTGCCAAGTTTTTCTTTTTTTTTTTCACCCTCAGTCAAACATTTCTCTAATTGCATTTGTTACCATGCCAACAACAGTCTTTTACAGGAAAGGAAATATTCGTTTTGTCTCAAATGAATGATGGACCTAACTCTAAAACAGTAAACATCCTGAAATGACTAATATGAGAGATGTGGAGGTAACGTCTAACTCTGCCAACCAAATAAACAGCAATAAAAACATTGTATTTTGAAACATTTATGATACTTTGCTCTTCATTTCTGATTTATCCACGTGTTCTTGTTGCCATGCCGTGCTGTGTGCCCTGACTGTTTGTGGTTGCAATGGTTTCAGAACGCTCGCAGATAGGGTTTTTTTTCTTCCTTGGTTTCCAATTGACTGTACAAAACGCGAACAAAGTTCAGAGCCAGGCCCATTAAGGTGATTTGAGTGTCACTGCATTCACACACGCCACCCAGGACCGTGACCTTGTCTCAGTTCCTCCACGTGACAGTTTGATTGTGAACAAAGCTGCTGCTCATCACACCCTGTCGAAAAGAAACATTTCTCCCTGAACTCAACCACATGTACCAACAAGTTGTATTTCAAGAGCTGCTCTCAAGTTGTGTGCAAGGAACTAAATTAAAACTACACTAAAGAAGGAATTTTGCACTGAAATTGTAAAAAAACAAGACAAATTGTGGCACTGGGTGAAACAGCCTGACATTGTTGCTGTGTGTGTGCGTGTGTGCGTCAGCCATATTGTGTGGTGCAGCTTTGGGACAACAGAAATACCCTGGATGATGTGTCCCACTCAGCTGTTTTGCCAGACGACTGGGTTGTTGGCACACGCACACACACATACACAGAGAGGGAGGGAGAGATAGAGGGGATGGCTTCCATTGTTGTCTCCTTGCTGGAATGATCTTGCATCTGCATGTTGCTGATGGTGGGATTTGCTGTGCGTACGTGTGTGTCAGTGTCGGACGGTGACAAAGTATACCGCAGTGGTGATATTTTAAAATCTTGTGGGTTAGAGCGTCTTTGAACGCACCACCGGGCCGGGTTTCAAAAGAACTGTCCTACTCACCACAAAACACAACATAAAAAACTGTTTAATTAAATATTCTTTCATATGTTTTTACATAGGCAATGCTGTGTTGCTCTCCTGCAACAGTATCTGGCAGTCTGAACTGACTTTGTCTCTGTTTCCAACCCGTGTGCACCCTGCTCATTCAGCTGTTATTAGGTAGCATCTGCAGGGTCTAAACTGTGGGTGTGACATGCACATGGACATCATTGGTGTCGCTGCATTATCGGCCATTGTTATTCAGCAGAAGCCTGTCTGACACAAATTATGATTATCACTTTGAGTTCAGCCCGGAGCACTCTGGCTAACGGCCTGGGTTTGACCATTGAACCCTGAGGTGTAGTCTAGCAACTCCCTCGGCACCAGGTCTGCAGGGCATTGTGCGTTAGTGTGTGTGTGTGTGTGTGTGTGTGTGCATGAGAGAGAAACAGAGGGAGACAAGGAGAGAACTGGCTGGCCACCCTGCTTTATCACCGGATCATTGGGAATCGCTACCGAGCATCCACCACACATCCATGATATACAGTATATGAATCCACTGCACAGATGTGGCCACACCACTGGATACATGTTTACATATGTGTGTTGTTCTCGTGGTTTAGATTCACATGTGCCCCATGCGTTTGCAAATGAGCTTATATTTCTGTGTACACACCTGTTTGTGTTCAAATGCTCATGTATGCTGTGCTGTGCGTGCATGTCCACATTTAGCTGCCATTTGTGTGTGTGTGCGGCTGCGTGCGGCCCCATACTAACAGGGTTATTTAATTTGAATTTTTTGGGGGGCAGCTGAATGTCAGTAGATCCATTATCCTCTACCTGAACCCCTGGCAGCAGAGAGAGATAGAGGGAGAGATGGAGCAGATGAGCCTGGCTCAGAAGATGGATGGACGGACGGATGAATGTCAGTCTCCTATGGCACTCTCCTGTTAACTGTCGCTCTCTGTAATTCATGAATAATTCACCCCACTGTGTCTTAACCTGTGTCGTCGTAGTTGCCATCCCTGCCATTAGAGAAGACTCAACTTACACTTCACATATTTCTTACATCTGCTTTATTTTGATATAGATGAATGATAGGAAACCAATTCTCAGTTTAAAGAGAAACTATGCAGGATTTGAAGGTTAACTGTGCTACATGTTTACCTTAATTAAACAGCTTTGGAGTAATTTTGATGGTTTAATGAATAAATAAAACTAGTTACAAGGGAGAATGGAGGCTCTCTGCCTTCCACACTTATTCCTCACTTATTCCTCTCTTGGAAAAACAACTTTGCAAGATCAGGGCCACCTCCCCTGTGTCCCAGCTCTCGTCTTTGCGCACTGCGACAGAAACGTGCCCAGTAACCCGTAATCTCTTGTTTATGACCGATTAAACTATACACAAATATAAACACATCATAACACCGTTGTATAACGTTATCCACCACTCTAATTTCTCACCGGCTTCGTTGTAAACAAATGCACATTGCCAGGATGAAGGTTAGCACAACAACTGACTTACATACTTCCCCTTTAAATCATGACATTTGATATTGTGAGTGCCTTGCAACATGTTCTACTATGGCCTGTATTGTGATGCTATTGTTGTTGTTGTTGTGGTCAAAATATCACAATCATCTCACACATTTTCCTCAATCCTGGTATCCCCGCGCCGCGGTGCACTACTTCAGTAAATCATGCTGTGTTTGATCCATAGAGGATGTGATTGCCCCCCCTCCAGGGTAAATCTCAGTTATTTGTGTGCATCACGCTGAATGTGAGCACAGTGCACTTGAGGATATAGAATAAAAAAGCTGTGCAGGCGGGGGGTTTGGGGGGCAGGGATCTGTAATCCTCACCGATCAGACAGTTTGTGGCCTCAGAGCAACAGAGCAGTGGAAACGCTGTGGGTGTAAATTCAAAGGGAGAGGAGACGCAGAGGACGGAGGAAAGTTGCACATGTTTTCTGTCTTCCCTTGACTCTTTTCCTACATGAAAATAAGCGTCAGCATCTGTGTAAAAAGCGGGGAGAGCTGGCGTGGCATGGACAGGACACCGGCGCCGTTGTGTTGCACGTCACGCCTCTTGATCGTGGAACGCCAGCGTGCTGTCTCAAATCACACACTGGCCCCGGCTTCGGCCTGGTTCAGAGTAAACAAGCAAACGCTGCGTAACGAGGCATCTTCCTCGCAGCAATATGGCGGCACTTCTGTATGAAAGGAGCTTGCGGCCGACCCGCTGACACCACCCGGGCCTGGCAGCTCTTGCCACACACGCACACATAACGGAGCGGTTGGGTACACACACATGTCGGCCGTTTTGCAACATAGAGAAGTTACAGTAAAATGAGGGAAGTGTGGAAACCTTTAGTCATCACTGTTAATACCTTGCGTGTTTACTGACATCGCTTACTGTATATTGCTGCTGGGTTTTTTTTTTCTCACCACATTTGTGTCAAAGCTGCTGCAGTTTCAAAGCCAGTGTCGCAAAAAATCTATTTCAAAATGCTTTTACCGATACAGATTAGATGCGTCAGATCCCTTCTTACTGATAAATCGATACAGCAGTAATACAGTCAGAAACCCAGAGGAGCGATGGTGTTCAGGAGGAGACGGGGGCAGCATCTCCATCACAGTTGTGTGGTTGAATTGCCCACAACACAAATCTCAAGCAGTGGATTCATTTAAGTCTATTAAACTCTTCCACTCCTCATCCAATTATTAAAATACTTTTAATAGCTGTAATGTTTGAGCAGCAACCTCTGGCTTCCCCATCTGCCCATCACATATCCAGATGTCCTGATGTAGCACTAGTCAGTTTTGGGAGCATTCAACTATTACTTAGTTAGCGTTAGGGATACTGGAACATGTCAAGCGTTATACTGTTAAAAGAGTCTTAATCTTTTGCTCCCGTCATGACCTTGAATAGCAAAGCTTAGTTAAAGAAGAAGTAAGTGGTCCGGTCGTTTTCGCTAATGCTGCGTTCCAGGCAGGCTTTTGAAAAGAGTCTTAATCTTTTGCTCCCGTCATGACCTTGAATAGCAAAGCTTAGTTAATCTTCTTTCAGTTTTCTTCTCATTGGATAAAAATGCGATAAAGTCAGAGCAGAGCAGAGTGACTGACAGACCCTCCAAACACTCTAACAGGACTTATATTAACACCCTTACTTCTGCTTTAATCTTCTTTTAGTTTTCTTTATCTTAACAGGCCCACTCTGCATATAATTGGGTTTTATCTTCCCGTTTATGTAGTTCTCCCCCCCACTGTATATAATAAGGAGAGTTTGGAGAGTGTGACCCTTATCTTTAATAACAGCTGTATTTGTGGGGCTAATGTTGTGAACCAGGATATTGCGTGGAGGGGAAGGAGAGAGGGAGAGGATGATGAATGATCCGTCCAGAGAGAGAGGGAGAGGGCGATAGGAAGAGATGGGCCGGTGGCCAACGAGGTTAGAGGTTTCTGCTGTGGGTGTCTGCTCGGTTGCGTAGAGACTACCTCAGATATACACACACAAGGACCTGAGAGCATGCACACTTCTGGTCAAACACAGTCTAGACAGCCTGACGCTTAGCTGTGTGCTAACTGGAATATGCATCCTGCCTTGTGTATCCACTGCAAACACAACAATGTTTGAAGACACACTTGCAAAACATCATAAAGAGAGTTTTTAGATTATTATTAAGGCATTTTTGTCTTCTATGTGGGGAGAGCGAGGGAGGACGCATGAATATAAATGGAAAAATCTAAATGCGGATGTCACAACTATGGGAAACTTTGCAACTTCAATCGGAGATAAGAAAGCCAAGATGCTGTTTATCAGCGGAATCTAGCCGAAGAGACTCAGATGAGAAGCTATAGAAATAATAATAATACAGTTGACTGGTGTATATGCTACGAACATTGATGGGTATTGATGTTCCAGTGTGACAGCATCTCTGCAGGCTGAGGCGACGTGCAGTATTGACTGTTCATGTTATCGGAGCAGCAGAACAGAGGAGGACGCGTGGAGATGGTGGAGGAGAGCCGGCTGAATAATGATGGGCTGTGGAGGATGATTTTGTTAACTCCTGATAAGCTCTGACATGCCAGGCTTCCCAGCAGCCCCTAGCACTCCTGTTCTCACCTCTACACATGAACAAGCGCATCTGTGAACTCCCCCTGCACCTTTTTACACATTTTACTGTAGCACCTTTTTTTTTCCGATTAAACATGCAAACACTGATACGCAGGGATCCATGCCAAAAACACCCGAAGACATACTCGCACATACACACAAGTTCGCACACAAACAGATGCATGTGCACACCGACTCACCCCGCTTTCTTACATCACCGCTGAAGCTTAGCCTTCACTTTTCTGCAAGGATTGTTGGCAACGAGGAGGCAAAGGCAGGAGAAGCTCCGGAGACAGAGAGAGGGGGAATTTTTTTTTTTTTGTATAAAAAGGGAGGAAAAGAAAGGCAGGCAGAGTGAGTCTCTCCATCATGCTGTCAGTAAGGTGCAGCTGTAGCATTAGCAGGGAATAAAGAGTGTTTTTAAAAGGTGCTGCGAGGTGCAGCAAAGATGAGTCGGATAAATGACTTCTCTTTTTCATTCAAAGAGCCCCAGAAAGCCCACAGGGTTACTGTGGGGGTGTGTGTGTTTCTGTGTGTGTGTGGAGACTGAAGGCAGAAAGAAAGAGTGTGTGGACAAGTATGAGGGGGAAGAGAGTGTGACAGTGTGAGTTTAAGCTTGAGAATGCATGCAAAAGCCAGACTTTTGCCATGGCCGGCTGACGTTTTTGTTACTCCTGACATTATAACATATTATGGTTTTTATTTTTTTTCCTGGCAGTTGCCCCTCTCCTTTCACTGCTGACTGGGAAAAGTAATGTAGTTCGGGGGGAGCATGTAAGGTGGAACAATGGCTCAAAAATATTGAATAAGGAGTGAAAGGGAGCCGGGGTTTGAATGACAATAGGCCGGAGCTGGGGGTTGAGGGCTGATGATGTGAGGGGGCGGCGAGTCCAGATTGATGATAGATCTACACTGGTTAAATATTATCAGGCCTCTTTGTCTTATCAGAGAATGGTTAGATGTAGCCAGCTAATGATCTGCCCTTCTGAGCCTTTCACTTTTTGTATTATCCCATTTACTTCCTATTGAGACCCTCCTCTCTCTGCAGGCTCACAACACAGATGGTTTGGGTAGCTATAGTAACTGCTGAGCTTTATTTATTACAGGCCGACAATTTTCTGTGTTTTTTTCAAATTCTTTGAAGTTTTGAAAAAAAAAGCAAAAATTAACATTTTAAAGTATTTTTATTTCTACTTAGAATTAGGGAAGACAGCAATATTTTTTCACTATAAAGCTGAAGAGATTAAAGTTTACCTACGTCCTAACATTTTCACTGTTTATGCGAAATGTTCAAGTCATTGTCCGTCACATCGTTGAGTTTGCGATGATATGCGTAAACACTGTTAAGCAACAGAGATGCAGATGCATATTTGGCATAATGATGAGATGATACGCCGTGTGGTGTCAGTCATGTTTTCTGTACTTCCCTGTTTTCCACAGTGTTTGTTTTTTCGTTACAGCCTAAATACCAAGGGCAGGACGAGCCGGGGCCCGAGGGCTTGAAAGTTTGACATTGATATCAGTTTTCACAGCAGCGTCTCTGCGTTCGTTGGCTGAGCCCCCCCCTCCCAGACAAAGAACAGAGCTCTTTCCTCTGCCGCCTGTGGGCTATAAGCTGAGTAAACCGTTTGACTGGAGAAACGGGCCACGGCGCAGGGGAAAGCCTCCGCTCTGACGTGGGGCATTTTTCACTGTCAGGGTCGTCCTCGGCTCTCAGATGAAGCTGACCCGTGCGCACCTCTGGGACTTGTGGGTAAAAGGAGCTGCCTCTCATCCAATTAACTCCTCTCTTTCATACACATAAATATATATATACACACTCATACTAGCGCTGGGGGTGGGTGTGTGGTGGACAGTTACAGAGGGGGCCAGAGATTGAAGAGGAGAGGGAGTCGCTGCTCCATCTACATTCCCTGCGCCCCGTCCTTTTGAAATGCTGATGACGCCTCCTCCGTCACCCTCCTCGCTCCGCTCCCTTCTCTTTAATGCAGCGGAGTCATCCATTCCATTAACCCTCCTCCTGCTCCCCTCCCCAGGTTAGAATGAGGCAGATCCCCCACCGCCTCCCCCCTCCACCTCTGTATAAAAGGCAGGGCAACAGGGGCCACAGTGACGACGGTGGCAGGGGCATTTGTCATGCTCTGAGCCGCGGCAGTCTGTTGCTCTCCCGAGGGCCTTTGTTGTCCCCCCAGCTCCCAACTTGCAGGCTAAGCAGGGGATTTCACATGTTTCATTAACATCTGAACCTGCTCGGCACTTTTGAACATTTCACATTTCACAATATGGCTCGGCCGGGAACGGTGCACCAAGCCAGACGGACGCACTCGAAAGATAAAAGGCGCGGGATGTAACAAGCCCGTGTGCCCAGGAGAGAGTTTTATGAAAGAGCAAGGGCGAGATTAGAGCTGTATCACACGCACATTCACACACACATACACAGCTGTTTCAATGAGTGTTGACTGCACATTCAGCCTGCAGTTATCCAACCTCTTCTTGCTCCGTGGCACACATTCGGTCTTTGTACTAAGCACAACAATCAGCGTGCCCTGCTCGGCGCCGGTGTTAGGGGCACCACTCAAGTGGAGGTCACTGGCAGAGGCGTTATAATGCTTTGGGCTGGGCACAACAAGACTGAGGGCAATCCACTTAAAGCGAACCACCAACCCCCCCACACCCACCCCCCCTCCCTCTCTCCACCTCCTCTCATATCCCCTTCCAGGCCACCCCAAGCATCACACTTCTGAATGGAAAACGGGAAATCGGCCCTCTGCAGCACTTAGAAAACTGGACGGGGAACGCGGCAGCAGCGAGAGGGAGGGTGGGAGAGGGGGGGTTGCGGAGGGGGGGGGTCTATGTGAGACATACAGAGCAGCTTTTTTTTTAACACAGTGCCTCAACACCCAGACAGTCAGGCCTAAGATCTCTGTTCAAGGGAGATGAAACAGCTCAGTTCAGGCAACACAGGCGAAAATCAAAGCTTGAGAGTCTGTTTTGATGAGAAGAGTACTTTTTTATTTTATTTCCCCCAATCCCTCGTTTTTTTTTTTTTTTTTCTCCTCACTCTATCTGTAGTTTTTGTGAACTCTGACTCAGGGCCATGAGTGCAAGGCTGCGGTCAAGAACATGGATGCAGGAAATGAGGAAATGAATGGTATCATACATAGATAAACAGAGTGTAGTAATTGCATCAGTGATGCCAATTTCTGTGTGAGTTTTGGCAGAGCAGATATGTGGACCGAGCTCCTTGTTCTGCCAGCCTCCACCATCCTTTTCCTGCCCCCTCCCCACATGCCCCCCTCCTCTCTCTCTGTACTTTCCTGCAGCAGCAGATCCTCTCTTTTCTCAGCCTCTATCACACCATACTCTATGTTCATTCTCCGTCCCTCTTGTCTTTCTTAATAGAATTAGTGGCGTGTCCATCTGTATGTACTAAACATCTCCCTGTTCCTGACAGCTAATGGGGGCCATTCCCAGTTCGGGATGACTGATACAGGGATATCCTTCCTCCAGGGTAACATCCATAGCAATTTTCCCTTGATTTGCTGAGTGATGGACTCAATGCAAAGGAACATAGACCTAATGATCATTGCGGAGATGGGCTCTCTAACTCAAGGCTGTAGAGTGCGGACGATTACAAGCCATACAATAAGCCACGTCTCCTCCCCCCCCTCTTCTCTCCCTTTCTCTCTCTCTGCTGAGGTATTTCCAGAATGCCGCCGGCCATGATGGATTTATGAGCAGGCCATACTTTGGTAAACACCGATGGTAGGCAGCTTTGTCCTCCCCCCTGTGATATAGTGAAGGTCCCCATAAAAAATGGGAAAACCAGGTTACGGCCACCATAGAGCCGGGCTAAACAATAAAAGGCTTTATGGGCAGATATAGGCCTGTACCATAAATGCTGGAATCTGCCGTCGGAGGGACATTAAAGGGATAATGACGAGGGGGGGAGGTTGGCTTTCACAAAGATCCCTGCAGCCGCTAAGAGGGTCTTTTTTTAGAAAAGACTCACACAGCTGAGGATAGCAAAGCATGGATGTAGAGATCTATAGAACAGTTTAACTTTGGGTCAGGCTGCATGTGTGTGTGTGTGTGTGTGTGTGTCCAGGAGATTGACAGAAAGGAGCTGGATGTGGTGCAGTGTTCATCGATAACTGCAGCTTGTTCTCACATCGAAGGGTCGGGCCCTCATTACGCATTGGCTCGCTGTCGGGGAGCACAGCTGTTGGGTTTGGCTGGTGCTGCCCGGACAGGCTGCACAAACCCAGCTGTGCAAACAAACACGCACACACACGCACACACGCAGAAACCATAATGGCAGCGAGAGGAACGGGTATGGCAACAGACAGGTCGGCGGTTCTGCAGGTAGGCTTTGAAAAGCGAATGAACGCGCGCTCTGGAGGGGAGATGTGATCCTGGTTAGAGAGCTGCATGAGGAAGTTGGCTGCTGGGACAATGTTACTGGTAGTCTGAGGTGAGATGGGGGGTGGAGGTGTGGGGGGGGATTATGGCGCTGATCATCACAGTCATGGGATAATGCCGCTAACATGCAGACAGCATGTTTTGCCCCGCAGCGTGACAGAGACCTGGACAGATGCAATCACTATCTTATCGTCCCTCGCTGCCTCTCAAATTAGGACACATTTCAACTCCTTAAAGTACTTCCCCTCCGAATTTATCTCCTCTGTCTTTCCCTGCTGTGCTGCTTTATTAGGTCGCTGGGAAGATTTAAGAAAGATAGAGAGCCTCGCCGAGGTTTCCAGCTTCTTTATCGTCTGGGCATTAGCCATCTGCTGGCACATGTGCAGGAGAGCTCGGGGGGAGGTGTAGCGCGAGCGCCTGTGTTTGTGTAGTAGTCGCTAAGGCAGACAGGAACTCTAAAATTAGGCCCGAGCCATTCTAACTCGAACATGTCTGGCCTTATCTTGTCAGGAGATAGCTATTATCCGTGCCAAGTGTTGTCTGAGCGATACCGCAGGTCTGATGTGTTTTTTCCTCTGCCTTTTAGCCCGCTTAGCGTCTCCCGGCCAACAAGAGCCCGCTCGACTTTTCCACGACTTTCGGACAGTTTGATTTCAGTCTGTTTTGATTTGACCGTCCACTCCAATAACCAACACACTGCGTAGGAAGTGCTCATAGCTGCAGAGAGAGGGGGAGAGAGAGAAAAACCCCATCTCCAGAGTGCAGGAACACAGGAGTCAAGGGACGGCTGATTGCAGATGTTGGTGGATCGTCTCCAGAATCTGCTTAGCATTCGACAGGAATCCTCGCTCATTAGCTAAACCAAGATCGGCTCTGACACTGTTGACTCCAGTTTGTGCGTTTACAGAGAAGGCACTCTTCCTCCTCTTTTTATCACGTACAATAATCCAAATGACATAACGACCCATTGTTTGTTCTAACCTGTCGGCTCATCTCCTTGGGGGGAGGAATGGCAGGGGAAGCACCTTTTACTGCTTCCTAACACCCCCGATTGGGCTAAGAAAGGAGCAGAGTGGGGCAGTAAAAATAGTTTGACACCCTCAAGGTCCAGCCGGCAATCTCCTCGCCGCCCTTGCCCATAAAACTCTTTGAATTCCCTCCTAAAAAATCCTTCTCCCCTCTCTCCCCCACTCTCCCGCTCGCCCTCCCCCCATCGCTCTGCTGGACTCTGAAGCTCCAGCTTTCCCCCAAATCAAGGACGCTATGTTTACCGCTTGTGGTATCCCTCTATTATTTGCACTTACATAACCATGCATTACTGCGAAGGCCTCCGCGTCTGAACCGTGCTTTAATCAGGCCTCTCCGTCCACTTTGCCTGGACTTTGAAGCTCATGCCATGAAACTGAGACTTGCCTCTTGGTGACAAGTTAGAGGATCAAGACACAATCTCATTGTTTCTGGCTTTGCTTCGCGCCAGAGTACTTTTCCATGTTCTCAGGACTGTGGTGCTTATTGATACTGGAACGGGACCAGCCACCTGGACTGGAGTGGTGTGTTCATGTGGACTGAACCTCTCATGACTCCCTCCACACTCCGTCATGAAGACACGATAGAGACCACTGATCACTCTCACTCCCCCATATTCATACCATCAATTGTCAAGTGTGTGTCTTAGCACTTCATATTCATATAATGTGTGTGCGTGTGCGCACGTACACACGCTGGCCTCCTCCTGGCACTAAACCAGTGCTCATTTTCCCATCGGTGTAATGCAGTACATCCAATTCCCAAACTGTCTTCTCTAAGGAGCTCTCTGTCCCCCCCTCTCTCCCTCTCTCCCCTCCTGTGAAAATAAAAACACCACATTTATTTAATCGCGGCTGCCGCAATATATTCAGTTTTATTAAACAAGACAAAGTGACTTCTTTGTTTAAAAAATAAATGTGAGAAAGCTGCGGCAAAAGGACGTTTTCAGGTCTAATCTCGCATCTTTCCCTCCCCCTCTGTAATAAGCAATGATCAACAATCCGTTATCTCTCAGCTTGTTTTATGCAATCACAGGGTATTACCCGAGGATGAATGCCGTCCCCTCGGAGAAGAAAACAGAGCCTGGAAAATTAGCATTTTCTGACAGCCATTACTCATAGGGGCTAATCCTGTCAAGGAATGTGTGGCTGTGCTATCAGCGCGGGCAAGGGGTCGCTGCGGCCCAGGACTGCTCACTGGGCTCTTATCAGGCAGGGTAAACACGCGGGGGTCTGCATTAAATAAGTGTCACAGTCAGTGGGGGCGGAGCAGGCCGAGCACCCCCCCCCCAGCCCATCTAACCCACCCCCGCCTCCTCCCCGCAAGGCTCCACGCAGATAATCCCCCTCAAAAACTGTGTTAGTCAGACCCAGCTGTGGCCCTGTGGCTCAGGTATATACGGAGGGCGGGGGGAGGAGAGGCATTGTTCAGGCAGTGGTGTAGATTACGACACACGTCACGCAGGTCTTTGGGCCGTGTCCACATTCATGCAAATGTGTCTGAAAAAACCCAGATACCACACTGACATACCACAACAGTGGGGGAAATGCATAAGATTGCATGACTATTAGACGGTTGGATGGGACAGGTAATCGTGCTGTCATAGACAAGTTGTTAGAATATGCAGCTCAGAAACGTCCTCTTCTCCTCTTGACCTTGTCTGGGACGTCTCAGTCATTACTAAACATGCCGGATACTGTCATATGGTAGCCCGATTGTCCCTCATGCTATATAATGTCATACGATATGGCTGGTTGGCCTTCATCTCTGGCATTGAGCATGTGCAGGTGATTTGAAGCAGCTGCTACACTCCAAATCAAATCACAATCACAAGTCACTGTTTTTGTTTTTTGTTTTTCAAACTCTGTACAACCTGTTTGTTGGTGTAAAAAAAAAAAAGTTTGGATGTGTTTTCAGGAATATATTATTTCAGCAATGACATTAGCATCAGTTAAGTTTGAGAAATAATGAGTCACACCTTTAAGTTGAGCTTTGGCATGAACTCCGGCCTCTCACATGACACAGCTACAAGTTGCAACAATGCTGCATGGAATGTTGCAGAGTAAAGGTGGAGTAACCTTTTATTGATGCAACGGTGGAGTCGAAACAACTTCCTGGACTTTATCCCAGCTGCAGCCACACTGTGAGAAAAGTTAAGAGTCAGTTACCATGACTGGGTGACTTTGCTTTTGTTACTTTTATGTACGCCGGGTGAGCCGAGGCGCCTCTCTGGGCAGCACTCGAGGAAGTGTAATGGTGTTACACTGAGTGTACAAGGTGGGAAACCTTGAATAATGTGGGATGAGAGCAAGCCAGAGAGGCGAATCCGAGTCAGCCAGTGGGTCACCAGGAGGTGAGGCTGCCTACTTCCCTGGGTTCAGGAAAAGTTCAGCCGCATAGCATTAGGCAAATTAGGGAGACAGAGGCTGGGGAAGAGAAAATGGAGGGGTAGGGACTGATGAGAGAATGGGGGAGAGGGTCAAATTAGTTGGAAGGAGGAGCCCAAATAAAGAGTGAGAACATGGATGGGAACTTCCAGGAAAAAGAGAGAGAGATAGCAGCACTCATTATGTCCACCAACTCCATGTAAAGATATGAAAGACTCATTACTGAGCTGATATAACTTAATCGTGCCCTCTAATGCGTTTCTATTTAAAGACCCCGCACCTAAATTCAAGGGAGGGCGGTGGGCCCCCCGCCCCCCACCTCACAGCCCCATGCACGGCCCGTGTTCAGAGAGGGAGATCCACGGTGACGTCCCCGAAGGGGTTAAACGTGGGAGGGGCAACGCATGAAAGGAGATCGAGGGAAGGCAGGGGGGAAAAAAAGAAAAAAAAGAAAAGAGAGCCGAGTGGGGGTGGAGCCAAAGTCCTCAGCTGCTGTGCCTTGTCACATTTTCTGCAGAACATGATAGCAGCACGGTTTGGTGGAGGGGTGATTTAGCCTTCTCGCTCTCTCTCTCGCTCCAAAATACAAACAAGGCGGTGCTGCTGCGCGTTTCCGTGCGGACCTGGATGTTTGTAGAGAGCGGGCTCCGACGAGGGAAGCCGCCGCCGGCCGCCGCAGCCGCCGCCTCCACTGCTGTAACGCACGGAGGGAGACCGGTTCATTCACGGCGCTGACAGGAGTCCACCCACGGCGGGCGCAAACGGGACAACCGAGCGTAACCCCGAAGGACAAACTGCAACTACACGGGATTTCCTCTATATTTTTGCGCCTGCTTCGTCCTCCTATCCCCATCGATTTTTTTTCTATCTCCTACGCTGTCGACACAGGACTTTGGAGATCTGAGTTCTCGCTTGTGGGATTTTATCCGGCTTGTTTTTTCCTCTTTGTGGCGTGGATACAGCCTCAGATGTTGCTCTCCGTGTGAGAGCAGGGCCGACAGGACCGAGATATCCAGCTCAAGTCACCTAGGTCGTTTTTTTTTTTTGTTAATTTGATTTGATTGAATTTAATCTTTTTGGTGCCGTGTGCTCCTGCCTTTGGACACCATGCAGACTGCTCTCCTGAATTATGTTTTCAGACTGAGCGCAGCCGATTAGGCTCCTTCACACACTGACTCACTGACTGACTCCTCCATTTGGTCTTTGATCGGTACAGCTCTATATTAGGAAGATGCCAAATATCCCAACCTCCCCGCTGTGTTTGGATTTATCACTTTTCCCTCGATTTTAATGCAGTTTCCCCTCCGTTTGCCCCCCTCCCCTCAGTTTCTACCTCCGCTGGTGGCGAGCTGAAAACCCACACGGCTCGTTGTGTCCCTGCGTCCACGACGAGTATAGTTCCCTTCTGATTATTTTTCATTTTTTGACAATAATCCCCTGCGATCGTCCTGCTTCGTATGATGTATGAGAGTGTGGACGTTGTGGGACTGAATCCCAGCCCGAACCCGTTTTTAATGATGGATTACTACAACCAGAGCAGAGGATGCTTGATCCCGGAGAAAGGACTGGTGCCCGGAGCGCCCCATCCCTACAGCACGTCCATCAGGAACCAGCACTGGAACGGCTCCAACCACTGTAGGTGCCTTTTCCTGCCTCCACAACTTCCATGCTACTGAAATGGGGTTAAGATTTTTAAAAAACAAAACAAAACAAAAAAACATCCCGTGCACGTGCCTGGGTGTATGAATAGTGTTGTCCATGTAGTTTATTTATTCATTTTAATCAAGCGATAGTTTCGTACTATGGGGCCTTTTATTTCTGTGTCACCAGCCTGTTTTATTTTCATTATTAAAACCCCATAATATGTGCCAAACAGCGTTGCATGCTATCACCATCACTGAGCTCAATAACTGCATAATATATACTTGACCCACTTTCCGTTCCCATCTCTTCTTGCCTCTCTATGCGCCCAGGTTTGGCTATTTTTTCTTCTTCTTCCTTCTTCTTTTCCGGATCACCTCAGTGATAATGCGGCGCTCTGATCCGTGGCCACGATCTCTAAAAGACTTTGCGTTCCTGAAATATGCACTAAATACAAACAAGGTTTTTGCAAGCCATGCTGGCGTTAATCAGATCAAACTTTCCTGCCAGTGTTATCCCTCGGTTCCTCTGGTAATCTGGATAGCAGCACCCATGGGCCACAGTTTCCTGAGCAGCACGGCCTGGACTGGACAGCCCTGCCTATGTAATGTTATTTAATCAGGCCTTCAGCTAATTAAATGTATTTATAACCAGTGATTTATATTTAGTAAAGCTGGAGTAATAATGGAATGTGTTCTAAAAACGAATTGTGGCATTTAATGGTTAAATCATATATTTATCTGAATAGATTAACATTTTATTATGTTATTTTCATAAACATGTGAGAATACATATATGAAATCCACCTGTACATTTTTTTTTTTGGCACATGTGCCAAGGAAGGAGGATGACAGGCTTTCTGTCATGTCTAAAAATAGCATGTCAGTGTCTGGTGGTGGTTTTAAAATCTCAGCAAGACTTAGTTTGGGTAAGTGATTTAGTTTGCACATGTGATTTTTTTTTTCTCTATTCTTCCGCTATTGTGTATAGTTTTTCCACCTTTGGCAACCGGTTTACAGACACTGTATCTGCTGCGACGAGAGGGAGTTTTATTGCAACAACAAAGTATCACAGAGGCCCTTCCCATTCTTTTTACCTCAAAGGAGCCGCACTGCACAAAGCTGGAGCAGGCCTTTATAGAAGAGATAGCTCTGTTGTCTTTCACAGCTGAAGGAGCGTAAAAGGCAGAAGTCTCCACAGGCTCTTAAGGGCCAATTTCCTCCTCGTCACAAGACTATAGAAACACACCACAAAGGGAAATTTAAACAGGAATTTCTGATGTTTGGCAGCAGCAACAAAAGCACTCAAATTGGTTTTGTTTGCGCTGTAGTCTTTCTCCTTCTCCCTCTTTCTTCTTCTTCTTCTTCTTCTTCTTCTTCTTCTTCTTCTTCTTCTTCTTCTTCTTCTTCTTCACTGCTTGTTTTTCCAAGTCAGATGCGATTGGAAATTCCTCCTGACTGGAGGAACAAGTCACATACATTCTTTTCCGAGCAGATATCCAGCGAGCTTGATAGTATTTCTCAGACTGGCCCAATAAACAGCTCTAGTGGCAACATTGATTCAAACCATGTGAGCTTGTCCGAGGGAGACTAGTGGGGGGTGGAGGGAGGGGAGGGGGGGGGGTCGGCCCAGGAAAAGAACTCTGATCCCTCACTCGACTCCACATTGTTTTGCTCAACGGAGGAGTTGCAGGGGGGGCGGGGGCGGGCGGGTGGGTTTGTGGGTGGCTGGCTTGGATGGTGTTGGCATATCTTGCTCGTTGCCTCGCTGCTTCTGTGTAATAAAAAATTTAGTGCATAACCAGGGAGTGGTGGTGACAGTGGCGGCGGCGGCGGTGGTGGTGGTGGTGGTGGGGGGGTTGTAGGGTAGAGAGGCACAACATCCGTTAGTGTCATCACGTGGCTCGGAGGCTTATTGGATCATAGGGGCAGAAAACACAACAGACAAAACAGAGCAAGATTTCTTTCTCCTTCTCTTTTTCTTTTTTTTCTTTTTTCACCTCATGTTCTTAAGCAAGAATCCAAACCAGCCAGGCTCAAAAGCACGAGGCAATCCCAAAAACATCTGCTGGCTTTATCTGTTTCTGGCTTTTTCCTTTTTAGAGTACTAACTTCACAGACAGTAGTCTCATGGTATGTTATCCTCTGCACGTGGGTTTAGAAACAGACTGCTGGTGGAGTTCTACTTTCTTTTTTTTTTATACCCCCTCTGTGCTTTTCCTTTTTGGTCCTCTGTTTTTTCAACCTCTCCACATTGGATCTAACTATTCATTACAAGCTTTACAGACGCGCTCTCTGGCTCTGAGAGTGCACTCAATGACATCTTCGCTGAAGTGAATCTGGCCTAAAACAACCTCCTGGACCCATTAAGTGGCCGGGCACGCATCCAGATCATATGGACGCTTCATCCCTGATGTTATTAGTTCCTTGAAGATGCTGCTACTTGAGTTGTTTAACCGTTTACAGGGCGGGTTTGTCCATTCGCAGGCAGCATCAGCAAACCCGCTTCTAATCTGGTTACATTCAGAGCTGCATTGTCGAATCCTTACGGCCTGACCTTGCAAGATTAAATGCACTTAAAATTTTCACTGAGCGCCCGTCAGAATCCTAACAGCAATTACGGGCTCATGCATTAAGGAATGTGCATGGGCCTTGTTCACATGACTGTCACACACTTTTAAAAACGGGGGTATGAAGCAAAGAGGGATTGCACGGTGGGCTCAAACGCTCACTAGCACACAAGAACGCCTCGCTCCTTTTGTTTTTTTTCCCAGGCTGTCCACAGCGCGAAAGAAAGCGGTCAGCGGGGATTTCCATAGAGAGCAGACGAAGCAGAGAGAAGGACGAGCTTTAGCTAGTTTGTCTTCAGGGGGCAGGGCCTGCCAAGTGGGCTATTGGACACGGACACTGTGTGTGCGAGGGGCAAGTGACTGGCAGCTTAATCTGACTCATGGTATTTCAAGTGCAAGAGTCCTTTTGCTTAGCAGGAGACGATGTAAAAAAAAAAAATACAGATGATATTTTATTGTTTTTTTTTGCTGCACTGCACTGCAAGAGCAGGAGCAATTTTGAGCAAGAGTGAATATTTTTGTGAAGGAAAAAAAAAACACAAGAAAATGTTGGGCTTCGCTGGTGAAGAGCAAACCCATGTGGTTTCTCTTTTGGCTCTTTAAGAGACTGCAGCATCAGACAGCACAGCGAGAGCGTCCCTAATTGCTTGTGTTGTGAGGCAGCAACACAGAGAACTGTGGGTGATGCGTTTGGACTTTGCGCAGGCCAGCAGATTGCTGTTGGCCTTGCGAAATAACTGAGAATATCACTTCTTGCCTCTCTTTTTTATTTATATATGCAGATCTTATTTGGCAAGTGTGTGCTGGGAATTGGGGGGAAAAAACAAAACAAAACATGCAGCACAGAACAGCACAGAATAAACAAGAGAGAAGAGGTCCGTCCTGTCCTGGAACAGAATTGGCTGGAGTACTGTCGGTTTCTGATATTAAAGGGGAGGGCGCTGTTGTTGTAAACAGTTGGAGAAAAGGGTCATCTATTGAAGCTGAACATAACGTACCACTTTTTTTTTTTTTTTTAATCAATCCACTCAGGATTTCTTGGCAAAGCTGCTTACAACTTTAGTAATAATGACGGCATGGGACTTTGTTGACGTAAAGTAGTAAAGCAAATCCCAGGTGGAAATGCAGTGCAGTATTTATATACTTTATGTCAATGTCCCTGAGCTTTATGCCATTTCCTGTGTGCTCTTTAACATCCACGCACCCCAGTGCTTTTTTTTTCATGGACAGACTGATGAGAGATTGGGTCTTTTCCTCCTGGGGTTTCTGCTGATCCCAACTTGATGGAACTGGCAGGATGGATGGACAGCATTGAAGCAAGGTCCCCTGTTCATCCAGCGGGAGAAAAGCATCAAGCAGGCTTCATATTGTGCCACGTCCGCCTAACCCCTTCCAGCCATCGGCGACAGTGATTTAGTAGCCTCGAAATGCTTGGGACGCCACACAGAGAGAAAGAGAGAGGGAGAGATCAGCGTGTCCACAGAAACACACCTGCTTTCACCTTCAGGTGAACATCAATAACACATTTTGTCATCAAGGTATGTTTGTAATGGCATAGGGGTGAAGGGAGTTCAGCGGCGCTGTCGCTGCTCTCCTGGGAAAGGCCGCGGGGCAGCATTTCACAACCTGCCATCACTCGCTCCCGACGCGGCACCTTGCCACCAACCGTCAGAGCGGTTGCTGCCCTTTTTTTTTTTAGGTGATTCATCGTTTACTAAATAGAGATGCCCTCAGAAGTGGATGTTCGCCATGCCACAAGGTCACCGGGAGTAGCAAAGAGACGTGTTTTTGTTTGATACCAATTGTTGTTTCGGTCTTTTCTTTTTTTTTTAATCCTGACTAATTAGTGGGTGTGGTTTGTCACATTGAATACTGGCAGAGCAACTTGGACGCAAACACTACTGTAGCTGACTGGAAAGTTTTTTTATTTCCTCCCTGCGATGGCGTATTGCAGTGTCATCCTGTATCAAGTATGTCAGAAATTCAGCGTATTTTGCCTGGCCTTTTTTTTTTTGGGTGGGGGCACACATGAACGCACGCTCAGACCCACCGATGGGCCCCAGCTTGTTTGTAGAGAGAATTAGCCAGAGGCATCAGTCAGAGAGTACTGTACACCAGTTTGGTTTGACGCTAAATCCCCAAACAAGGGTTGGTGTACACTGCAAAGCCCACTTTGATGAACAAAGCGGGGCAGACAGAAAAGATCCAGGCAGTGTCATTGATTCATCAGGGCTTAAAGAAGGCAGCTGATTGCAGACATTGTCACAATAGGGCTGTAATCTCACTATCAATAATTACATTCTCCCCTGTGTCTGTACTGTTACGTGAGTGTGTTTCCCTCGCTCTGTCTCTCTTACACACACACACACACATAGGGGTGGGAGGGAGATCGAAACTGTTCAGGTTAAGGTGGAAAGGGAAAGGGGGGGTGGGGGGGGGGGGGGTTCTGCCCTCTAAAATATTCATAGCTTCTTCATTTAAATCAATTCAGCTCTACGGGGGCAGTCAAGCATCAACTGTCAGAAATTGAGCTGGGCCTGTTGTAATCACTTCTTTACTTATCTCTACAGATGGCTTGTTCGCAATGGGCTCTGCATGGCTAGCTCACCAGCACATTGAGAGAACCCCCCCCCCCACCACCACCCCTTTTCTCCCATCTCTCCACCCTATCTCCATGTTTCATCCCCACCCTCTCATAATGGAACACACATAAATTCATCTGGGTATTGAACCAGGGACATTCATCACCCCAGAATTCATCTGCGAGCCATTTTCATTCCCAAAGTGTCTCCTTTCTCCCCCCCCACTTTATCTCTATCTCCCTCTCTGTTTCCCATCTCCATGGTGGCATTCTCCACATGGCAAGCCTGAGCCGGGCAGTCAGTGTCACGATTAATCTTTAATGCTCGCCTGCCCTAATTTTTCCTCATATTTTACAAGATTTCCTGCCCTCCAAACACCCCCCCCCTCCTCCTCCTCCTCTTTCGCCAGCATCCGCTATATATAGAGTGATTACATGGAATGTTGCCTTGTTTCATCAGTTGCCGAGGACCACTGCCTGCCTCAGCCTCTCTCTCCTGTGCAGTCAGCCACACACTCTCTCTCAGACCACTAGCTTCAGGCCAAAAGCATGAAAGCTGCAGCCTTCCACCGGCACACTCATCCTCCGACTTCCCTCTAGGGAACCGTGTTAACATCACATGGATGACAACTGCGTACACCTCGAGCGGCTCTCACACACACACATAAATATATGCACCACATTGGCGTGCCCACCTATTTGGAGAGTGGGACAACCGAGGAAATAGGGTAGAGGTTAGTATGCTAAAAATACGAGAGCCTGGCGGTCCTCCTGCCGTCTGAGCAGAAAATAGCACCGTGTTGCTGCCGTCTCCGTCAGCGTTGTTAACTGAGGAGGCCTCTCTGCTCATGCGGCTCATGTTTGTGTTTTTGTGTGCGGAAGGAGAGGGAGCCCTGAATCACTCAAGATTTACCTTATTTGTTTGGGCACGCAAAAAACAAAAATCCCGTCGGCGAAAACTGTGCTTTTAATAAGCCGGCAAGCCATCTCCTAAGATAGAAGAGATGTCTCACTGTTTCAGATGATCTCATTGTGGTTAATAACTGGAGTCCTTATTTGCCCGGCTTTCACAGTACACTGTATCGGTGTTGTTAAACACGCCTCCAGGGTGTGAACAGGGCGAGTTTCGGGAGGAAGACACGATCTTTCTGTTAGTCTTGATTTATGGAAGCTTCGGTCTGAAGTAACCTTAGATATCCATATTGTGTATCTTCTCCCCGTTTGATCCTCACGTCAAGTCTGGTCCCATACGGTGACTCGGCGTTCAGTCTATCTGGACGCCACTAGCTTTCTTTCCCACAGCTCCCTCTGAATCATTTCATACTCATTAAGTGTCTGGCTGGAGCCTGGGTCTCTGACATTTGACTCTTAAAGGCCCACCTGGGACCTGGGATGAAATAGACTGGCAGCAGTGCGGCAGAGGTGGGAAGGAAGAGTGTAGCGCCGGATGGTGATGGATAGGACAACACGGAAGACTGGAGGAGGCAGACGGGTTTCGGGTTACGGGGCCACTTGTTCCCTGCAACCCTTGTTTGTGATATCGGTATTGTGTGAACTGAGAGATGCCCTGTAGCCGAGCAGCTCCGAACATGTGTAAGTGCAGAGAGGTGAATGAGGGGAGAGTGAAACAACTGGATCCTGTTTTGTTCTGAATAGAGCCACTGTGTGTTAAAAGGGAGGTATTCCGATATCAAGCAGCCCCTTCATTCGAGAGAGGCGTATTGTGTAACCTCTGCCGCAACCTGTAGTGTCTTATCTGGGCCATTGTTAGTGAAGTACCTCGGCTGAGAGGGAGATAGTCGCCCGGCAGATATCACAATAATTAAGTGGCCATGAGGAGAAGCACTCATTGTTCATTGAAAAATAAATGTGTCACAACCCCCTTGACTGGGACAATAGCTCCGGTAGGGTTAAGTTGGTGGCCTGCTGATATTTACTGCCGTATCCAGAGACAATGCACTGGAAAGACGGAGATAAAGCGCTCGGCTCTCGCCTGTTCCTCATTCCCAGTCGTCTTTTTCGGGAGCCCTGCTGGCCCGACTGTTGCTGCAGATTGGAGAAGGCCCGACGGAGAAATATGCAGCCTTGCAGCACTTAGAGCGGAGAGGGCACATTCTGTTATTCCACGGGATTTTTAACAGTAACCCGAGGAAAGCTTTTTATAGTCGGCTAAGACGATGAAGGGAGGGGAGGAAAGAGAGCATAAAGAGAGACATTTGTTCCCTGGTTCTTAATTTGTAAATCGTTATTGTCTCGATGCTGTAGCGTTTGCACTCATGCACATTGTTTTGGCGACAGCCCTCTCCGCTGTGACCTGCGAGAGCCGGGGGAAGAAAAGGTGGCGAACGCTTTGAACCAAAGTTGTCAAGTCTGCACGGCATGGTTGCACCCTGCACTAACCAGCGCAGCCCCCCCTCCCGTGCCGTTCAGTGCCACCGCCCACCACCGTGATGGCCCGCTTTGCCCTCGCGCCATACGTGGGAAACCTTTGCACAGCACTGCTGCCACTGTGGCGGTTCCACAATAGAGCTGGATTATTGTGTCTGGGCTGTCAGCACCTCTCAGCTGAAAGAAAACGAGAGGGAGGCAAAGGGGGGAGAGAGATAGAGAGAGATTTCAGGCACCAGGAGAGTAAGGGAGAGGAGGAGGAGGAGGAGGAGGAGGTGGGCTCCAGGAGAGCTGGCATTTTCAAATAATAATCTCTGTGGAGCCTTTTAGGGGGTTTAATGTCATTTTTGGCCTCTGGATTTTTGCCCTTTTCTCCTTTGAACAAAAAGCAGCGAAGAGCGAATGGGGTGAGGAGGAGAGAAGGAGGAAGATATGCGAGGGGAGACGGCAGACAGAGACAGAGAGGGAGACAGGGAAAGGCTTGCTTGGCTGAGTGACTGATATTATTAGTGTTCTACTATGACTGATGGAGACTTGGCCTGCATCCAGTGGCTGCCAACAGGCCAGCGTTGGCAAATTGAGTGTGGTACAGAATGACCTATATCCCCGTCCTATTTAGCACATTACAGCATTCCCTTTATCTTTCCCATCTCTTTATCCAGTCTTCGCTCCTTCCTTTTCTTGATTTTAGTATCAGGTGTCATGGTAAGGTGGGTGAAAAAAAGCTTTACGTGTTATCTCAGTTTGTTTTGGGGTGTTTTTCTTAATAACCTTAATGTGTGTTGTTCAGTTGCCTTGGCGAAACCTGTCTCCGCTGTCGAGACTCGTCGGCTTTGAGTCTGCTGGAAACCGAGACGTTTTGGCTATAGAGACGTTGAGACGGCGCGGGGCAGATGGGACGGAAGCTTCACCCAAAGCAAAACCAGTGCTTTTAACTCTAACGGGTACCTTGCGTGCAGTCTGCATGGCTGCCTAAATTTGCTCCTCCTGGCAAAGCTAGTCTCCCTTCGCCGCCGTGAATTATGTATCGAATGTAATGCGCCGATTAGACACATGCACCCTATGCACACATGTCCTTTTGTCGCTGCAGTGACCACTTAGGTCCCCCTCCCGTCCCGCACCGAGAGAGAGGAGATGGGGGGGGGTTTCCCAGGCTTGCACGTGAGAGTCTAGCCTCCAGCGCTGCACCTTAACCAGGCCACCCAGCCCAGTCAGGTCTTCCCCACACTGCCTTACCTCTAATCAACCTCCATAGCTTCATGACAGCGAGGAAAACAGAGATCTGCTCTTGCACATATGTTGGCTAAAGCCTAATCCCCCCCCGACCGACCCAAACACACATCAACACCAGGAAGAGATGCATGGGAATCTTGGTCAGCTGACTTTAAGAGGCAGGAACCACAGCAAGGTCGAAACAAACCCCTCCCTCCCTCGTCTCTCCGCCGTTCCCTAAAGCCTGCTGGGACACTCCATGGGCTTGACATACCCAACCCCACCTGCCCTCACTGCTCAGCGGGAAGCTTCATCACCGGCTTTCCCTGAGCCTGGCCTACTTGGGACTGTTTGATCTCATTGTGGAAGCAAGTGAGCCTGCCCGCTGCCTGGCAGGCAGAGAGAGCTCCTTGATGCTGAGGGTTGGGGAGGTGGAGCAGTCTTCAGTGGAGAGGCTTAATAACTGTATTAACATCGGTGGCTCCCCCAGGACCTACGCCTACACAGCAAAGGGAGGAGGATGGAGGAGGAGGGAGGAGGAGGGGGGGTATAGCACAGTGAAGCTGCCTTCTCTCACTTTTGATTCTCTGCCCTAATTTTCCCTCCTCTCTCTCTCTCTGCTCTCTTTTTAAAAACTAGCCTGTCAGTTCAGTTCAGAGTGACTTATAAATCAAGATATATTACAGCAACAAAATAAACACTTCAGCTCTCCCTCTCTCTCTGTCTCTCTCTCCCTCCATCCTTCCTGCCTGCGTCATGCACTATTTTTATCTCACATTTCTCATCACCCACTGGTAACACTAGATTAATTTACTAACACAACTTTGGTGACATGAACATGAGTCTGTGTTTATCTCTTCGTCTTCCAGCACGCTCTCCGTATCTCTCCATCACTTCTTTTTTCTTGTTTATCACCTTTTTTTTATTGCACCCAGCTCTTTATTGATTTATTATATAGTGACATTAGTATTGTTCTATTCCAGCTTCCCCCTCATCGCATTAATGACATCGCATCACAGATATTGTGTAATATTACAATGAACTTTGGACTGAGAGGACCGTACTCTCTCCTCACCTGTGTGTGTCGCTATTCATGACAATCCCCTTATCCTTTGAATTATACATAGGAAACTTTTGAATAATTGATGGGCCCCACTTAGCTTAATGGACAGAGTTATCTGCGAGAGGCGTGCGTTCCTACTTGCAGTGGAACTGGGTCGCAATAAACGGCACCCAGTCACCCCGAGGGGTCATAATGAGGCCCCCGGTCACGAGGCGGAGACGGGGCAGTCGGCCGAGGCCAGCTGGGGTTAACTGGACCCCGGAGGGGAGGAGGACAAGGAGTTAACGCTGAGCTCACCTGAGGGCTCGGCTCAGGTTACTTCCACTCTTTGTTTTTAGCAGACATGCTTACTAATGTGTGCATAAACAACAAACCTGGTCTTCGACGTGCACACAAACACGCTGCAGTGTACGCACACTGAGCTGTGCATGCTTGCTCAACTCTTCCGCATGAACACGGTATTTCATTCAAGTGTTATTTATAAACACCTGGGTCACATTTGCAGGGTCATGTTGCCGCTTTGCATAAAAGTGTTGAAATAATCTTAAGGTCGCATAAAATGGAGAATGTCAAACATTATCTGTAGAACGTTGAAATGAATGGAAACCATGACAAAATCAATAAAGCAGTGATGTTTTTAGGGCAGCGCATCTGAAGAGGGTTGTTTTCGTTGTTTGTGTGAGCAAGTTGGACAATGAAACGGTCAACTAACGATGTTTATGACCTTGTTATAAGAAATGTATGGATTCTATGGCAGATATAGCTCTTATTTTTTTATTTTAAATGACACCGAAGGGGACGATCAACATGGTCTAAAAAATCAGTCCACTGACTGGTGGGCAGCCGTGTCACAGGAAATGGTGTGCTTCTGAGTGTGTGTTGTTGTGTGTGCGTGCGTGCATGTGTGTGTGTGTGATGATCAAATGGCTCCCCTCAGGCTACATTGAAAGGTCAGGGATCCATGCAGGAAATTAGTGTCTGTGGAGGCATAGACAACACACACACACTCAAAAGATGGAGGGAAGGGAAAAGCACAGATCATACCCGAGGAAGCTAAACATGTCCTTCATTAAATTCTGGTAACATCCCACTGCGTTCCCTTGATGACTTTGCCTGCTCCCATCAGCCATTTCTCCTAAGCACAGAGCAAAGTTATCGACAACCACCTCACTTTTTATTTTTTTTACTTCTTTTTTTTTTTTAATGCATTAACACTGACACTAAAGACAAATGATTCTGCCTCTGCCCGCCCACCCGCTCTCCCCTCGCTCTGCCCAAATCTTCTACTAAGGAGCCCCCTGACACTGCACATCAGACGGCTGAATCAAATGTGTGTCATCAGTCATCATTAGGGGGCTTTGAGGAAGGAGAGCAGCGTCTGGCTCTCGCCGTGTCGAGGCTAAGGTGCTTAAAGCCACCGCTGTCACGCCTCGGCGGATTCAACCGCCTCCCGACGCGAAAAATCGGGAGGACACGTGTCGAGCGTCAAGGTGGTCGGTGGCAGTTCGAGCCCGCGAATCCGAAGAACGAACGTCCATGTGCGTATGAGTGATGAGCAGTTGTTTTCTCAGTCTCTGTCTCATCAATGTGCAGCCCGCTTGTTTTCCTCTGCGTCTGTCTATTCTAAATATGTCAGCTGTCTCCTAGGGGTCTTTAGGCCATTTTAACCTCTGTGCTGACCTAGTAACCCCCCCGAGCCCTGCCATCGCTGAGCTCTTAAACAGACTAGTGACAGGATAACCGCCCCGCTCGCTGCATCTCCTGGTCCACACCCTTTGCAAAATACCTCCACTTACATCCACAATGATATGCTTTAACCTCACCAAAAAGCTGACATTTTCACTCGGAAGATAAACGGCTAAATTTATGGAGGTGACAGTCATTATGGCTTTCAGGTAGGAGGAATGCACCTCGACCTGCTGAGGCTTGAAGGCGAAAAGGTAAATTACAAGCGAGTTTTAACTATTAGCTCTAACTCAGATTTGACGAGCACGTGAAGTGACAAACCTCGAACGGGGCTCTGGATTTTTTTTTTTTTTTTAGGGAGTGAAAGGGCCTGGTGAGAAGAAGGCACATTATTTAGCATCGTTGAACACATAGCGGAGTCACGCACACGCTCCAGCCGCGACCTCTCCCCCACTTCCAGTGTCATGCTCCTGCTCTGAAGTTGAGGAGATCAAACCCTCGTAATCTATTCCCCTGTGATTGACTATTGTGTTACCCACGGAGAGGGGGGAGAGAGGAGGGGAGAGAACATGGGTCGAGAGAGGCGGTTTAACATGACAAAGCCAGTCCCCGGTGATCCTCTCCTCTCTTCCCCAGATCCTCATGAGCCTCTTCTCTTTCTCCCCCCTTTTCTCTTGATCCCTTGTTCCCTCTTTTCTCTTCCCCACCTCCTCCCGACTTCTCCGAGTCCATTCCAGCCCTCTAATGCAAATAGCCCTCTGCTCCCTCCATATTTATGACCCCGCTTCCTCCGCTGTTGAATATTCGGAAGGTCTTGAATGCTGCCAGTCACATCGGATTAGCGAGTATCAATGGGCAGATAACCTCTCTGTTAGAGTGAGAAAAGAGCAAACACTCGAGCAAACACTTCAGCATGAGCATTCGCGAAAGCCTTTTGGCTTTCAAACAGTGAGGCACTGTGTGTGGCACTCGGCCCATTAAAGATGAAGAGGGCCTGGTTAATGTGTATGAGTGTCATTTCAGCAGCCGGCGGATGAGAATGGCGCTGTGTTTAGAGCAATGCTCTGTATTTCTTCACCTGTGATTGTAAATATAAACACTGAAGGGTGGAAATGTGTTCGTGATTACACTAATATAGATCATCTGCACTGTTTTGAAAAGGACGTCCTCTGCTTTCGCACCACTTTGGTGTCTTGTCCAGCACTTGATTACTCCAAGGTCGCAGGAATATTTTCAGGTCTCTGACCCCTGCGCTCCTTGTTACTGGCTGCTTGTAATGTCGTTGACCTTGGATTTTTATGGGAAATGAGGGAATTGAACCTTATTTGCCTGTTGCACTCGCTCCTAAGTGGCTCCGGGAAAGAGCATCAGCCAGATGACTGAATTGTTAACCTTCAAGGCTTTTGTTAGACCACACAGCGCGCTTCTAGATGAGGTAGGCGCAGGTTTAGTATTGCTTTGGCACCCTCCTGGCTCTGTGTATGCATGAGTGCAGTTTGTTATCGCAGGAGGGTAGAAAAGCACGCACGCACGCAGTCATCCACTCGCACTCAATTCTATAATTAACCAATGCAGGCACTCTGTAAAAGAGAGGCTTAATGTTTCATGACGCCATTTTCACAGTCAGAGTGGTAACATTAAAGACCAGTTTGTAAAAGGCTGTGGTTTTACCCGGGGTGTGTGTTGGTGTTATGATCCAATAACATCCGCCGACCTTGATCTTGAATTATGTGTCATAAGGTTTCACAGCTGTAAGTCACTCCAAGGAAGTGCGTATTAATTCACCCCGAGAGGGTTGCGCTTTCTCCCCGGCTCCCCTCCGACAACGCCGATGTCTCGGAGCGAACGGCGGCTTTTATTTCGGGGGCCTCCTGCTTTTTTGAAATTGTTTGTCTAGCCTGCCACAGTCCTCCCCCGGTCCTGTCGCTCAGCTCGGCTCAGCTCCTTTTTCTCCTCAGATGCTCTCTCCTCCCCTCTCTCTTTATCAGGCCCTGTTCCTCTCGCAGCTTGTCTCTTCCTGCTCCGCTCTCTCTCTCTCTCCCTCCCTCTCGTCTCTTAATGTGGGTCAGTCACGTCACTCAGTTCTCAGTGCACAAGCTGCTGTGTGCATGGGATCAGCTTGTAAACCAATATTCACATTTAATGGTGGATCCAGTGTGAACAAACTATATGCATTGTGTGGGAAAAAGGCTTCCTAATAATGGACTTTCCGTCTTAATAGATCTAACATGCACCAACTGCAAGTTCACAATCCTTACAGTGCATATCACGTCTGCAGTATTCATATTCCCACCCCTTAATACAACATGTGTTGCAGCCTGCTGAAGCACGCTCGCATCCTGGCATCCTCCAGGTCCAGCATGGGCCGCCTCCTTTTTGCCCCCTTGTGCCCACCACCGAGTCCCACACTATCAGCTCATGCCAAATATCTCCGATCGCCCCGGAGCAAGTGCCAACTCGCATAGTTCCACTGTCAGTCAGCAGGCACGGACAGCTGCTGGGTAGAGTTACACCGTGTTACACGGGGGTTGCGAGGGAGCGTTGTTGCCATGCAGGGAACTCGTGGTTCTTTCCCGCAATAAAACTGTCTTCAGATGCTTTTTGGTTTATTTCCTTCTTCTCCACAATCGGATCTGTCAACGGCGGTGCGCTCATCGGATTTAAGAAATGTATTTGCGGCTTTTACTTAACTGCGCTGAAGGCTAGCATTTGGCAGCACGGAGCTAGTGTGCTTAGCATGGAGCTGCAGCTCAAAGCCGAGGCCCCTGCAGACCTCACCTTTGCCATCTGCTTGATTATTTGCCGCCCCTCCTCCCACTCTTCCCCCTGCACTCTAGTTTGTCCACACATGTTCTCAGTTCCGTCTCCATTTGCTGGGGCTGCAGTGATAGGAAAACCTGGTGTGTTGTTATTTCAGAGGCCTGGCAGCATAGAGAGGGAAGTTATCTTGGGCCCCTAGAGAAGGGCTTGGGAACGTGGTGGGGGCTGCTGGGCTGATAAAAACCAGGCCTGGCCCAGACCAGAACATGCTGATGTTCACACGCACAGGCCATCACGCGCATACACGCAGTAGATATCGCACAATATAGACTCACGTATAGAAGAGGCAGATGCATGCATTTGCAGGAGCATTTGGAATTTTGTTGGTTGTGTTTACATAAGCCGTCAGGCAGCATGCAAAACACCATGCATTCATTGACTTGACATAAAACAACTACAATGAAGACGCCACAAGCTCACCCAGATGTTAAGATGCTATAAATTACTCCCGCTAAACACAACCCGGTGTTTTCCCCACCTCTCGCCCAAGACAAACACCACCATTTCCTGGTTTAGAGGAGGGATCGTCATAACAGGCAAGAAAGACTCCTTACTCCGCACCGCCTTGCCCTTCGGCCTCTGCTCGGACCCCTCATCTATCACTCACGCATGTGTGTGTTTTTCTTACCGTAACACTCCACACAGGGGAGTTATTTGGCCGCAATTTTGAGCGTCATCCATCAAATTTCTGTTTCTGAGACGATGGTAGCCTTCAAAACATACAGGGCAGCCCCTCGAAGAACTGAAGCGAGCCGTCACCTCTGTTTCTGCTCTCTCTGCACAAATTCTCCCTCTCTGCATGGGTTGCAAAACATGAATGCTGTCATTTCTGTGAAATGAGCAGAGCATTGGTTCATAAGAAGAGGTGATGCGTCATGCACAGAAAATGATATTAGAATCAGATTCAGGGCTCAGGCTGATTCATGTCCATCTCTCCTTTACAGCACGGTGTCGGATGTATCTGGTAAAAGACGTGTTATGATTCTGTCCTTCAGACATTGATTTCTGTTTTCTGAAGCAGCGTTACTGTGCAACGCTGCAAGTATGCTCCCTTTTTTGCTTGGAATCTCATTAGTGATAGTACTCTTTATCTCCTGGCATCCCTCCCTCCCCCCTCCCTCCCCCCCTCTCTCTACATCGAGAGGGGAGACGCAGACTGCAACATCGACATGCAGCAGCTTAGGTGGAGCACAACCAGGCAGGGGGATCCTCTGTAATCCTCCTAACTCAACCTCACTGAGGCACAACACACACACATGACTGTACTCTTCCATATCATGCATGCTATAACTGGAAGCAGTGATAACAAACGTCAGCTGTAAATAGTTTTTTCCTCCTCTAGAATTCTCACCAGTGATACGTTGTGATTTGTTTGCCTCTGCAGGTGTTGACATTCCTGTTTTATATCCTCCTCTAGACCTTTAAAGGCTTGTAGATGACATGATGAGCGTTTTGATAGTTTCAAAAGTGTGTTTGATTATAAAAAGAAAGTCTATACAAGAGGAACCGTCTGTTGCGATCGTTGATAATGGTGTCATGGAAACAAGATGAATATCGGCAGCTTAATTTCTTCAATTGAGTAAGATGATAGTTTATATTGTCGATGGTTTGGTTTGTGTCGTTTCAGCTCGGTGTACATTCTGTTCTTTGCTCTCAAACCCGCTGCCCTTTTATTTATAATGATGGAAATCACCTTTGGCAAGGATGGATGGAAGGATACGAGAAGTGAAACAGGACTTCCTGTGATCTGCTACCACACACAGGATAGGAGTAGTAGAGAGAGTGAGGAGGGGAAACTGTCAGGGTGGGTAACGGGGACAGGTAGGACTGAAGGTGGAAAGTGGCAGGAGGAGGGGGAGCGGAGAGAGGAGGGGGGTAAAGAGCTGGATTTGGTTACAGTGAATATGGGAGGCGTGAGGTACGCTGTCTGGTCTCCTGCCCTGTTTTAACCTCCACTGGCTCTCCTTTCCCGTGTGTGTGCTGCTCTTTGTGTGCGTGTGTGTGTTTTCACTTAAGGCTGTCTGCCCTGCCGCCAGATTCCTCCCCCTCTCCCATCCAATAACTGTTCACACTCTGTGTTTGAACACAAACACACCCCACTGTTGCTCCCCTTATAGCTGTCAGTCCGTACGTGCCTGCGAGCGTGTGATTGCGCCCGCCCGCCCTCGCCCCGGCTCGTACTCGGACGGCATGTGCGCCCTTTTTCTGTCGGTAATCAGCGCGAGGCCCGGCGAAACGGAGCCCCATCCATTTTCAGCGGCCGAGCTGTTATGACGCTTTTGTTAGAGAATGGCAGGATTTCCCTGTAAGCAAGGAAATAGTCCCATTTCCCCCTTCAGTAATTGAAGAGTGCTGACAAAGCAATCCCGTATGTGTGTGTGTGTGTGTGTGTGGGTGGGCGTGTGTGTCGTTTTCCTTTTTACCCACACTCCTGACATGGAAGTAAAACCTGAATATTTAGCTAAAGTCAAACTATTTTCATGAGCGATACCCCCTCTCTGCTCACATGTTGGTCTCCTTTACGGCACATAAAAGCTTCTGAGTTGCTGGCGGTCATTTTTATGGATGTGCATGATACATTGGCCTCCAACTCAAAATGATTTTTTTTTTTTTTTGCGAGGCGGTCTCCATCCCTGGGGCTGTTCCATCAACCATCCCACTTCATTATTTTAAGCAGACTTCAAAGCGAAGCCTTAATGCAGCAGCCTGTGGCACGGTGGTCTGTCTGGTGTCTCTTCTCCCGCACATTCACTGCGGCCCGAAAGACAAATGGGCCTCTTATATGTTCAGCCATGTATCTTACACATGGCCGGCATGTGCATGTATGTGAGCGGGTTCGAATAACCTAATAGAAGCCATGGGGACACAATGGCCTGTGATTGAGGAGGATTCAACAAAGTGAGGCTATGGGAGGGGAGGAGGGGGGTACTGTCAAAGCTCTCCCTCATCCCCTCTGCCTTCATTTTCCTCAGCTCTCTCTTTACCACAAACCAGCCAAGCAGCCAGCCTGCTAATGCAGTTAGCTTCCCTCTAATGATGGTGAAATCTCATTAATATGCTTCACAGCTGGGCCCAGTAACCAGTGGGGATGAAGGTAATCAAATCTCTGAGGACTAACCTAAAGCTGAACCTCAGGAACTACTGTGCAGCGCTGGGCCGAGGCAGCCCGAGGTCTGGAGGCCTGATAATAGCCGGCGGACTTGTGGTGTGTATATATATGTGTGTGTGTATGTGTCTGCGGTCTTTGGGCTGTGATACCTTTTTGAAGTGCTGATGTTAGCCAGGCTATCTGATGTCAGCGTTGCAGCTCAGGCCAGTTCATCATCGCAACAGATTTCATTTCGGACTTGTGGATATTTGTCCATTTAAGTCTACTCGTGCAGTAATTGCATATGGAGGATGTGGCGGTGAGGGCGCAGCCTCGCTCTGAGTGCACTTGTGGCTCATGATGTATGCAAAGTGAATCTGAAGAGCGGCATTACAGACCACTCACACTTGAACTTAATTAAATCACCGATGCTTTGGCTCTGAGTTTGAGAACACCACACCATGCTACATTAAGCTATTAAGGTGGCTCGGGGCGCACACGCACGCACACACACGGCATGTTTATAATGCTTGTCTGTGAATGTGAATATCAAAGGTGAAATTGCATCAAGAGGCTTTGACACACCGGTCATTCAGAATTGGTTTCATGAGATGAATCTGATGTTAATTCACCAACTCGCACACTATTTAGGCTCATTAATAAAAAAAACTGCATAGCATAACAACTTTTAACACTGTAAACTGCTTGTAGTGTGCGGCCACACACCACACAGGCACAACCTCCTTTTTTAAAGGGACTTCTACTGTTTCAGCGCGGCACAGTGTCAGGTTTGTTTTCGCTGGTTCCACCTGACGGCCTGTGCTGTTTATTCCCACCTCTGGGACTGGTCTGACAACATACCAGGCCGCAGACGTGAATCCAGCCTTGTGTCTGGATCACAACAATTGCCACGACCATATGGTTCATGTGGTTTGAGTTTCACCTCGCCGCCGAGGCACAATAGATTCCTTATCAGCGACTCGGCGCTGCTTTTCATTTAAACATTATTTTCAGGGGTTGCGGGTTCCTGTGCCTGTATCCCCGAGCAAAGCTGGGCGTTATTGTCTATTCATGCTCGCTCTCACTTGGCCAAAGGAATGATATTCTAGCCGTGCTCGGTGTATTAGTTACCGTGGGGATTTTTTGCAGGCACTGAAGGGTCTCCGGCCCCGGAAAAGCGTTGCCAGATATACAAATTTCCAGTGTGAACATGTTGCAAGGATATCTCCAGGCGAGTGTGAGTCAGATCTTCCAGTGTTTGCGCGTTTATGATTTTCGTGGATCGCACAATAGGCAGGCTTTGTGTGTGTGTGCGTCCCGGTTGGTGTTGATCAGAGTTTGGATGCAGGCTGGTGTTGAATAATGCCTGGGTGAGGGCTGCTGAAGGGCTAAGTAGCTCCGTCCTCTCCTCGCTGCCTCTCTGTCCACAGGCCTGCCATTGTTTTTGCTCCATGCCTCGGCTTGACAGGGCTCCAGAAGCCAGCCATTGTATTTAATTACAGTCGCCAGCCCCCTCACAGACTCTTGTCCTTGTGTCCCAGATTTCCATGGGTGCTCTCATTAAGACTGTGGATTCTATGTGTGTGTTTATGTGTGTGTGTCTGTGTGTGTTCGACCGATTAGGCTTTTTTAATGGCTCAAGGAAAGCCCTTAGCCTGTGTAAATGTCAGAATAGATGCCGTTTTTAGGTTTGTGTGTGTGTGTGGGTGGCACATCTGTTTGTCTGTGCGTTTCTAATGAAGGCAGCCTTAATGTGGATGAATAGCTCTGTGGTCACACTAATAATGCAGGGCTGTAATCAGTCCGCATCAAGAGAGGCAGCGCAGCGCTGAAAACTGTGAATGGTGTTTTTTTTCCTTTTTTTTGCCTAATGAGAAAATATGCCATGTTATGTAAGGGCTGCTCTATTTAACTTTAATTTGTTTGACATGAGTGTGGCGATGGCGTGGCCCAGTGGCATGAGCGAGGACGACCCGTGATGACACCGATAAAATGGCAGCGAGCGCGAGGCAAGAGGACGGGCTGTCAAACTCTCACGCCCCGTACGACGTCACCCCCTCGCTAACACATCATGTGCACACCAAAATGAATCACTCCTTTTTTTATTAACTGGCCTGAAATTATGAAACTTTGTAATTGTTTTCTTGGCTTTTAGTGAAATCCTGACAGATGTGTTTGTGTGTGAGCAATAGCATCATTTCCTCCTTACATCATCTGAAGATTTTCTCCCTTTTCCCCTGTTTTTTACTATAATATACATCTTCACTTAAACATGTCTCCACAAATCTGGGCAATAAACAAAAAAAGCCTTTTGGGAATAAATAATAAGAGTGCTTGACTCCCGGCTGCAGCACCTATTGTTATAAATTGCCTGTCATGGTTTTTGTTTTTCTTTCAAAAATATTCCTACAAATTCTTACTCAACCCTTAATCACCCTCTCACTCTCATATCAGCTCATTTACACCCAGAACTGGAAAGGTTGTTGCTGGTGTGAAAGTGACACATGACATCTGGCCTCATAAATGTAATGTCTTAATATCCCAGGCCTGATTGGGTGTCAGTGCTGGGTGTTGCAACGCGAGCTTTATTGCTGTTTAGCTTAACTGTCCCTGCCATCTGAAACCCCCCGCGTGGATGTAGTGTGTACTCTCCTGACAGCGGAGACGGCAGGCTTCACAGTGGCCAGGGTTTTGGTGTAAGGTGCTCGTGTCTGTTATGTTTTTTTTTCTTCCAGGAAGCCTTGAACATATCTGGGCATCAGGTTGGTTTATTTTGGTTGTTCTGAATGTAATCTTCCCTTGTGCCATCTGCTGCATGCGCGCTGAGATTGGCAAGCTGAGACCCGCACACAGACACTATAATTGGAGCGGAAAGCGCAAGCGTGTATGTGTATCTGTGCATGTGTGAGAGATGGAAGAAATGTTGCCCAGCGTGCATTTAGACCTGTATGGGTTGCGTCGGGATGTGATGCGGCGGCGGTGGCGGCGTCGTCGTCACGTGGAGCGTCTTCTGGGCTGTAGTACGGCCCTACTGAAGCAGCCTGCTCTGTTAAATATAGATGGCTTATTTACACACCAGCACTGAGCTGCAGGCAGCTCCTGAGCCGCTTGTCAACCTCCCCAATCCCTCCTCTGTTGAGCTGCTGATGCTGGGGTGGAGCAGCGGGGCCGGGAAGATGCACACAGCCTCGCCGTGTAGCTGTGTTAATACGGACTTGAACCAGGCAGACGCACGTCACAATCACTTGCGCGTTCATGCAATTAATCGCTAACTGAAAAGGAGTTATTGATATCCGCACTATACGCTGCTTATACATAAGCTCATAAAGGCAGCAGTTGCAGACAGGGATTATACACGGTTAGCTACAGGCCACAGGGCGCAGGTCTGCGCTGTGAATGTGTGTTTTTATATTTGATTAAAGAGCCTTGTTTTGTAACACGCAGGATATTGAGGTCAAAGTCCAATACATATTACATGCAGGCGGCAGCAGGTTCCCGCCCCGCAATCCCAGGCCACTTTGTGTAACATGTACAAGCGCACAAAAACACGAGGAGCTCACAGTTTGTCATAATAGCTCGCACTGCGTCTGTGTGCATGTGTGTGTTCAGCCTCTCTGTTTATCAGCCTGATATTGATTAAGAATGATGTAAGGTTGTGCGTTTGGTTCGGGGGGTAAACAAGTTCCAGAGTCGTGTCTTTTCTCAGTCAGAAGCAGAGAGAGAGCGCTCGGCTGCAGATGATGATGATGATGATGATGATGTGATTATTTGTCTTTTAATATTCCACAGCGCTCGTTCTGATGAAGACTGCACAATTTTATAAAAAAAAGAATGAAATAAATAAGAAACGCAACTCCGGGCCTTGTATCAGAGGAGAAAACCTGCCTTTGAACTGTGCCTGCAAAGCAACTCCATGCTGCACCACACACACACACACATACACTCTCCAGACAAAAATTCAGCAGTAAGTGGGAATCCAACAGAGGCTGCTTTCATTGGTGCTTTGATGATCTCTAGGTGCATGTGTATTAGAGAATGTTTGTTCTTTGAAGACATTTCACCGAGTCTTTCCCGCGGCGGATCTGAAAACGCCTGATCAAGAAAGTTGTCCTTACACTTGCAGCTTTTTTTTTCTCTCCCAAACACATTTTTAGAAAGTGAGTTAGTTCCCCTTGTGGCGATTTGTATTAGATGTCATCACCTGTGTGTGTCTGTGTGTCATTGTACACATATGGTTGTGTTGTTCATCCCTCTGCTATCGATTCAGCCGCTCCATCTGACAGACATGTGTCGGCTAACGCCTCTTGTTGCTCTTTTTTCTTTTTTCCTTCTCTGCAGCGATAGAAACCCAGAGTACCAGCTCAGAGGAGATAGTGCCAAGCCCGCCCTCGCCTCCCCCGCCGCCCCGCGTCTACAAACCCTGCTTCGTGTGCCAGGACAAGTCCTCAGGGTACCACTATGGTGTCAGCGCCTGCGAGGGCTGCAAGGTGAGACTTCCTCCGAATCTGCCAATACGAGCAAGATGTTCGTCAATCTTGTTACCGTCGTTTGGTTTTTGCACTAGGAAAATAAAATATACACGCATTCACAGCCAGAGCTGAAGGCACGCCATCTGGAACGTTTCATTTGTTGTTACAGTTTTAATGCTGGAATTAAATGCGCTACAAAAACAACAAAAAAATAGGCCAAAAAAATCACTCAAGTTGTGTAATTATCAGTATGACCTGAACAAGCTGTAAAGGCCTCTTTCGACACTCACGCCTAGAGATATTGTAAAGGGAAAGATAATGTATATGATGGATCCGTCTCATCACGTCCAGTTTGTGCAACTCCTCCAGACGAGCAGGTATCTTCTTCTCGAGTGTTGTTGCTGCACGTATCTATATGCCGACGTGGCCACATGTCTGTTATCAATACAGCCTTGTATTACACAGGTGCTGAGGAGGAGGCCCCTCGTAACCCCCCGTCCCCTCACGTTATCAGGTGATAGTTGCCGTGTGCGTGCATACATGTATTCCTGTTGGACTGAGCACGTCTTTATCTCGCTGCTCACAAGACT
The DNA here is from genome assembly GCA_030347415.2 of Decapterus maruadsi. NCBI lineage: Eukaryota > Metazoa > Chordata > Actinopteri > Carangiformes > Carangidae > Decapterus > Decapterus maruadsi. The sequence continues at coordinate 14,017,216 of CM064888.1, forward strand.
CTGGAGTTGTGTAAGCCGAGTGGAGGATAGGGATGAAGAGGAGGGATCTGTGGACTGTAATGTAATGTTACCACCAGGCACAGACAGACTTATATCTCCAGCTTCCACCGTGGCCACATTTCAGAAACCTCTCCCCCCCCTCCTTTCCTCTGTGCTTGGCCATCGTGCATTCTTGAATTAAGCAAATAGGATTTCCACAGTTAAGGAGACTTAATAGAACAGGAGTATGTAAATCCTCCGTCCAGTTTTTTTTTTCTCCTGACAGCAGCTCCAGCAGGCAGGGAGTGGTTGAATGAAGACGGGCAGGGTGTTGCTGAGGGTGACAGGTGCCTGCTAGACCCTCTGACTTATTGACTGCAGAGCCAATTCTGTGGTCTGTGTTTCCATATGTGCAGCAATAGGAGCGGTGTCTAGGGAAGAGGGGGAGGGAGAGAGGGGCAGAGAGAAAAAGCCACAATGAAGAAGAAGGCAGGAGGCAAACAGTATGAAAGAGCGAGGGGAGGGCACGAACCCAGGGGGAATGTAGAAGTGCAGACCAAACCATACAAAGATGAGAGGGACTGCGGCGAGAGAGATAGCGAGAGCAGACTGTGCTCCAGGATGCATGAACGGCCAGGGAGAGAAAGAAGAGGGTAAATGGTTGGAGGGCCGGCAGATTAGGTGGATGGGGTACAGAGGCCACAGTTGAACTCATTGACACCAAAAGAAAGACGGTCAGCGCACCAGAGCAGAGGGGGGAGGAGGGGGAGGGGGGGGGAGAAATGAGTAAAGAATGCACAAAGGGAGGAGATTACAGCAAAGCAGGGAGTCTAGCACACACACACACACACATACAAACATACATACCCACATACACTTACAAAGGCATCGCCCTTTAACACAAACCCTCTGAGTGCCTTATGAAACTTAACCTGCTCCCCAAATGTGACTTATAAAAAGTTAACAAAGTAAATAAAAGCTGACCCCTGTGCTGTTTTATAGAAGCAGCCTCACTGCTGCTGACTGTGCAGCTGGAGCCTCCTGGATGTGGACGTTTAATACGGAAGATGTAAAATACATTTGTCCTGATTTAAAGTCCGGTGAAGGTGCCTTTGTTCAGGTGTGTGCGTCTGTCAGAAAGAGAGCTCGACCATAAGTGAGAAGTGACAGAGAAAAAGGAAGATGGCGTGTGGTTTTCCTCGCCAAGATAATATTCTGCGGTGTGTGTGTATTTGTGTGATGCACCAAATTGTTTAGGAAATTGTAGTCCACTTCCATAATTGGTTAGTGTTTCGAAACCGGTTTTCGCACGCACATACCAGTTGGGTGTTTTGAAACAGTTTAGCGTAGGTAGGACATTTGGCCATGGCAGAATTTTACAAGTTTGCATTTGTCCTTTTGCTCAACGCTCAGCTCTTGGTACAATATCTTATAATTTCATCTCACGAGCCTGTGTCATTGGTGCATAATCTCACACTTAAATCATCAATATAATCTGGTGTATGTGTGTGTATTTGGTTCAGTGCACAGCTACCAAACTAGCTGCTTCATGTGTCTTATATTCAAAAGCAGTGACCTTAATCTCTGAAGATGTGCAGTAACTCTGCAGCCATTTCAAACCCTAATCTTCTTTTATTGTGTCTATTTAACGCTGCTCCCCATCTAAATAAACAGAGTAGTAAAGAACATAATAAGGCTGTATCACAGCCGCTGATGGGAATTTGTGTGTGGGTGTGATTGTGTATAGAGGTATATCAGTCTGCTCTGTGGTTATACCAGCCTGTGTGCAGAGCTGGTACATTATAGCAAGCTGGCACTGAACTGAGAGACGATGGATTAAGCAATAGCATTTGATGCAACTGAAATTAAAGAGAAAATATGTAAGAAAAATGTATTATCCATTAAATAGTTTCATAATATTGTGGGTTAAACATGTTAGCGTGTAAAAGTGTGGTTCAGTTTGTCAGCAATCATTCCTGAAAAACTTCAACTCTCAAGTCACGAGCTGACTGTAAAGTCTGACTTGTTTTGATCCCAAAGATCTTCCCCAGACAAAAGACATATTTACAGCGTGTCGTACACACAACAGTGTGACATTTGAAACGCAAAAAAAGGAAAGGCAGACAATAGACGAGCGCAGAAATGGTGCCAGATTCGACTCTGTAATTAGCATTCTGGGGCCTGGATACATTTGGGAGATCATCACTGATGTTTCAATCTATCAGCCGGCAGACAACACGCAGGGCAAATTACCTCACAACAATGACAAACACTAAGTTAATACACAAGCACTACTATCAGTTGTTCACTACATCCTGGAATATGAAATGGCTACATCTCAGGTATGATCATAAAAAAAAAAAACACCCTCCTGCTCTATCAGCCTTTGGCATTAATTTCATTAAACGTTTCTCCAAAGCCCCAACAGGAAGCTCTGCATGCCTCCTCGGCAGAATGTAATTAGTTCCCCAGATATATTATGGCTGAGTTTGATTATTTTTAGCGATGAGAAGCCACATGCATAAAGTACATTCAGCAGCACAGTGATAAACATTCACTTCAGTAACATAGCAAAAGAATAATGATATGCACTGATTAACTACAGCGAGAGAAGCTTTTAAGTTCAGGTGGAGGTTGTTGCATTAAGTAGCAGTGGGAAACTTTTTGGGACAATATAATACAATATAGCAACGTTTCATTTTGTCCATGGTGTTTGTGTCTACAGCAAGTGATAAGTGTATCAGGTGAACGATGAACCATGGTTGATAATCTTTATCTTAATTACCCAATAACCGGTACTGGACTCTGTTCTGCTGGTTAGCGAAGAGTTCATTAGGATCAATCGTTAGAAATATTGCCTGAAACTAGGAATCTAGCTGCTACTGGTCCGTCCATGAGCCGTCTGTCTGCCCGCTCAACAGCCGCAGTGCTAATTTGAAAAATTCAGGATGCCTTCTCCGTATCTCTTGACTTCAGAGGAGATGACTTGGCATAGCATGCTCAATAATTCAACACTACAGGCATGTGAATGTATATGGTTGCCTCATCTGAGACTGGGGTAAGTCGGGGGTTAGCAGCGTCTGCTTTGCTGCAGCATGCCAAACTACAAAGGCATTTCCTGGGGGCTGCAGTGAACAGAGGAAACAGGAGCGGGGAAGTTGAGCTGTGCTACTTGGAGACAGCTCGTTTCGTTTGTTGTTTTTAGTTCTGCCGCCCGCACACACTCTTCTCCCCCTCCCCATCCCGCAGATATTACCCCCTAAACATTAAATTTGCATGCCCACCCCCTCATGTTTATGTTTTTTTATCTCGGAGGCATGACAGCACGCGGCAGGCGGCCTCTCCTACTGGTGTCCGCCGCGATGCGAAATCTGAAATCTCCCCTAACTGCCACTTCTGGCGTGAATGTCCCCCTATTTGCAGCGTTTTCCAGATTGCCCTCTCACAAAGCATCCGTCTTTACCAATGCGTGGGCTGAAGCGGTAGCTGCTTAGTAATAGTGGCAGGGGCACAGGCGCACACACACACTCGTATACACACATGCACAGACACAGTGGGAGGCTGGGAACGCACTCTTAATCTGGGCACAGTGTGAAAGTCACGTAAGAGAGGATTCCTGAGCTTCCCTGTGAACTCTATAACCCCGACCCCCTCCTCTATTTCCCTCTTAATAAAAGCATTTACTAAGCAAAGCAGAATTCACGCACACGCTCATAAATGCATGAGGCTGTGGATTGAGGAGCACATGGCGCATGCGGTCACGTATGTTGCTGTAACTGTTCGCTCCTTTTTTTTTTTCCATCCATCCCTCCCTCCCTCTCCCTCTTCTTGCGGCTCTCATCTTCTCTGAACACTGCAGGGTGGCTGACAGGCCCGCTGAGGGCTCTTGTCGCCGGGTGGATTAAGCGGTGATACAAAAAGAGGCTTAAGGGCCGCAGGAAGCAATGACTCCTAAAAGAAGGGTGGGATGGAGAGGAGGAGGAGGAGAGGAGGAGAGAGGGGGGGCGGTGGGCTAGGAACAATCAACCGGCCCACGAGCCAGACGCACCAGCCAATCAGGAGGTGATGTGAGAGGGCACCTGAGCCTCGTGGTGTCAGGAGGGAGGGGGGCCAAATCCCCCGGTGACACTAGGGTCAGGGTCAGGGCAGCGTCGGATCAAAGAGGACATGATACATTCACACACAGAGACTTTATCCCTCGGCATCAGCGGCTGGAATTAACATCAACCCACAAAGTTCTCTGCGCTCCATCGTACAGGAGATGGCAGTTTGCTTCCCAGCATCAATAATGTATTTTTTTATTTAAAAATCTGACAGCGCGGCGGAGAGCAGCGCGTAGTCAGAATAAAGGTTAGACGAGGTGACCCTCTGACGCCTGAAACACTTCCTCTTCACGTGTAATCAGCTCCATCACGCTCGCTTGGTTGTACCTTGCTCAAACAGCTGCATGACAAAGTGTACACACTTCCTCTTCGTAGTTCATCAGAACTTCCGCTCTGCGGTGGCCGACGGGGGAGACACGAGGAGAGGGCCGGTGATCTGGGGAAGGACAAATTGCGGGCTTAGGTCCACCGGCCATCTGTCGGCTAGCAGAGCTAATCCTCAGGCATGGGATGGGGCTCCCTGGCAGCAACCCCGCCGCAGCACAGCACAGCACAGCACAGCACAGCACAGCACAGCACAGCACAGCACAGCATACTCCACCCCACCTCCCTCTAGCTGCAGCTGACCCCACCTACTCTCCTTCACAACAACACATAGCCCATGTCCCACTGCGTCACATCAATACTGACATTGACCTGTATTACATTTGTCCCAAGCCGTGCTCAATCAGTTGTGGCTGATTTGCATTAACCTCTTTTTTTATCTTTTTGACACACAAGGAATGTTTAAGCAATAAGGGCACGGAGGTTAACAGTGATTTTATTGAGGCTGAACGATAGAATCTAAGCTGTGATGCTCGGCTCTCCACTAGGTTCGGCATATTTGACAAATAGGGGTCTCTTGGCTACAAAGCACAATTTTATATTAACATCTTAATTCTGGAGAACAGTTTAAAAACATGTGAGTTATTTCCTTCATATCAGAAATCCCAGTTGTGGTTTTTTTTATCAAGGCGTAGCTAGCTTGTTCTAGACTGTTCTCGTCATTTAATTTATGAGCCGATACAGATATCTTATTTTTGGCAACATTGTTTGAGCGGCCCTTATAGATTGAGGTAGAGAGCTTGAATTATCACTGAGGGGTGTGTTTCATCTGGGAGACATGTTTTTTTTTAATGCAATCAAAACATAGTTTGTCTTCCCGGGGATTTATCATTTCAGCCCAGTGACCTAAGATGAGCTCATTATGTTTCATCCGCCTTGTACTCGGACATTTTTTTAATCCATTTGTTTTGATCCTGTTAGATTGAAAAAGGGGGCTACGAGGTAAACAGGGATTCCTTCTCGGTTCTTACGTATCACTTCCAGCCAATGGGCTCTCTTTCTAACATTATGCGCTTGGCCTGGATCGTTTGCTTATTTCTGGCTGCGTAAACTAGGCCATGCTTACGTGGCGGCGCCCGGTTACCCTGTGCCTTTTGCCCCAAAAGCCTCCAGAGCCGATTCCCCATTTGGAGAGCGTTTTTGTGTTGTGTCACCAAACAGGTGGACGGTCTCATGAAACGCTGGCAGTTCCGCTGTCCAGATTGTGTCAAGGGTTAAGCCCTTTAAGGACTTAACTGTTGGGTAGTTTGTTGCCTTTTAATTGCAGCTGCATATGGCCATCCTGCTTGGCCTTGTTTTAATTTAATACCTTTCAAACCTGCAAGTTGTTTACAGCGTCTTGTTGAATGAAAAAGGACCTTGTAAACATGAGCGAGATCTTAGCAACAGGTAACCAGAACCTGTAATAAAAGCAGCGGTGTTGACAGATAACCATGACAGGTGGATTCACAAGAGTAAACAGTACAACTGTATTTGCTCAGCAATCGGCTGCTCTGTTTGCTAAGACAGTCCGGTTTCCCTCTTTTCATCTTTTGCCGACCCACGCCTCCTCCCAAACCTGTCCTCACTCCTCTTTCTCTGTCTGCCTCTCTCCGTCTTTCTGTCACACAGGGCTTCTTTCGGAGAAGCATCCAGAAGAACATGGTGTACACTTGTCACCGGGAGAAGAACTGCATCATCAACAAAGTCACCCGCAATCGCTGCCAGTACTGTCGGCTGCAGAAGTGCCTGGAAGTCGGGATGTCCAAGGAGTGTAAGTCGAAAAACCGTGTTACCCACAATGCCCTGCTTCCACGGGGCATTTAGGGCCAAGCACAGATTTCATCATAGCCGTTTAATCCTGAAGGGGTTAGCATGATTGTAACCCTGCAGGAAGTCTTCAGCTGAAGCACTTATTTCCACTACTAACAGTACAACCGCTGTCATTGGTTGATCACTGCACTCAGTGATGGTATGATATACAATCAGATCCCATCAAGGGGAGATTTTCAGATCTTTTGGTGTTGATCGTAACAAACTCAAAGCTGTTACTATTTGTTGTTACCCTTTTCGCTGATAGTCTTAGTTTTGAGGTTGAAGAAATATCCAGTGGAAGAGCGAGACAAAGGGCAGCCGTGATGCAGACTGGCAGTAACAGTCAGGGTGTCGCCAGGCTTGGCAGGCCTCTGTGATGAATATGTTCTCACCTGCCGAGAGTGAAAGAGCAGGCGTCTGCTCCCATCATTGCACCCCAGGGGCTGTGTGAACACACACTCTCACATACACACACACACACCCCCACGCACAGGCAGTCAGACTTGATAAAGTAATTGGTAGAGGTGTGACCACAGAGAGCTCAGAGGCCAACGGGGTTTTTACCTCAGCCTGATCACATGCCACACACTCCGAGGCACACAGACAAGCGCTCTGTTATGTGTATGGGATACAGTCGGACCCATAAATAGGGTTTAATATTCAGTAATAGGACGTATATCAATAACATGAATTTGTTGACAGAGAGTGCAGCAGCTCTCCTCCTCTCACAGGCTCACGTCTGTTAAAACACGCATGCACACAGCCTCCATTGCTCCGTCCCTCTCGGCCTCCCGTCTTCCCGTCTTCCCAGCGCTATTTACCTCATCTTTGTGGTACAGCGAGTGCAGGGAGCACTCCCCATGCCACAGCACTGTGGTTTACAGTAAAAGAAGTTATCCTCCGAGCTCCTTACCTTTGAATGGGGCCATTAATCATGGTTAGAGGCAGGCCAGCATACAATAGGGGGAATAGACTGGAGTTGGAGAGCCATCTAGTGGTGAAGAAGTAGTACTGTGTAAGAAGAAAAAAAAAAGGAAAAATGTTTTTTAACAGGATTCCAGTGCTGGAAATTTTATTATTGGCTGGATTTGGACCCACCTTTGCTCAGCTGGTTTTGGTTTAATAGTGCTTCCTTTTTCCGATTGTGGTCACTTTGTGCAGAGTGTGCAGAGCGCCGCTCTCATGTCCTCAGCAGTGACTTTGGCCAGTGAAAGTAGCCCGGGCTGGTGAGGAAGGAGAGGCAGGCCATCTGGGCCCAGCAGGGAGTCTCCCTGCCTCTCACACACGGACACACATACATACACACACCCACACTCACATTTACACAAATGCACACTTGTGTATAATTTCATGCACGCAGCCACATTATGCACATACAAGGTGACTGACACAAACTGGTTTGAATTAAAAAAAAGAAAAACAGTTAAGGAGAACTACACTCAGACAGCTCCACTTAAACACCATGCACTCTTTCTGTCAGACACACACACAGAAGGTGGACCCCCCTGCTAGCGCCGAGGGGACGTCTGGGTGACCTTGCGTCTGCCGGCAGACAGCTCCAGATGACAGTGCCAGGCCTGCTGCCAGGTGGCAATGCCAAGCAAGATGGCATCAGAAGGAGGAGGGGGTGTGATGGGGGGTTTTGAGGGTTACAAGGAAAGGCCTGTAGTGTAGGCTAGCGCCACATAGTCACTAACCTGACAGTGTGTGGCTGAAGACGACCAAGATCACGAGTAATGTGAAGGTTTTAGTCAAAAATGAAGTTAAAAAAAACAAAAAATTAAACAGAAATAAACACTTTTGCTACAAAACTCTGTCGGACTGACATTTCTCTTGATGATTTTGCTTTTTTACTGACAGAATTCTGCAGTCTCACCCTGTCATATCTCTAAATACTCAAAATTTAAAAATACGGCAAAGTAAAACTCATTTTCTGATTGAAATAGTAAGAGCTTATAGAAATATGTACATTTGACAGAGAGTTACCTCTGCTGTTTCAAAAGGGTCAAAGCCTAGTAGCATGTGAAACGAAAATGAGAAGCAGAAGTTCCAATACAGCCACATTTAAAGCGCACTTCTGTTATAGAAAGTTAATTCCCACTGCTGACACTTCTTCATTTTAGGTCTTTTTTTTTTTTCTTGTTCTTTTGGGATGTTGGTAAGGCACAGTTGCACAATCCCCCACAATGTTTTCATGTTACAGTTCAGAGAAGCTGCCACCCTTCAGTTCTTGCCTGCCTTTATCATCCCTCCTCTTTTTTTTCACTTTTTTTTTTTTTGCAAGGCTCTCAAAACCATCGCCCACATGTTCCTCGAGGAAGGTGTTACTCAGCGATAGAAAAAGTAATAAAAGTAAAATAAGATGTAGCACAGAATGATGGAGAACTGGGTGAGGGGGAAGATAACATCAGCCGGAGAGGCAGGATCGTGGAGCGAGATGAAGGCTGAGAAAGGGAAGAGTATTGAACCCAGTGTGAGTGAGAATGAAAATCAGGAGTTGAGAGGGAGCAGAGGGAGGGAGGGAGGGAGGGAGGGAGGAGGGATGAGAGAGGCTGGAGGACAGAGGAAGGGAGAAAGTTTCATCACTGTCGACGGTGGCTCTGCGCTGCGAGCAGCGGGAGCGGGAGGGGGGGGGGCATTGACATTTTTATCTTTCCATTGAATTTAATCTGTGTGATGGACGAGCTGCCAGTGCTTTAATTTTCCTCACACGAATTATCCCTGTCTGCCTACCTCTCTGTCTTGTACACAGACACAAACACACACACACATGCACACACAAATACATACGCGCTAAGGCACTAACAGAAATTGTCTATTAACTGCACGTTGCAGCTGAAATCCACAATGCGGACAAATGATTGAGGGATGGCTCATTGTTTGTGTGTGTGTGTGTGTGTTGTATGTGTGTGTGTGTCACAGTATTCTGTACACGTTACACACAGGCTCCTGTAAATCATTTTTATGCAATGTACATGTAACCACAGACAATTCAGGATGCAAGTTCCCCCATTAGCATTCATATTCTCATAATACATTTTGAAAGATGCATTGCTTGAAGTTAACACCCACACAAACATCAAAAAACACATTTGTGTCCACACACACACACACACACACAATAAAGGGGAAAAAAAGCGAGGCAGTATTTCTTTCATTTCAGCTCCCCTGCTACACTCCCCCCTCCTCTGCAAGTTATTGCATGTGGCAATTCGCCATGACAGATCGCCAGTCGTGCCTAATAGTTCTTTAATGACTTCATTAAATTGTGTTGTGCGGCTTATGATTGTGCTGCCAATTTGTCAGCGCGGGCAGTGTCTGGGCGCTAGGGATGCCCCACTTTTATTTGTGAATTAATTGGACATCGATTGTTTTGCAGGCCTGCACCCCTCCCCTCATGGCCGAAAGGACACAGATTCCTAATCAGCGCCATAAGCACCGCTGGCCCAGATATGTTGGGCAGCTCACTACACTTTTATGCAACTGGCCTCAAAAGCTGACGGTTGTTTAAGAGGACGTTGCTTCACCAACAGAGTCATAATTAGCTCATTAAAGCGAATGGAAGTAAAAGGCTTTGTGCTGATTAGCTTGTTTTCACTGGATCAGTGTTTATTCTGCTGGTTTTCATCTGTCGCTCCTCACGTTTAACCACATGTGCTTTCAGTGACTATGGTTACGTTAACCTGCCAAATGAGCAGCAATAAAGTGCTGGCGAATAATGCATTGCCATGCTCTGTCTGCACAGCAGGGTCTTCTTCATTTCTTGTTGAGGCGAGCAGTGCTTAGCAATAACATAGTGCAGCATCAGACTTCCAGCCCCCGCCTTCCTCCTTCCCTTCATGTTCTCCCAGGCAGGGAGGCCTGTCCGCCGGCTGATGAATGAGCAGCAGCACCGAGTAGTGCATCCCTGCCTGGCCCTGGGCCAGGCCCCTCTGTCACAGACACTGATCTCCCATCAGCCTGAGCGCTCTGGCCCTTAATGGTCAAGGTTAGGATTAAGACAAGGAAAATCTGATCTTAGGTCAGCGGCAAGGGGAAATTCAGGTACCCCGAGGGGAGGTAGAGATTGGAGAAATGATAGAGATGACATTAGGAAACGGGGATGATTTAGAGCAAAAGCAATACAATTTTGGAAAGGAGAGATAGCGCGCATCGGCGAGAACGGAACGAACCGAGAGGACGACAAGGAGAGCGAGAGTGTGTTGTATAACCGAGAGAGAGAGGGAGAAATGTGTGACAGGGAGAGAGAAAGCTGGAAGGTTTTTTCCGGTATGGGCTGAGCAGCCGAGCCCTTTTAAAACCATTAGAGGCAGGATATTTGTCATATTATGTTATTAGATTAGCCGGGACCCCTAATGAAAGCTGTGGCAATTTGTCAGCCTTATGGATAGCTCCATCCCCCACCACTATTTATCAAGTAGCACCCCATCTAACCCAACCCACCCCCACCTTCAGCACACACATACACAACCCAAGTAATAGCTAAACTGCACCCCAACGTGGATGGGCTGGGAGAAATGGATCGAGCCTGTAATGGGATTCCAATGCTAAGCACCCTGCCTAGTGTTTTTTGTCATTTGGGGTGAGCAGACTATTCTCAGCCAGCTCGCCCAGAGGGAAACGACACCAGATTATTTCAAGGTCCCCCCCCCCCCCGTCTCTCCATTACCCCTAGCCCTCATCAATGGAGCTGTCTGACAACATTTATCTTATAGCGGCGGATAAGAGCAGTGAAGCTCTGGTTGCTGCTTGTGTTTGCCGCAGAAGGAACATCCTGTCCTGCTCATGACTTTGCCTTTGATCACGATCTCAGTTTACCTTGAGGTGGTGTCAGGTGGTGCTAATGTAGCACGTATACATAGTATCCAGTTTGCTAAACCCTTTCAAGCAGCCTTTATTCTAAAAACTTGTGCCGTTTGATGTTTCAAGCCTTGTTTTTTTAAATTTTATTTTCCTAAACAATCCTTGTCTTCTTGTCCTTGTCTTCCTGCAGCGGTGAGGAACGACCGGAACAAGAAGAAAAAGGACGAGAAGAAGCAGGAGTGCACGGAGAGCTACGTGCTGAGTCCCGACACAGAGCAGATGATCGACAGGGTTCGCAAGGCGCACCAGGATACCTTCCCTTCTCTCTGCCAGCTGGGCAAATACACTACGGTCAGTACGCGTGACACGGCCAGTCTGCGTCCCTTCTTTTTTTTTTTTCACCCGTGTTACCTGTAGAGCGCTGTCACCTACAAATATTCTAATCCCCCCCCCCCCCTTCTCCTCCCTCACAGACTAACAGCTCAGAACGACGTGTGTCCTTGGATGTGGACCTGTGGGACAAGTTTAGCGAACTCTCCACCAAGTGCATCATAAAGACGGTGGAGTTCGCAAAGCAGCTGCCCGGCTTCACGACGCTCACCATCGCCGACCAGATCACTCTGCTCAAAGCCGCCTGTCTGGACATCCTGGTAAGAACAACAGCCCAGCTCTTTCTCTGAAAAAGAAAAAAAATAGGATTTTTTCCAAATAGGAGCAGAGGAATTATTATAAATTAGTGTTGAACAACCTGTTCTGTCTGCGCTATCCACAGATACTGCGGATCTGTACACGCTACACACCAGAGCAAGACACCATGACCTTCTCAGACGGACTCACGCTAAACCGAACCCAGATGCACAACGCCGGCTTTGGTCCCCTCACCGACCTGGTTTTTGCCTTCGCCAACCAGCTCCTCCCTCTGGAGATGGACGATGCAGAGACAGGGCTGCTCAGTGCCATCTGTTTGCTGTGTGGAGGTGAGACTGGCCCTTTAGAGCTGAGAGTTAAAAAAAAAAAAAGCCCAAAATGGTGCTTTTCCCAAACCAACACTGATTGTCTCATGTCTATGGGAATGAATCAGACTGTGCTCTTTCATTGAGCACCACCTAGTGGACAATTATACTCATGACGGCGAGAGAGTATTGACCTGTTTTTTCTGTTCTTTGTGTGATGCTCCACAGACCGCCAGGACTTGGAAGAGGCAGACAAGGTGGACGTCCTGCAGGAGCCTCTTCTGGAGGCACTAAAGATTTATGTGAGGAAGAGGAGGCCCCACAAACCACACATGTTCCCCAAGATGCTGATGAAGATCACTGATCTGAGAAGCATCAGTGCTAAAGGTCTGTGGCCCACATCAGTAGTTATAGTCTATGAGCTATTTATTAATTTTGACTGAAACATTGGTGATTTTTTTTATGTCTGGAAACTGGAATATAAGCAGAAATAAAAAAAGAATTTTGGTAGCTCATATTGTCTTATCTCTGTCCCTCTACAGGAGCTGAGCGTGTCATCACCCTGAAGATGGAGATTCCCGGCTCCATGCCCCCGCTCATCCAGGAGATGCTGGAGAACTCGGAAGGTCTGGAAAGCGGCGCCACAGGCGGCCGGCCAAGCGGCGCCCCCCCAGGCAGCTGCAGCCCCAGTCTGTCCCCCAGCTCGGCCCAAAGCAGTCCAGCCACACAATCGCCGTAGTCGCGGCCCACCTTTTTCTTTTTCCCTCACGACGCTCTCAGTCTCCTCGCTCGACGTTCTGGAAGGGGAGGGGTTAAAGGAGGGGGGACTTTGACTCTCACTGCTGAACTCTGGAGACTGGCAGAGCCAACCTCCTCCTCTCCTATGACACAAACCCCCCACGTCCTGATCTGCTTTCCCTCACTCTGAAGCACTGTCCTGACGTGAGGGGCGGTAAGGCCGGGGCAGGCCGGGGACAACAGGATGCCTCCGAGAGACCACACCGTAAACACTGCTGATGACTCCTCCTCCTCCCTCCACTCCTCTCTCCACTGCTGCTCCTCCCCTCTCCACATCTCTCCAAAAGACTGATGGAAACAAATCTGGATGCAGTGGAGACCAGTTTTGAATGGAACTGAGATGGGGTGGGGCATCGTGGGACAAATATATGGACAAGGACAATGCATACAGACTGACTTGACAAACACCAGACACTTTTTTTTTTGTTGTACTCTGAGGCAGACTGCAAGCTATGGACTTGTCAAAAGACCCCCCCTCCTCCTCATAGACTTTGGGTCTTTTCTCTTTTTCCAACTTCAAAAAAACAGGATTTCGTACAAAAGATATATAAATATATATAGAAAAGTTAAGGAACTATTGTGATTGACATGTCCAGAACAGAATGGCAGGTTGAAATGAGGACATGTTTTCTGAGATTAGAAATTGTTGTACTGCTTCACTGTTTGAATCTTTTCATACCCATCAAGAGTATTGAGAGAGATTGTTTCAGTTTTATCACATTTGTACATCCTTCTAATTAACAAAAAGCAAAAGATGTTGAAATTTCTCTCAAGTCCACACATACAAACAAATGTGCACAGAAAACAAGTCGCAATGAATATCACCTACTATTCCAGGTTGGATTTGTTTTCCTTTATTCTTTTTTTTTTTCTTTTTTGCTTCCAAGAGAATGGCAAAAAAATGATTGTATGAACTCGGTTGTATGATACGGTCACAGGTCCTTTCAAGAAATCAAATTAATGAAGATTCATTATTAAGGTGTATTTTAAGTAGCCTTTGAGTTTGTGTATATAAGCTGTATTCATTTCTTTAAAACTATGAAGAGTTTTAGGCTTCACCTGATTTTTTTTTTTTTTAAGAATACCTTTTATGTGTTTTGTTCATAGGTTTGTGATTCAAGAAAAGACATTTTTGAGCACATCTTACTGAAGGAAGTTCTTTCATGTTTTGTGTCTTACTAAATACTGGACAGGCCCTTAACCAATCACTGGCTGTTCAGAATGTGGCTTTCACAACCAATTTCAACCGTTGCCCCTCCCCCTCCTTCCCCTGCCCCTTCACATGTTTTTACCTACAGAAGATAACAAAGTAGCACTCCAGTTGGGGCAAAGCTTTTTGGCCATGTAGCAGAAAGAGATGGTGTTTCTGAAAAGGTTGAGCTAAAACACCACCTGTAGCTTGCCGGATTCAAAGTGAGCTACAGCAGCCCATCTTCAAAAGAGAGTTAAAATGTGAAGATTGGTGTACATACACACTGTATTAAACACAAGTGATTCTCAGTAGTCTCTGAATGGATCAATTATCTGTAGTGGATGGGAAAAGACTTAGACTGTAGAAATCCCTCTACTCTTTCAGTGGTCAGGCAAGGTCCCAAATGTGATGTTTGTCAACTTAAGTCCTCACAAATCTCCCTGTGGTAGAAACCGATATGTGACTTTTTTGCCGGATCCAGAGCAACCTCGCACCCTGTGACTCACTTTACGCCAAAACGCCTTCACCGTTAGCACACGTCATCTAGACCATCATTACTGTACACACGCCAATGTCTCAGGAAGGAATCATTTTTTGTGCTTGGCCTGTTCTTTGTATATGTTCTGTGCTGCACCCCCTTAACCCCTCAATCACAGATGCACACACACACTTCTGCTACTGAGCCCCTGAATTTTTTCTTCAATCACTCACTTTTGTTCAGCCTGGAAGACCAGGACTTGTGCAGAGAGACACTGATCCCGCAACTTTACGACATAGGATGCCAGTGTGGAGTCTCTCTGAGTCGTTCATGTGTTCTTTTTATTTGTACGGTCAAAGCTGCTTTCATCATTTTAGGACTTTTAACCTGTCCAGAACGGCGCACAACTTTTCCCTCCACAGCTAATCTGGAATAGCAACAGACACACCGTCAGTTTGAGAAGTATGGAATATGTTGCAATTTGTCAAGATTATCAAGCGACTTTGAAAAAAAAAAAAACAACAAAAAAAAGATAAAAAATAAAAACAACATTTAATAATTATGAAATGTGTTTGTGTTGTTCACTTGTGTTCTTCTTATGATTATCCTGCCAAACTGTGTCCTCAGTCGGTTTTCATAATTCAAAATCCATAGGAACAGTGATGGGGGGAAACTTAGAGGGCAATTTCTATCTTTCTTGGGAACGCTGGAATCCATGTTGTCCATCAAAGAGGCTGACAGCAACAGATTATTGATGGTATTTAAATTTAATGTTGTATTTGCCATCAGCTAGACCACAAGTCCAAAAATCTTCATGATAATAACCTAAATTTATATCTACAATAAAATGCATTGTAGATTATAACAGGTAATAGTGAAACTTTATGTAGACTATTTTGAATAAAAAAGTAACACATTTTTCTCTTAAAAGCTCACTTGTAAGCAGGTCGACACATAAGTGTTTAGATATAGTCTCAGGGGTTTTATATCCTTGCTATTTTGAGGAAGTATGATGTAGCCTATAACTGGCCTTGAGTGAGTTAGCAAAAATAGTCTCCCTAATTTGTACTGGTCTAATTCAGTTTACCCCATCACAAATATCCTGTAGTTGACGTTAATGACCACTAGGCGCCGCTGCTGAGCAAAGCCGCATAAGTGATCATTCAAGAACAGGAATCACATCAAACAAAAACTGTGCCCACCGATCCAGGCAGGCTTGTGCTAGATGTCCGAGTACAAATTTGATCATTTTCCGAAAATGTAATGCTCACAAACGCCATGATCAAAGAACACAACCTGTGTGTCTTGTTCACTAGGCTCAGACATAATCCGACATAAGGGCGAGCTGGAATGCTTAAAAGGTAGGAGCCTATCTCCTTATTAATTGTACTAAACTATTAAATATATTGAATAAAGCTACTATTGGCCTATATATAAAAGTACAATAATTAATGGCTACCCGGACCTTTGGGGATTAGGCTAATAAAGTCATTCATGGCTGCATCTGTTTGGAAAATGTCTGAGTGAAATTGTTCAGTTGGAAACAAAATGAGAATTATTTATCCAAGTATCATTCCCTTTAATACGTGAATGGGGGGATTTTGATAAACAAACGCAGTGAATGTTTTTTCTAAACTGGAGGCAGTCAGACTACACACTTCCGTGTCTCTGCCGGCGGCTACGACTACTACTATGCCCCGCCCTCGTTTGACGTCTAAACCAATCACAGTACTTCGCGCGGAATTTCAAACATTTTCAAATCACCGTCCCACTGATGAAGAGATATTGTTCCGCCACATTCGTAAACAAAATAGTTCCTTTTGTATGAATTCACGTTAGGTTTGATCCAGACAATAAAATAGATCTTTATATTCATGTCAGCACAAAGTTGTACACACACTGTACTCTCAAAACACAAGTGAACATGACTATTTCGGGTTGTTATTGTTTGTGTAGTTTGGCGGAGTGATATGATAGTCCGTTGCTTGAAGCGACGAGAGACGACAAGGCACGGCTGTTTAGGGTACCTTACGTTAGCCATTCATCGATGTGCCGCGTAAGGACACAAGTGTAGGTACTTTTAGTCTGATATGGTATTATAATAAAAATTCGCCTTCGCCACATCCCGATCGGTGTTTATGGATTGCCAGAAGGCGACGTCTCTATAAACGGACTTACAGGTAACGCCATTAAGATCGCATTGTGTGTTTTTTAAATTTGTCGTGCTGCCTCGTCGCTGAACGCCGTGTTTCACCGACATGTGTTTTTACTACAATTTGTACGGTAGTTGCCACTATCACCTAATTCTGCTTAATTATCATGTTGACATATCTTTATGAAATGATAATGGCATTGCTATTGAGGAAAAACTGCA
This sequence comes from Decapterus maruadsi, assembly GCA_030347415.2. Classification (NCBI taxonomy): domain Eukaryota; kingdom Metazoa; phylum Chordata; class Actinopteri; order Carangiformes; family Carangidae; genus Decapterus; species Decapterus maruadsi. The sequence goes on from CM064888.1 coordinate 14,034,074, forward strand.
CGTGGGGTGTCGCAGATCGAGTAGTAGTTGGGTAACAGCCAACAACGACCCCCTGGTTTGAGTGTCGTTCCTCAAAAAATATCCCAGCACAAGCTTATGAACTCGCTAACTTTAAAATGAAACATTGTTGCGCGTGCACATCTTCACTTTGTAGCATGTTGCTCGATGGCTTGTTTCTGACCACAACACTGTCATACGTAACTTTGTTACACATGATTTTTAGCTAGTTTTGACAGGTTTTTTGTTTTTTTGCGTTTATAGGTAACGTTACGAAAATGCCCCTGCATGGTAAGGTAGTCGTGATTAAGAGGAGTGGAGGAGATGGGACTGAGTTTCCTCTTACTGCAACATGCTTGTTTGGAAGGTGAGTTTGTCAAAATGTGATTTGTGTAGAAACTATACTCGTACTGATTATAAATGTGTTGCAATCTGGTGCAATTTCCTAAAATATGAAAACGAAACAACAGACAATACCGCGTGCGCTTAATGTAGAAGTCAACATTTTCACCATGTGTGACCTCAGGCAGGATTTGAATGAGGTGCAGTAAAAACCCTTTTGGTTTGGAGGCGGGCCATCAGGATCCCACGTCAGAATCTAACATACACGCCTCCTCCTGCTAGGCTTTAAGTTCAAAGATTACATGGTGAATTTAAATCTCAGGTTCAGAAATTGACTTTAGTCTCAGACTTTAAGTTTAGTTTACGTATCTACAGGCATCACTCATATGGACCAATGGGGACACTTCCCAAACATGTTGCTAAATGTTTTTTTGTTTTGTTTTTTCTTATTACAGGAAGCCTGACTGTGATATTCGCATTCAGCTTCCTCAAGTGTCCAAGGAGCACTGCAGAATTGACTTGAATGAAAATAAAGAGGTAATGCAACTGTTGTTCAACATAACCACATTATCTTATTTCAGTGTTTCAACCTAAAGGGATTAACTGTCACTGTAAATACTAGCTGACATTCAACTTTTAGCAGCTTTTCAGACCATGTTTATTGTCATTTTGTCCCTCACAGGTTATTTTGACAAACTTGAGCTCAGTGAATCCAACCCGTGTCAACGGAGAGGCTCTGCAGCAGTCTGAGCGTCTAAAACATGGAGATGTGATAACAATTATTGACCGTTCTTTCAGGTTGGTCTCTTGAGGTTTTGTTTTGTTATTGTTGTTTTAAATTATTATATAGTGTTGGACCATTAGTATTATATAGTATTGGACCATTAGACAGCTGTCTCTAAAGGAGTCATGAGACAATCTTCCTCACGAGATACAAGTTTTACAGTAATATCTGTAATTCTCCTCACATACTTGCCTCCTCAAGGGTACATCAAATGGGGCATTCAACTTAGAACAAATGGTGTGTGTGTCCTTAAAAAAAAGAAGAAGATATACAAGGTGAAATGGAAGATGCACAGGCCTATTTCCCTTGGCATTAATCATGTCTGTGTCATATTCAAGCTTATCGTGCAATCTATTGCACTTTGTCATTTCAGGTTTGAGTATCCTCCAGCACCTACACCGAAGAAGAGGTCTTCTTCTGGAGGCAAAAGTGAAACCCTTAAAGTAATTATCTTCTTATTCACCTTGAATTTGGAACCTCTGATTAATTTTATAAATGTGTTAATTAAATTGTTGTAATGTCCAGGTTCTTCAAGCTCAGCAAGTAGTGGAAGCTGTCACAGTTGAAACAGGGGAAAAGAAAACCTCTGAAGGTGAGATTATGTCATAAATTATTCTGAATTAGTAGTTGGAGAATTGTATTTTAACATAACATGTATGTATTTGCCATTGAACCTGCAGAAGTAATTAAAAGGATAGTTTGCCCAAAATTCAAACTGCACTCATTATCTACTCACCCTCGTGTCAACTAATGGAAGTTTCAGAGTTATCCGTGGCTTCTGAGTTACAGGGGGTCTCGGCGTAGCAGTGCATGTCCATGTAATGGTTGCAGATGAATACTGTGACAAAAAGACACACCAAAAACCATCCAAATACCTCCATGCTGCTTGTATGTAATGCCCGTCTTGTATTGAAGCCTTGAAATGCGAAATTGTTCTGGAAAAAAGTCTATATTTCAAGCTTGTTTGCAGCGGTAGCTCCTCTTCCTGGTCTGTCCAAATCTCTTGAGATTTGCGCCGGGGTCAGTAATCGCACTGCTGCGAGATTTGGACAGACCAGGAAGAGGAGCTTCTGCTGCAAACAAGCTAAAAATATAGACTTATTTAATTTTTTAAGAACAATTTCACATTTTGGGGCTTCAATACAAGACGGACACTACATACGTGCAGCATGGAGGTATTTGGATGTTTTTTGGTGTGTCTTTTTGTTACGAAGAAAGTTGGTATCCATATGCAACTGTCATATGGACGTGCACTGCTGCATGGAGCCCCGCTGTAACTCAAGAAGGCACAGAGGACTCTGAAACTCTGAAATTTCAATTTTGAGTGAGCTATCCCTTTTAAATATAGAAAATGGTGTCAGTGAAGTTTAAGATTGCACAGGATTTGGTGCTTAAAGTGTTTTTGGTTTTTGAAAGATGGAGCCAATGACAACATCCAGCGATCCCTGGACAAGACAATGGAGTTGGAATGCAAGGAGGATAGTATCCAGCAAAACAAGACCATTTCCCCGTTCAATGATCTTTATCAAATGATCAAAAAGTCTCTGGATGTCAAGACACCTCGGAAGTCTTCTGCCAGTCTGCTTCAAACACCTACCTCAAGGTTTTGCACTCCAAAACCTGGTTCAGTCAGGTCATCTGTCATTCCCATAGAAGACAAAAGCAAGGATGCGACTGAGAACATCGCTGGAGCTGATGAAACCAAGGGAGAAACTTCAACTGTGATCAATGGAACACCAAAGTCTGTTAAGAAGCAGAGGAAGTCTTCCCAGGTTCCTTCTGAGATTGCAGGACCTGCAGCTGAAGATGCTCAGCAGCCAGCTGTATCTGAAGTAACGCCTCAGAAGAGAAACCGTACCAGCCCCCAGAGGTTTAGTCCATGTCAGGTTATTGAGCAAGTCTGTGCTCAAACGTCCAAGTCACCAACAAGAAGACGCAGCAAGGAGGCCACACCAGCCAAAGAGCAAGCAGTAACCTCTCCTAAAACAAGGACATCACCAAGGAGCCCGGGCAAAGCTGAAAAAGGTAATAAACACTATTAATAATTTTACTAAAAAAAAAACAGCAAAGCAGATTTGAAGGGTATCAGATGTAGATTGATCAGTAATGATTTTTTTTTCTTCGTTCTAGTGGAACTAAAAGTGTCCAAAAAACGCAAAAGTGGAGAACTTGCAGTCGACTTGCCCACATCACAAATGAAGAGGAAACGTGTTTCCTTTGGAGGATACCTGAGTCCAGAGTTGTTTGACAAACGACTGCCTCCTGACTCTCCATTACGCAAGGGTGCTGCTCCACGCAGGAGCTTGTGTCTGACTAAACCCAAATACTCACTCCTTAGGAGGGCATCAGTCGGTGGTCTCCTTATGGTAAGGTTTGTAGAGATGATTTAAATATTAACACAACAGTTTCTCTCACCCTCATAATTTAATTGAAAATGTATCTTGTTTAGGGATTTGAAGAAGATGGCCAAGGTATGCAAAGAAGTCCTGCAAAAAATAAGACTCCATCTCCAAAAAAGTCAGCAAGTGTCAAGAATGCCTCTCCGAAGACCCCAGCATCTGGAAAGAAATCGCCAAAATCCAAGACCCCCTCTCCCAAGGCTGCATCGCCTGGAAAAAAATCGCCAAAATCCAAGACCCCCTCTCCCAAGGCTGCATCGCCTGGAAAGAAATCGCCAAAATCCAAGACCCCTTCTCCCAAGGCTGCATCTCCTGGAAAGAAATCGCCAAAATCCAAGACCCCCTCTCCCAAGGCTGCATCTCCTGGAAAGAAATCGCCAAAATCCAAGACCCCTTCTCCCAAGGCTGCATCTCCTGGAAAGAAATCGCCAAAATCCAAGACCCCCTCTCCCAAGGCTGCATCTCCTGGAGCAAAGTCACCAAAGCCCAGGACCCCGTCTCCAAAGGCAGCAACTCCTGGAGAGAAATCACCGAAATCCAAGACCCCATCTCCTGCAAGGAGAAAGTCTCCCTCTACTTCAACTGCCTGTGTAACACCAGCCCAAACCCCCTGTAATTCAGGGGTCCGTACATCCACAGGGCGCTTCTCTGTGTCACGCATTAGCACCCCGTCTCCAGTTCAAGAGAATACTGTTCCTGACAAGACACCTTCAGCCGCGGTTACTCCTAAAATACCACTGAGACGGAAAAGCATGAAGAGCACCTCACGGAAGAGTGTGTCCAAGAGTGCTGTGAAAGCACTGCGCAGAAGTGGCATTTCACGAGTCTCTATCAAAGGTATGTAATGTACCTTTTACCCCAAGAATGTTGTCAGCAATAGAAATCTGTGTCAAGTTCAAACAATGTCTAGTGTATGCTATGGATTATGTGTTCTATAAAACAAGTTTTTTATTCTTTCTCCTTACAGTCAGAGATACCTGGGCGAATACTGTGAAGTTTGGTCAAGCTAAGGCTCAAGTGGTGGTTCCAGCTAAAAGATTGGTCACCAAAAAGACTACAAAGAAAGCTGTGCCTAAACCACAGGTAAATTCAGACACAATTATATTTACACAATCATGTTTCATGATCACCAGAGCTTGTTGAACATGTTAGAAAGGACTGCTTACTATATTCTGTCTTTTGCTGTGTGACCTTTTACAGTATTTAAAAAAAAAATCACTGACAGAACATTTTCAACTAAGTTAAATATATGTTAATTATACTATGTCAGACGGTGATAGGTTTATATCTTTGCTTTGCTGTTTGAATAGTTTGCCCTGAGAACTGCAATGACCATATCTTTCTCCATCTGTTAGACCCCTGCAAGAAAACTCAAGAGCTGTGCCAGTACCGGACATGCAGACTCACCCGTTACCATTGTTGTGGGCAGAGCTCACAACCAAAAGGTTGTACTTCCAACTGGTGCAGCACCAAGAGTGGTCATCAATGCTGCTCTTGTCAAGAGGAACATGAAAATGGATGAGGACTTGACTGGTATTAACCTTTGTTTGACCTAACAAATTAAAATATGTGGTCTTTGTTCATTACTATGCTTGCTAATGTTATAACTTGTCGTTTTAGGCCTTTCTGAGATGTTTAAAACCCCTGCAAATGAAAGGAGGAGGAAATCTGTCATCAGCTCAGCCACTAAGACACCAATTCGAGTTCAGGCCACACCTATGGTAGAACCATCAGTCTTAAACACACCAGAGGAGCCAGGTAAAGTGTGCAAGGATACTGTTGCTGAGTCATATGTAAAGTATAATTACTTGAACATAGTGTTTTCAGACATCATAGTTGTATTCTGGATGCTTGCATTAATTTAGTTTGCACAGAGAAATTGAATTATTTCATAAAAAACAAAAACTACCTCTCTAAATACAGCCTCCCTGATGTAATTTTTTTTTTTAAACAAACCACAGTCATGTAGTGGATGAACTTGTATGTTCATGTTGTTATCTATACTCTGTAAGACTAATGACTTAAATTAGACCTGTTTCTTTTTTAACACGGCATGGACAAATGAAATGTGATGGTTTTTACAGGTGAAATGATGGTGTCGCCACTGACGGTGGCATCTGCAGTGAAAGATGGAAGATACAACAGTGAAGCTGTACAACGCCTCCTAAATGAAGATCAAGAATCCAGCTTTGTTGATGAGATCCCTGCCTTTGAGATTCCTTCTGAATCTACTGAACCACAGCTCACAGATGTGAAGGCAACTCCCAAACAGAAGCCAGAACTGCCAGAGTGTCTCACTGGTGTGAAGAGGATCATGAAGACACCAAGACAGAAGGCTGAACCAATTGAGGATCTGAGAGGAAAGATTTTGAAAACTCCCAAGCAAAAGGTTGAGCAACAGGTGTGCCTCACTGGAGTTAAGAGAATAATGAAGACCCCAAGACAAAAGGCTGAACCGGTAGAGGACATCAGAGGAAAGCTTCTGACTACTCCCAAACAGAAGCCTGTACAACAAGAGTGCCTCACTGGAGTCAAGAAAATCTTTGAAACCCCAAAACAAGAGGCCAACGACCTTCAGGAGAAATGTCTGGAGACTCCCACAGCTCCAGAGTCTGGTGATGTGCATCTGGATCTGGTCACAGAACTTCAGAAGACACCAGCACATGTTGAAGAGTCTGAAGCCCCCTCTGAAATGAAAACACCAAATGTGAAGAGCTCCCCAGTGATGTGTCTTACAGGTGTCAAAAGATTAATGAAGACGCCCAAAGAGAAAAGTGCTCCAGTTGAGAAGAACTTTGGTATCAAGGCCCTCATGAAGTCACCAAGACTGAGAGGCAATGCTGCAGTGGAAGACTTTGAGGGACTCCAGGAACTCATGGAGGAGCCGCAGACTGATTCTGCAGGACCAGTGAAAATGGATGAGGTAATAATGCAGACACTTGGTTTTCCTGAATACCGTAAATATTTGAAAACATGAAAAAACACAGTTGGCAGATACTCTGTTCAACAATAGAATAATTAGGGATTCCGCTAAATGTCAACTTTTATTGGGATGAGTGAATCTTTCTCATCATAGGAATACACTTTATTGAATGTGAGCCGAATATTTTAGTCAATGACTTTCATGTGAGTACAAAAAGCTGAGGGAACTTTATTTTGTACTCTGTATTTACAGGTTATTGTTTCAGAGATTCGTTTTGCAGTTAGCATCCACTGTGAGGTCAAATATCTAAAATATTTTGTTTTGTTCTTTTTCCCCCACAGGTTGAGGATCAGACACATCCAGATTGTGGTGTAGATATGGAAAAAGGTTAGTTGGATAAATTTAATAAGAAAAATGTTAGATTTAGCTAAGTATACATGTAAATTTATAAACTACAAAAATGGGCTGATGGTTTTCCTAATTTATTGTCATCTGTTCCTTTTGTAGAACTAGACCTTGCCCAAGGAGAGCCTCAAGATGATACACCGTCCAATATGATTGATGCTCCTGAAGTTGACGTGGCAAAAGGTACATTTACTAATATTTCAAAAATGTGTTACTTGTTAGATTGTTTCATAAACTCAGCAAACATGGATTTATGATGATTTTTTTTCTCAGACTAAAAGTTTTGGTATTTTGCATATTGATGAAACTTAAGAAATCAAAATGATCACAAAATGTGGCATGCAAGTATTCAGAGGCTTTTCCCTTTTTGTGTGTCTTACTATAGAAGAGGATGCCAATGAGGTTGCCATTCATAACCACATGGAGGAGGTGCCATGTGTGCACGATGATAATGAATCTTCAGATGTCATGGAAATATCTCAGCCAACTGTAGATGAGAGTTTGTCTATGGAACAACCAGAAGTGGAAACTGCTACTGACAAAGTCACCCAATTGAACACAATTGAAAGTGCAGAGGCTCCAGAGCAGGAGAAGAAACCAGTTAGAGGCCGAAAAGCAAGAACAGTGGCAGCTGAGGAAAAACAAAAGGGAACAGAGCATCCTGAAGATCCTGTTGCACCAGCTCCAGTCAGGGGAAGAAGAGGGAAGAAAACTGAAGCTACAGCTCCATCCACTGCTAGACAAACAAGAAATAAATGTAACGATGTTGACATCACAGTGGAAGAAAGTGCTTCTGAGTCATCTAAAGTTTCCCTTAAGCCTAAAAGAGGAAGAAATGCCAAAAAAGCTGTTGAAGATCAAGCTGAGCCTGTGCAAGAGATTGTTGCTGAAACGGAAGTGGTGCCAGAAGTTGTGAGTGAACAGATCTCTCCAGTTGATGTCAACCATGAATCAAATGAAAGCACAGAAGCTCCAGAGAAGGCTGTCTCCAAGCCCAAGAGAGGGAGAAAAACAAAACAAGAATCTGAACCGTCCAACTCAGTGCCAGAAGTGCCTTGTGACACTGTTCCTCAAGCTGATGTGGCCAAAGGTATAGCTTTATTTCATTTTTATTTTTTTGCATTCACTATTTCTGATTCCATACAATACATGTGAAGTTGCTACTCTGTGTCTTTAGTTTTAGCCATATATGGGCTTTACCAGGGATTGTCACTAAAAAATATGTCTGACTCAGCATTCAACTCAAATGACTGATCAAACACTGTAAATAACATTTCTCTATTTCACTTTTTTCTTTTAACTTTAGATGCAACTGAAGTCTCCAGCAGTGAGCTAGAAGTGGTGACCAATGAAACGGAGAATGTACCTGCCTTGGACACAGATACGGCTGTAGCTGTCGTTCAGAAGAAATCTGCCCGGGGCCGAAGGGCAAAAATTGTGGAACCTAAAGCAGCTGAAGATAAACAGGAGACAACAGACACCTCTGTAGATCCTATCATCCCAGCTCCAGTCAGAGGGAGAAGAGGGAAGAAAACTGAAGCCACTGCACCATCTGCTGTTAGGCAAACAACCAGAACCAGAAATGCAAAGTCTCAAGAAAGCACCTCTGATGATAAACCTGAAGTCCTGCCTGAGCAACTTGTGGAAGAGCAACCAGTGACTGAGCTTGTGAATAATGAGCCTTCACTGGAAAATACCAGCCAAGAAGAAAATGATTCGGTAACCCCTGTAGAGGAAGCTGTTGTGAAGCCCACTCGAGGAAGAAAAACTAAAAAACCAGCAGTTGAGGCATCTCAACCAGAGCCAGAGAAGAGTGAAGTTGTGAGTGAGGAGCAGCCCGTGGCAGATCCTCAACCTCAAGAGTCCATTCCTGTTGGAAAACCCAGAAGAGGGAGAAAGACCAAAATGGATACTGTTGAACAAAATGAAGCTGTAGAAGATGCTACTGTCACCGAGGAAACCAAGCAGCCACCAGCCAGGGCTAAAAGGGGAAGAAATGCTAAACAAGAAGAAAAGCAAGAAAATGTCACTCCTTCAGCTGAGACTTCTAAATCTGACGAGCCACTTAAAAAATCAAGGAGAACCAGGAAGGCTGAACAAGATGTGGAACCAAGAGAAGAAACCACTGAAACGGTTGTCACTGAAGTGACTGAAGCCTCACCTGCTGAAGAACCATTGAAGATGGAAGAACAGGTTAGTGTGGCTGCAAAACCCAGGAGAGGAGGGCGAAAAGCAAAACAAGACACACAGAGTGAAACCCCTGTTGAGCCCACTGAGGTCAAAGAGGTTCCTGCTGTCAGAGCCGCAGAGAAACCCAAACGTGGCAGGCGAGGAAAACAAGTTGCTGAAGAGGTTGTTGATGTTACTGCTGAAGCAACAGAGGCAAAACCTGACCAGGAGCTGGAGGCTGAAGAGAAGAAAACTGCTGAACCAGAAGCTCCAGTCATTAAACCTACCAGGGGAAGGGGTGTGAAAACAGTGAAACAGGAAGTTTCAAATGTCATTCCAGCAAAGCGAGGACGCCGAGGTGCCGCTCTTCCCGTTGAGGAGACTAATCCAGAACCCACTGTCCTGGTTTCAGAGTCCGTGTCAGCCGCACCAGAGCCACCTAAGAGGGGGAGGCGGGCCGCAGCACCAAAGCCGGCAAAAGATGACTCCTCAGTGAGTTGTGACCAGGCAAATCCCTCTGAAGATTCAAGCAATGCCACCGTGGAAGATACAAAAGTGTCAAAACGATCCGTCAAGTGGAAAGCAGAGCTGGAAGAAGTTCAAGTCGTCAAAGAAACACCTGTAAAAGCCGTCCGAGGCAGGAAGTCCAAATTTGAAGACCAAGTTGAAACTGAAAACAAAAAGGTGTCAAAGAGAGTCAGCAAACCTGAAGAGAAGGATCTCTCAGAGGCTGTTGAAACTCAACCCATCAAAAGAGCCAGGCGAGGGGCAAAGGTCACTGAGGATGTGGACCTGAAGAAAAGTGCTGAAGCTGAAACGCAGCCAAAAACCCGACGAGGAAGAACGGCAAAGAAATAAGAAAACTTGTATATACTCTTACTCACAGTTTATATTTTCCTTTTAAACTTTTTGTACTCGTCATGTTTTAGATGAAATGGTGTTTTTGAAAGTAATTTTATAGACTAAAAATGAAGCACTGCTTGTTTTTTTTACTGGTTGCAGGGAATCTTGTTTCAACCGTCTGTTTTGTGACAAGTTGTATGTTATTCATTGCTGATTTTATGTTTTTCCTCCTCAAGTATTTTTATGGTGAGGAGAAAAAAAAGGTTATTAAAATTTTTCTACAATGGAAACATTTGTCTTTATTATTATGATTATCATTATTGTTATACAGTGAGAGATTCAGTGTGTTTGCGTGTGGTTAATAATATGAAATATTGCAAGAAAACACGTACGGAACCTCTTTGATGAATGTGCCATGAACAGTGCAGAGTATCAACATGAGAAATTATGTGCTTCTTAGTGTTGGTGCAGGTCTGATAAGTGGGGTAGATGGGTAAGGACAATTATTTAATTCTTGATACTTAGAAACATTTTCTAGGTTGCTGTGGAAGGCTGAGGTATGAGAGTCAAATGGGAAATGGTATGGGGTTCAATAATGAATACCACTGGTCCGACTTTGCCCCCAAAAAGAGACATGTCGGGAATATGAGTGGGATCCGCGTATATCAATAATTATCAACTTAAAAAAAAAATTTAACGTTATATTTGAGTTTCTATCTTCGTCATTCAGAATTACAAACAGTTATCACCGTGTGCTGCTCATCGTGAGGCATTTTAATCCATTGAATCTACATTATCAGGAACTTTGATAAAACCGGTGAACAACCCGGACGCATTTCGGTGACGGACTGGAAACAAACGCAGAGTCGACGCTGGAGGGAGATTTGAGAGGCGCATGGAGGGTGTCCGGCCTTAAACTTCACCGAGGACTTTAGTGCTCGATTTATTTTCTGTGTCATCGTTTTTATTTTACTCCTCATCATGGAAATATCAAACCGTGACATAAAAACGACGCCGAGAGGGTTTCAATGCACCCTGTGCAATGTCAATTTACCAAACAGTAAGTAACATTAAGCTAACTTAGCCACATGCGAGTCAGCCGATGTAACTTTGGATGTTTTGCAGGGAAGTGCCTTGTCGGATATAGTCCCCTAACTACAAATAGATACACCACATCAAGAATTAACTGAAATGCAAACGTACGTCGCCGTGTTTGTGTTTAATTACTGGTTAGCCATGGTAGCAGAAGGGTTTAATGCACTATAAACTTACAACGTTTAGTAAAATCCACTGCGTTTACACAGCAGCCGGTGTATCTGACAAAACGTACGTCTTGTGTGTTTGTGTGGTTTAGCGTCGCTCATGTCATCGTCTCTTAACAGTGCCAAGTCTGGAGCAGCACGTGAAAGGACGTAAACACCAGACGCTCAGCACTGTGCGGAACACCAGGAAATCCCAGGAGGAGCAGAGTGTGTTTGTCAGTGGTATCAAGCCCGACATCTCTCAGACTGAAATAACTGAGTACTTTGAGCAATTTGGGCCAGTCTCTGACGTCATCATGGACAAAGACAAGGTAAGAAAGCTGTTAACAATATGATGATGATGAGGTCCCAAGTCTCACAGTGCCTTACACATTTTTGTCCATGTCCAGAGCCCGAATGACTAGTTTTTCATTGCAGCCTTTGGAAAGTGACTGATGAAAGCCCACTGTAGTCTGACTGTGACTTTGCACTCACAGGGCGTGTATGCCATCGTGCTGTTCAGTGAGTCTGAGAGTATACAGGCAACTCTGGCCTGTGTTGAACACAAGATGAAGGGTCTGAAGCTCCGTGTCAAGCCACGGGAAAAGAAGGAGTTCAAGTTGATTCCCAAGAACAAGAATAACACCCAGAATCTCCAACAAGCTCTCGACCGTCTCAAACCTGAGCTCTGCCAGCTGACCTCTGTAAGTATCCTGCTGTTGAATGTAGTAAAGGGCATATCAGTGAAAGTTTGAGTAAGAAGGATCAATACGTTTGGTGATAAGGAGCGTTAAAGGTTATTCAGGCTTTAGTTTTTTATGTCTAAATGTGGTTCTATACTATATTATGTTCTTTATTAACTATTGATGGCTGTATGTTAGTGCTCTGCTTTAGTCTTTTTCTTGTCAGTGAGAATGGATCAGCTCATTTTAAATGTATGTGTGTTATTGAGATGACTTCCCTAAACAAGCACTGTATTGTCGTCCTTTGTTCTACTCCAGGTGGACGGACAGATGCAGCGCATTGTCGAGCGGTTTCAGCTGGGAGAAAATGAAAAGAAGGCTCGAAGCTTGTTGGTTGAACTCCTGCAGGAGGTTTTCGTCGAGTTTTTTCCAGGTGGCACTTTACAAGCAACTCTGCTCCAGAAATCTTCCATGTCAGAGGTTGTAATTGATTGTTTCTGTCACTCTTAACATTACGTTTGGATGTTACAGACAGCCAGATCCTGCCATTTGGCTCATCTGTCAACACTTTTGGCATCCACTCCTGCGACTTAGACCTCTTCCTGGACCTGGAAAACACCAAGGTGTTCCAGGCCCGTGCCAAGTCCACCTCAGAACAGGTCAGATTTTCTTTTAATATACTGTTATCGATAACTGTATAATCAGTTTTTACCCATAATATTAGCCTTCTGTGCATTGAATATTCCTTCCTTCTACCATCGTTCATCAGGCAGGTGAGGGCATGTCAGATGATGGACGCTCTGAGGACTCCATCCTGTCTGATATTGACCTGACCACGGCCTCTCCAGCAGAGGTCCTGGACCTGGTGGCAACAATCCTGAAGCGCTGTGTCCCCAGCGTGCACAAAGTCAACCTTGTCAGCAGCGCTCGTCTCCCTGTGGTCAAGTTCCATCACCGCGAGCTTAACCTGCAGGGCGACATCACCATTAACAACAGGTCGGTCATTCCTCGATACTGATCAGCAGAAATGTATCATCTCATAGATTCAGTAGAATTACTGTATTTTTTTATCTCCTATTTTTCTGTCCTGTGCTAGGCTAGCTGTCAGAAACACTCGCTTCCTCCAGCTGTGTTCAGGGATGGAGGACAGGCTGAGACCTCTGGTGTACACCATCCGCTACTGGGCCAAGCAGAAACAGCTGGCTGGTAAAAAATGAAAACACTCGCGGCATAGCACTAACATCATCAACATCAGTTGATGCACACTCTTTCTGATTCAGCTGTCAAACTTTAGATGAGTGTTTAGGTGGGAGTTTCATCTGTTGGTCAACAGGTGTCACTAGAACTTCACTTATCATCATGTTGGGCTCCTCAGTGCCATAGGGCTTTGTTAGGGAAGGTACAGACGGTCTGTACTCATGTAAAAACCAAATATGTGAGTGTTCTTCACTGACGAAAACACTCATTATCCTTAGCTTCATCACTCAGGATAGAGGACACACACACACAACAAGTGTGTAAGCAAACACTGTTGTTGTTTTTTTCCACGAACAGCTTAACAGTTAAGCTAAATATAAACTCTACTTAAATCACAAAGAATTTATAAGAGGTGAGGTGGTAAGCGTGTGATTGAATGTGAATAACCACGCTAGTTATTTGTTTAGCGCTGGCATTTCCCTTCAGCATGGGAACCAAGGTCTTGCTGCAAACCAGATGATAATGCTTTCATCTGGGGGTGGGCGTCGACTGACAGCAATGCTGCTTTTACCAATATTTTTTATTGACCCCATACTTTGACACTGCTCTTTTGTGCTTTTTTGTTATTTTGTAAAAGCCGAGGAATTGCAGAAATAACATTGCTTTATTTTCTCATATGTGCTCAATTAACATTTATGAGTAACAAACTTAAACAGCATTGTTTTGAAAAAAGTCACTACTACCGACTGATTTTCATAACAACGGAAATGGCAAACAAATGTAATACACGATGATTTACTACAGGAGATTTTGGCCATAGTTTTCCCCATGCGGTGGTTTGCCAGCAGAGTCAAACTGGATTTGTTAAGGACAGTAAAATGCTGTTCTTTTTAGGATTGAATTCAACTACTAAATGCTTGGCAGTCAGATGGCTGTATTATCTGCTTGAATATCACAGTCTTTAACTGGATGTTCTAGCACAGCTCACATCTCCTCTTATTACATGCAAAAGATTTAACTACACTTTTGAATGTTTCATTCTCTCTGCCATTTGTCACAAATAAGAAAAAGCTCTCTGTGCTCGAGTGTGTGCTGCACAGGGCTCCAGCATGTGAGGCAGAGTTGCCCCCGCCTCTCACTCACAGAGCCACAAAGTTGGTGAATGTTTCAGGGAGCGTGCATCAACAACAGGAAATCAATATTTTCTTAATTTCTCTAGTCCTGAGAGAAGGATCCGTAACATCAGTGTGTATGGACACTGTGGTCTTTTAGGCATGGTGCTCCTTTAATAATGTTTTTCAGTTCCCATCTAACCTTTCATCCCAGCTTTTGGCTTCATCCTGTATGTACACACACTTTCATGACCTTGCTGTAATGACGGTAACATCCTGTTATACGCACATTCTGCATTGTGGCGTGTAGGAAATCCCAGCGGTGCCGGCCCACTCCTCAACAACTACGCTCTGACACTGCTCATCATTTTCTACCTGCAAAACTGTGAGCCCCCTGTCCTGCCCACAGTGGACCAACTCAAAGACATGGCCTGTAAGTGCTGCATTGCTCTGATATTCACTCTGCTCTGCTTCACATCACTGTAGCATCACTGACATGTTAGCTTTGCTTACCAGAACAACCAAAATGGGGATTACTTTGCTGTTTTTTATGAATGAGAAATTGGTATAAGCAAATGTGACATTGGACACATCATCTGTGGGGAATTTTGGATAAGACTAGTCTTAGTAAACTTTATTATCCCCCTGGGGGGCAATTTCTTGTACAGCCAGTAGAACAACACAAAGATAAACATACAGACAGGGAGAAACAAAAACTGTACATATTCAATCACACATTTCAACAATAGTAAACTTCAGGAACACAAGTCATCACAATGACTTTTTAATGAGGCCAGTTGTGATTGGCAAAAATAATAATTTTTAAGTCTGTTCCTTCTGAGCCCAGGCACCATGTACTGGCGACCAGACAGCAGGGGTCAGACAGGATCATTTTCGCCTTCCTGGCAGCCCTTGCTCTTAACAAACCAGAGATTCAGATTCTGCTTTATTTGTCCTAAACTTGTTTTCACCAACCCGTACGTTGAGAGCTCCTCAAAGTTTGCCTCCGCAATCCTGCCAGACATCTCCACTACATTACTGAGCCTATTCTTATCTTTCACAGTGAGGGACCCAAACCAGCAGATAAAAGAGAATGTTAAAATAGACTAGATGAAACAGGAGTAAAATATCCTCATAAAAGTGATGTCTACATTAAAACTACATCTAAAGTTATACAAAAAAATACATGTGCTGTGAGCCTTTGTGCAAATTGCACCAGTATTGGCCTCAAATGTGAGGTTACTAGTGTCAATATTAGTGTCCAGGTATTTATATTGTTGTAAAATGTCAACCACCTGACCATGAATGAAAACAGGGGGAGTGTGGTGGAGGCTTTTTCCTAAAATCAATGATGAGTTTTTTGGTTTTAGGAACATTGAGCTCTCACACCATTTGCTAAAACCATTCAGAGATTTCAGTAGGTCCACATGCTGAATGTTTTTAAGGCTGGGTTCAGATTACTTTTGCTTTATAGATAGGTCAGAGTTCTACACAATAGAATTGCTGTAGCAAGTCAATCTGTCTTTTTTTTTGCAACCATGGCATCAGATACAATTTCTTTACTTCTGTTTGTTGATGGTATACGTTGACATCCTTGCAGGTGAGGAGGAAGAGTGTGTGATTGAGGGCTGGAACTGCACCTTCCCCAGTCAGCCCATCGCCGTGCCCCCCAGCAAGAATACACAGGACCTTTGTAAGTAATAGTAATGTTAAAGACGAAGTGTGTGATTTGTTTTACAAGGTTTCCTGTGACCTAACTACTTCATAAATTCAAAATACAACTCAGTCAGACTCTTGAATAAGCTGACAGCATCATGTGTTTTTTTTCTGTCCAGGCACCTTGCTGTCTCAATTCTTCTCCTTCTATGCTAAATTTGACTTTGCCAGTAGTGTCATATCTGTCAGGGAGGGGCGTGCACTCCCAATCACTGATTTCCTAAGCAAGAATAAAGACGAGGAGACCATGGAGGAGGAACATCCAACCAAAAGCCCCAAACTGGGCCCCCTCAATCTCCTGGACCCCTTTGAACTCTCCCACAACGTAGCTGGCAACCTGAATGAACGCTCGCACCGCTCCTTCCAGAAGGAGTGCCAGGAGGCGGAGAAGTACTGCCGCAGCCTGCAGTACCAGCGCAAGTCCACCAAGGGGAAGTCGTGGGGGCTGGTGCGCTTGTTCACCCCCCACGGGGAAGTCCCACATACCAAGACAGAGCAGATGACCATCAGCATCCCCTTCAAATCAGCGTCGCTCCCAGCGGGGCTGCGTAATCAGCTGAGCGAGGCGGGAGACGGCTTCCGGGAGCTGTGGTTTCAGAAGGTCTGCGCTGCCGTAGAGGGGGTGTTCAAAAGTGTTCTCAGGTGTCACCTCGCTCAGTCCCTAGATGCCGCCTCAGGTGAGGATTCAGCTGTCCACACAGCAGAGGAAATGGAAACTAGCTCGGCTTCCCTCAACTCATCACTGAACGACAGCTGTGACAGCGCCGTATCCCAAAACCAAGCCGGCTCCCTGGATACAGCTGTGGCTGGTGCCAAGAGGCGGCTGTCTTCTGGCAGCGACGCCTCCGTGTCGCCTCACGGCAAAAAGCCAAGACTGATGAGAAGGGGCAGGCCCGATTTCCCTCACTGGATCTTGACGCAAAAGCACATAGTGTGGGCTGGCAGGAGGAAAGTGAGGAGGGAGCTGATCAAAGACGCAGACTCGAGGCCAGAGGGCAGCTGTATGGAGATGGAGTCCCAGGTCACCGCGCACATTATCGAAAAAGAGCCAGAGCTCAAGGAGCCTCTCACGTTCAGGGTTCACCCTCAGGTCGTGGGTGGGTCAGAGAGCACAAAGGCAGTGCTCAGGTTGGAGCCGACCTGTGACAAGATGGGAGTTTTTCAGGATTTCTTTCATTTCCTGGAAGCCTTCTTACCTAAGATGGTAGAGACACTGCTTGAGAAGGACATTGGTAGCACCTGAAATGGGTTCTGATATTTTTGCAGCTAAATTTACCAATTTTTGATTTTCTTTGTTTTCAAAATCTGGCACTTGAATGAACCTTTGAGAGCAGAACACTTTTCATGACTTTATATGTACCAGCCATTCATTATAACGCTGTAGAACGGTTTTCAAGTTTGTAACGTTTTCATGTGTTTGTATGTTTTATATTAGTGACTTTGTTTTGGAGGCTTTATGTTCATGATGTGGCTTGGTATTAGTACATTTTTGTTTGTTAAATGAGGAAGCTCTGAAGGGACATTTCATGATGGCAGAATATATTGTCTACAAATAAAATAAACAAAATCTTCTATGTACAGTAGCTGTGTCAGTATCATATTTACATTTATTTTTTTGTATCATTTGTGTTTCCAAGGAGCAGTTGTAGGGATAGGTTTTCATGCTTTGGTTGAGCTTTGTGTCACGAGCTGCCAGAAAAGAGGCCGTGGAGTAAGGCTTTTATCCGGTCAGGTCTTTGCTCATACGACTGAGACAGATGAGAGTAATTACTCAAGCAGGCAGACTGCTTTATTACAGCAGGACAAGCAGGAGCTGAGGGATGCACGCCGCTCCCATGTGCTGATTAACATCATTCATCTCACTTTTAAAGGGAGATGCAGATGGCCAGCAGGTTAGAGTGGGATGTGGTGGATGGAGACGGATGAAGATGTTTTGAGACAGGTTTTGCTACTGGTACTGATGGGATGTTTGCTGTAGCCATGTAATTAAAGATGGAACCAGGCTATCAACTTGGTCCATTTGTAGTCCAGTTGAATTCATGTTGTAGTTTTTGGTAACACTCAGGCATTAGCTTAGCATAAGACTTCACTTTAATGCTCTCAAAGTAGTTTTCTAGTGACAGTAGCATGTCTGTGAGCCTGCATGCACCTGTTTTGTCTTGTTGTGTGTTTTTCCTGGCAGCTTTGTGTTTACTTATCTGAGGTTTATTTATTCTTTCACCGACTCCCCAGGCCACTCCAACATCACCATCCCTTATTTTTGAAAGGAGCCCCCCGATGTACGGCTTCTCTCGCACACACCTTGGAGCTGAGACTGCATGATTGATATCAAAACTGGGGGTTTGTTTGCTGTTTCCCGAAAAACAACACCGCTATCTGATGAAAAGCAATTATCCTCAAATTTCCCTTTCATCAAGACACAATCCACTCTGGAATCTCTGTGCTCAGCACCGCAGTGGAGATGCCTCCATTAGGTATTGATGACCAACCACCTCAGTTATATGTAGCTCATTTGCTGTAATTACTAAAAGAATTGATTCTGGTAGGCGTTGCGTCTGATGGATCATGGAGCCTATTCCTCATTTAAAGATCAGTAGAAAGAATGAGGGAAGAAAAAAGAAATCCAATTCCATGTTTTGTATAATTGGGGTCCACTGGGAAGTGGTCCTGAGTCAGCCTCCCCAGAGACCTACATCTCCACAGCAGGCAGCAGTAGCAGCTGTTTGAATCTCCCTTATTGTCCAACGTGACACACATTAATGTTTTTGAACCTCTTTGGAAATCAATTTCCCACACACGACTACCTGAAATGACAGAAGAATAAACCCGTCACATTTACTTCTCAAAAATGCGTTCAATACACAATCTACAACTTCATGTGAAGTCAATCATTTTTAAAGGTACAAAACGTGTTGGGACATGTTTTACCTATTCAGCTCCAAGTCACAATCCCCCCTGCACCCCCCACATTTATTGTCGCATTCACATGGCTACATATGCAATAACATAAACACAGAGCTTCTGGCTTGATCTCGGTATAAGAGGATTTTATTTGGATCATTTAGTAGCAGCGCACTGACTCCCTTCATTTGTCGTGACTTTGAGAACATGCTCTGCGTCAGGTCGTCGGCCTCTCCCGAGCCCTCCAACACCTGTGCTGCCATCCATCTGAGTTACCTGAGGGGGCCATTGCCTGTCTGCTCATAAACACATCAGTTGGTGGGATATTGCTGTAATTGGTCGGCTCTGCTTTTCGAGTAAAAGACAAATGGTTGAAGTGATGTTGCTGTTCCTGCTGCTGTTAGTGAAATGCAGCTTCGGCCCTCTAGGGGTAAGAGAATCACATGAGGCATCACTGTTTGGGAAAGCAGATAAGTAAACCAGGGGACCTGACTTGTGCACCCATCGTTTACCCTGCCGTTACGAGCAAGCTGATTTCCTGATTGTCTCAGCGTGTGTTTGTACCAGGGGTGGAAAGAGTACCAAAAAAATCTACTCAAGTAAAAGTACAGTTACCTTGATGAAAATGTACTCAAGTAAAAGTAAAAGTACTGGTATAAAATCTACTCAAGTAAAAGTAAAAAGTAGCTCACTTAAAATTTACTCAAAGTAAAAGTTACTTCGTTACTTTTTTTTTTTTTTTGAGGGGGGGTGGGGGGGTATAATGGCCAGAGATCGGCCTAACGTTCTCCATGCATGTCTCTGTGTTCCAAACTTGTCCCTTCTCCATCGAGACACTGGTCTCCATGGAGACACTGGTCTCCATCATCTTTTAGCTCCTGTGGAACCAACTTGATTCTGACCTTCAGACACTGCGTCTGTCCAGAGCCAATCAGATTGACAGTTACTGGCACTAAGGTTGTCACTATCATGATCATGATACTAAAATTTTCAACTCAATATCGATATTAAAGGGATAGTTCAATGGTTGTCAATGGTGCTCCCTTTCTTTGTCCAAAAAGACACACCAAAACACATCCAAATACCTCCATACTGCTCGTCTGTATGTCCCTCTTGTATTGAAGCCCCGACATGCCTGATAACGTTGTCTTTAATCATTAACGTCACTTTTAACCACTAGCTGTGGCTAATGGCGATGAGCATTATTATGCACTAACTCACGTAGCGGTGAGGAGGAGAAACCTGCTGCTGCTGTGTTCTGAAGGGACAAAGAGAGAAGCGGCAGCAAGCAAGTACTTTTGACAACCCACACAGACGCAGTGCAAGCTCATACCCTATATATTTTTTACTTTGTAACTAAAGCTCTTTAAAATGTAACTAAGTAAATTTCTTTCAACAATATGTACTCAAGTAAAAGTAAAAGTACTGACTTTAAAACCTACTCAAAAAAGTACAAATACACAAAAAAGCTACTTAGTTACAGTAACTTGAGTAAAAGTAACTAGTTACTTTCCACCCCTGGTTTGTACCCAACAGAAAAAAAGACGATAAAAGAAATTCAAACAAAACAAGTCTAAGGTGAAAAATTTAAAGAAAATATACTATTGTTTGCTCTCTACTCGTGTAGTGCTTCTGACTGAAACCTTTTTTTAGAGCCATTTATATGCTCATGACTTATCGCAGAGTGATGGTGGGCAGCCATCAACCCCCCATTTTGTCTCTGTAGCTTGTGCAAACAGACCTGGCTGCCTGAAAAGCACTCTGTTCATATTAGTGGCTTCCCCACTCTGGAGATAAGACTAAATAAAAACGCATAATCATTTCCCCCTTTCTGTCTGTGATGGCAGGAAGGAGTCAGACATTCTCCTGGGAGATTGCTCTCACACCAGAATGGACTTTCATGTGTGCGTGTCTGTGTAATCTTCCTAGGCAGACTAGGCAGCATGTGTGATGCAAATGGAAACGGAGGTGGCCTTTTTTTTTACTATGTAAAGCGAAGGTAGGGGTTCAGGAGAAAAAGCTTTTAGAGCTACATTTAAGGTGAACAGGTAGATATCTCCAGTAAGTAGATTTCCACCATCATGATTTTTGTCCGCGTTATCCTTCTCAGCTACAGAAGTTCTGCAAATTGCCCATGTCTTACCTAACAAAGTCGCAGACATCATTAGCACCAGAATCAGCTGGAAAAGTTGGTAACACTGAATAAAATGAGAGAGAAAGTTTGAAAAATTACTGGTCTCCCACTGGTCCTATTACCTCGTCCTTGATGGCAACTCTAACACTTTTCCCCTCTGTAGGAGCCCAAACTGCTCTTCTGGAGAGCATTAGCTGGGGTTTATTGGACTGTGAAAACTTTAACTGTCTGCCCTTTCCCTTATCTGGGGGCTGTTACTTTCTCAGTGTTTACCAGCAAACACTGGAGCAAGCTAATGAGTTTGTCTTGTGCATATTGTTGTTTCTTGCCATTGACTTTTATTGCCAGTCGAGTGAACGCCGAGAGGTTGATGACTGGAGTGGAATTAACCGAATGTTCAGGGTAGCCACCGTTAGCTGTTGGAAATGGGTGATAACAACCGATAGCACCCATGAATGGAGGATCATTCGTTCCTTATTTAATCACTTTTAGCTAATCCCCTTTTTTTCTGCTCATCAAACTGTTAAAAAGACATGATTTTACAATTTAGGTGATATTTTGTTGTTTTGCATCAATTTGGATGTCACAGTGTGAAGAAAAAAAACAGCCCAGTCCTAATTGTCCCTCAATATAAATTTGAATTATGGTACAATAATTGCTCAGAAATGGTCAGTGCAATCAATGTGTAATACCACAGGCCACTTACAGCCTTTATGGCGTGGTCATATACACTTTTACTGCTTGTTTATTGTCAAGAGCGGCAAAAGCGGCTCTACTGAGGCTGTCAGTTGGGATTTATGTCCAAATCAAGTTTTTGACAAGGGTTTAGGGACGGACAAAGGAATACCAACTGTTTTTTATGGCTCCATAAACAGAGCACAAGCTTCCCCAGGGAGACTGGCAGGACAACATGTAGTGTGGTGTCATGTTGTATGACAACATGACAGTTCCTTTGATTTGTACGTGATCTAACAGTTAGCCTGTTCAACGCTATCATTCCTTGTAGGTGTGTGTGCTTGATCTGCGCTGTCCTCAATCTGTTCATCTACCTTTGAGATAATAATGCATTGAGAAAGAACTATTGAAGCATCCATGTTGCCCAGTGGCTAAGACGCACACCACACAGTACCCTGTTATTGCAACATCCCCTATTTGATTTTGGCAAGGGACATTTCTTGTGTCTCCTTGTCATGTTTCTTCCTGTCATATCTGCAGCAGAGATTTTGCAGCAAAAGCTAAAATGCCCACGAATTGAATTAAAAGAAAGCAATTGGATCAGTAAATATTAGAGACCAATGTCTTATTGTCCTCCCTGGTCCTTGTGCAGATATAGTTAATGAATCTGAAACTTTTTAGATGTACTGGTTCTAATAACAGATTAATAAGGCCTTTATCTCATATATGCAGAACATTATGAAGGGTGACTCATACTATTGTATTTCGCCATGTACAAAAAGTATCAAACATACATGGGCTGTACATTTAAAACATGATTATCAGATATGATACACCTCACCTCAAAATTCTTTAAATATAAAATTGAATCCCTTACAATTTTACTAATTTTAGTGCAGAAAATAACTTCTGAAATAACTTTTAAAGCACATGATTTCAAAATAGAGGCAAACATTTGTTGATGGCAGGATTATTTACCTTGTGTCTGTAGTGGAGGAAGAAAATAAGATGTATTTGGCCTTTAAAAGATTCTTTACAAGACGGCACAAGATCACTCGCACATCTCTGCCCTATGTGCAAACAAACCCTCTCCATGTGCACACAGTCCCAGAGAGATGACTGCACCTGCACTGTAGGAGGCGTCATGGACTGAACAGTAGACCGTGAAAGATCCAAGACAAACAGGAGCTACAGCCTTGGTTGTAAATGTAGCAGATTACATTAGACTCAGTTTCAGCACTGGAGACCTGAAAGGTATTTGTGTACACAACGTCTGTGTGCAAGTGCGTGTCCTTGTGCCATTATCAGCATTGTGCGTTCCCCACCCTCCCTCAAAATCTCAGCATGTAAGGGTTAATAAAAGTGATATTTGATCTACAAACACTTCAATGATTCATTTAATTCAATCATAAGAGAATCATTGTGCTGAAAATGATTTTCTCTGACGCATGCTGCTGCTACTGCTGTTGCTATTTCTATGTAAGTGTGAAACACAATAGTGTTATTGATCTGTGGACACTGTAGCCTATGACCTCTACCATCAGGTATTATAGCCTTTATCACCATCTGCATAATGCATGCAGGAAAAGAGGACTGAAGGTGTCCAGGCTAATGATCAGATGAGTTACGTGACAGCCACATCCCTATCGAGGCATCTTTAATATTCATCAGCATAAATTAATGTGCATTTGTCCACTCCTTCAAAAAAGTAGTTTTCATTCTCTACAAAGTTATCTCATTTTGATGGTGGTTATTTTCTTTCACATGCACTCCCAAAGATGAATGTGTTTGCTTATCAACTACCATGCACAGATTAAACTGGAGTCAATAATACAATTGGAGCACTCTGATTACAAACATCTGCATACTGCAAGAAACACTCGCTAACTAATTAAAACAAAACTAATTATTCTGCCTGGTATTCACTTTGGCACCGCTGTCATGAATATATCAAATACAAATGCATCTAAAGCACACTGATCATGACCATTTTACTTTTGTCTAAAACTGTGAAGGAAAATGTGTCTATATCAATAATAACACTATTAAATAATAATAATAAATACCAAGGTCAAATTATGACAGTGATTGTCAATAAACATACACATAAAATGCTTCTATTTGCTTGACAGGTGTATTGTCTCATCCCATAAATTAACTCTACCTGAAGTGTGTAAATTTGTACCCATATACAGATTAGTTGTAAATTGCTTCAGATAAAAATGTGTGCTATTGAGTAAATGTAGTCCTAATGTAATGACATCATGAGAAAATGTCTAATGGCATAAGAAGTAATGGGTCTACAGCTGATGTGTTTTCTCTGTGGCTGGATATCAGGGTCAAGTCGTCTCATCACTCTCCAAGTGCTGACATGCTATGGTTTCTGAACGGCTGCTGGCCATTATTTCAAGTGTGAGGGGCCATCTGTGTTATTTTGTGAGGGTTGGTGTGGTTGTGATGTCTCAGCTCCATGCAATTTGAACCATTTCAAGGTGCCTGGGGAGACCTGTTCGTGTGAAACTAATGGTGCCCTAGACTTTAAGTATGGTCCTATAGACAGTCCATTTTACCAGTTCTTTCTTCTCCTAGTATGCGTCTCTCCATATTCAGTGTCTTCTTGAGCACGTCCAGCCAATGTTTCAAAGAAGGGGTCCTTCTCGGGGACAGAAATTGAGTTTTCCCTCAAACTTAAAATACCAACATGGCTAATTTTTCACTATCGGCAAACTATCAACTGTGTACTAAATCAATGGCTTTGTCCAGGGGCTGCAGCTAATCACAGTTGTGTTTCTGCATCCTGTGACAAACCCTGCACCCAATATGTTCTGAAGACTCACAGGGTCCTTTTCCCCAATGTCCTTGTGTCCCGTCTCTTTCCTACACTGGAGCTCTCGGTCCATTTCCTCGTACTCCTGCTTGAGTCCTACGTTCAGCTCTTTGTCATGATCCTCGTACATGACCAGATCTGTCATCCTTGGAACCTGTTTAAAATACCAGATAACTTCAGTTGTGACTTTGAGCTATAGTTGTGAATACAGAGTTGGCCCTTAAGTCCAGTATATTTAGTCTGACAAAACACCCAACTGTTGCATTCAAACTCCTCTGAAAGTGTATTGAATCACTCATTTTGCTTGGCTTCTCCATTACAGTCAGGAAAAGGTTTTTGAACCTGTGTTCAGGTAAACTTTTCACCTGGTCAGTGAAGACCATCTTCCAAGTATATAAAGGCTAAAGCACCCAAAACCTACCTTAAAGTTCATTCTATGTTTAAAAAAAAAAAGAAGAAAAAAAGCGAGGCTCCAGATGGCATCAAACTTTACACAAGGTTAATTGACACTCTACCACCTGTAATCTTGAAGCCTTATATTCTACCACATTCCCCATGTTAGTTATTTTCAAGGGCCAGATGAGTCTCCATGAGGGACACCTGGGCTGTTATGGTGCATCTTGGACCCCTGGTAGTCAACTTGGATTGATTTAAAATGAAACTGAAGATTGAGTACCTTAGTACCCCCGGGGCCAATAGGGTGCTTCTGGGGTCCCCAGGACCCCTGGCAATTAACTCAGAATGATATAAAATAGATTTTAGGGCCCATTGGAACCACCTTGGGCAACTCCAGGTTGTGTTGAAATTATAGTTAGGCCTAATCATGGGAATCCTGGGGGGGCATAGAAGACAACTCAGATGGCTCTAATATAAATATGTGCACGGGACAATAACCCCCAAAGTTAGTATTTTTAAAGGGCCTCTAAAATTGGAATTCCTGCCATTAGTATGGGTTGCCACAATGGTGTATATGGCGCCCCCTAATGATGAAAAATTAACACTTCACTATATTTTAATAAAACTGGATCCTGAGTTGGAAAACTTGGGTTGTACAGATTTCCCTGGCATATTGGTCCCAACAGAGACACAATGTTGCGGGTCTAAATTTGCACTGAAGTATCTAATGTACAAGCATAACCCCTAACCCACTTTACCAGTGTACTATTTGTACGTGTGCGTGCGTGTGTGGTTTGAAAAGTTTTGCCATGCTAATTTTGTAAAAGATAACCTTCAACTAGCTGGAGAGTCAAGTTCAGCAGTGAGTGTGTCCTCCAGCTTTGGCAGAGATGAGTAACCCCTGGTGCTGGAGGAAAGAGCGAGGGGTGTGGTTAAGTGTTACTCGGTGCGCATCAGGTATTCATCCCACTATATAACCCTGTGAACCGAGAGGAGAGCAGCAAGACAGGGGCACCACCGGGGATACTACACCAGGAGACAACTGTCAGAAAGTAGGTCCTGTCAGTTTTCTGTTACTTTATAGAACCCTAGAAAATAAAATGCATGCAATGTATTTGAAGTACTTTACTTTGTTAAGGTATGTGTGCGCAGTGAAGCAGAGCCGTTAACATCACAACAAAACGAACATCTTTTTTCTTTTTTTTTGTAACCATGGTACCTTTCCTTCTCAGATGGCCAACTTGTTGAGATCGTGGATGATGCTCGCAGCGCTCGTGCTGTGCCTGCTGGTGTGTTGGAGCGGCTTTGCGGACGCCTATCCTCCCAAACCGGAGAGCCCCGGGAGCAACGCCTCACCGGAGGACTGGGCCAAATACCACGCAGCTGTCAGGCACTATGTCAACCTCATCACCAGACAGAGGTGAGTGGGCTTCACCAAATCAGACTTTCAAATGCCTGCTGTGAGCGTTTTCACCTTGTGTATAATTTTTTGATAATAACAAAATGGCAAGTTCACATCTGTGAGTTAAAGACTGAAGCTGAGGGCAGTATCAGGTTTGTGAGTGAGATAAACTTTTAACATAAAAAGAAGCAGAGATGAAAAAAGACGAGTAGATGCTGAACACATGCATTGCTTTGGTAACCGCATCCTCAGGTTGTGTCAGACAGATATTCCACCAACCTTGACGTGAGGGATTAAGTCTCTGGCTCAGGGATAACTTGGCAAAGGTGGCCACGAGGAGGAACCGAGTCCTCTCATAGCAGCATGAATTCACTCATATGAGGCCTGTTTTCCATCTTAAATTAAACCTTTTTCAGATATTAGTTAAGAGTTAAGCCAAAAAGCACCCTTGAGTCATTATGCTTAAGCTTCAAAGCATTGCTCTTATAAGAAATAATGAGCTCTTCCCTCTGATGAGCGCATAGTGTTCAGACCACAGATATGACTTTAAAACCAACATAACATCAGATTTCCTTTTATCTCTTAGCAGGTGAAGCCATAATGAATCATAACACCAGATTTATTATTACATGATGTAGAAATGCAGCACAGATCATTCAAAACATTTTTTTCATCAATTATAGGCTACTTACAATTTAGTGAGAGACAATGTTTTTGCATGATGTGTTGAATGCTGTTGCTTCATCTACATAGTGGGTGTAGAGTTTTCCTGCGATGGAAGCTGACTATACATCATTAACCATCCAGCTCTGTAATTAAAGAGGCTGGGTCTGTCATTAGATTCAAAGGCATGTTCTGCACAGCGCAGGCCCTCAAATCTCAAGCAAAGAAAGGTTTACTCCACAGAGACCACCATTGATTTTGCACACAGCTTCTTTTTTTTTGATTGGACTGCAGAGATTGCGCAGAGAAGTGTTACTCATAAAAGCTCCGTGGGGGGTGTATGCAGTTAAGTTGCCATGTTCACAGCTGGATGACTCTTGAAAAGAAAAGAAAAAAAAAGATGTCCATAGTTGAAATTCATAACAAGGCTGGTGGGGTCACAGGAGCACCCAGCGAAATGCTGAGTGAGTGACTGCTGATGTACAGCAGAGAGGCTCTTCCACATGAATGAGAATCTTGTATTAATGTCGAGTGGCTGTCATTACGTTCTGCCGTTTGGTTTTTTTCCAGGTATGGGAAGAGGTCGACTCCTGAGCAGGCGGTGGCGTGGCTGCTGTTTGGGGCTGATTCGAGCCAAGACAATGAACCACGGTGAGAGAAATAGTTGAGAATGGTTAATGTACAGTCTATGGACATCTGACATCTGTGATTGGTCTATTTCTTCCATTATAATTAGCTTCTGAAAGACAGTTCCATCAACAGAAAAATTCATGAAACAAGCAAACCAATACATAAATTGTTAATTGTAAAGCGATGATCTAGTATGCAAGAAAAGCTCCATCAGTCACACACTGTGTCGTACATTGTAATTTTTAATGTGACACTAATCAGTTTGTCATTATTAATTAATCGAGAACATGCTGTTTAATGAGACAAGACTTACATAATAATGGACTAATGTTTCATCTCTCGTTAGATTTGAATTTAAAATAACACCTAAACTCCACTATCCACACTATTAAATGCATTTGTCGAATATGTGCCTGCCCCAACCCCCTATTTAAAATCCTAGAGATGTACATTGTCAGATTGCTTTATTCATATAATCCTTACTGCAAAAGGATCGCATTGCTGTTGTTCTGTTTATTGTTAATAATCTTTACTCTTCAAATGAGTATTGATTTGCCCTTATTTCACAGAGGGTTTACATTAGCTGAGAGGCCATGTCATTGTCCAAATGTCACGATCACATACTTTGAACTGAGCCTGTAATCTGTAGAGAAAAAGGTATGTGAGCCCAATGGGATCACTTTGGGATTCCATGCATTGATTGGTCATAAAGTCTGATCCTCATCTACGTCGTACATGTAGACAAACACAGTGCCCCAAAGCTAATGGCACATAAACAATTTTGATCTTTTTTTTTTGTCTTATTGAATGCATCCATTAAACATTCACAATGCTGGTGGTGACAAGCACTTCCAGTAGCTAAGACCTATACAGTGTTTAGAAGGAATATTCCACAGTATCTCTGCTGCACTGAGGTCTGGGCTCTTTTTTTGATGTGTAAATGGGTAGCATCCTGACATTTCCCTGTACGATATCTTGACAGGGAATTAATTCCCCTTGATGATGTGAGGACTCCCCTACTATGCAGTGTTCATGCACCATGTGTGCTCATTTCAAACACTTAAAGCTTTTTGTCATCCGTCTGTAGAAAAGTGGTAATGATCAGTAGTAATGAGGAGTATCAAGCTGCTGTTTGACAAACATCAGGTGTATAGTTTTAAGACAGCGGCTTCCTCTGTACTGTCCTTGGCAGTGAGATATTAACCCACTGATTCCTCTAAGCCTTCAGTGGTTGCTTTGAGGTTTTTAGAGAGAAGCTACAGATTCAAACCATCTCCATTTATGGATAGTGTGTCTGACTGTGGAATGATGAATATCTAAATTATTTGAAATGTCTGTAACCTGTGTTGATCATAAGTCTCCTAAGATCTCTTTTTCCAGGCGTCACACCCCAACAGATGTTTCTTATGAGAAAGTTTAAGATACTGTATCTAGGCTAACTGTTGCCTTCTTTCTTTTCTTTACACTTTCTTTACACACTTAATTAGGATGCTGCAGGGGTAAACCTTAATTAACTGAATTGTTCTCTTCTCTTACAGCTTGGACTACAATGATCAGTGGTAAAAGACTCCGGTGTTCCCTGATCCTTTGATTAAACAACAACGAAAAACACGGAGATTCTCTAGAGAAAACCTGCACTGGACTTTGTGACTATTACGTACTTAATTATTTCATGTGCATGCAAATCTCTCTCTCTCTCTCTCTCTCTCTCTCTCTCTCTCTCTCTCTCTCTCTCTTTGTCCTCTTCTCTCCTTATGTCGATTTGTTGGATGGCCAAAAATGTAAATAATTTGTATTGAAATCAATTACTTTCAAATAAATAATTAAATGGAATAAAAGTATTAAACAGAAACACGCAGTGGTTTACCTTCTTTTGTTACAAGCTGTCACTGCTATTTTCACCACTAGATGCCGCTGTATCATCAGGAACGGTACATTCACAAGTTGGTCTATCTGACTGCTGCTCTTGTATTGGTTCATATCGACGGGAGCGGACAGACTTCAACTTCAGACAGGGGTACCACACCAAAAAAGACGCATTTGTTATCACAGAACCGTCCTGGGCATCCTTTTGGGAACCGGACCAGCGCGCGAACGAGCAGCCAATAGGCTTCTAATCAATGGAGCTATTTGCGAGAGCACGCGCGCCGTTTTAGGTTAAAGATAGCAGTTTGTGTGGGTTGCCGTTGGCTCCGGTGTTGTGAAAGTGACAGCATACATTTAAACAAGACCTGCCGTGCTTCAACAACTGCAAGTCGACCAGTGGAGAAATCCCGAAGCCCTCCTCGTGCTGCATCTCAGACAAAGGTAACGGGGCAGGTGAGCGCTTCAGCCTCTCGCTGTTTAATCACGGAGGAAACGTGCTGTTCAGTTCATGTTGGTAGAGATAAATAACGCTTATGCCATGTTCAAGCAAAGCCTTTCCAGAGATGTGGTCGACCTTCCCCTCTTGCCAGGTGGTTGTACTAGAAGGCTACGCTGCTGCTGTCTTCTTCTATTCCTTTTATTGTCAAACCTCGTGGACTATTTTATCGAAGTTAGGCACATTTGGCGCGAGGGAACTACGCAATTAGCTCCACCGCGGTCTCGTGCGCTTTTATTTGTGTCTCAGTCAAAGCTACATGTCATTTTTATGTTAAGCTAGCCTAATTGACCTTAGGCTATTTGCACCTGTACAGCGAACACAGGTAAAACAAGACTATGGCAGTTTGCCTCTGAATGATGACAGTCTGAAATATATTACTAAATGATACTGATAACAAGCAGTAGAAGCACGTAATGCACCTGTGTTATTTGCCATTGCGCATGCCCATTGAGAACAGGCACAGATGTTGGTTGCACATGTGGACCAACACACACCACATTGTGTGTGTGAGAGAGAGAGACAGAGTGAGATCTATCTATCTATCTATCTATCTATCTATCTATCTATCTATCTATCTATCTATCTATCTATCTATCTATCTATCTATCTATCTATCTATCTATCTATCTATCTATCTATCTATCTATCTATCAATAATTGATTAAATATCCAACCATTTCAATATCTCCTGTTTTCCTTTATGTTAGAGAAACACTGAAGAAAACAAGAGTAATGACTGACACTGTCACACTGAGGGCATTTTATTACTGTGGAGGAATTATTCAAATGACCTCTGCCAGCTAGAGACAAGTTAATGTCTTTCAGTGATAGCAGAGACTACTATTCACTTGTAGGCAGGGAGGGGAAAGGAGGAAAAGAAGGCTTATTACCGTAATAGAGCATCAGTTTACATGCAATATAACAAACATTAGACCATAGCTGTTAAAAGCTCATTGTGTGTCTCTCTGCGTGTAGTCTGTATAATTAAAAATGTTTTCATGATCATGCTCTACAGGCAGCAGCTGCCAGGAATATCAGTCAAAAAACATAGATGAAAGTGTTTCCTAATTGTCGTCACTGGCTGTATTCTATATGAAGAGTTAATCTAGTTGATAAAAGTCTATACAGATTGGTCTGTATAGCATCTGTTGCACAAAGGACTATGAGAATGATTGCTGTTTTGGAGCAGTGAAATTGGAGCCGACATTATCAAGAGCATTCAGAACAGTTTCCCTAAAATATGCATCATGTACTTAAAATGAAAATCCCCCTGTTGGATTTTCATATGACATCACAGATGGGTCTCACTTTCAAAGAGTTTCCGACTGGGATTAAAGAAACTTTAGCCTTCTTATCAATTTGTATTTTTGAAATAGGAGGTTTACCATAAATTCCCTTGCTTTTGACAGCCACAGGGATCGGCTACGAGATCAGCAGGTCTGGTTCTACCTCAACAGAACCATAGTTTAAGTGCTTCTTTAACAGTTTCACAGAAAAAGTAAAATGTGCCCACTACTCCAAATTATTTTGGGAAGATTTTGTAAGACTTGATGCAAAGACCTATCCTTGTGTAAACTGCTGATCCTCATGCAAGTCCTTACTATACTGAAGATGTCCCTGATGTCATCCTGGTTATTTCACGTCGTCTTCAGGAGTGGTGCTTGAACGTGACACTGTTCAGTTTTACTGCTTTGACAGACTGAATGATGAATTACTGCATCAAACAGGAATTCTAATCAACTGTAGCTGGCGTAGTGAAAGCAGAGCCCACGTGATGTATCCACACACTCGACTCCACAGGGAGATTAATCAGCAGCGGTTCACGTAGCCTCAGCATCTTTTGCCCAACCTCTTTGGTGTCATTCAAAGAAATGACCTGCTCATTTACTGTCACCTTTGCCATCTCATCCCCATCGGCACAGACGTCCATGTGCAGGTGGTGCTGTTACAATGACAACTGAATGGAATGGATTACATGAATTTTACATATTTTCAAATACTTTAATTATTCTTAGCCAGGCATTGTGGCTCAAGGGACAGCAGCGTCTGTCAGTCCCAACTGGCATATCTTGACAAAAATACTAGATGGATTGGTTTGATGAGCAGGAGACATAATGGCTTCAGTGATTCTCTTGACATTTTGTATAGAGTTGAAAGGTTGTTCGTAGTGAAATATCTCAGAGCCTAAGGCTGCCTGACTTTTATGATTCCTGATTTTTCTTGTTTTGCGGCCACAAGGTTGACATTGTTTGAAACGAAATGGACCAGCCTGCAAAATATTCCCATCAGCCTCAGCTTGTACTGCTAGTATCATGTAATTAATCTTATTTAACAAATGGCAGCAAGGTTCTCAGAGCAGAGCAGAGTGACCACAGACCCGTGTTTTGGTCCAAACACATGTTGATGCTGTCGGAAGATATAACTATTTAAGACTTATATTAACACAAATATATCACTTACTTCTGCTTTAAGATGTTGATCCTTATCAGCACGTTGGCTCATTATCATATGGCTGAATACGTAGCTTCACAGAGCTGCTAGCATAGTTGTAACTCATAGTCCTGTATCTACTGATGAGAATAAGTTTATTGCGCTGACATTTAATATCTTAACATCAAATTTACAGAAATATCCTATCCTTGATTAATACCAAAACCAAACAAATACATTGGCAAGCCAGTCTGGCAGTCTTGCTCTAACTGTGGAGATTTTCTCTATAATATTTGGGCTGTAACCTCCAGAGGTTCTGCCTACAGAGATTTGAGTGACATTGAAACAGTGACATTCAGTTTCTTTATTCTGTCATTACTACTTCCTCAAAAAAAAAAAGAAAGGAGAGGAGTGGAGAGGGGGGCTTTAATGAAATCTAGGTAGGGTCCTGACTGCAAATGCTCTCTGGGTGGCTCTCAGCACTTTGCCTGACTCCTTTAGCCTCTCAGTGGTATACGCATGACATTTAATTCTAATTACACTAATTACAAGCTGTATGCAGCTGAGGGGAAAGGAAGTCTTACAACACTAAGATGAGCATTGTTATTAGGCGGTCTTGTTATATGTATTGATGGTGGTCAAACTTGTGTCATCACACTGGTAGATACACTTATTTCTTGTTGTTTTAACTATTTGAGAATCTCCATTGGCTAATGAGTCTCAAAGCCAGTGAGCCGATGGTTAATCATTTATGAGTAGATTTTCCACGGGACGTTAAGATAAAGCTTAATTGTGACTTGAAGCTTAGTCTGCAGGAAAAACATGTCAGATGTAAATATTCATTCAACACCGACTGCTTTAAACTGCTTTTGAATTCATCGTCTCCTTCAGAATGCTTCAGCGTGGTGTTTGGAATTGTGCTTGTGTTTGAAGTGACTCAGGTTTGATGCGCGATTGAATGAATTGCTTTAATACTGTCTTTTGAGAAAGTTTAGTGTGACAACAGGGACGTGTAAACACAATAGTGCTTTTCTTCAAGATACTTGAGGGCAGATACAGAAGCTCTTATGATAGTTTCCATCAAGCCTCTATAGTGGCACTATTTTTTTGTAAGAGCGATACAAACTCTTGCCTGTTTTTCTGAGGAAACTTGAATTTCTCAGCACAGAAACAACGTGATCAGTGTCACCTGCAAAGTTTATACATGCATAAACAGTAGTAAACAGCAGTTTTGAAATTACGGTTGAAATATTGCTCAGTTTCATTAAACCTTGTCTCTGGAAATGCTGTTGAAGCTTTTGTTTTGGCCTGTGAGCTCTGTCAGAATTGATTCCCTGTCTGTTGTGTGAATGCTGTGGTTTTTATTTTTTCATCTATGATGCTGATAGAAAATCATTTCCTCAGATAAAGAGCAGCTCTGTATTGAAGTGTAGCTCAAACCTTTTAATAGATCCAATTTTAGCTCCAACTTATTATTATTTTACGCATTTTCCCTTGTTGCCATGGCAAAGCGCCGGGGAAAAAGGCGAAGAGCTGCTCATGGTTGTCTTGGATACGACAGTTTTCCCTTGTAAAGTAATGAGAGGAGCTGAACCTGTGGGAGCACTGGGCTATTTTTAGGCCTGACGCCAGGCTGCATGTGTGGATTAAGACTTGTTTGGTCGCCGGTGCATGTATGTGAGTGTATGTTTGTGTGTGTGAGAGCATGTTGACAGGTTTTAATGCAGCCTCACTGTGGGAACAGCTCAAGGCATTTAACACTTGGCATATAAACACCTGGGTCACCGCTCGTGTCATTGCTGCAGGCCAAAATCTGCTGGAAGATGCAATTTTTAAAAAAAATTGCCTCTTCAGATTGAGGCTTTATTTGCAGTTGTTTTTTGATATGTCTGAACTGTGGTTGGGAATCTTTGCTCAATACTAATTTCACCACTCAGCATCATGTCAGCGTGACACAGACAAATTTCTTCAAAAAAAGTAAAAAGTTTGAAATTTGAAATATCCCCAATGAATTGAGAAACCCCCAATGAAAGAAAAAAACATCCATTCTCAATAAAAAATAAATAAATCTGGTAGCTTCCTCTCATCAAATCACAGGGCTATTTCAAAAGCACCAACAGATTGACCGTTGACCTTATTATTGTCAGACATGGACGAGTTAGGAATTTAAAAATAGCTTGTGGAAATGGATATATGGTATCAAGAATTGTCTAAAAATATGATTGTAGATCAGCGTACATGCACACAAACCCTGCACACCAAATGTGCACACACCCAGCTGGCCTCTTGTCTTAATAAATTGACAGTGGGGAGATGATAGCAGGTCTGCGAATGTGATGTCATGGCAGCTGTGCTGTTGAGCTGGTATCCTGCAGTTCACCGAGGAAGATGGAGACTCGGTTGAATGTGTTGCTGCATGTGTTTGTGTGTGGTTGGGCCTAATAAAGACAGAGGGAAAATCACTTGGCGAGCGAGCCAGTTTACACACACAAGATATTACTGTGGAGACACGCTGACCCACAACTTGCACAACAGCGGTGTCTCTTCCATCAGCAGCAGAAAGACAGTTGGTGTGAAAAGACAAATTTTCACTTTATCAAAGAGGCTCATTTACACAGTGTTAATCTAGTAGTCTTAATAGTATTTACACAAGCACTTGTTTAATCCGTGATTGTAGAGCTTGATTACTGGTTGCACATTGTGTTAGACAAAGACAACCATGTTTTTTTTTGCCAGAAAATAATAATCAATTACAGAGAAAATGCCACCGCTGGTGATAACTGCATGGTGCACCATCGCCGGCTCTGGGCTGATTTTACTCCATCAGGAATATAAAGTAAGAGCCAGAGGGGAACGGTCCGTCAGCCCAGCTCTACGGCCAGGTCCTCCTGGTTCAATCGGCTTCGACTTCTCAGCTGCCGTGTGGCCTCTGCATACTTTTAACAAGCTCATTTCTCAGCGCAAACACAGGATGCCACGGATAAGCCTGGTGGACTGGTATGTGGTATTAAGGTCCTGATCCCCAGAGATCAGAGTTTTGCAAAAGCTCTTGGTCCCCCAGCATCTAATTACTGTATGTGCTTCAGTGTCACACGGGTAGCAGCAGTTTAACACCACCGCCGTTTGACAAGTTAACATGTTGTTCCAGCAAAATCAAAGCATTTAGCTGTAAAATGAAGGATAATAATGAACCTTTACTCACCTTGAAAGCATAATAAAGTGGCCTACACATAACCGAACCACAGAAATAAAACACAATGTGACAGCGTTAGCATTTTAAGCTACACAGGGTTCATGCGGTAATATCGCAAATATAATATGACATGTCCGTGGGTTTTGAGAAAGAAATGGATTTATTACATAAGACAAAGGGAGGGAGTTAAATATAGAAAGACCAAAGGACAAAACATATGGCAGCATAAATAAGGTTATTTGAAGGATTAATGGATGAAAAGAGAGGGATGCATTTAAAGCAGAGCTGTCATTAGATTAATGAAGTCTATCAATTATCTTAAAATGAATGAATTCAACATGTTCTGGCCCAGGATGGAGGAATGACAAGCGTTGATACTGTTGTCCCAGTTTGGTGGATCAGTATGTTTTGGTTGTAACTGAAATATGTCCTCCTCCTCCCGTGGGTTTACACTTAACAGTTTATAATATGAATATTTTAACTGGAGCTCTGGGATACAGAAATAAAATGCTTAGACACAAAAGTGCAAACCTGCAAATATCTGAACAAATAGGATTTGGGAATATTTTGATCTCTGTGCACAGAATCCAATTATTAAAATTACATAGGGCTCTGGGCTGGAAGACGTCTTCATATTTATGTTTAATGACAACTGAGTGCCTAGAAAAGAAATAAGTGAGTGATAAAAGAGGCATTTTTAATGAGAAATGTCACACACAGTGAGTCAGTTTAGAAAGATGAGCTGCTCAGGAGTGAAAGAGAAATGTGATTCCATTTGAAGGAGGAAATTTATTGAATCCGTTTATGAAATAAATAACATTGGAAGCCAGGCAGAGAGCATTTAGAGTGTGGTAGTCATTTGTAATATTACGGATAGTGCCCCCGTTTGGCTGCTCGGGGTAATTCCTCACTGGATTCTTCATCATGACAAATCTGATCAATGAGGAGGAGGAGGAGGAGGAGGAGGCTGAAACAGACGGTATATGTTGACATGATACACACATTCACACACAGTGACCCCTGTGTTGACAGCGCTGGGTTTTTGGTCACCACGGCAATTGGTTCTACTATGGATCACTATTGTCATGGCAACCAGGAATTAGCATCCTTGGATACCACAGTCTCTCCCTCATCAGCTGCACTCTTTTCTTCCTCACCATTGTTCCTGTTTGATCTGTCTCATTCTCTCTTGCCTCCCCCACCCCCTCCCCTCCATCACACACACAGACACACACTGCTTTTTTTCTCATCCCTCTAATATTTTCTCCTGTCTGTATCTTTTCACCCTCATGACCACTGATGCTCTCTTCTCTTCGTGTTCCCAGCTCTCCCTCCTTCGCTCCTAATTGCTATTCACTGGGTGTGTTTCACAGATTCCTCTTCACCTGAGAAGCCAATTTTGGATCTCGGGACAACAGATGCTTCATCTCCCGCTCTTTTGTCCTGCTTGTTGCCTGTTGTTGTTTCTTGCCAGCCTCGTGTTAAATGGATCAATTAGAATCAACAGAGATCCTCACTAAGCTAATGTTAGCTGGCCTGCCCACTCATTCACTCACTCACTCACTCACCCACTCGACGGCTCGCTCTGTCTTTTCAACTGTTGCCAATAGTATTCCTGATGGACATGATGACTGTTTGGATGTTACCAAAGCAACTCCGTACTCTATTTTTAGGCGTTAATGAAGTTAGACACCGGTTGTTGTTGTTGTTGTTGTTGTGTGGGGGAGCTTGGTTGAAAAAATTTGGAATAAGTCGACTCACGGTTATTTATACAGATACAAAGATGTGTGATTGTTGTGTATTGAACGTGAAGGATTTCAACCCTCCTTCCCTTGTTTCAGCCTGAATCCTGCCTCAGCGGTCTCCCAGCCGGGGGATTTTACATTCACATTCACATTCAGTGCTCCATTAATTTTTTTCACTGCAACTCCCCTCACTCTTTTTGCTCTCCCTTTCATTGCAGTTGACTTAACACGTTTTGTGAAGGATACTGGGAGGAACCAATTTTTAAAATGCCCGTGGCAACATCCAGCTCTGACTCTGGTAAGTGGCTTGGTCTCGCTATGATCATCTCTGTGCATTCTGTGCGTGTGTGCGAGTGTGTGTTACCAAGAGAGAGAAAGTGAGAGAGATATCAAGAGGGAGAGAAGAGGGAGGAGATACTGAACGGTTTGCGGTTATCCCAGCACTCAGGACATGTATCTCATCTCCCCAGTTCTAATGTGACTTAATGAGCTGGCTAATAGAGCGCTAAAACTCCAGTCTTAGATCAGTCATGCCTCAAAGGATTCGCCGTTGTATCTTTCGCGGTTCCTCCACACATGCACACGCACGCATGCGGAAACTGCAGTAGTGGCACACACATACACACATACACATGACTTTTTCTTTGGAGGCATTAAATGAGTCTTTTATCACGGATTAATGGCCAAGCAGGGTTAAGTGATTTGTGATCAGCATTTGAGTGTCTTGTATTGGTCACAGTTAGAGTCAGTTACAGTAAAAGCTTTTCTTCCTCAATAAAAACTTCTTTGAAATGAGTATTGATACGGTGTGTGAGGTTGTTCGTCTCCATGTGTCGGTCCTGTGATAAACCGGCGACCCATGCAGGGTTAACTCCGCCCTTCCCCAGTGTCACCTGGGATTGGCGACCCTGCCCAGGATGCATGGATGAATAAGGAAGAGGACTAGCGTTTTCCAACACATGGACAGAAGTTGATAGTATTATTTATGTTAAACGGCAGTTTGGCTCTACGTCTATTCTCAAGGGAAAGAAGGAATTCAGTCTGGCATTTCACAGCAGTCGAGGCTAAATTTAACAAACTCCAGTGACTGAACACATAGCAACTACTCCAAACTGTGCACTGTGTCTTGCATTAGATCCCAGGCTCTAAACTGGTTGATAAAACTGATCCCAGAAGTAAAAGTCTTCATGCTTTTTCTCAATGTCAAATTTTCATCACTGTGGTCTCCTGGTGGTATCACATAAAAGTGACCTTTTCTGTATAAATCTTGGTTTTCATATCAAAGTAGTAGTAGTAGTATTAGTAGTAGAAGAGGATGATAGAATATTTTCTTGTTTCGTTTCCCTCAAGAAAATCCTAAACTTGCACGTGGCCATTCTTTCATGCATTCCCTCTTCACTAGTGTGAAGAAAACTTGACAATTAAGTCTCAGTATATTTGTTAAGAGAGGGCAAATCTAAATCTCCAAGTCTTACAGTATTACACACCGTGCTGTAATAGATTGCTGCAGTCAGCTTCCGGATAGAGGGGTGAGAGCGGCTCCATGGAGAGTTAAAATGTGTCTGGACTTTCTTTTTTGTAATGGGCTTTCAGTCACTCTTGATTTGTACACTCGCTGGGGGCTGAGGCCAGATAACTGGCATTTTTAGCAACACAGTAAATTGTTTCTCCAAACCAATTCATGTCTTTCTTTGAATTTGAAAAGCAGCCTTTTGAGTACGTTTTTTTTTTCCTGCATGCTTGAAGAAGAGTCAGAGAAGGTACAGTTATGATTTGAGATAATAAAATATATTTCAGCCTCCTGTCAGCGTACTAGCTTGGATATGCTTTTTGTGGAGTTATGAGCTGAAATCACAAATATGAATTTCCCAACAAGCTCCCATGCCTTACAGTTACATCTGCAAGGCAGGTTTGTACCTGTTTCTGTGATGTCAGATGTATTGGGTCATCACTCATATACATGTCAGCTCCCTGTGCACCGCCTCCCTGACTGATCCTCCTTCCTACAAGCCTGCTTTCTGCTGCTCTTTCCCCCCGTTAACCCCCACTGGGAAGCCTGGAGGGAAAATATAACTGCCTCCTTTCCTCCCTCCTCCTAGAGAAAGCATCACACTTCCCTCCTTCCTTCCCTCCCTCCCTCCCTCCCTCCCTCCCTCCCTC
Source organism: Decapterus maruadsi (assembly GCA_030347415.2). Lineage (NCBI taxonomy): Eukaryota > Metazoa > Chordata > Actinopteri > Carangiformes > Carangidae > Decapterus > Decapterus maruadsi. The sequence continues at coordinate 14,073,406 of CM064888.1, forward strand.
TCCACCTTCCTTTGCTTATGCCCACAACCCTCTCTCGTCTCCATTCATTCATGCAGAGGAAGAGAGGCTCAGCCAGGCATAGCTTAAACACATTCACGTCAAGAGCAGGTGGAGAGGAGGGAAAGAGCGAGAGAATCAGGGATAGATAGGGAGGGAGCGAGAGAGAGAGAGAGCGAGAAAGAGAGAGAGAGAGAGGGTGGGAGATCTCTCAGTCTGCCTCAGATACTGTATTGGGTGTGTTACTGTGAGTGTGTGCACTGTAGTGAGGTGTTGTTCACCATGGCTGGCAGCCTGTTTGGAAGGCTCTCCCTGGAGGAGGGGGACTCAGCCAACTCCCTGGAGGGCCTGGACATCAAGCTAGGGGGAGAAGGTAAGAACATAGGTCCCTGCCTGCAGGGGGGGGGGCAACAGATTGAGTTCTGATGCTGTATGTTTGGGTTAGGGTTAGGCTTCCAGGTTTGGAAGGTATCTGTGGTAGAATCACTTAAAATGCACGTGTTGGTTGGTTGAGGGGCTAGCTGGTGCGTTTTGAATTCGCATTGCACCTGCTCCTGATGTGCTGGTTCAAACCTCCAGAGTGTGATGAAAACGGGCAGAGACAGATTAGGACCCAGGGCAGCATGTGATGTAGATGTACAGGAATCTGAGGCAGCACGCTACAAAGACAGGAAAGCAGACATTAAAAAAAGCCAAGCAAGGTGTTTCAAAATAGTCACTAAAGGATGTTACAAACACAGGCAAGTCATGCTATTTGTTTCTTTCCATTTAATCCACAATGTGAAGCCTGATGGAGAGCAATAGGGAATGCACTTTGAGCTAAGCACAGAAAGCAAAAAAAAAAATCATAGCAAGTCAGTGAAAGAGCAAGTACAAGCCAGTGTGTATTTGTTGCACTGAATGATAATGCACAAAGAATGTTTGCTCTCTCAGCATGGAGTGGGAAGTACCATACATCCGATTCATAATTGATGGAGCTCATTAATATTGCATAGAGTTGCATACTACACACTAATATGGTGTGAGTGTATGTCCATATCTATTTATGTGCTGGTATTTGCACATCACAAGAGTGCTTTGACCTGTCAGCTGGGTGCCCGGTTAAACACACATAAAAAAAGAGGAACCTTTTTGGATTGTAGGAGGATTTAAAGCAGCTGTTTGACGATGCCCTGTTTAATTAGTCAAGTTTAGAGGCATCGTGGCATCATTGCCAAGTCTCTTGCGTGTCACACAGTATAACGTGTTGCAAGACATCCTCTGCTCCGTAATGTAGCTTGACAAGGGAGCAGTGACAGCCATAATGAATCACATTTTCTGTCAAAGCTTTTGCATCCTGTCTATCAGTCCAGAGTGCATATGTGTAAGTGTAAAAGACACAGACAGAAGGATAAAGAGAGACTTCCAGAGCATTGTACATTCACGGTGAGTAAGTGGGGGGTCATTCATATGCAGCAGTGTTCTGATCAGAGACAGCACGCTTGGAAGTGTCAGACTCACAACCTTCAAATAATTCTCTGGCACCCTCACTTTTCACCCTCTCTCTCTCTACACAAACGCACACGCCGCACTCTACGCCGAACAATACATAAAGTCTCATCCCATCGAACCCCCGCGCTATCAGAGGAATATTCTGTGTGCCCACTAGACTAATGAAGCTGTGTTCAAACACAGATGATGGATCATTGACTACAGTGTGTTGGTAGGATTAGGCTGTCAGAGATAATCGCCGGGTTTCAAGAGAATGGGACAATTTAATTCTGTTCTGGCTGAGGGTATTCGATAACGCGGTGACACTGGCAATTATTTCATCAATATCACACACTCGCGATCCGTGTTTGCTCTTTCATTAACTGCTGCATGGATAACAGATGGTACGGTCAAAGTCAAAATGTTGGCCTCCTGACAACCGGTTCAGTCGATAAACTCACTCATGTTAATTTCCTTCCAAACTTCACTTGAAATTATCTGGTGCTCCGGCTCCGTGGCCCGTGTGAGGTAATGTGCAATGGGAGTTGATGTCCATTTGCAAAATGTCAACAAATATCACAAGTGTTGTCTCCAGAGTTGACCTTCAGACAACTAATGGGGTGATGCCGCATGCCCGCATCCATACATGCCGCCTTGCAGCGAGCGTCACCATGGCGATGGGGTAGTTTAAATGGCAGCTTTAAAAGTCCCTCGTCCTGCTGATTGGCCTCCCAGGAGAGAGAGGTTGTTAGTGTTTCCCCCCAGAAATGTGGCCTTTCCTGGGACAGTGGCATGCAGGCACACTGCTGCAGAAGAAAGAAGCGGATATAACGTATGTTGTTCTTGTAAAACAGGAAAAAAAGTAAAGCATGAATTAACTTTATCAAAAAATAAACTTCCACCTATTGTTTAGTTTAATTCCCAGGAAAATGACTGCTACATTGTTTTGTTTTTTTATTGATTTTTTTAGATAGTAATAAAATAACTTCCAAAAGTTCCTCTACACATTTAACTCTCTGTAGAATTTAAAACTATAAGACATAAATTTCAACTGCGGTGTAGGTATAGTAACAACCTATCTCATAAAACTAATGAAGTAAAGACAAGTAATCAACAGCGTATAGACCTACACTCCCAGCAGTTAGCCTTACAAACTGCCTATGGCCCTTATCTTCTGCCTGTCTCTCAGTTTGAACAGGAAAATAATACTATCTAGAAAATGTCAGTGCTGATCATCAATTAAGAATCAGAAAAGACACTCCATTGTAAAAACGGAGAAACAGCGTTATTTATTATTAATCATCAAATCTTCATCAAGTATTCAGAGCATGATCGTAGAGTCAGGGCTTTAATAATGCAGAGATTTCAGTAGAATTTCTTTTTTTATACCAACATCATAAAAAAGTTGTAAGTAAAAGTAGTTTGTTCCTGGTTAGATGGATAGGTTGATGTAATTGTAGGAAATGGCATTTCACTTCACTTATACATGAAGGAAGTCTGAGATGACACAACATGAAAAATATGTGTCACTACTCACATTAACAAATGGTCTGTTATGTTCACAAGTGCTGATGGCAGTGTGACAAAACCAGGTCCCCAAAGCTGCTAAATGGAGCTCAGCCATCATTAACATTCAGTGTCATGTCAGCATGTCTTCAGTCAATAAACACAACTGTTTATTGTATCCTGTCCCCTTCTGAAACCTAACCACATCCTGACCACGTGTGCGAGAGAAAACATGTGGGATAACACTGGCTGTCCTTAGCAGCGGGTATAAACCTTTCGCCAATGTCTTGTTTCCAAAACTCTCCTCTCCTCATGCAATAACACTCCTGTGCTCTGTGGTGCGACTGTGATCCGCCGCCGCTGCACGGAGCAGACGTGTTGTGTTTATGATTGTGTCGTCTGACTTAACACTTTTTCATTTGGTAAACATGAGCGCTGCTGCTGATACAATGAGCGCTGGACAAGTTATTCTGTCAGTGTGCGCCTGAAGCTCTGTCTAACATTGGAAACACCGACTACTGTGGCAATCCTACTTAGCCCTGCACACTCACGGTCCACCCACGGTGATTTCATTTATCTTGGCTGGTTACTGTAGATGTCCTGTCACGACCGTGTGGGCGTGTGCGCACTGAAGTTGACTGACATTTCCCTTGTTTTTCTGTTGCACTGTGTAACCCAGAGTTAGTGGAGGCCTAATTACTCACAAGTGGAAACACCTGTGTCCAGGCCTGTAGTTTGTCAATTGGCTTAATGCACAGCTCCACTACTTCCTGAACTTAAGGCAGCTCCTTTATTTCCTGTCTTACATTATTGGACAGACTGATTAATCCAGGTGTGTCTGACCATTGTGACTACTCAGACACACCTGGATTAATCAGTTTGTCCAATAATGTGAGACAGGAAATAAAGGAGCTGCCTTAAGTCCAGGAGCTAGTGGAGCTGTGCATAGAGCCCATTCCCACGATGTGCACTTGTTTAACACACAGGCACAAACACGCACTGACCACCAAAGCGACATTACACAATGGCTTTGCCCACACACATTTCACACAACTTGTCATGAGCCGGCTCGGCTTTTCAGTGTGGCTCCTCAAGGAGGATGTTGACTTAATTATGCTGAGCCGAGCACTCGTGGTCCGGAGCGGTGTTTCACATTTCGGCCGGGCCAGTTGTGCTGTCTGTGCTCGCTGTTGTTATCTGATTGCACTCTGCCAGAGCGTTAAGGCGGAAAACATCAAGAATCTCAAACCATAAGGATAAATTAATCATACACCTAAGGCATGAGTTATCAAATCCAATACAATATACCTCAGCTCCACTCTTATATGCTCATTGTTCACTGCCTGAGGGATTGCTGGTAATTATATTTTCCTGGAGAGCAGGGGGAAGAATCACATCTAAGAGAAACCCTAAAGTATTAAATAATGTCTGAGTATTTTTATTATACAGACGTGGCTTTGGCAATTTGAGATTCTGTGTCAATCCTCATTATGCATTTTCTCCCATTTTTAATGGAGTGACAGGGAAATAAGGCTGCAGTGACTTTCAGCAGTGTTTCCAAAACAGAATGAGAAAATGAGAGGAGGCAAATGCTCACGTCAGTGTTTGTGTTTTCTCAGGATAAAGCAGGTGGTTCGACAGCGGAGTTACTCTACGCGCAGTAAAGCTTAACATTGACCTTATCTATTCACTGTGCCCTGTTGCACGTCATCATGTCTTTGCTGATGTCCTTGTGAAGTGTATTTCTGGCTCTACAGTACAATGTTTTTTAGATTTGAAATATGTTTTGTAGTAGAAACAAGATCAGACACTTTTGATTAATTAAATAGCTTCCCTCGATCAGTTGAGAGGTTTAGTTCAGCGTTAAGATAATCAGAGAGTTGTGTGATGATGACAGTCAAGTTGTTGACGTTTTATGTTACTGTTCATTTATTTTTCTGACATTGCTCCAATGAAACATGCTGTGCTCTAGTTTTCAAAAGCAGGGGATGTATTGTCATATCGCCTTTCCTCTATAGAACATACCAGACCAGTACCCATCCATGCTTTTGAAAGCTGTAGTTTATAATTGTTCATTTACGAAGAGGTGACAAACTTCGACAAAATATTAATTAACGAGGGTCAAACTTTGTCTGTGGCTCATGTATATTTAGAGTCGAGGCAGACCTCCACAAGAAATGAGGCGCGGGATGCAAAAATAACATCAATGTAAAGTGTCTGCACCCTTTTAAAACGGCATAACCATTTGTTCTCCCTCATCTGTGCATTAGCAGCACTTACACACACACAGGACAGTCTTTTAGAAGGAACGATGATTCATCAGTTACCAAACTAACACACATGAGGTTATAGTTAGAAGCGAAGACTTATTGTTGTTCTGTGAATGAATGCATTAACTCTTAACAATAGTTTTGTATTGGGTTGTTTTGTGCTTGAGTATCATTTAAAACAGAAGTTGTTGTTGTCCTATGCTATGCTCCCTCAATCCTGAGATGATAGAGAACAGCTGCAAAAAGTTCTGCTAAAGTTCAAATGAAGTTTCAGCAGTGATTATTTCAGTATGAATTTGGGAATTGGGCATTTTAATTTAGGAATCACTAACTAACAACACTGTGCTGCTGCTACAGGGTCTGCCCATTACCTGTTGCTGACTGTGCCTCTCAGTACATTTCAGTGGGTGCCCCGCTGCGCTGTGTTGTGAGAGCTGGAAACTGGAGAGAGTCAGCTGCACACTGTACTCCTCGGTGGATGAGATCCCTTGAGGATTCAGCATGGAGACGGAGCAACACAACCGCACATCTCCCACGTCTCTTTCACCATTTTCCACCCTCCCTCGCCCCACTTCCCCTCCCCTCCTCTGTCGTCTCTCTATTTCCCAAACCGCCGCTCCATAGCAACAGAACAACCTTCACTAAGTGCTGGCTAAGAGGTTGATGTTCCCCCCGCTGCGCTCTAACCACAAACAATAACAGCCCAGATTGTTTGGCTGCCTCCATGACATTGAGTTTAATTGTAACTCTCCTTGGAGGTGAACGGGTGCTCAGACGAGACTTTAACAGACAAAAGCACCTTTAATTTGGTTTCCTTGTGATTACATGTCCTCTGCTGTCACCCTGGCAAAGGAGCTGTTGTTGGGGTAATATTTGTTGAGAGGAGATGCAGATGGCCACCGCTGAATGTTATTGTAATGAATGTTACCTGAACCACATTGCTGACAAAGTAGTTTTCCACTTTAAGGTTCTCCTAAAGTGGTATTAAAACTAAATGAATCATCACCATGTTTATTGGCCTCCTTGAGTATATGTGTTCATAGTTGTTAACTTTTGTAAGCACCCACTTAGACTCTTGGGACTCATATTTCTGCTTCTATCCAGTGGCTAAATTCTGTAAAAAATAAGATCTATTCAAATATGATAAGAGCTTAAGATGTAACAACGTTCTTGGAAGAGTGACTTCTGTTGAGTACATGATGTACACGTTGCGGGCTCAGTCAGGTCTACACACCTTTTCCTTTTTTTGTGCTCTTAAGCGCTCACCTGCTAAATGGAGTTCTCTAATGGTATCAAGTTACAGTGTATAGCATGGGGAATTTAGATTCACTGAAGCGAGAAATGACTTCCACCTGAGTTCTCATCTGTAAAGGTGAGGGGATGACAAAAAAAAAAAAGGTGGGGGGTATATTATTACGCTAATGTCTACATGCAACTTTGGAGCTGATTTGAGATGAGCAGTAGAAAGATAAATGCTGTTAGTGATTTTTTAAAAAGCAGTTTGGTTCTGGCTGCGCTGCTTTATTGGAAGTTTATGCAGCTTTATGCAAGAGAGGATGGCTGTGACAGCAGCAGCGTACAAGACGGAGTACTCCACCTGAATGCTAAGCAGGAAGTTATTTTCCAAAGAAAGTTGAAGTTTGAATAAACATCATATATTTGCCTGGCATTCAGACTTCCGCCTGTGTGTTCTGACCAGTGAGTTCTTTGTTGTCTTTGCTTTGACGAAAGCCAAGGAAAATTAGGGAAACAACCCTATTTGGCTAGAGGAAAAGCAGAGAAGAAAGACCAGAGAAAGAGGACAAGTTGGATTTTTAATAATCTCTATGAATAATAGAACAACCCCAGGCATACTCAGCTCTTCTCTTTATTTCTCAGAGATTAATTAAAAAAAAAAATTAGACAACAAGTTAAGCACCTTTCTTTTTCCTGACATCAGAAGGATTGTAGAGCCAGGCTGTGAAAGGTGTGTCAGGAAAGAAAAGAAAATGATATGTGACATATATATTTGGACTTCATGGGCTTGTAAGAAGAATCCAAAAAAGAAAGAAAAAAAAATCTAACTCTACTCATGAGGAAACAGACACACGTTGACATCGGGAAAAGTGCCTGTGTGGCAACAACACCGGCATACAGTTGTTGTGATTAAACAGAATTATGCAGGACCTGTAAGCCGAGCCGGCTGGTCTGATATTCAGTGCCAGGCTCAAATCTGGCCACAGTCCTGATGGAGCAGAGCTGCTGCTACAAAAAACCAGAAGAAAAACAAGACTTCACTGCGGAAGACTTGTGCAATTATTTATTCAATTTACTTTCAAATTATTCAGAGAGAGCGGATGGACTGCGCAGTCATCAAGGTCATCTTCCCCTGGCCCTTCTTGCCTTTATAGCTTTCTATCTTTTCATCTTTTCCCTGTGTCAAAGCCAAGATAATCACTCCTAGCTTTACTGTAAGCACACATGTAGAAATACTTGTAGAACACCACAGCAGACCAGAAATAGTTCTTTACTTATTCTCAAAATATCTATTACCTCATCATTGCTATTTAAGTTTCTTGACAAAAAAATCCTCCCACAGCACTCTGAGCAAGAGAAACATAATACTGCCAAGTTCTTGTCAGACCTGAACTGGCCACCAGAAATGTCTATTGTTCAAATATAGAGCATACCCGCCTGTAGCATAACAACTTGAAAAAGTGAATCTGGGATAATAAAAAGGGATGATTGTTAAGCGGGTAAGAGAACCATCTCAGTGGGAGTTGTTGTTAGTATTTGAGTCCACAAAGTAATTTCATTGTGTAAAATCAACAGTGCAGCTTCAGGCAGTGCATCAGTGAAACCACTGAATAAAATCATGATACTCTGAGAGAGTTAGGCTATTCATTATGCCAAATTACACACCTTTTTCACAGGAGAAATTTACTCTCTCCAGTCAGCGATATTCTGTGGATCATGGAAATGTATTTAGATGAAGATTCATTAGTAGTTTGCCCATGCAATTTTGTATAGGCTATAGACTGTACAGACAATCATAGTCCCTGGAGGATGAATCTCATTGACTTTGCTGATTGTCAGCCCAGCAGTAGATATTCTTTTTGACATGTCTTGACAACTTGAGTCAGGAGTTGACACTAAGATCTGTATGAATTGTAATCAAATGAGTGACTCCTTAGCTTTTCCTGCAGCAGCTCCATCATCTGGTGATCATTTTAATTATCTCAGTAGTTTGGTATATGAACCTGAAACAACTAATAACATAGAGCTCCCATCTGTTTCAGGTGTTCGGTTTAGTGCTAGTTAGTTAGCTGATGTTAGCATATAAACCAAGATCATTAATGTGGTCAACACTGTACTTGAAACAGCATGTTAGCTTAGTCATGGTGAGCATGTTCCTTACAGTGCTCAGTTTCCTGGACCCATCCATTAATCTCATTTTTACTGTGCATGTGGGGTCCATACAGCATGTAAATATGCTAGCTTGCTCACTCGCTCACTAATCTCACTCCAGAGGAAGAATATGCTTGTAAATTTTGCATGTAGTGTCGTGCACTTAGTACAGTGCAGTATGAGCCCATCATTTTAGATAATGCTTTTATGTTGTGACGGTAATAAATTCCTGGCTACAGTAGAAGTCAATACGTACCATACCATAACAGAAGAAATAACGGTGGCGCTGCTACTGATGCAATAATTAAACCTCAGTTACAAAATTCAGAAAGCTAGTTAATCATTTTCTGGTTTCTATTTACTCACCATCTACAGTCTTATACTGTAGCTCTGAGTTGCCCCTCCATTTTATTGGTTTTAATAAAAATTTAAAACAATGCCTACTGTGTATCCAGATTACAGATTATACGTCATTGTCCTTTGAGAAGGTGCTACATGTTTAAAACAAGGTTAAAATTAGTCTTTGGAAAGCATTTGGGGCTTCTTAGAAAATTAGCCGGCGGCCCTTTTATTGGACCAATCACCTCTTAAAGCGCCTTAATGCCCATATAAGGGAGTAAGACCTATGAAGTGGGTCATGCAGGAAATGCGGTGGACCACCAGTCTGCTTACATTGTGAAGAGTAAAAGCCAGTGTTGTATTTTTAGCTTTGGAAACAAAAGCCTCGGCGTCTGTTGAATAAATTACAACAGACAAATGTTCCCTGTGAGTAAAAATGCCCACTCTTCTACCAGTCACATCTGCTGTAATTACTGCCTGCTGGTGGGTGACGTCAGTCTGTTTGGTTAGGTACCTTAATGTGTCACATTGGAGATGCTTTGAAGCTTAACTGAACCTCCCCTGACCTCTGTTGAGTTGTTGACCTCCTATTTCATCTGGTAATTTATAGATCATCTCTGGAGTCATGTCTGTGATTTGAAACTTTGATAGGCTATTACATATTTGAGATAAGAATATGTGTGTGCATGTCTTGCCTTTTTGAGCTCACCATCAACAAGGTTGCTGCACGAACCGGAGGTGGAAACAAACAAATTGCATCATTTAGTCACAGCCAGCCTCTGGAGTGTACTTTGGTAAAAGCACACAATTTGATTAACATACAAAAAAGTCACACTAAGAATGTTTTCTCCTCTCTCTCTGCAACTTGTTGTTGAGACTTAATGTGTTGGTGTGCATGAACGTGTGCGTAGGAGGGAGAGAGAGGAAGTTGGGAGTTGTAGGAGAGAGATAGTGTCGCCTCTGACAGACTTTAGAGGAGGGTGACTGACAGAGGTGAAATTGCTTGGGAAAAGATGTGAGGCTGCCCACCCCCCTCACCACCACCAGCCCCCCACCCCCTGCTGCTGACTTCTCCCTGCAGCCTCCTCTGGTTCAGCCATGTGGTGTGAACTACTGTAAATGTGCTCCCTCTCTCACTCTATCTCGCTCACTCTTTCTTTGTTTCAGGTGATCTATTCAGTCTATTTCCCATGGGTGACAGTAGAATAAGGAAGGTAGAGGAGTGAAATAAACTCTGTTCTTTCTCTTCCGTGTGTGTGTGTGTGTGTGTGTGTGTAGCCATGCATCAGGCCCTGGACACACTGAGCGACAGCACAAGCTCTACAACTGCCAATGACCTGGACCTCATCTTCCTCAAAGGCATCATGGAGAGCCCAGTGGTGAGAACAACTCTATACACTATTAAATGTATGATGATGAAGTAATTGTGTGTGTGCGTGCGTGTGTTTAATATAGGACACCAAACACATTTAATTGGACTTTGGTCAGGGATGAGCAGCCTAATGGTTGATACGTCCCTTTTCATGTAAATAAATTAGAACTAGGTGGAAACAACACAGGCTAGTGATATTCATTTGAATGTTAATATATACACTCCAGCATTAAGGGTGTTGGATGTGTTCAAGTTTACGGTTTAAAAGTGTTTTTAAATTGGCACTGCAGTCTTGCATTTTGTATGTAAGCCTTAACATTAAGATTTAGCAGTGACGTGTAATGTGGAGCAACTCATAATATTTTCATAGAGTTTTGCATGCATTATGGGAAGATTTATTAAAATAATACTCCAAAGTGGAAACTTAAAATTCACAGCTGTTATTACATTTAAAATTTAAATTATCCAAAAAGAAAAAAAGGACAGATTAAATTCATCAAGTGCAATCACATTACCATTTTAATGGTCTTGCTTCATTGTTTTCTCATAAGTCGAAAAATGCAAATGAAAGAAGCATCTGGTATTTCATTTTCACTCAGTGTCATGCTACACAGGCAGCGGAAATCAGATGAAAACCCAGATGTAAAGAGGCAAACAGCGGCTCCCCTGCCATGTAACGACGCTCACCTCCACATCCCTCCCATTTGTAATGGAAGCATACAGGGTAGATGAGGATGAGCACATTTATTTTTACTAATAGCAGAGAGCTGCTGATGTTGTTGTATGAACATAAACCCACATAATACCCACCTGCGGCTCAAGTAATCGCTGCTGGTGCTTGTGACTTGGTGAAGTCACCAATAACACAGGCTGAATGGGTCGTTTGTTGAGCGCTCTCCCCTGACAGGCTTGTCATTTGATGCAAACACTGAAGTGAATTATTTCAGTTCTGTGTTTTGCGTATAGAAATATCAAGAACAATACAACACAGGATTCTCTGTATTTATTGAATTACTAACGTTTCCACTGCTTCCCTCCTGTCAGTCATTATAACAAGGTAATACAATATTTGTGCCGATCAGAGCAAAAGATAGAAATAACAGTCAATGATCTGCACGGTTATCTCTTCCAAGCTTGTCAAGCTGACAAGTAAAGGTGGAGTATCAGTTACTGTGATCAGTGGAGAATACAGAAGTGAATGGCAGTCAATAGATTTTACATTTACTTGACTTCTTTATTCAATTCATGAAGCAACTCACATTCTTCATAGTTTATGAGTGTTCCTGTGAATCATGCCACAGAAGAGTTTTATGGAGTTTTTATTTTCCACTCATTGTTGGTATTAATTGTGGATGTACACTAATACTATTAGACAGAATATACTGTAATAACATTACTGTGAATCAACAGGTTTTGATGTGAAACAAGCTCTTGGGGAAATTTTGACTTTAAAAATTACACCAAGTTTTGGAATACAGAAAAGTTAATCAAAATAATAAAATAACAAATGGCAACAGTGAGGTTTACAAAGCAACATGGTGAACAAGGTCATGTAGAAACATCTGCACCATGTAGTTCAGACTAGCAATACTCAAATACACACCATTAATGCACATGTAGACCAATCTGGAAGCCATACTACTTGTATCTGTGGTGGTCTTTGTTGCTTACCACCTGCAAATCTGTAACAGTGAACAAGACACATTTTTATAAACCAATGTTGCATTTCTACAGAGTTGAGTGGAGCAGTTGCCCAGACTTTGGATTGAAGCATCCAGGCTGGATGAAAATATCCTCTATAACTTTATCCAAGATAACTGATGACTTGGCATCTTTTATTGTTTGGACTGAGCCTAAGAACTCTATCCAAAACATATGAAACTGACACCAGTGTAGTCACTGAATATTCTTACAGCTGATTTACAGTCAGTCAAGTCAGTGAAATAAACTCAGCTCACCACAACTTCATTAGTAAAGCTTGTGCTTGGACTTTTCAATTGTCAGCCATTCCAATGGAAGTCTCTGGATCAGATTTCTTTGCAGAGTAACTTCAACCATCAGTGCTCAGATGGTCCAGGTTTTTTTCCCCCACTGAAGACTTTATGAGACTCCAGCTTACTCCTAGAACCACTTCAAAAGATCACTCTCAGAGTTGCAGGCATTAAAATAAAATTCCTCACTTCTCCGCATGTAAAGTCCCTTTTATGAAACCAATCCCAACTAGTTCTTGATATTTACACGGAGGAGAGTGATGTCGTTGTTACAGAGTGCAGCGTTTTGAAGTGAAGGGAGATGAGGGAAGGAGCTTAACAGCAGCATGGAGTCCTTTCAGAGTCTCATCCTACCACAACTCATGTTCTCTCTCTCCTGTTGAAGTCTTCCCCCTTCACTTCCTGTCAAGACCACAGTTTCACATGCCTTTTAAAAATGCAACGGGAAGAGATGGAGAAGGCACTCTGCTGTGCACTGCAAAAGTGTGCGAGGGAGAAAAAAGTTCAAATACAATTCATGTCATGTAGTGAAAGTCGGTCTCTGCCTTTTTCTTTATGCTGACAACAGTCATTAGTATGGAGAGCCGCATTTATCTTTTTAACATTGCATCGTCAGATTCTTTGTGAATATTAAATCAGATAAAGGTGGCTTGCCAAACTCCCATATGCCAGAATCATTCATTCAAGCCTGGACAGCTAGATGGGCTGTTTGCTGTCTATTATGCAAATAGAAAGACTCCCTCTGACCCAGCTCAAAACATGAGATGGAATTGAAGAATTTGTCGACCTATCTTTGTGTGGTGTCACGTCACCCCCCTATCCATAAGGACTAAGGCTACATGAAATCCAACATCATTGAGAGGTTATTCTTTTATAATCTGTGACAGCCTTCTTGTTTGCTTCTGTCTGAGTTGTGTTTTCTTTGTATTGTTTTTGTTTGTCCCTTCAATAGATCTACTGTTCAACTGCAAGCTTTAAATAAAGTTTGTGTGTGTGTGTATGTGTTAGCTGAGTTGCACTGATGCGGAAGCTGCTTGTAGCTGTAAGGTTTCTCTGTCCAGAGAGATGCATTGCTCTGTGGGCTTCTTCTCAGACTCAGACAGAGCCGGAGGTAGAACGCAGGATTGTTCAGTAATTCAAACGCAGCGCTGTTGAGGAAATTTGAAGATGGACTATCCACAGGGAACAATAGGGACTACTGCGTCAAAGCCTCCCATAAGGCTGAAAACAGAGCCTCCCCGGCTCTTTTCCATGTTTGTTTCTCTCTCTTTCTCCCTTTTTTTCAAACAGAACTGACAGATTCTTCTGCAGAAAACTGCATATGCATGTGTGCGTGCTAGCGTGCGAGAGCATGACACTGGTGTTTGTTTGTACTGTAGTCTGTGTCTGAGGGGGTTGATGGTGGTACCAGTATATTGATGAGCATTCTCATTAAACATTAATGTGCTGATGCAAGCTGTGAGAGAAGACGTTTCACTGAAGGAGCGTGATATGAAAGGGTTGCACTAGATGACACAATTTAACTTGACCCCTTGTGGATGTATAAACACTTAACAAGCTATCATTTATTGTACCGAGAAAGGAAACGGAGACGTGCAGGGACCCACTAAGGGTCCATGCATGTGTGCACGTGGCCTGGGGACTTTGGTGAATTTGGCTGATTGCACCACACTTACTAGAGAATGATGCAATCAGCACAACCTGCAATTCTTCAATGAATCTCAATGATGATTAGGGCCACAATGAGCAGAGACTGATAACAACAGCTATCATCATGCAAAAAGGCTTCTGCAGTGCTCTGTTATTTTCAGTTATGAATGTGGCACAGTCACAGTGATTGGCTCTATCCAACTGAGCATTCAAGACCATTGTTGCATGTAGGACAGCGATGTACGCTTGTGCTGTTGACCCGAGTGCACCATCAAATTTTCCCTATTCAGACTGCAAATGAGACTCTAAAATCTTGGAAAAGTAGTGTCATTTGACTTCCAAAACAATAAATTGGAGTGATTACACAAAACAGGTCAGGTACTATGTGTCACACGGTCAAGTCTTGACAATTATCCTCCCATTTCCTGCCAGCTACTGACATTTAGCTGAAAGTGCAGGAAACAGAGATCTGTGTTTACATTCTGCAGAAGCATCTTATCTAATGTTTTCATGGTTCTCAGAAACGGGACCCAGGAGCGCTGGAGACAGACTATCTGACAGCAAAGGAAGTGCAATGGACACGTATATAAATACTAGGGAGCTTATGAGGGAGTGGAGAACATGTGAGCAGGTGAGCAGGGGGGAAGTGGAGCAGGACAGGTGATGCTGCTGGCATGGAGAAGACAGGCAGATGGGAGAGGTAGGGTCTGAAATGGCTGCAAAATGAGACCACGCACAAACAACTGGACCGAATGAGAGCTCACCATGGACCAATAGTCTGAGTCCAAGAGAGAAAAAGGAAATAATGAATACAGTTTTATATAGGAAGTCCAATTGTATAGAGTGACACTTAAACCAAGGCAGAGATGCCACTGAATGATGTACAAAGGAGACGGTTTTAACTTTGTCTCTGTGGATTTCTAACCATGGCAACACGTAGCGATTCAAAGATAATGGCTCATACTCCATTGTTGTGTGCCAGTAACTCAAGTAGAGAAGATTGAAAAGTCAAGTCACTCTGTGATGTCGGTTACACAGCAATATCGACTTAAACCTAGGGCACACCAGATCAGGCCCGCTGTAGCAGCAAAACCCATGCGTTTATTGATTTGAGTTCAAGTGTCGTGTTTATAGCTATTTACCCTAGGAAGTATTAAGAAGCCTTCCCCTCTTGAACTTTATGTTCTCTGGTAGGTTTGAACAGAATTGCAATTTTTACCATCAACAACGCAGAATGTTTTATTTATTTGAAATTAAATCAGCAACACTAACAAATAAAAAATAAACAAGATGAAGAATATGGTATTTTGTTTTTCAAAAATTACATAGATTCAGGGTAAATAATTCATAAACTTTATTAGGCGCTTTTGACAGCAAGTGGCAGCAACGTTAATCACAAAACAAGTCACAGTTTCTTGTAATCACATTAGCTATGTTACATTTTAGAAGAGAGGGCTTGCCTCTTAAACCAGAATAATTCATCAGAATATCTGAAAGAGGAGGAAAATATAATTATAACACTGCTCTGTCATTCACTTTTTTCTTTGAGAGCAGCCGTGCTCATTAGACTTTATAGTTAAATGTCTAGCTAGATGGAGGAAGATAAATATCACAATGGACAGGGACTTTTGAAAGGCTAAAATTGTCAGTAGTTGGCGGAATAATTGCTGAATAACATCACGGTAACTGTATATCAACAACCTGTAACTGCTGCTTACAGACACACTATCTAATGCAAAACTGGTTCATGCAAAACATGCTGGTTTTATCTCTTCAGATACTGTATACTCAGTGGTAACCAACAAATTCCAAGTGGTGTCAAAACAAAGATGTGTTGGAAATTCTGTGGGCCGTGTCCATGTTTCTGAAAGCAGTGTAATCATATAGTGAAGTGTCCATGCTGGCAGTTTGCCCAGAGGCCAGACACCAGCAGCTCGCTCCATCAGGTTACACAGAATTCAGCCAAAACACCAAATGTGCAGAGTCGTGCTGCTGTATCTCTGAACAAGACTGAAGAGCTCCCGTGCGAGTGTTTTATCATGTGCAAATAACTGCTCACAGTGTGTGTGCTTGTGCTTGTGTCCCACTGTGTGCAGTGTGAAGTACATATAAGGATATGTGTGTACATGCAGCCATTTGTGAATATCTGCTGCGTATCTATTTGTGTGTATGTGTGTGTCATCGGCAGGGGTTCTTCCTCTCTTCTTCAACAAACAAACATCATGGCTGCCAGAGTCGTAGTGAATCCCACAAGACAAATCCTCTGTGGGATCGTCTGACAATGTGGATCTTCAAATCCAAATACACAATCCCTTGCTGTGCATTTGCAGATAGTACTGCTGTAAATTATTTCATATGGTAATGGTTTGGAAAACCTGTTGATATTTTCTTAATTGCATAGAAATCTCCAAATTTATATACATATAGTCTTTTTTTAAATTACAAAAAAAAAAACCCAGGTCTATGACAAGAAATGATTCATTTGTTCATTGCATATCTCTGCCAGAGGTGTGGAGGCTCTGGCCAATAAGCAGAGACTTCTCCATCTTTGGCAGCAACAAAAAATTAATGTTCCCTGAAATATTGATGCTTCACAGAGCACACCGAAAAAACCTAAGGGGCGAAAGATTTGACTCCGGTTTTTGCTCAGTCTTCTTGGTTTTTCTGTATCTTTCGGCCAGGATTTATGAGTGCAGGCTGTGTTCGCAACAGGAGCCTGGTTTCTTGTTGGTGGTCTTGTCATTTTCTGCTGTGCCCTTTAACTGTGTGAGCAAATCAAAACAAACAGACCTGCAGAAGTCAGAAAACATTTCATTACATCTCAGCTAGGTGCACTGACTGCTCGCTGAAAAGGTGCACAGGAGTGAAGTCCTTTTCAGCGGCGTTTATATCCTGCAAAGCAGAGAGAACGCTATCGTGTGTTCCCCTAATCCTGGAATTTGTAATGGGAGACGCATCTCTAAGCAACATCTTTTTTCTGTTCGTTACATCCCAGGCCCATGAGCGATTTGAGGAACCCAAGCTCGAGGCTGTGAGGGAGAACAACGTGGAGCTGGTGCAGGACATCCTCAAAGAGCTCGGCCCGCTCATGCAGAGGAGCTCGGCGGCTGACGAGCTGGTCCGCATCCTGAAGGAACCCCACTTCCAGGTTGGGAAAGCACGTCCTAATCTGATCCAGCAACAAACTGTAGCTTTAATTAACTGTCACCAAGGATAAACCTTTAATTACTTTTCAAAGTGACGTTCATGCTTAATGATGCATGTTGTGCAAGCATGGATTTAATTGATTTGGAGCTACAGCAGGTTCTTCATTGACAATAGCTCTGCACACAAACACACACACAAGCAATCTCACCCCATGTGTGAACCATAGCATCTAAGTCATCGTTGTTATCATTGTCTTTATTGAATGTCGTTCCGCTCGCAGTCCCTCCTGGAAACTCACGATTCCGTGGCATCCAAAAACTACGAGACCCCCCCTCCCAGCCCCTGCTCCTTCATGGACGCGGCTCTGAACAACCAGCCGGTGCCCCCGGATGCGGTCAGGATGGTGGGGATCCGCAAGGTGTCCGGCGAGCACCTGGTAAGTCTGCTCAGTGGAGAGAAGTGCACGCTCTAATCATTCAAGCGGGATAAAGCTTCTCCTATAAACTGTTAAACCCGCAATAAACGGCATGATTTGTGCCCTGGGAGAGGCGCATGCACTCAGTAAGATTAGATCATTTTGTAGCATTGTTTAAAGAGAGGTAAGTCAGATTTATACTGCTCTGTAGCACAAAGTAAAGGTGATTTATCTGCAGTAGGTTGACATGCTGGCTCTATTGTCTCACTTTCTACCCTCAAACTTTCTGCCTCATGTCTGTTGAGTTTTGAAGGGTCATTAGATACACAACTTGAGGTAAACTGTCACTATGTCATGCCACAAAATCAAAATTTTGAAAGGTGAGGGAGCACAAATGGAGTCTAGATGTGACAAAAAAGGAACAACAATACCAACTGGTCATAACAACCTTGGACACCTGTCAAGCAAGCAAACACACGCGGGAGTGTGTATCTATTTAAAACTGAATAACGGAACGTTACAAGACAGAGTTGTTTTCGAGGCAAATACAGAGACTGCTTGCCGAAAAACTGCTCCAGATGGGAACGCGCATCAGCGGTTTTGCATGAATTTACCTTGAAAACAACTCTGTCTCATAATGTTCCGTTATCATCTCATAGCGTGGTGAATGTGCAGGTCACAACTTGTCCACGAGAGTGTTTTGGAGTTGTTGGATTGTGTATTTAATGAGTTTGATGAGGGAAACCAAGAAATCCCATTAGCCTCCATAGCGTAGCTCTGAGCAGCTCGTGGCTCTGCTCTGCCGTTCTAAAAATAGCTTGCACCAATTAAAGGTAACAAACCCACTCCTGAAACCATAGGGATTACAGCAATAGGCCAATTTGCCAAAATGTTGAACTATCCCTATGAGACAATAACAGGAGGAATTTAAACACCTATGGATTAGTTCCAGTGAGCTAGATGTTTATTATATTTCCCCTCTGTCTGTGTGCGAAGGGAGTGACGTTTCGAGTTGAGAGTGGCGAGCTGGTGATAGCCCGGATCCTCCACGGTGGCATGATCGACCAGCAGGGTCTGCTCCACGTGGGTGACATCATCAAGGAGGTGAACGGCAAGGAGGTGGGCAATGACCCGAAAGTCCTTCAAGAGATGCTGAAGGAGGCCAGCGGTAGCGTGGTGCTGAAGATCCTGCCCAGCTACCAGGAGCCACACACACCTAGACAGGTCAGTGACGATGCACACATCAAACGCCAGCCTGCGCATTTACACAGCTTGCTGTCTTTCATGTAGCTTTTTTTCAAAGACAAGATAATAAACTCATGCCAAAACACATCAAATGTATTGCAAAATAAAACAGATCAGATTAGATTAACAAAATTGCAATAAAGAAGAAAACAATGTAAGAAAATGCAGTTGTTTAGCGACAAGTTTTGAATGAAGCTGCTCACCAGCCATGACTGCTGTATGTTATTTATACACATCTTAATGAGTTGATTAGAGTATGTAATCACTGCCTGCCGGTGTCATACCTGTCACTGTCTGTCTCGCACTTCATCTCCCCATCACTTCTGTGCAAGGCCCCGAGAGAATTGAACGTGTTAAATCTGTTCATGACAATGCACGCACACTGTAGAACAGTTATCCTTTGTTTGTCTTTCAAAGCTGAATAGATGTTTGAGCTGCACTTTTTTTAAATAAATATTGGACAAAAGGTTGTGATTAGTTTGAAAGGATGCTGACATTTTCATCAGTCAGTAAGTACCTCGCACTGTCCTCGCTGGCATCTTCCCTGCAGTGTTTTAACCTTGCATACCTGTGCCAAAACTTATTTATCTAACTCTACAGCAGAACTTTGAAGATGACTTTGGCTATTCGCCTATAATACCTGCATTTCAGTTTTGTCACTTATCCAAAAGCGCAGTCATTTCCTGCATATGCATAATGGATCGAATATGGAGGCATCCATGAATAAGAAACAGTGATCCTTCAGACGGTCCCTGACACTGGAGTCCTGATCTTTTTTGATTTAGTCCCTTCGCCTATGGCCTTAAAGTTCACAACAGCAAATTAGTCGCATTTATGTCTGTAGGCGATTACTCAGCGCTTTGCTTTTTCACAGCTGAAGTAGTTGGTGTTCTGGCTGTGGTGCTGTAGCTCTACACTAACTAATGAACACTAGCTTTGTAAAAGCCAGAGGAGGCAAGTCACAGTTAAAATGTGACCCAGTTTACAGTGAGGGGAAATAGACGGGTGATCTCGCCTGGTGATGTGATGCACTACCAACAGGATGGCAGGATCGAGCGCATCAGAGGATGTATACACAGCCCCAGTAGTGTTGGGCATGAGGATCTGTGACTGATCGGCCTCAGCCAGAGAGAAGAGGAGCAGGCGAACTTGAAGAAGCCGTGATGAATGCATTCCTTACAGCAGACCAAAATATACTAGAACATATTCTACAAAAAAAATGATACAGACAGGATTTGTGTACTAGGATTATTAGCGTCATCTATACATGTTTTGTGAAGCGTATTTATCTGTTGGTGTAAAAAAAAAATTCACCCTCAAATTTCCAGGGGCAGAAAAATGAGGTTTTCCACTGGATAAGAATTCAGTCGGAGCCACAGCAGCAGTGTCAGCCCACAGCTTTATCCATGTTGAAATATCTCCACCACTGTAGGCAGCATCCCTGTGAAGTGTGGTACAGATATCCATGGTGCCCAGAGGATGTGTCCTTCTCACTAGGACGATCCCCTGACTTTTCCTCCAGCGCACAGATGACATTTGTGCTTCTGTATGAAATGCCCCAACAACTCACGGGTAGATTGCCATGACAAGTCTAGCATTGGCGTTTAGCTTAGAGCAGCACCACCACGCTTAAGTACAGTCGCATGGAGCTGCTCGTGCTGCTGCTGCTGTTATGTTTCTCTTTTTGAAGAGATTAGAGCCTGTAGAGAAGCAGCATAATCCTTAAAATTAAAGGAAAAAAAGTATGTAAACTATCAAAACTGGAGCTGGGATGATTGTGTTTGACAGTAGTGTAGCTGTTGTTAACTCCCACCTCCAGCTGTTTTTTTTTCTCCCACTCTTATGGTTAGACCTGCAGGAACTGAGGGCAGCAGCCAATCTTGCAGAAACACTTTGAGATTGTCTTCATATAAGAAAAGTTAACACTCTCCTCTTTTCTTTGGGTTATTCGCTGAAAAGAGTCTCTTCACAGCCGTTGCTTTTCGATGCAATTCAAAAGGCGCAGACTTTCTGTAGGGAGAGATCTCTACAGTATGTCGTCTGAAGACTTTTACTTTGTAGAACCAGACTGTTAAAGTGTTTGGATCTCTTTTTCTTTGTACGATCAGCTCCAGGTATCAGAGTGCCTGCTTTAACACTTAGATAGGGGCTGTCTGTCAGAGATATTAAAGTGATTTAGGAGGCGCTCACACCGGGGAGAGCTGTGTAGGTGGATGTAGTTCGGTGTGAGGAGTTGTGATGATTAGAGCGGTTCCCAAAAGTTTCCTCTGAATGTATTCCAGCTGTCTGTGTGTCACGCCTGGAGCTTGGCCGTCGCACAGGAGCTAAACTCAACTGACAGCTCCCATTGGCCGATAGAGACTATGATTGTGTGCGTCTGTCTGTCTGTCTGTCCATCCCGTCCTTAGAGGGGAAGGAGGGGGGGGAAATACAGTAAGGGCTGGCAGGCTTTTTTATGTTCATGCATCGGTTCAGTACGAGAAAAAGGCGTCAAGTGCAAAGGGGGGAGGGGATGGTTGCCATGGCTACAGATTTTGGCGCCCTCTCTCTTCATTTCTGTGTCTCTCCCCTCCGTCTATCCCTCTACCTCTCTCTCTCTCTCTCTCTCTCTCCGTCTGTCTCTCAGACTCCTTGTCCTGTCAGTGGGGGTTGGGATTCAGGGTTTGGTTTATGAGCTGAATCCTGAAGCCTTGAAATGTCGGGAAAAGTGAGCGAGTGAGAGATGGAGTTGGCTTAAAGTGGGCAAGGCTGTTTCATAGTGCCGGACACTTACTCACCCAATCCATCTAGCACAGGCCTCATAGACCACAGCAGAAGTACTGTACACAATTGCAGCACGTTACAGAGCCATTTATTCCCATTAAATGCACATTTATTTAGTCTAACTTGTAACGACTCCTTCTTTTGATCCCTTCAGGCTTTCGTGAAGTGTCACTTTGACTACGACCCATCTCATGACAACCTGATTCCCTGTAAGGAGGCAGGGCTCAGCTTCAGCAGCGGAGACATCCTGCAGATCTTTAACCAGGAGGACCTCAACTGGTGGCAGGTCAGCTCAGCCCCCAGCCTCTCCAGCCAGATACACAGTGTCAGCAGGATTATGTTAATAAGGCTCTCTGCATATTTCTGCCTTTGTGAACTTGATCATTTTTTCCTTCCTCTGTGTGTGTATGTTTGTTCCCTACGTAGGCCTGTCACATAGAGGGAGGTAGTGCAGGTCTAATCCCAAGCCAGCTCCTTGAAGAGAAGAGGAAAGCGTTTGTGAAGAGAGATCTAGAGCTGGCTACCACAGGTACACCTCTCAGCGGCACGCAGCAGAGCAGAGAGGCACTTCTCATTATGCAGATTCGACACAGAGTCCTCGCTGCACAAACATACCAGCAACAAAGACAGCATCTGTTCCTCTCCATATCATACAAGCATTTCATCTGGCGCCGGCCGCTCATCCTCCTCTCACCTCTCCAGTCTGTTACTCTTGTCAGTGAGCACTGGAGAACTTGTAATGAGCATCGGCGTGACTCAGGCAGCCCGATCCAATCTGCCGCTTATTAAGCTGCAGGGCCTGACATTCACAAACAACAGCCCTCCCCGAGAAACAGCTTTGATTGAGGAGCGGTGATAAGGCGGCCGTAAATACAAAACCTGATCGATAATCAGCTCTTATGAGATGTGGATTGAATAGAGGCTCTTTTCCTCCCCAACTGTGTCCTCAGCGGCAACAAAACAGGTGGTGAGTCACAGCCAGCCGCGTGCCCTTCGCTTGTGGAGGAGAGGAAGATGACAGCCCAATGGTACTGCCCTTGGAGCTGGGAAGGACACATCTGTCTGCTCGCACGTGTTTCACATTTTATAAAAGTGTGGCTTGAGTTAAACATTTGAACAGAACACTTTTGGACGCTGCTGATGGAAGATGATTGATCCAAATTATGCAATGAGGAAGATATTTCAGAATTAGCACTTCAGCTTTAAGGCGCACAGTCACAATTGTTGCTTGCCACAATTAGATGATAGAGTTGAATTTCATCATGATAATTAACAACCGAGCTCAAATCTGATTCTGTACACATCTTCTGTTTATGAGAGATGATAATAACGTGCCACAGAGAACAGACGGTCAGCAGATCGCCTAGTCACAGGTGTTCTCTGGCAGCAGAGTGGCTGCACATGCAGATCAGTGTTGCTACACAGTGCCATCTAGTGGTACCGTCTGTAACGCTTACGACCCAGCAGAGCCCACATCTTGAGTGTGTATCATTTTAACAGGGACTTTGATGAAGTGAATGGCAGAGGCAGGCGTCGGGGTCAGGGGTTTTATTATGTTATGTGCTGCTGTCTGTCTCAGGTCCTCTGTGTGCAGGGATGGGAGGCAAGAAGAAAAAAAAGATGATGTACTTGACCACCAAGAATGCAGGTATAAAAAATTATATTGTAACATCACAGCCTGTATGAGCTTAACTGAACTGGACAGAGGGGCATTGCACTTTATTATGTTCATCTCTCTGCTGTTGCCGTTTTCCTGCTAGAATTCGACCGTCACGAGTTGCGGATCTATGAAGAGGTCGCCAAGGTCCCGCCCTTCAGGAGGAAGACGCTGGTTCTGATTGGCGCGCAGGGAGTCGGCCGTCGCAGTCTGAAGAACAAGCTGCTGGTGTCGGATCCGCAGCGATATGGCACCACCATCCCCTGTGAGTGCAGCCATTCATCACAACGCTAAACCACAGAGAGAATCCATCCATCATTCGGGATCATGCAGTGTTTTTTTTTGTTGTTGTCGCAGTACTTGTTGCCTTTGTCGCACACTGTGACCTGCTGTAATGATGTAATTTCCTGTGATAGTTTCATTAGTAGATGTCATTCTTTGTCATTGCGGTTTCTAGTATCTCTCTGCTCAAGTTGAAATTGATTTTTAATCAATTCAGATATTTTTAGCTCTTTTTTTTTCGAATTACAGAACTTTATCCTGTCGTGCTATACTGTGGAATTAGTTTGAAATAGATACAGACCCATCTCTGTCTTTGGCTTTATCTTTATCCCTCAGTCACCTCCAGAAAACCAAAGGTGGATGAGAGGGATGGCCAGATGTACTCTTTCATGACCCGCAGTGAAATGGAGTGTGACATTAAAAATGGCCGTTTCCTGGAGCATGGAGAATATGACGGGAACCTGTATGGGACAAAAATCAACTCCATACACGAGGTGATAGAAACAGGAAAGATCTGCATCCTGGATGTCAACCCCCAGGTAGAGGAAACACACACACACACACACACACACTTTGTCTCTCGTTTCTGCTTCACCTGTTCACCTATATGAGGAATAAAATGTATTAAATGTATATTCAAACCAAATATGTATGGTTTTTTTTTTTGCTTTGAAGTATTTTTAGGCCAAGCACATCATCACTATTTATCAAATAGGATCTCTTAATGATTAGCATTACTTGCTTGAAACACTCAGCTAATTGTATTTATACACATTAGCTTGATAAATTTGTTCGATGAAAACCCTTCAGTTGCGTTTTAATCACTTTCTCAGCTTTATAATTACGTCTGTGTTTCAACTATTCTCATTACTCGCTGTGCAGTGATGCAGTGATTGTAATCACCCATTTCCTGTTTTGTTTCGTTTTTTACGAAGGCTCTCAAAGTCCTGCGGACGTCAGAGTTCCTGCCCTACGTTGTGTTCATCGAAGCTCCAGACTATGAGGTTCTCAAAGCCCTGAATCGGTCAGCGATCGAGTCAGGAGTGGTCACAAAACAGTTAACGGTGAGTGTGTGTTCTCTAAAAGCAATAGCTGAACAATGTAGGGGAAAATACAGAATCGGTATCTCTGTGTGTAGAGTAAACATGAAGCCACAGGTTGCAGCTGGCTACAGTAACTGAGTGTAGTGTCAAGACTGGAAACAGGTGGAACCAGTCTGGCTCTGTTCAAAGTTACCAAAAACTGAGCTTTTACAGCTCAGTATTTAATTAGCATGATACATCTTACTTGTTTAATCTGTTCAAAGAGCCATTAAATGAAACTTATGTGCAGACCACAGTGAACTACATACAAAAGTCCTATGTGTTTTCCCCTGAACGTAATCTGTATGATCCTATCTTTTCAATGTAAAAAAAAACAACCTTATAATTCATGTTGCATACTGGAGTGACACTGTAGTACAGTGGTTAGTACTGTCAGTACTATCAGGTGGATTCAAATACATGCATGCTAGGTTGATTGGCGACCTTAAATTACCAAGGGTCTGTCAACCTGTCTCGGGTATGTCAGCTGGGTTTGGCTCCAGCACTCATTGGAAAATAAGTGGATGGATGGATGGATGGGTTATTCTACTAAAATGTATGCACACCTACAAAGGCAGACAGGTGCGTATAAGAACACTAGCCTGGTCAAACAATTAGATCAAAGGAGGCTCCTGCACACTGTCTTAACTTGCATTGTAGGATCAGGTTATATTCACAATCTGACGAAGGTCCAAGGGACCGAAACGTTGTGCTTTCATCAATACTACAATGCAAGTTGAGACAGTGTGCGGGAGCCTCCTTTGACCTAATTAGTTGGTTTATTCTGAAATAGCTACATTTAAATTCTTCACAGGAAATCTCGCCTGTGTTTAATTTACTGAAACTAATTTGATTTCAGTTTCTGCTTACTGTGTTCTTTAATTCAGGTAATTGACTGCTCGTCACATTAATTTCCACCCGATCATCTCACTGTCCTTCACCTCCCTCCCTCATGCTCCTGACAGGACTCTGAACTAAAGAGGACGGTGGACGAGAGCGAGCGCATTAAAAGAGCCTACGGACATTACTTTGACCTGTGCATCGTAAACGACGGCCTGGAGGCGGCTTTCCGGAGTCTAAGGTTGGCACTGGAGAAACTGTTGATGGAGCAGCAGTGGGTGCCGGTCAGCTGGGTCTTCTGAACGTCATGCCGAGAGCTCACCAGCACAGTGCCAGAGCCGCAGGTCAAAGGTCGGAGGACGATTCAACACTCGCAGCCTCAGAGGTGCCGTGTCCACGCGGTGGTTGGTGGTGGAGGTCTTTTCATGAAGGGCTGAGCGTTAATGTTTCAGTGCAAATGACCAGCCTCATGTAGAGCATTTTTGTACAAACTCAGTGTTCCTCTGTTGAGCCTAATGTCGAGTTGCATTTCATTTGTCAGAATTGGACTAACTCTCTTGATATTTGTTGAGAAGGATTTAGAGTTGCTTATGAGGTTTAGTGCAATAGTTTGAGTGAGCGTGCGTATGTTATCATAAACGTGGAAATAGACTTACAGTAGAGCGTATGTTTTGCAGATTACAGTGCCCTGTGGGAGGTTTTTCGTTGAAGGATATTAAACTTTTTAGCCTTTCCAAATCTTAAATACTTTATGTAGTGTAATGTTTACATTGGCTTGGTAGGACAAATTGGTTACGGAAAGATACCAAATGTCACATTTGTATTAAATTCTCTATATTTTATCATCTGATCATACGGTATGATTGTATGTGTTCAGAAATGTGCTTTAAGCTGTATGTCTCCAGTAGTTTGAAAAATTAACAGCAATAGAGAAACATACATACACGCAATACATTTACATACACTTACTCACAAACACACACGTTCACGTATGTGCACATAAAACACAGCAGAGAGAGCAGTGGAACTTCGTCGTCCGTTGAGGCATTCTGGATGAATCTTACAGTCTCACTTTGTTTTGTTACCTTCTTAATGTTGGGTATGTTGTGTATTTCCTGTCCTGTGCTGGTAAAGCTTCTGGTGTGTGTGTGACAGTCAGAGGATCCAGCAGATGGATCACAGTGTCCGACTACTTCCTGCTTGGTTCTGTTGGAGTTTTATTTGTAGCACTGAGAACACTTAAACCCTAGTAAAAAGAAAAATAATAATAAAGTAACACACTAAAGAGGTAGCCTACAGTATGCACTGATTGTATAATGAAGGCAAATATATTATTTAACATTACAGTTTGGACAACTGATGGAGGTTATTAAAGTTTTTTTTTGTGATTTTTAAAATACAGTAAAAATATTTATCAGTGGCTTCTTCATACTTACTTTTGCCTTAACATGGTTCAAAAGCCAAGGAAACACTCTATTTTTTCATCATGGAACATTTCACTTCTGTCACTGTTCCTTCGTAGAAAACTGAAAAAATAATAGTACTGGCAACTTATTTAATATTTATTTTATTTTCCCTAAAACTTGTAAGTACTGTATTGTAATAAAGTATATAGTATAACATAGAGAAACACTTGGTGCTTTGATGACTCTGCCGGTGAGTAGATGCAGTTGGCCGACTACGTACACTGTAGTTTTGATGTTCATATAAAAATTAAACCTTAAAAATGTTCAGAAACTTGCGTCACTGTCTGCCGTTAATATTCATGTTAATTCATCTTTAAATTAAATTAAAACAGTACGTTAAATAAACGGCAATTCTATTTTTTCAGCATACACATAAAAACAACATAAGGTTTGTGTCCTCAGAGGTTAGTCCCTGGAGGTCTGCTGTGACCTCTACGACTGTAGGTGGCCCTGGGCGCAGGTGGGTGGGGGTGTGGGCGAGTGTGAGGGCGTGGGATATACAGATCCTGTGGGTGTCGTCCAGTGATGAGGCGCCAGAGGCAGCGTTATGGGATACATCTCATAGGCAGGCGGTGCCCCTCCTGGCCACACGCTGGTCAGCTTGGGATCAAACTGTATGGAAGGGAAGTTCAACATGAAAATAAATGGTATTTCCTGTAGTATTTTTATTTATTCATTCATTATAAGAAATATATTGTATGGTAATATTATTTCCCAAAAGCTGTGAATATTTGTTTCATGTTAATCTTATCCAGTTTTTACATTTTGAGAATTGTTCATTTTCAGAGCAGTAATCTGATCATTTTAAAACTGTGTAGGATTTATTACACTGTTATTACACTGTTTACTTTTCTGTGACACAATACAGAGAATAGCAAAGGCCTGATAACTTGTAACTGATGTCTCTGTGTTGTGATGCAATGTCGGTGGAGAGGATGCACACACCAGTGAGTACGGAGGAGGATGATCCACGTCGCTGTAGCGAGGAGGGAATCTGTCGTAATGTTGCTCTTCCTCCAAAGAGATGGTTCGGACCACTGAACGAGTGTTGTCGTCTTGCGTCATGGGTATAGTTACATCATACGCTGCTCTTTTCTTTTTCGCTTGAAGATAGAAGCAGAGGAGCACCACAGCGATGCACACCACCAACACTGGGAATCTAGGGACACGTTTAAAGCGTTCAAGACATCATTATTTTATTTTCTTGTTTTTATGGAGAGATTGATTCTTGACTTCTACTTACATATATCTAAAGCTATCCAGAAACCCGCTCATGGCTCTGATTATGTCAACCTGCTGACATTACTGTAGTAAAAAAAAGACACCCTTTTGTCAGTTTGTGACACCCTGCTTGAATTTACCAACAATACAATTGGCTTTAGTAAAGATTTTCACTCTATTCACTAACCATTATCTCATTTTAAAAACTACTGGAGACGGCTCAGTTGTGAACAGCCGGGGAGGTTACACCACTTAGTGTGAATCACCAGCATAATGTTTGACTTTGTGCTGTTTGAGCATAACAGCGGACAGTAAACCTTCATCCTATAAATCTGTAGCTCATACATGTATATACACTTTGGTAAAAAGCAATGCGTTCACACAAATTAAAAGTAAATCAAACTACCGCAGATTTTCACAAGAGCTTGATTCTTATCTTTTTATCTTTTTTTATCTTTTGCGGCGCGATGAGTCCTTACCTTATCAAAGAATTCAAAACATACCAAAAGTGCACTGACCTGCAGGTCGCTATCAAAAGATAATGTGTCACTTAGGGAAGTGCACAATCTGAGGAGCTTTTACAGCATTGTTGTCTTCTTTAAAGACACAGGACTTGGAGGTGTGCTCTGTGTCTGTTACATTTCTTTTTCATGTTTAACTGAATCACACAGACGTCACTAACTACTGACCACTAAGTATATACGAGCTTTGTAATAATAGTAAACGCATTTTATACTCCCTTTGAATAGTGACTACTAAATTCTTACCACCGTAGAGGGCAAAGAAATCTGTGGCTGGACGCAAGAAATGTGTTGAAACAATTTATTAGTCTCAAAAAAGCATAAAATAAATATAAAAAAGAACATTTATATAAATGTAATACTAACAGTGGGGTTGCAGAGGGAAAAAGAATTACAGAATTACATGCATTTACAAATGCAATGCAAATCCTGGTCCTGGCAGGATTTTTCACTGCCTTGTAATAAAAAGTTGAATGAGTTCAGAGTGTTTCAAGTGGAGGACGAGGAAAGTGGGGGATTATAGAGGGTCTGGGTGGCGATGATGGTGGAGGGTCTGTGCAGGATGGTGGTTCAAATGGGAAAAGAGAATAGGAAACAATAAATGCAGTTTGGTTGCTGCTGATGAAATTCAGTTTAATGCAAAACAATTTAACCTTTATCTTTGTATAAAAAGAAAAATCCAAGCACAATTGACTGCATGTCTGTGAACATGCTGATGCAGAAATGTAACGCAAGAGTCAAACAGTGCTGTATGGAGTGTGGAGGTGGAGTTACATTAATAGACATTGGAGGGTTTCTGCGAGAAGGCTGAGAATATGCTTCCTTGTCCTGCATGTCCTCTCGCACCATCTAATGTACACAGCTGGTGTTTGCAGATACAGAGATATTATGACTCTATTATGACATCTACTTGCTCAGACACTCAAAAACTATCCTAAATAAACAAAAAGAAGCATTAAGTGAGTTATACACTAAGTGAAATTTATCATGACATTTTGAGATTAGAGGAAATATTCAGTCATAGGACAGTTAAAAATCATGGCAGGTTTTTTGGTGTGTTTTTAAGCAGCTTCTCAGGACTGGAGAAAAAACAATAACAATGGAACAAGATTTGTTATTCCAAATATCTGATTTAGCATCTGAGGATTGTGGCTCTTTTATTGTTAGTCTGGCAAATTCCTTGTTCAGTTATGCAACACATTTACCTGCGGAAAAGTCAAAGGTCGCTTTTTGCCCGTTCATATCCTCGCGTGACATGACACAATGTCTGTAAGGCAAGCATAATTACTGTTTGTGTTGAACGACACAGCACCATAGGTTTCATCACCATAGATTTTATTTTCACTCACATAGAACATCAACTCTACAGTTCAAAGTTTAAGATGTAAGATTATGGACTTGAAATCAGATCAGACTCTGTTTCCGGCCTTACTGCACAGCCAAGAAAATGACTTAACAAGTTTAAATAAGCTGGTCCTGACTGAACGGATATTTTCTGCACTGAAAATAAAGCTTACCTTTAAGATGTTGTGAAGGTTTAGTAGAGTCGTAGAGTGTTGAACAGACATTTTATAGCCTCAGTGACCTGATTAAAGTAGCAGAACTCAGTGGGGTTACAGCCCCTGACGTAAACATCAGCAACACAAAAGAATGAGTGTAAGGTAAAGTGAGTCTTACTGATTAAGAATTATTGTAAGAACTTAAGGACATAATAAAGGATGGTAAACACTTTACAGGAGACAAGAGGGTAACAGGGAGATGCAAGAATCTTTGTTTCAGCTTGTTTCTTAGGAATGCAGGCACAGTGTTGTCGAAACATGTTCAGCTGAGCAACACTCAAAGCAGAATGTCTCACTTAAGGGGTTTTCTGTCCCTGAGAAAAAAAAATCATTCAACACAGATGAAACAGCTCTACGTTAAACCACCACACACCAGGTTTCAAGCTTCTATTTATGCTCAGTGTTGATCTGAAACTGGCCCAAATATTTCACACGCTGCACATGTTTTCTATAGTCCTACCAGAAGAAGACCCTGCATGTCTGCCCACACTATACCTGCTACACCCTAGCTTAAAAACATACCCCATAGAGTGAACTGTATGGTCCTTTAATGCAGGGGTGGGGGAGGTGGAGGAGGTGGAGGTGGTGGTGGCGGCGGCACAACACCAGAGGTGCCAGGATGAAGGGGGGGTGGAGGAGGAGGAGGGGGCACAGCTCCTGACGCTGGTGGTGGAGGAGGAGGTGGAGGTGGAGGAGAAAGAGAACCAGCTCCTGGCATAGATGGAGGCGGGGGTGGAGGGAGACATGTGGGCGAGGTCATGGAAGGTGGAGGGGGGAGGCCAGTGTCCATGGAGGAAGGAGGAGGAGGTGGTGGTGGAGGGGCAGGTACACCAGGGTCCAAGGCAGGAGCAGCAGGAGGTGGAGGAGGAGGGGGGCTGTCATTGGTGGGGTTGGCAACAGTTTGCAAGGTGGGGACCGATGGTGGAGGCACCGCGATGCCAAGACTGGATCTGCAGACAAAACAAAGAAAACAATAAGGGGAGCAGTTGTCTGAGCAAATTCTCATTTGTCCAGGTCAAATCTCTCGAATCAAGTCAACTTATTAGTTTTTGTCTTGAGGTTAGCCAGACTAGCCAGTCTAGTCTCCACTAACTGATGAAACCATTTGGAAAAGGCGTGAAATGTCTTTAAAAAAACAACAAAAAAAACATCAAAAAGTTCAGTTGACAGTTGACATTCAACCAAACCAAAGTGTAAAAATCACAATTTAAATGAGGAGCTCACGTGTCTGGACATTTTTTGGCCAAGAGTTTTGTCAAAGCCAATAGTCAAGCACACAACCACATAACTTTGTGCCCTTTGGTTTTTGTACAGACTAAATATGTTTGAATTAGTCACATTCAGAGTTTTGGATATGGCTATGTTTACAGTGTCTAATCTTGATGCTAAGATAAGATAACTGGCAACCAGAGTTATCAAACTTAATATCTGACTCTCCCCAAGATAGACGACAGCCTCATTGTCCTATTCCCCAGAGCTGTCAACAAGCTCTATAGGTAATCATCCTACAACCAAGTATTAACTCCTATGTAACAGTAAGTGCTGTGTTTATGCGAGCAGTAGCTTGGTTGAGATAAACTTAAGGAAGTTAACTATAAACCATGAAAACCATGGCATGATGACTGATTAAAAGATCCAGGAGATTGTTAGCTTAGCATAACATTTTGACACACCACTAGCCTGGTGTCAAAATGGACAGATCCAGGATGTTTCACAGTTTCAGCTGAACAACTAATGTGTGTAGTCTTATTCATCAGTTATTCATCAGTCATGTGACCATAAGACAGACACTGGTCATCTCATCTAACTGGACTGTGTCTACATACACAGAGAAGTCTGCTGTGCTCTGTATGCTGTCTGCTCTCTTCCTGGGCTGCGCCTGTGCCTCTGTGACCTGTGGGTAGAAGACGGATAAAGGTGAGAAAAGGATGTTATAGCACATTTCTGCTTCACAGTCAGCCAATGCTGTATATCACACTGGGAATAACACGGGTGCTGTACCACTGAAGGAAGGGAGTGGTGTGTGGTGTACGGGTTAATGTAATGGGAATTGATCAAAGACGTGTGGATGTGTGCTGTGATCAATCTCGTTCTGTTTACTACCTGAAAACAGTGTCCGACGGAGTCCAAGATGGAGTATGATATTGGCACTCTTGTGTAGCCTCTCTCTGGCTCTTTGCCTGAAGGCGGCGGGGTCATGAGCTTGGAGCGGGTTCTGTCCTTGGGAGTTGTGAAAACACCAATCTCTCTCCTTGCCACCTTCTCGTGGTGGATCGCTGCGGCCTGGTGCGGAGCACAGGGTAAAGATCGAGGTTCGACCAACACATACACAAGACTCTGACATCACTCATTTCCCATGACATCGAGGTACTGCACTGAACATGCAGCCTGCATGGAGAAAAGCAATAAAACTGACCACAGATTAAAGGGATGGTGTGCAGTTCATACATGTGAAAAAATGCAGTAAAGCACGCCTCTGGCTATTTCCATTTGACTTGCATTCAATGAATTACATGCCATGCAGTTATGCAATATCATGCAAGTCCTTCTTGAGAAATTAAACACACAAAATACACAGATGTGTCCATTGTTTAGCCATTTAGTCCAACAAAAACAAATGTTCAGCCTTCCATGGACTATGCCTTATAAAGGCTACAATATGACATAGTGGAGGAAGAAAAAGGAGACGAGTTTCACTTAAAAAAAGAAGAAAAAAGTCAAAACACAAGAGAAAATGTTACGTTTCACTAGAAAATGATTGTAATGGGGTCACTGTGATCCGATGTTGAAGTAACTGAGGTAATAGACAAACATGGTTTATCATCAGATATCACAGTGTTAATCAGATGCAGTGTTTATCATGTTCATTGTCTTAGTTGTGTTCACAGACTAAATAGTACTAAGCAAAAATGCAGCTGTGGTTGATGGGAATGTGATAAGTTCTTTCAAGTGATCATAAACAACATAAATTGAACAAAGTAAAACTATGAGCTGATGATGATGATGCGAGTGTAAAAGTTAAAGGATCACCAAAACACTTGATTCATATTTGTGGGTCTGTTAGTTTAGTGTGGGTCACTGTTGTGCAGAGCTCAGGTGTGTTTTAGATGAAAGCTGTTCCTCACCAGTGACAGCAGGTTGACAGAGGACTCAATGGCTTTAATCTGTGTGGCCTGCGAGTCCAGCAGCCTCAGCACAGTGCTGGCCAGGCTGTTGATCTGGTAGGTGACACTGGCCAGAGCCTGGGTAGCCAAAGCCTTGGCTTCATCAAGAGCCTTAGTTGGATCCTCAGCCTCAGAATTAAAGAAAAAATAAACACAAGGCGGGTTGAAAACAGTAAAAACGCTCCAGAGAGTCATAAAGCTTTATAACAACAGTATCAAAAAGTTATATACTGTGTGGTTTGGATATGTTTTATGAGCATTACTCACCTGGAGGTAATTGTTTTCACAGTAATCTGCCACTCGGAGGAGGTTGCTGTGGTTATCAACGAGATGTTTTCTGGCATCTGGCGCTTCTTGTAATATCTGACTAATAAGTTCAGAAAAGTTCTTCTGCTCAGTGATTTCGTCCATGGGCGCTGCTCTGTTTTTTAAAGACCCCTTTAAACGCTTTGTTTAAAAGATTTACTTCACGCTACCTGAGGAGATGTCTTTGCCAGTAGTCAGACGGGGCGGGGAGGTGTTTGGTCGGCGATGAACGCGGAATTTCCGCAGGGTAAAGATTTTTCTGCAGCAGCTGGTCCCAGGACAAAACTGCACCAAGTAGCCTGGATATATCCACTGTTCATAGATAGGTCTCTTCAGGAAAGATGATGCATGTCACACATTATTAGTTTTACACAGACAATAATGTAATATTATAAAATATAATTCCAGCGCAGTATATAATAGATGGACACTTGTGCTACTCGTATCATCCACTAGAGGTCAGTGTAGTCTCGAGAAAAGTAGGTCTACCTCTCAATACACTGTCCATTATGGATCATGATGATGATGATGATGATGATGATGATGATGATGATGATGATGATGATGATGACTCAGTTAATCCAAGCAATGAAAAGCTGGTAAATTTCAACATTTGATAAACTCTGGATGATACTTGACTTCTAAGTGGAACATTGTTATATAATTTCAAAATACATTGTACTGCTCAGGATATCTCACAAGAACAAGTTGAGATCAGCAGCATCCTTGACTGTGTTTTCGTGTACACGGTGGCCTGGTTCCAGTTAATAAAGAGGTTTCTTGACACAGAGGGTCTGCTATAATGCAATACAGCTGTTTACAAGTGTTTCCACCGTGGTTCAGTTTATCGGAGGGATACATGTTCACTCTTCTCCTTCAGTTCCGCATGCTTCGGATGGTGATGTTGATGTTGTTCTTTGTAGCGAAACATCTCAACAGTTATTTCATGATAGTAAGCCTTGTGTTTGAGACACGTCTTCTAGATGCATTGGGACACATCTTAAGTATCTGTGGTCAGTGGGCGTTTCTGGTCTTTCAACATCAGACACCCTCACCCAGGTGACTCATCTGGGATTGTTCCAGCACTAACTTGCCTCCTAGCAGCAATTGTCAATGGATCAGCGCTTTTAATCCAAACCCCACTGATTGCCATGACATTTTCGAAAAAGATTTATGGTCTCCAAAGGATGAGTTTTACCAATTTATTTTGGATCATTTTTCTCAGTCAGACACAAGTAAAAGGTCAAAACAGTCACAATATCCCATCATTTACTTGATGGATTTGCGTAAAACACAGTTGCATAGGTAATATAATGACTTTGGTGATCCCTCACTTGGCCTCTCTTACCAAACCGCTGACATCCACAGTGTGTGGAGTGAAGGTGACTTGCCATGAAATTTGGTGCAAATATAATTTCTTCTCATAACTTCTTGAACTGTGGCATCTGAACTGTGGCATCACCATCAATCGCAACTGACAATTTGTTCATGACCAACTATCGCAGTGACCTTATTACAGTGACTTTTTGATGAAACTTTCCAGCATTTTCTCTCATGCTTGGTGAAATCCTTCTCCTCCTTCCTCCCTGAAGTCAACTGGAGAATCCAAATGATGTGGGAACCAAATCCCATTAATGATACCCCCTCATTAAAATTGACTATATAAGAAGCATTCCACATTGACATCTTTAAAGGATGTCAGATAGGACATGATTAATAGATAGCACTACAGTGGATTTCTGCCGCAGTATGTGCTGTTATCTCTTTATTGTAGCTTGTATTACACCATCAGCAGAGCTCTTGTCTACTGATACAAAATAGATGACTTTATTTCTTTATGGGACATGATCACACATGACTCTTCTCTGTGTTCGCTTGTCTTGATATAATAATTAATTTGTAATTTGAGATGTCCATTAACAAGTAATGACTAAGCTGATGATTGTTATATCACAGTTATTGCTATATTGCTGCAGCAGCTAAACCAAGGCCACATCTATTAAAATGAAGAAAGTGATAGATAAATAGTTTTATTTCTCTGCATGTCGGTACATAACTCTCTGGTGTGTTGCATTATGCAGAACTAAACTCTCTAAGTGGTCTCTGGCAATGACAAATAGCTGTGATTCTGCCCTCTGCTCTTGTTATTCTGCATGATTTAAAGCAGCTGGTAATGTATACTCACAGAGCCCAGCACGGTTCAACATACTCCAGACATGGCCTGATGACATAACACACTGTATGACACCTATTGCAGCTGAAAAGAGGAACTCCATAATCATGTTCCTGCTTTCTCGCTGACCTCATTGTGTCATTTTCTTCAGACGGCTCAAATGACCAACAAAGATTTTTCAATTTTGCACACATACAGTACTGATTACTTGGTTGCTTTTTTTATCCTCTTGAATCTAAATTTTTGAGAGGCCTATTTTTTTTAGTAAAAGTCTACAGTAATAACTGAAAGATATTCTAATTTTTGGGGCTCCCCCCATGTTACAGATTAGCTGCAGTAATATCCAAGTCAAACGTGCAGCTCAGCGGGACAAGAACAGCACGCTGCTGTTTTATGATGTTGTTTACACTGTGCGTGCTAGTAGTAACATGTGACTTCAGTTACAGTATATCAAGCTGAAGGTGTGGAAGAAATTTTTCTGTCTCCACATCAAACTAGGAGAGTTGAAATCTTTAAAACAACATGAACATGATAGCTACTGTAAAAAGTCTCAGATTTCAGAGCCTGAATTATGATAATGATAATAATGATAATGATTATATTTTTTCTTTCTCCATAATGAATGTAACTCCATTGCTTCACAGCTTTGCTCCTTGTTCCAGCATACACATCACTGGTCTCAAATGGATCTGCACATACAGTACTGCATGCACAGTACTGTATGTCTGTCTTTGATTTATTTGATGTTGGATGGAGTTCCTCTGGGAATCACGTGTGGTCCCCAGAAATTCATAAACAAAATAAGAAGTATAAATGAAGAGTTCATTTGCAAAAGCAGATAACTCCGTTTTTGCAAAATTCCAGAATCTTCATTTTTAATTTTTAATTTACATAGGATGATATCAGTCCCTTTTTGATGTAACAAAAAAGAAATTCATAAACAAGGAATAAAAATAAGCTCATTTTTTTCAAAATGGCACTTATCTGCTTTTGCAAATGAACTTTAATGTTTATGTTGTCACACCATGAGAAGATCAATACAATACAATCACTTTAAAAAGCAACAAAAGAGATAATTTCTCACATTGAAATATGGCTTGTAAACATTGTAAAAGCAAGGTTTGTTTTAAAGTACAGATGTGTACAGTTTGATAAGATCAGTCAGAGTCTTATCAGATACCTGGACTCAGCATTGGCCCACAGCTTGTCAACATTTTATTTAATCCTCAAAACCCTTCTGGATGTAATTTAAGATAAAACATTTCTCTCACTTCTATTTTACTATCTCACTAACTGTTGATTCTTGCTTCACTCCCACATTAGGGATTTTGTAGCATGAATGTAGATTAAATTAGAACAACAGAGGGTGTGCGCATGGGAAACTGCACATGTCATCTCGACACCCAGGAGTACCAACAAACACACACACAGACACATTCACGCGCCACCTCGCAGCATCCATGTCCAATGGTGTGCAACATATGCCTGTTTGTATAGATTGGATGTTCTGGGCTATCACAGCCTCTCCACACTCCACAGACTTCCATTAAAAGAAAAGCCAAATTCAATTATTGTGCCAGAGACTGCAGGAAAACTACATTGTACAGGGCACACACACACATACACACAATAGGACAGTGGTTAACACTCTGTGGACTGCCATACTCTGACTGGGTCCACGACTTAATGGCACCAGCTGCCCTTCCCTTAAACTTTTACCAGGTAGCACATCATTGGTTTTGAAAAGCAGAACAAAAATATGACGGCATATTTTCTCTCTTATTCTAGAGAAACTATTTTTGCGGAATCATACTATATCTCCTTAGAAATTGTTGGTTTTCTGACTTCACCCTGACTAATCATGAGAATCATAAGTGTGTGAAAAGTAAGCCACAGTGCTTCCTCCGCTCCTATCAGCCCAGTTAGGATCTACTCTGTCAATAAGTAAGCTGAACCCCCTCAGGTGGTTCACATGTTTGACATGTGCCTCACGTTTCCAGAGACACCAGCGAGCGTGTCTGCAGCAACACCTGTTATCTCATCTTGCGATAGATGCTGCATGGCGTGATAGAAACTGAAGATGACTTCTGGTGGCCTGATTGAGGCAGCGCTCAGAACAGGGGGTCGTCTGCAGAACAGTGTGGACTGATTGATCCTGTGATCTAAATCTGAACTAACTGTGACCCTCGCTGTGAGGTGATAATGACTCTGTCTGCCTTGACCTGACAAAAGACCACTCAGCTGAACAGACTGAGATTCAAAGGTTTCAGTGGTTTGTGCAGAGATCACATCACATGGTAATTCATTTATTGGACCAAACTTTCACAATCAGTGCGTTGTAGTGAATTATGATGGTCTCAGCTCAACCTTGTGTAATTCCAAATTATCTGGAGTTCATTTACCTCAAAAGTAAAATGTCAGCATCATTACAGCTTTTATCTTGTACAGGTGGAAGCTCCTTATCAGCAGAAACAACATTAATCAGCATCAAAGATGTTGTGTTTTAATAGATTAATTTCTGGGACCTTGTCTGAGCGATAGGAAGCTGTTACATACTAGGATAAACATAGTAAAACAATAAGAATAAATTCACTGTAGTCATGTGAATATCAAGGTTGACTTGTTTTGATTGACTCGTGACTATCGCTTAACTTCAGAGATCCGTGTTCCAGATACTGGTGAGATCAACGTGAACCTGGGAGATAGGAGCTGCAACTAATACAACACATATAACAAGCAACAGATTTAATTTCAACACATTTCGTTCGACACTCGAGTGTTGAATGAAAACAAACAAGCAAAAAACAAATGATTTAAAGCAAACAACAGTGAAAAGTTAATTAGAATCATAAACATTTATGATCCTGCTGTTAAACGTGAATTTTTTTATAATCTTATTTGCCTCGTTGAGACAGAAAAAAAGACACGCCCCTGGTTGCGTTGCTGCACAATAGTCCAAGAATAATTTAAATATTTCTTCTTAACTAACGAGTGTGCTTGAATTTTGATGCATTTTTTGATGTGCTTTTTTGATAAGTAAGACAGAAGGTACATATTATCTTGAAGTGGTTTATTGTTTAATCCTTGTGAAAAGTGTGAGTCCAGACATTTGACTACCAAGTCCACAGTCAGGGTCCAGGGTCAGGTCAATGATTAGCTGGTTGGTAGCAACAGAAGCACCTGAAGAATTTTGGACAGCACGTGACCATGGTATCATAAAACATTATGAAAAGATTTTAGGGGATAATGTAACTGAAGTTAAGTTTTTTCGAGGGGAAGTGTTTTGGAGCAATAATTTGTTTGTGCTCAGCTGGTAACATCTGGGACTAGACTCGGTGGCGGACCGAATGCAGCATTTGTTGCAATGAACGAACTGGTGCAATGAACCAGGTGGCGTGGTTACAGGCAGTTCTGCAGCTCTGCAAACTTGAGGAAGATAAATGCAAAGTGGGTTTGAAGGCATCTGTCCGGTACATCTGGTGCTGTGCTGAATAACTGAGTGACGACTTCAAAAAACAAAAGATATTTACCGCTGTTACAGAGGTGGCTGGTGATAGTGAACCTACAGATGATCGTCATCAGGACTTGTCAATGATGTGTTTTTAATAGACATCTCCCTCAGGTGTTGGTATAAGAATCAGGTGACCAGGGACATGACTCCATGCCTCTACAGTAAATGATCACAAAAGCAGATGTATTAAAATAAGTGTGCTTTTCTCTGTACTCTGCACATGTAGCTATAATCTATCATGTGCAGTATGGTATTTGATATTCCTTGTTTAAAATTGCCTCTGTGTACTTGACCTCCT
Organism: Decapterus maruadsi; assembly: GCA_030347415.2. Lineage (NCBI taxonomy): Eukaryota > Metazoa > Chordata > Actinopteri > Carangiformes > Carangidae > Decapterus > Decapterus maruadsi. The sequence continues at coordinate 14,113,038 of CM064888.1, forward strand.
TTGAACTGCTCTGACATGATTCCAGGAGGATGACTTAACATAACAGCTCAATGCGGGATTAAGAGCAGCTCAGTAAACTTGGCTTATTTACGCAGCTATTACACAGTTCTCTCATGAGCATCTCAAGACAATGCTCACAACTCCTACCCCCTGAAATGGAGGAAATGAAGCCCTCTGTGGTTTATTTCTCCTCTGCTCTGTTAACCTCGCTGCACAATACACATTCAGCAACAGACAAAGGCTGTACTATATCTACACTCGTGCTACAGGCAACAAGAATAAGGCTGTAGTAACAGTGGGATAAGACCCAGTCGATTGTGAATGGAGACAGCTTGTAAAATCCTTCCACTGCTTGACAGCTGTGTGTGTTTCCTGAGAAAGACATGTCAGCTGTCACTGCGGTTAACCCAAATTTTAAATGACATCCCTTGTAAAATGATTTTTTTTTTTTTTTGGTGAGGAATAGGGGGAGGTGGGGTGGGGGGTTGTGGATTTTGACAGGCTAAATGTAGTGTGGGAATCAAGAAAATGCACTACTTCATCTGTCATTCTGCTGGAAAGGTGAGCCCCCTTCCTCCGTTTTGAACGTCTCACAGACTTTTTCTCCTAATCTCTTACAGCCTTTCCAACCCTCACTCTTAATTCCCGTCACCCCTCCTATTTTATTCCGCTCTCTCTTTCATTCCCTCCGTCTTTATAACCCCCCCTCCCTCTGTTGTCACTAAGCTGAAGGAGGGAACTGAGAGCAAAGTATGTGGAGTCCCTCCCCAGACACTCCAGTGCTGGTTATTGAGGAACCGCCACTCTACAGTCAGGCGAACAGGCACGCGGGCACAGCGAGCTGGTGTGTCACATCTTATCTCTCATATTTAACAGCTAATGACACTTAGATCTGATCAAAGATACTGCCATTTGTCCTAATCCTGGCAGGCTGCTAAACAGAGAGGGAGGGGAGGGAGAGAAGATAGGAGTAGTGAGGAAGGCAACTGTGGGGGGAAATATGTCCAGTGCTGTAAAGTGGTAAGAGGGAAGGCTGCAGAGAAGTGTGGGCTGGGTTAAACTGGCACTTAAAAAGAAGCTCGCTTTGGCTTGTGTGTATTTCACCAGCAGCCAGGCTGGGAGACTAAGGAAGGAGCAGTGAAGGAGTGGATGAGACAACAGCTCCAGGGGAAAGGTGTACTCTCACTTCACTAGAGAAAGTGTATTTTTAGCTTTTCCTCCTAACTCTTCCACATCCAGTTTCTGTCTTCCACTTTGCCTGTGGTTGGAGTGAGCCATGGGCACTGCTGTGGACAGGTTTCTGTGGTCTGCACTGCTGCTGCTGCCAGTCTTTGGACTTTCTGCGGCCGTGCCAGAAGACTGGCTTCCAGGGAACTATACCGCTACCCAGGCTGGTGCACGACAGTTCCTCGATGACTACAACACCACTGCAGAGATGGTGTTATTCCACAGCGTCTCGGCCAGCTGGAACTACAACACCAACTTAACAGAGCACAACTCCCAGCTTCAGGTAGGACCGGCTCCTTGAGCTTCCACTTTGACATGTTGGCTGAACTTTTCTCTCACGCTGGTATGATTTTTGAGGCCCATTTCGATCGAGTTCTTGCCAGCACTGGCACCTCGTCACCGCAAATGCATGCATGGTCAAGGGTTTCTGTGGAGCTGAGCCCTGCTTGATTTGGATATCACCCCTATTCATCTCTCTCCAGAATTACATGCTCAGCTTCCTCCCAGCGCGGCCAACTCAGCTTGTGTGTCACTGCAAATATAAAACAGATCTTAAAGCCTGCAGTGAGAACGCCTTCAAGTTTTGAATATATTTCCATGGGGTCTTTCAGGCTATAATGTTGGCTGTTTATTTGTCTAAATGTCTGTTTTATGACATTTTCTTCTTCATACAGTCTCCCCAGATGGATGCACCCGCCATAGCATGCAGTTTTATACACACTAATAGTCTTTATGGTCCAATGTGGCAATCATTACAGTCAATAAAATGCCTCTGTTTTGAAGGAATTTCAAAATGGAGCTTAGGGTAATGGCATATTGCAATGGCTTTAGAGTCTCATCCCTCCATATGCCCGCGGAACATTTGCATAAACAGTGAAGATGAGGGAGAGAGTGGATACCGGCCATAAAACAGGGGTAAGGTGCAGCCAGGCAGGAGGCTGCAGGAGCCAATGAAACTATAGAGGTGTGAAAGAGTGTTTGCTTGCCTCCAGGCACGGCAGTCAGTGCACTAATAGTAATGGAAATGTGCGAAACAGAACAAGCTCACTCAGACATACACAGACTCAGGAAAGCAAATTGTCAAATGGACATAGTCAGTGAGTGCGAAGCCTGGGATGTTTCTTCTCTCTGTGTGCTTGGACAGCTGTCACAGCAGGATTTCACTACACTGCCCAGGCTTTTGAGAAGTGGTCTCCTGATCTACTGAACAGGTGTAACCACGCCGAGTGTCAGCAGGGTCAGGCTGCAGAATGTGTCCAGGACGTAAAGCTGAAAGATGAGTAGGGCTGCAGTCGCCGTGTTCGAGCGTGATTTTTTTCCTCCTTCACTGGACGGTTCAAAGATGGGATCAAAGTGAATCAGAGCACCGGGCTCCATCTGATCTGGCAGGCAGGGATGAGAGGGAGGGGTGGGGGCGCAGGGGAAGGGGCATGACCGTTCAGCCTGTCAGCAAAATTTTCTTACGTTGGCATTCCACTTATGCTGCACGGTAAATTCATCATGGTCAGATTATTTTAATAAACTGGCACGCGTGCACAAGAGCTCACGCCGGTGCACACACTTCACTGCCTCTTCAGCCATGCACCTTCAGACGTGAGGGTGCAGAGGATCAAACAGAACGAGGATCAGATCACAGGCTTCTAATGATCCTGAATAAAACCTGATGAGAGTGGCTATCAATTACCTCAGAAACCTCAGAATAAAATACCAGCTGCCTTCAAGTGCCACAAGCTGACCCGAGGCTCAGTCTTTAATTTTACTGCTTTTCTGTGACTTGAATGTCAAAAGATTTCATTTTGAAGTACGATAAATACATTTTCTCACTCAAAAACACTGTTTTCTTTTACAACTTTAATATTTCAGGAGCAAATCTTTCCAAAACCTTCTTTACATTAATACTATGGGAACAAAGTATTGGGAAGAAGACTATATAGACATAAGTTATGTTTTTACAGGTTTAATGAGAAAGAAGAACTGATAACGGACAAGTTACTGTAACACTGTAACAATTACATCACACATCGCAGCTTGTGTAACACAAAGACCTTGAGTGACAGAAATTCAGCGAAAAGGTATTTCAGCCTTATCTATATTATTTGCTGACGGTGTGATTATCTGAGTGGATGGGTGGTTGCACTATAGGGGAAAAAAAGATTAGGAAACGGACAGAGATTGAGAGGAAGCGTCTAAAGGTCAGACTTAATACTTCAGCTGGCTGTCACCAGTTTTCCCTCCTCCAGCCTCTTATCTCAGGGCTGTGAGGGGGGAAAGATGGAGAGGAAAGGCTTCAAGGAAAACATGAGTAGGAGTGAGCCACTGTTCTGCCACTTCTATCAGGATGTGTGTTGAGAAACTGCCGTCACTGCTCCGGTTACATCAACATTTGGGTGTGCTGCAGATACTTTCATTTTTTTCTTCTTCGAAGTGTGACTAAGATCGCTGGCTTTGAATGGTTGCAACAAACAAACCAGTTTTTGTCTTGAGGAAAATAAAATGTTGCAGTGTAATGGGGCACATAAAGCCGTAGTTCATCAAATGGAACAGGAACAAATCAGTGTTCAGCACATATAATGTTCATGCAGCAGCCTTGACTCCATCCATTCTGCCAGCACTGTCATTATGTACTGAAAAGGTGTATGTCCATGACCTTCCAGGGGGCCATAAAGAAAAGCTCTAGAGATGCAGAGAGGCTGTCTATGAACATATGAGCTTGAGTGAGAAAGGCAGTTTGTTAAAATATGATCCTTGAGCTTGGGTTGTTTTGCTGTTCTGTCCTTGGCCCCAACAGACAGTTATAGCACTTTATAGATCCCAGAAAGAAGACGTGTTGGTGCAACTATTGGGGAACAATGAGTCACAACTTAAGACAGTATGGGGGTTGAATAACAAGGTTCTGTGGGGCTGTTAAAAAAGAAAAATGTAAGTACATTATTGCACAATTCTGTCCCAGTGATGATGTAGGAAGGGAAGACATCAAAATTTGAAAGGCCCAATATGGTGGTAATCTATCCCAGAGTCAAATAAGGGAATCGACATGTTCTGTAGGATGAAACCTCTGAGGACCACAAGTGACAGAACAACATTTAAACCAGCCTGTCTTAGAGACATCAGAGGAGAAAACTTGAGCACTGGAGAAAAGATCAGGCAATAAACTAAAGCCATCAGGAGTCATTCTCGGGGCATCGTGAAGGTCTACAAGAAATTTCATGGCAATTCATTAGATATAAACACAGGTTTTCAACCTTATGATGCCACTGGATGAAAAAACCATTGAAATAATTAAATTGTCAAGAAATCCAGATAAAACTCATCTCAATGATGATGCTACATATTCATTAAAGTTTCTTCAATTTCAACTCTTTGTTTCTCCACTGTTATGGTCAAATTGGAGCAGTCCAGTATATTACTGTCCCTCACTTCCTCCTCCTCTCACTTTTAGGTTAATGCGTCCCTTGATGAGCAGGTTTTTTCTGAAGCTTGGGGGAAAAAGGCCAAGGATGTCTTTACTGCCAGTCTTGAGACGTATCTCCCCGACCCCAGTGATAGAAAACTGATGGAGAAGATCCGGACGCTGGGAGCTGCCAACCTGCCACAGGCAGAAAGAGTGGAGGTGTGTTTCTGATTCATGTTTCCTAATGTGAGGTTTTCTTTTGAACATCACAGAATGACTTCAAATCTCCTTTCCTTGCAGTATAACACCATCCTCAGCACCATGGACAGTATTTACTCAACAGCCAAGGTGCATCCAGAGCCAAACATAAGCTGGAGCCTTGAACCTCGTGAGTAAATACAGTAGATTCTCTGTACTGTGTTATAGGGCTCAAAATGCATACAATTATGATACAGATGTTTTAGTGTTCACTGAAAGAAAGAAGAGCAGAGCAATGTAGAGGAATATGATCCAAACAACAATGTAAAAGGGGAAAGTCTAGGAACAAAAAACCCTTATAAGTGGTCAAGATCTTATCAGCAGGATGAGCAAAATGACTTCAGAGAGGTCTCCACAGGAAATGTTATGGATGTGCCCATGAGTGCAGAGTAGGAAGCAGTAGAAACATCATCAGTGGCTTTTAACACTGCATCTATGTATTGTGAACAATGTTCCCTGTGCTTTGTCAGCAACAACTGCCAGAAATATTTGTTAGACATGTTTGCCAACACACGCATACACATACCACAAGAGGTTGAGCCAAAACAATTATTTCTACTGAAAAATTACAGCACGTAAACATAAATACAACTATTAACCATTGTCTAGGTGCCGTCTCTATAATGACCGCTGGTTGCATAATCTTAGGAACACACTGGGACAGCATTACTCAAAGTATCTGGCACATCCTCTTACAAGAAAAGCACTGCTCTCATTAAAATAACAAACAGCAGTCTCTTTTTCCAACACTCCAATTATCCACTGTGTTTCCAGCTCTCATCATCACTTCCCTTCATAGAATTGGGGAGACAAATGTTGTTTTACATACAGTAGTGCCTACATGAGTTGACTAATCTCTCGGATAATATGTTTGTTTGGCCATTATTCAGGCAATCGAGCACAGAGTCTTCTAAACATCAATGTGTCTTCTTTTAGGGAAAAACTTGACACTTTTTTTTCTCCCAATTTGAAGATCTCACAAAAATCATGGCCGACTCCAGGAGCTACAAGAAACTGCTGTATGCCTGGGAGGGCTGGCACAATGCATCAGGCGTGCCACTCAAGGAGCACTACCCCAGGTTTGTGGAGCTCAGCAACAAGGCTTCTCAAGCTGATGGTAAGAAATTTCCCCTGACTTATGTCAAGCTTCAAATTTGTAAATGGTTAATTAATTTAATTAGGATGATATGAAAAAGCCAAAAAAAATAAAAGAAAAAGAAACATTAACATTTTTCTTCCATTTTAGGATTTGCAGACACTGGAGCAGACTGGAGGTCTTGGTATGAGACCGAGACCTTCGAGGCTGATTTGGAAAAACTCTACCGGACTATTGAGCCCCTCTACCTGAACCTGCATGCGTTCGTGCGTCGTCAACTCTACAAACAATATGGTCCCAAGTACATAAACCTGAAAGGACCTATCCCTGCCCACCTGCTAGGTACATTGTTACGTTGCTGACCTACACTACCAGCTGACAAGAACCATGCATTGCGTAATGAGCAGTGTAGATATGATTAGGTGCTGTTTGAGGAAAAAGGTGGTTTTATATTTTATCTTTTTGCAAAGGCTAGAGAAGAAATGTCCTGGTTTGTTTGCCCATACCATTGTCCATATTTCAGTTAAGGGAGTCAGTTTTGCATTGTGTCTCTGACTTAGACAATCTGTCCCTATGTAACCAGTAAATTTTTCACTGCAGAAGCCTGTGGTATCAGAAAGTGAGGGAAAAAAAAGATATTTCCTCAGAGAGATCGTGAATAAAGACTTCATTTAGGAATTTGTTGGCCGCAGACCGTAACAAATCGAAACTCAGAACTGGATCCAGATCAAAACTTCAAACATCCAGACTTCCTCTACACACCAGTAATTGTCATACAGTCCCCAACACAAACAGCCATTATTACATAAAAGCCTCCAACATACAAGGGACAATACAACTATAAAGGTTTTAACATGCCATGTGCTTATCTCATTACCATGAATGAACATGCTTCATGTAGGCATTTCCTATAGCGCTCGATGTGTGGAGTGTCCCATTAGTCAGAATTGTTACTTAAGTGTGTTTTCTTCCTTGCACTCAGGAAATATGTGGGCCCAGACCTGGAACAACATCTACAGTATGATGATCCCATTTCCTAACAAACCCAACATAGATGTGACTGACAAAATGGACGAACAAGTAAGTGTGTTGGAAAGATTTTGGGCCTTTGGGAAGGAACGGGCGGGAATATAGTGGGAAATATGTTCTTCACGTCACCACTAATCAGAAATCTCATAAATCCACACCTTTCTTTGTTTTTAGATGATATGGGTTTTGTCACTGGGGTCAACTATAAAACATGATTGTTTTCTCTTCGTAGGGCTACAATGCCACGCACATGTTTCGTGTGGCTGAGGAGTTCTTCACCTCCCTGGGTTTAGCAGAGATGCCTGAGGAGTTCTGGGAAGGATCCATGCTGGAGAAGCCCAAAGGCCGAGAGGTGGTGTGCCATGCTTCTGCCTGGGACTTTTACAACCGCAAAGACTTCAGGTAGAAATTAAGTAAAGCAGAGTTAGTGCAAGTTATTTATTTATATGGGTTCAGTTAAAGTTACTAATCAGTTATATTGATGTGTTGTCTCCTGCAGGATCAAGCAGTGCACCACTGTGACCATGGAGCAGCTCTTCACTGTGCACCATGAGATGGGTCATGTCCAGTATTACCTGCAGTACAAGGACCAGCCTGTGGGCTACCGTCGTGGAGCCAACCCTGGTTTTCACGAGGCCATCGGTGATGTTTTGTCCCTGTCTGTTTCCACGCCCAAACATCTGACTACTATCGGTCTGCTGGATAGTGTGGCCTCTGACAACGGTAAAGAGACAGAGATGGAGAAAAATCTCTCGCACAACCTTTTCATGACTTCTCAGATGTTCATCAAATGTTCTGCATCGATTGCCTCTAGAAACTGATATCAACTACCTGCTGAAGATGGCTCTGGAGAAGATCGCCTTCCTTCCGTTCGGCTACCTCATCGACCAGTGGAGGTGGGGTGTGTTCAGTGGACGCACTCCTCCAGAGAAGTACAACTCTGAGTGGTGGTACCTCAGGTAAGACTTCAGAACCACTGCCATGTCTGTACAGTAAATATGAAGCTACATTATCTAGCACTTTTGGAGTAACAATATAATTTAAGTCCATTTAAGCCCAGTATTCACCCTCTGTTTTGGTCTCCACCATCTGACTCTGTAGCTCATACATGCTCCACCATATTCACCAGCTAGTTGCTTTCTACCTTTTGGTGCTGAGCAGCGAGTTTCCTTTCTTGCTTCCTTTTTTATTTGTCATTTTGCTGAAAACAGCTCACTTTAAACTGACTACAAGGCTCTACTGATAACAAAATTATATTGACTGATATTTCATAACTTTTATAGCTTTTTTGTGTCCCAGCCTCAAAACATTAACTGCTCTTACGGTAGAAAACTGTGGATGTATTGGCTAGCGTTCAGACTGTGTGAGTGTTTGTGTGATGAACTGTTGCTGGAAAAAGAGCATGCACCCAGCTGACACTTAAACGTAGCAAATAAGACAAAAAGGCATTTAAAGACTGAGTAGCTTTCCAGAACTTATGTCTATATAACCACATGCTAGCGTGTTCTAAACCCATGTCTCTTATTTCTTTATTAAAGGACAAAATATCAAGGCATCTGCCCACCCACCAGACGTACAGAGGAACACTTTGATCCTGGGGCAAAATACCACATCCCTGGAAACACGCCATACATTAGGTAACATCACCCACACCACTGTGTAAATGAAGGGATGAAGACAGTCGGCTTTGGCTTTTGGTGTCATATATTTGTGTTTTCCTTGCTGTCTGATTAACGCTGCAGACCTGTCACAAAGTGTGGGAAAGCAGAGGATCAAAGGCAAATTTTTACTCCTTTGAAAATTCAATTTCCATGAAATTAAGCCAATGCCTCTTTAGTACACAGTCGTGTGTGTGTGTGTGTGTGTGTGTGTGTGTGTGTGTGTGTGTGTGTGTGTGTGTGTGTGTGTGTGTGTGTGTGTGTGTGTGTGTGTGTGTGTGTGTGTGTGTGTGTGTGTATGCAAAAATAATAGGGCTTCATCCCTACAAAGGTCTTTATCTGTTGACATACAGCATATAGCCAACCAAGGTTGTGCACCTAAATCTGAATATGATTAGGACTTGGTGAAAACTTTTACAAATGACAATTTTATTAGGAAAAACAGAAAATTATGAAAACATCTCATTGTGAGCCTAAGAGGCTAACATGCAAGAAAAGCCAGTGAGCAGGGATTAATGTGCTGTGTGCTGTAATTTGGACTGAATTCCTAGCATTTGATTGTAATTTGAAATGAAATACAGAGACTCTACAATGGCAGGAAGCTTTTTGCAGAGGCAAGGAGGGGGATTTATAAGACAAGCATCTTACTGTGGAGGAGGACAGTTGGCTTACGGACACATTCTTATGATATACCTTTGGCATTTTAGTATGTCTGGTCATTTTATTGAAGCAGCCTAAATGTAATTAATTTTTACCCCCAAAAAGGTTTAAGTATATCTATATATATGAAATATAAGTAATATTATAAGTAAAGTACTCTATGGTACACTAATGAGATGATCATTTTTCCTTTGTAGGTATTTTGTCAGCTTCATCCTGCAGTTCCAGTTTCATGAAAAACTCTGCGAAGCAGCCAAACACACCGGTCCTCTGCACGAATGTGACATCTACCGGTCTGCAGAGGCTGGCGCCATCATGAAGTACGTCTTTTACTCGGATATCCTTTGTAACTGGTGATGGTTTATGAAAGCACTGAAGGTGTAACAACACAGTTTCCTTCTACCTCCTCAAGGAAAGTTCTTCAAGCTGGCTCTTCCAAACCTTGGCCCGTCGTGCTCCAGGAGGCAATAGGCACCAACAGGATGGATGCGAGCGCGTTGATGAAATACTTTCAGCCCGTCATTAATTGGCTGGAGGAGCAGAATGTAGGAGAGACCTTGGGGTGGCCTGAATTTGACTGGGTACCACCTATCCCTGAGGGCTACCCTGAGGATATTGGTAAGAGGGGGGGGACTGTGTGGTCAGAATTAGGGTTATTGTTTGACAAAAAGTAGAATATTAAACTGAGATACATTCATAGAAGAAATCAGAAACTGGCAAAAAATATATTTTTCTCCAAGATGTCATTTCTAAAATTTCCGCTGCAATGTATATGAACTGAAAAATCCTTTAATGTAATCACACGCAATTACAGTACATACTGTAATCATAATCCACATATTATAATGCCGCTAAAATGTATATGAATATTTCTCAGACTTATTTGCATTACTCATTATTTACACCCTGTGATTGAGTTTATGTCTCCTCCTTGTTTAACCAGGCAAGAATACAGATGAACTTGATGCAAAGAAGTTCCTGGATGATTACAACAGCACGGCTGAGGTGGTGTGGAACGCCTACACTGAGGCCTCCTGGAAGTACAACACTGACATCAATGAGGCCAATAAGCAGGCAATGGTGAGACCCTCTGACTGAACGACTCCACTGAGAACCCCTTAACATTGCTCAAGCATCACCTGTCATCAATTAAATGTTAAGGGCTGTTGCTTATGTTGATATGTTTGCATTAAATGAGAAAATCATTCAAATAAAAATGATTGTGTTAATTATTGATTGAGTCACTGAGTCACTAATCAATCCATGTATGCATGTTTCTACCTATTTCCCTCTGGGTCTGTGCATATTTAACCTGTCCATCCATCCATCTGATCACTCTGCTTCCATTGATGCATAATGTAAATAGAAAAAATTAAAGTTTCCATTATTCCTCTTCAGCTTCAGAAAAACTTGGAGATGTCAGCCCACACCTTGACGTATGGACAGAAGGCCCGTCAGTACGATACTACTGACTTCCAGGACCCATCGGTCAAACGTATCATCAAAAAACTCAGCGACATTGAGCGGGCTGCACTGTCCAAGACAGAACTGGAAGAGGTGTGGAGGACATGTTTTTATTTCATAAATCTTTATTCAAGATTTAACTCCTCTAGGAACAGGAATAGTTGTGGTTGTTTTTCCAACACCACGATAAAGAGAAAACCACAAGCTTTTCCCATAACAAACAATCAAAGTAGATACAACAGAAATGCAGGAACTAATAGACATCAGTAATAATAGCTTATTTAAGGGAAATGTGTGGCATTTGCTTGTACTGATAGACATCTTTCTGGCTCAAACTAATGCGTAGAATCAGGCAGGGGAGAAAAATAGTGGTTAGCAGTTATGCAATATCCCAGGATACACAATGTTAGATCTTGTGGGTAGTCAGAAATGAACTTACTGTGTCTCAGACCATCAACATGCAACATGGCCAAGCTTCTCTCACACTTACAACAATGGTATGTGTGAAATCTCTGCTGTTTGGCATCAAAGTACAACTGAGGCCGGATGTGTGTCAAATCAATCCTATATGCAACAAATTTATGATAATTGATACCTGCTGTGTGAACAGGAAACACTTCACTCGTGCATTTTAAGAATAACACCGTGATTAATTCTCCATCTAAAGCCTCTCACCAAATGAGCGCAGGCTTCACTGAAAAAACTTTTTACTACTCGTATACAGTGTCCGTAGGCCACAAGATGGATGAATACATTGGTGTTTTTGAACCTCAGCTACTTCAGAGGAGGAACTTAGTAAAAGTCAGCTGGTGTGAATTTATTCTGTTTGTGTGTGTGTATGTGTTTTATGCTTTTTGTAAAGTGAAATGTTGTAGTTAAGTGGACAGTTCCAGGAGCTGTGCAGAAGGGAATACAGAACAATATAACACAAAGCAGTTGAAGTAGATGTCAAAGAAGTATGAGCAAACCCATGGCTGCTGCACTTAAAAACCAGTTGTGACGTGCAAAATCCAGACGCTGTCAATGTACGAACTGACAACCTGTTTTTCAGCTGTTCCTTTGTCTGAGAAACTCTAGAGCAAGAATCTGTATGACAAAACAGACAACTTCTGGTGGTTTCATTGTGGTTTAATCCATGGTGTCCTGACCTTTTCAGTACAACAATCTCCTGTCCAACATGGAGACCAAGTACAGTGTGGCTGAAGTCTGCAGAAAAAATGGAACATGCCACCCACTGGATCCAGGTAAAATTATAAGATACTGCAATTCAATATACAGATTATATCAACTAATTGATATTAAATTGACAAGTTATTAATGAAATAGCTAGCATGAAATAATGTAATAACTGTAATAGGTGCAACAGCTCTAAGTATTTCACAAAGCATCAGACATCAGATAAAAGACAGTGTACAGAAGGTGAGTTGGATGCTAAATGAACGTTTTGTGTTTCAGATCTCCAGAAGATCATGGCCGAGTCCAGGGATTATGATGAATTGTTATTTGCCTGGAAGGGATGGAGAGATGCTGCTGGAAAAGTACTTCGTCAGGATTACAAGAGATATGTTGAACTGGCAAACAAAGCAGCCACACTCAATGGTAAGTTGTGCATGACCTTAAATGGATCTCAGTTAGGCAGGGAGAGCAGTGAATCTCTCAGAATCTGAGCCGCCCTGAAGGCAAAGATAATTTGACTGGTCATTTTGGACCTGAGCCACTTTTGACACAGTCCCATCTGTGCTTCCTAACAATGGCAAGTGGTGATTTAGATCGTTTTAGCCACAGAGATGTTTGCCTAACTAATTTGTTCAGTTTGATCCCAGCTTCATGTAAAATTGGAAAGTAGTGACCAACTGCATGGTTTTCTTATCTTATCATGGATGCTAAAAACGGAGGTAAACAGTGTGGCTACATCCAGTGGAAACAAAATCTAAACAACATTTCTGTTTATTTAAAACACTAATTCCCTGGACTGTTTGTAAGCAAGAAATGGCTGATCTTGTCATGGTTTCCTACTATTTCCAATGTTTCAGCTATACAAGGCTAGCCCACTGAAGCCATATCAGTGATATTTAGCTGTATTTACAAATGTTAAAATGAATTGCTGGATGAGCCCTATTTAAACATTTGCTTAAAAGTCTCCTGCATTAACTATTTAACCCTGCTGCTCTCTATAGGACACTCTGACAATGGGGCTTTCTGGCGCTCCCTGTATGAAACCCCCACCTTTGAAGAGGACCTGGAGAGACTGTGGAAGGAGCTGGAGCCGCTCTATCAGAACGTGCATGCCTATGTTCGCAGAGCTTTGTACAAGAAGTACGGTTCCAAGCACATCAACCTGAAGGGACCAATTCCTGCTCATTTGCTTGGTAAATAACAAGCCACTTCTCCTTTGCAACCTTTTCTTTGAAAAAGGTATAGATTTTTGGGCAGAATGTCATAAAACTGTTTTTTAGTGCAATATTAGGGCTTTATGTGTTTGGTAATACCACATTTTCAGGACTTGAAGGTCACTTCGGCCAGTATTTCACTATGGAATTCAAGCGATTCAAACCCTACAGCCTGAACTCGTCTTTTATGCGGGAGCATACCCCATTGATATTCTGTCTTCGGCTGATGCATCTGGGTTTAGACAGGATTTAATTTGCTTTCAGAGGCGTCAAGCGTAAGATTGTGTGTGACAGCTCCACACGGTTAGAGATTGGACTGACTCACTGTCGCAAATCCCTCTTGGTTAAACACTGGCAGAGCCGAGGATGACTTGCCCCATTACTTCTTTGACGTAGAAAGATGAAATATGAATGCTGTCCTCTGTTGTTTCAGGCAACATGTGGGCTCAGACATGGTCTGGCATAATGGATTTGGTCATTCCCTTCCCACATGCAACGCAGGTTGACGCCACGCCAGCCATGGTGGCAAAGGTGAATGAACACACAAACCATCTGTTGCATCTGCATTCATGAATACACAAACACACAGACAAACAACACCACTCCCATTGCAGCTGTAGAGGTCCAAAATAATTTACTTTCAGTGAAAATACAACTCAGCCAAAGTGGAGGCTCAAAAGGAATATAAACAGGATAAAGGATGATGATAAACACACATTTTAAATAGCACTAAATGAAAGCAGCAAAAAGCAGCAGTAACCCATTCCAACATGAAGTCTACATAATAGATGTGGATATTATATACTGTACCGTGGGAACTGTAGAGCCTATAATTTGTTTACTCTGCGTGCAGTCATCTACTTTGCCTTTTCCATGTGTTTAATATCTCACTGTCTGACAAACTCTTTTCCCTGCACAGAATTGGAACGCCACGGCAATGTTCCAGGAGTCAGACAGGTTTTTCACCTCGCTCGGTTTGTTGCCAATGCCAGATGAGTTCTGGGCCAAGTCCATGTTAGAGAAGCCTGATGGACGTCAGGTGGTGTGCCATGCCTCAGCATGGGACTTCTACAACCGAAAAGACTTCAGGTGAATCCTCAGGTTTTTTTTTTCATTCTTTTTACTATGGGTTGGTGAGCTATCATCCATTCTCTGACAGGCATTTATTTATTGTATTAATTTCATTTATTAATTTGAATTGATGAGTAATGAATGAATTATTTAATTTTCAGTATTTAATGTAGTGTAATGGGGACAGAGCAGTGTAAGACGTTGCTGTAACTGTTTTCCTTGTTTTCATCTCCAGAATCAAACAGTGCACCGTTGTGACTATGGATGACCTGATCACGGTGCACCACGAGATGGGCCACGTCCAGTACTTCCTGCAGTACAAAGATCAGCCTGTGTCCTTCCGTGACGGAGCCAACCCTGGATTCCACGAGGCCATCGGTGATGTCCTTGCTCTTTCTGTGGCCACACCCAAACATCTGCACAGCATAGGCCTCTTGGACAAAGTTGAGAACAACCATGGTGGGTGACGCTGACCATGACTTTACCACATAGTTCTGTAGTAACGTTATAAGACGCCTCATGGTTGAATTGCTTTGATTCTCTTCGTCCAGAGAGTGATATCAACTTCCTGATGAGCATGGCTCTCGACAAGATTGCCTTCCTACCTTTTGGCTACCTGATGGACCAGTGGAGATGGAAGGTCTTCGATGGACGCATCCCATCATCTGAGTACAATAAAGAGTGGTGGAACATGAGGTAGAGTTCACTGGCACTTGTAATTACATAATAACCATGTACAATGGGAAGTTAATGAGTAAGCACTGATTGCCTTATAAACGTTTCATTTGTAAATGATTTACTGCAATAACAAATGAACTCTCCTTTTCTTTGCATTGTAGAATGAAGTACCAGGGGCTGTGTCCACCTGTAACGCGCACTGAGGATGACTTTGACCCCGGTGCAAAGTTCCACATCCCTGCTAATGTGCCCTACGTCAGGTAAATAGTCCTGATTCTGCAGAACAAACAAGAAACCTGATAGTCAAACACAGATACAGACAGATAACTTGTCACTCTGACACTCTAAACAACCATGGGTAGATAATGGGCATTTAGTCACATGGCTAAAATAAATAATCAGTCGCCATTACAAGCAAATCATAGAATAGTTATCAGCTTGTCCTTATCTTTCGATGTGTTTCTCTGTTATCTGTCGGCATTGAAGCTAATTGATGACAGTCCCTTTTTGTTGATCTTCAATCAGGTACTTTGTCAGCTTCATCATCCAGTTTCAGTTCCACAAGGCTCTGTGCAGCGCTGCTAAGCATGATGGGCCTCTCCACACGTGCGACATCTACAAATCGAAAGAGGCTGGGAAGCTGCTGGGGTTAGAACACACACACGCACACACACACACACACATACACACACCCCAACCCAAACACTACTGTAATATGACAGAAAACATCTTTTAAATAACAAGCATAACTCATGTTGCCTTAATGACATGAAAACCTTGTGACAACCAAAACTTATTAGGAAATACATATTGGAACTGACCAAGATACAATACATTAAGTTTTTTCCTTGCTCAATAAAGAACAGACATGGTTGTAACAGTGACAGCTACAGTATATGATTATAGTGTCTGTAAGTGCAGGGAATAGGTGAAAACATGCTTCATGGCATGTGTGTAATTATCTCTACATGACACTCTTGCCACTGATCCTCGTCTCCCCTGACCTCCTCTCTGACCTGTCATGTTGTCCACAGAGACATGATGAAGCTGGGCTTCAGTAAACCCTGGCCTGAGGCCATGGCCATGATCACCGGTGAGCCCAAAATGACTGCCCAGCCACTCATGCAGTACTTCCAACCTCTCATTAAGTGGCTGGAGGAGGAGAACAACAAGAACAACGATATTCGCGGGTGGCCTGAGTACGACTGGAAACCTTCAAGTAAGTCCAGCACATTCAACACATTC
Source organism: Decapterus maruadsi (assembly GCA_030347415.2). Taxonomy (NCBI): domain Eukaryota; kingdom Metazoa; phylum Chordata; class Actinopteri; order Carangiformes; family Carangidae; genus Decapterus; species Decapterus maruadsi. The sequence continues at coordinate 14,129,205 of CM064888.1, forward strand.
ACATAGAAACATGTAGGCAAGACTATTCACTGGGGATTTGTGTTAAATAAATTTTCCAATCTCCAAGCCAAATGTTTTTTTGAGCTCCTTCCAGGGAAGAAAATGCGCATTAGCTTCTCACAGAGGCATTCATTTTGTTTTTCTCCTACGCTGCGTCTTACGGTGGAATCAATCTGCTGCTCCTCTTGTTTTACTGATGAGATCCCGCTGAAAGGATGTATACAGATTAGATTGATGAGAGTCTTAGCGAGAGAGTGAAAGGAAGAGATAGTGGGAAAATAGAATCCAGCTGTTATCAGAGAGATCAAGACAGAAATATAGACTTTAGATGTAAAAAATGAATAAACAAGTGCAAGAATAACATAAGGACGATAAAAGAAAAGGGGCAAGTTACCCAGCCTTTATTATTTGGTATTAGTACTAGCACAGAAACGTTGAGATATTTTGTTAAGTTTATCTTGCGTCAGATTTTTTCAGTCACATATTTAGAGATTAGAAATTTATACATGTTGATGTTTGGCACTCAAGTATTAATAATGTGCATTTATCAACAATAATTCCATCTTTTGATATTTAGCTGCTGTTAATTAAAGCTGCTCAGAAATACAGAAGTCACACCAGTCTACGTGCCAATGTATGTCCTCTGTCCTCCTTGAACTTTTAAGAAAAAGTGGGGACAAAATTAAAAAAACAAAACAAAAAAAAAAACGGTTGTGTGATGCAGATGCCAGAAGAAAAGATCAGAGAAAGTTTGTTTTTCATTGTGGGTTCTTTGGTGTTGAATATTTGGATTATAAACTTGGGTTGGTTTCTGGTGCATTGAAGCTTACGTCATTGTCATGTAAAACAAAGCAAAAAAGAGAAGGAGAGAAGCAAAGGAAATAAGCTACAGACTGAATTTTGTGTCATACACAGCTACGTTCAGTAGTTGTTTATCTGACCGGTAGCGGAGTTCAAAGTACTCACACACATTCATGAGCAGCTGTAATACTCATTGCCTGCAGGTGGCGCAAGTGTAAACTATGAAATTGCAGCAGCAGTTTTTTTTTTCTCTCAAGAGTCGGTGGTGCTATCAAAATGATCTTCTTCTGATGAATGTGGCTTTTGATACATCACCCCATTTCTTTCCACAAGCTCTGAAAATGTCAGAACAGCTCCCCCTTGTGGAGAATCATTAGCTTGCTAATTATGAATGAGTGTGTTTCCCAGGTGAAAAAACGTAATTAATGGCTCTCAATTTTATGTTTGGGTCCAGCAGGTGCAGGTGAAGAAGAAGTTAAAGCTAATACGGTGGACTTCCTGGGTATGAGCGTGGATAGTGCAGCTGCGGCAGCTGGCCAGTGGGTCCTGTTGGTCCTTGGCCTGGTCCTCCTGCTCGCCACCGTCCTATTGGCCTACAAGTACAGGAAGTCAAGAAAGTCTCAAAGGTCCTTATCCACCATGGAGCTGAAGCAGAAGGACTAGATGTCAGTGTGAAGGCTAAAGGGCTGAAGTATAAGGCCTGACCTACTGTAGCAAACACAGTACCAACCTCAATGTGAACATCAGTGTTTTTGTGTACTGTACAGTACATCTGATCAAATTAGCCTTTATTTTTGGTCTGCCTCCCCATCTAGTCTTGTATATTTATTGTATACATTTGGAGTCAAATTATTATTATTTTTGCCTATGTTCAAGGACATTACTATTTTGTAATTTATTTGTAATATTTGAATGTTTAGGGAGGAAATGTTTTAAAATGAATGTAAAGTTGTTAATTGTAAGCATTTTTGAATATTTGATTTTGTTTATTTTTTGTTAAATCCTCAGCATTTCTACAATAAAAACATTCAATATTATTTCAGTCTGTTAAATATGTTCAAACATGACATTGAAGAAAACGCCGAAAGTCTCCTGGAAAAATGTTTTACTCATAAGTTGATAAAAACAATTACATTAAAACTGCACAGTAAAAAACAAAACAAACAAACAAAAAAACACCACCACAGAGAACAAAGTTTTGTGCATTCGTTTCAGCCCTTCCCTATTTACTCATAGTCAATGGAGCCTCTGTAATGGCCACAATCACAAGTCACAAGAGTAGCTGTGGGCTCTCGGGTGGCATGGACCGGAGAGGTAACACAACACTCAGTCCCATCAAAGAGCGCTCAGTGACTGTCCTCTCCTGATCCAGTATATCTTCAGTGCTGCAGGTTGGCCACAATGGCGTGGAAACAATCCGAGTGTCAGCTTACTGTGTTGTACAAAAATACAAAGCTCATGGTCAGTGAAACAACAAAGGCCAATGACGTAGGCATTCATTCATTCAAAAAGTCAATTCGACATCACTATGTACAATATATCATGTAACCATCTATGCCGAAGCTTATAATAGCTCTCCAGATACAGTATAGTACCATGTATTCTTGAATCCAGTGTCGTGACTCCCCGTATGTGATATAGTTTAAGATATTCAGATAGGTTCTTTACTGTAATAACACAAGACAGTGTAATAAATAATAATCAAGTGTGCTCCCATGATCATCATCATGATCAAATCATGGGCAACTCTACATATAAACAAGAACCTGTTGTTTTTTCAGCTTGTTGCAGGGGTAACTCTTGCAATGGAAATTTAATGCAGGCAATTAACATGTATCATTAACCAATGAGTGCCACTTTTCCTCCATAGCTGTCTGTATTTGATATTTTTAAAAACGTAGCTTGAAAAACACAAGGTCATTCTGCATACGAGAGCCACAAACGTAACGTTTTGCTTTAGCTGTCTAAATAATGCTGGAAAAACACTGACACGCACGTCACATAAAGACACTTCTTCACTCATCACAGAGTGAATGCTGGTCTATGTATTTTAAGTGCAGTTGGAAAATGCCTGATGTAGGTTTTAAACCCTTTCATAGCCTACACCCTGACCACAAAGTGATGCCTGGCAACAAGCAAGAAGGGCTTTTACAATCCCAGAGAAAATCAGTGGACTCACTTCTCTGATTAGAGAGGAAAACACACATGGTGGGAATAAAACACGATGAATGACCAGTAACTTTGCACAGAGGAGTGAGAAAGAAAAAAATAAGTAGGGAATGAAACAACGCATGCAAACTCTGAGTAAAAACCTGCAACTTAATCAAAACAATGTACAAATTACTGAATGCAACCCCAACTCCAATGTACAACAATGCATTCTTCAACAATACTTAACAAATTACAATCTCTGAAACAAAATAAAATGTTTAGTATATTGCACTGAAAGAGTTGATGAAATCTACTAGAAGATAAAGAATTTCCAAATTGAATGCTTTATCCACAGTTGGTCCATGCACTGTCAAGTCTCTATCGGCTCAACGGAGCCCAGTGCTCTTTGTTTGGCCCGTGCCAGTGTGATGGTGGGTGGTTCAAGGTTCAGTGTTCAAGGTTCAGGGTTCAAAGTAAAGGCCTCAGCAGTGGCAATGCTGCATCTCAGTCCAGCTGGTGATCCAGTACTTTTTTTGCGGCTCCTCAGGCTGAAATCCCAGATTAAACTGATAACGCTCAGCCTTGCGAATTTTCACCCCCTGGTGCTTTGGCATTATCCGGTAGTAGATGGCTCGCTTAAAGAATCCAAGCTGGAGGGGGAGAGAGGGAGGTGACATTAAAGACGAGGCACTGAAAAGGCAGGGGAGCTGGGATTATTGATGGGTTGAGAGGAAGATTTAGGATTCAGAGGCTGAGGAAAATCAGGTTAAGGTAACCGAGAGACCCACAATTTCCTACTGCGTGAGATTGGAAAGATAGATAAAGCAGCTTAAGTAAGAGTTACAGCAGCAGTGCAGCCTGAAAGGGAAAAAGAAGGAATGTTAGTTACAGTGCCTACAGGAAGTTGATGTAAAGTGAAGAGACAGAAAGTAGAGTGGTAAGCTGATTCACACCCCAAGCTTAGTGCTGTCAGTAACAGAATCTGTAGGAAATCCATTTTCTTTTTTTTTCTTTTTTTACCCAAAAGCCCCACTGGTGTTTGCTGTCAGGGGCCCGTGGGGGCCTCAGTAGTCCTCTGTCAGCCTCTCTGTCTCAGAAGGCTGGATCTTCATCTCAGCCTTCTGGGCCTTGGCCTCATACATCTCCCTCCTGCTGGCCCTCTGGAAGAAGCCACACTGGGGGGTGGTGGAAGAGGAGGGTGCATGGGGGGAGGGAGGGGTAGGTTGAACATTAGACTGATGGCTTGATATGGAGTTTATAGATGTGAGCTCAATGGGTCAGCAGAGACATTCAGAGCATGTCTCTGTCAGATTTACATCACGTCAATGTACAAGAGTGTGGTCAGCTTGACACGATTTGTATCCTCACCTTCCATAGTATAAGAATGATGATTCCTAGTAGGAGAATTCCAGCTACTGCGGCTGAGATGATGATCCATAGCGGGAGCTCATAGGGGATCTCCACTCCCTCCACTGGGTCTATTTCTACTGTGAACTATAAGACAGTAGGAGGCAGTCAGGGAAAACCATCATCATCATTATCATCTTGATGATCCTGATCATCATCATCAGCTTTTACGCACCGTGGTGGTCTGACTGTCCATCCTGAGGGTTGGTTTATTGGTAATGAGCTTCAGCGTGGCTTGACCTCGGACTTTAACTCTCAAAGCGTTAGCATAGTCCTGCAGGAACACACGCACAAGAACATTTCCACAATGAAGTAAACTGTTGTGGTTTGCCATCGATGTGATCTTGAGTTGCAAAGGTGCGTGTGTGTCTGCAGCTGGTGAACGAACCTCAAGCATCGTGCTGTTCCACAAACGGGACCGGACATAAATCTTGGCTGACTGCGTCATGTTGGTTAGTGGACAGGTGAACTTCACACATTCCAGGTTCCCCAGGGCGCAGTCCTGCAACACAACAATTAAACAAACATGGACAACCGCATTATATTGTAGTTGCAGGTTTTGTTTTAGGTTGTACACAAGCTGATAAGGGTTTATTCCAGCAGTAGTAGAAAGGAAGGAGCCTCGGAGCCATGACCGTTAAAACCTGTTTTATTGTTATAGGCATCCAGGGAGACTGTCAGTCGAAGATTTACTTCTACTGATTCTATTTTATAGTATACAGTATGTGGTGGTTATTGAACCAATATGTCTCAACAAATGAATGAATTCAGCATTATTTACCATGCCAGTCAGTTATAAAATTGCTACAAGTGAAGACCTCACCCTGATGATCAGATGTAATAACTTTCAATGACGCGTGAATACTGATCATGAGAGCGCTTGGGCTGTTCCATGTCTTACCAACTCGTAGGTCTCTTTTCGATGAGTGGTCAGTTTGATGGACGCCTGCGGCTCGATGATTTGCGGCTGGGTCGTATCATGAACATCGTTTACCACAACCTGCCGTTTAGTGCGCCCGGGCCTGCTCTCTGACAACTGGAAGAGACAGAGAGACAGAGAGAAAGAGAGGAGAAAATGAAGGAAGGAAGTAGAGGAGACAGAGACATTACATCAGTGGGTTAGTAGTAATTACTGGTTTTGATAAAGACATTACTAAATTCCTCTCAGAATAGCATTGTCATTTCCATCGTCTATATTTAGGCCGCATGCGTTACGATTTTCTGTTTCGGGGCTATGTGAGGTTTGTATGTGGCGACACAGATGTTTTTTTCCTAAATGTATTTCTGAGCAGCTGTGGTTTGGCTGTCAGACCATTTTCACACCACTTCTCTACCACTGACGTTTACTTCAACTGCACAGACTGCTTCACTTCATCCACATACAATTTATGTCATAAGTCTGACCAATATAAAAGCACAATATAAACTGCAGCTGTTAATTAAATGTAGTTTTGGTTAACATTAATCCAGTTCAGAGCTGTACAGCATATTTGGTGCTAATTGTCAAAAGCATGCTAAATATTTTACCTGCTGTGTCACTGCGGGTGTCTGAGCATGCTTGCGTTGCATCTAGTTCAAAGCACCATTGTGCTTTAGTGCAGCCTCACAAAGCAGCTAGCTGTATCACTCTAACTGTTGTTCTTTGTCCCAGGCCTTTCATTAAAGCCTCTACCTCTGTTTATTTGTAACCAAGTTTGTGGCTTTTCATAGATGGAACATTTTGGGATGTGCGTATTTCAAGGGTGTGGGCAACAGGACTCCCGTAAAGCGTGGAAGAACAAGACAGGAGAGATAGGAAAGATTACAAGAAAAACCGCCACACGCATCAAAGGTCTCAGTCTGAATATCAACCCCGTCACCTTTTTATGTGGTTTTCCAGCTGAATCACTGGCATCATTTGTGCGTTATAGTCTACATATTTAGCGCCTACTTTGGCTTTACATGTTCCCCCAGGAGGTCATGGGCGTATGTTTGCATATAGACACTAGGGACATCGTGAGCTTAGAATTATAGGGTTCTATCTCAGTTTTGGGTAGTTCCGAGATATTGAGCATCAAAGTTCCAACTTGGCTTGTGTTTTGGTTGACAGAACCTTTTTATTTTATGAATAACTAATTAAAAAATGTTGAAAATTTAAAAATAACATCACACAGGCATTAACAGACCACTAATGGATGATGTTATGCAAAAAACTCAGTTTTGAAAAAAAACGGAGATAGAACCTTATAATTCTAAGGTCACGACATGTAAAAAAAACAAACATTTTGGGCAGACAGAATTACCCCTAATAATAGAGTGAACCCACTGTGGTTAGAGTTAAATCAGTTGAGGCGTACTATTGGCTGATTGGTTAGAGGCACAAACTGTATTGAGGCTCATAAGCTCTTTCCAGCACAGAACACAGATAAACGTTGTTCACACCAACACATGTTGCACTTTGTAGATATGACTCCAACAACAAGTGTACGTAACTATTAGTAAAATAGATAGTATACCAACCAGCCAGCAGCGATATTGATTGGCAACTAATATCATCAACCATTCATTGTGGCATTATTGATATTGATGCAGGAGGCTGCATTTTAATACTGGAGCTGATGATGGTGGGGCTAGATTTAAACATAAAATCAAAGGAGGAAGTTGAGGAGCAAAAGTGGCAGGCCAACTGAATATAAAAATATTTGTATTGAGTAAATGTAGATTTTCAATTTGTTTTGGAGGGGTAGCGAGGTTGTTGTGTCCCTGCCAATGTTTAGACAAACCTACGCCCTTGCCTCATTTTCAATCTGTGTGCTATTCCAAGGCATCTGCGATATTTAGGACTGGCATGATGTGTAACACTTATAGAAAAACTTAGAGTAGGGTCTTACAGTGAGGTTCAGTATGTTGACGAGTGCTTCAGGAGGGTTACACTCCACCTCTGATTCCCCCTTAACAACGATCTTCGTCAGGTACAGCAGCCACTTGCCGTTGGATGCCTCTAAGGGCCAGTTAAACTCCACACCCAGCGTCCCCAAGTCTCTCAGGGGCTGACCTCTCATTTCAACCTGGTGGAGAGTCAGACAGGCAGCGGCACAGAAAAAAACAAAAATCAAAATGATACTATGAAATAATATGGGGTAAAATAACAGTCAGAGCTGGGTTGTAACTCTGTGACTCCTAAATAGTATCCACCCCGGTCATGCTTACACCACAAACCATAGCTCACATAACAATCCCTTCCCCACACAATATTAAACTTCTGAAGAATAGAAGCACTGGCTCCAAAGACTGGGTGGGGATGAGGGAAATGTGGGTGAGTAGCACACATAGTGTAGATGCAATATACAGTCGTGGAGGTCTAATATAGCCTGAGTGGTAGAGGTGACTCACATTGAAGGTGAACTCCACCAGACTGCCCACGTCACTGGTGTTTACCATGGCTGACTCGCCCATCACTGTCCCACCGAACGTTGTTTGCACCAAGCGCTTCTCTCTGTACAGAATGACAAATTAATGTACACTGTGCGGCTGGGAGAGAGACGTGGTGTGGAAGATAATGTGATGTGACATTCAGTGCCGCCATGGCATTTCTGTGCTCTTTACTGTATACACAATGCATCATGGGTTATTAGATAATGGGACTCACATGGAGAAGGTGGGCAGAATGGTATTTTCAATCAGCAGGCCCACAGGCACCGGCTTCAGGTCACTCTGTTCACTAAGACTGAAGAAATACGCCTATTATAGCATTATAAACCATAATGTATAACCACAATGACATACCATGGAGAATTAAAATGCAAATTAAATCTAAATGCTAAAAAAATGTTTAAAAAGTTAGAAAAGAAGAAGAAGAAATGCTTCACTGTAGAATCAAAGCTGAGATGCAAGTTTAAACATGTCGATCAAAAGTAGCCTTTAAAGTGCTGTATCACTGTAGAAATATAAACAATCTCATATACTTACGTTGACAGAAGCAGCTGGGCTTCAATCTCTTGTGTATAAAGATTAATCCCTGATGTCTCAAATTTTAAGACGAGTGACACCTGATGATGAAAACAATGAAATCAGAAGAATCATAAACCAACCTGAGAAAAAAAGGCAAACTCTTTGAGAGACAGGTATACACACTCACCTTTTCCTTGCCTTTAAGCGGATTCCCCAGCTCACAAAGAACATTGCCATCGTAAGTGCACTGTACGTCATGGTCCTAAACAGTCAGCGAATCAAAAGAATTATGAGATTGATGGAACGCAATCAGTGCAACCTTTACATTTCTTGTGGAAATTGAGGAGTGATTATTTTTAAACCTAAACAACACGAACAGTCTCATAGTGCATTGTGCTTTTAATGAAAGGATTTAAGACGCAATAGGGAAAAACTATTAAGTGGTAATTTCCCTATTATCTGCTGCCCTCCAGTGGACGTACCGCTGATCTGACGCCAGAGTATTTCAGTGCGTCAGGGATGGTGACGTTGAGCATGGCCTGGTGAGCGTCCTCAGCAAGCTTCCCCGGAGAAGGGAGGTTAGTCACCTCCACCATCAGCTTTATTATCTTCATGTTGCTGTTGAACTGAAGCACCTGTAATTTTCCCTGCCTGGACAAAGAAAACATGTAGACCTTCTTATTTATCAATCATTATTACTACATTTATGCTTATTTAGCTCATAAAATCTGCTACCAAGAAGAAGCAACTAGTTTGACTCAAAAGAAGCATACTGAATTGACTGACATCATGTAGGCTAGGCCTATAAGACCCTCTTTCCGTTATTTATGCTAAGCAAACTAACCTACCACTTCCATACGGTATGTACAGACGTGACATCTTTTCAACTAACTCTACTAATCATACTAAACTTTAAAACGTCCTAAACAGTGAAACTATAGCAAAAATTAAAATTATTAACAGTAATTTAATCAAAATATCATCTCACTTGGGGTACGTCTTATTATTGTTGCCAGCAAACTGAGCTGTCAGCTGCAGGTTACTGGTACATTTGTTGTCCGAACCACATGCCTTTTGAAAGTTAATCTGCAGGAAAGCAAACATAAAACAGATTATATTATACCTTACACAGGAACCATCACAGATACATGTGCTTCATTGTCCAAGTAGCCAGTTCTCCATATAGCCTACCTCCGCTCTTTGAGTGAGTTTCTGCTCCTGGCTCAGAACTGGGAAGAAGTCCAGGTTCTGGAGGGAGCGTCTAGCTTTGGGTTTTTGTTCATGTAGGGACATATTGAGGGAAAAGACCACTGGCTCCAGTTTGTCCCTCACAGGTACCTGTAAATGAATCCAAGAATTTAACACTCATAATCTTAGCAACAGCAGGTTCTCAATTAACAAATATAGCAGGGTTGCCAACTTTTGGTCCTTGGCTGGAGTGAGATTCGGGGGGGGGGGTGTCGGGGGCTATAATGACTATATGACTATAATGACTATAATAATAATAATGATAATTGTAATTGTAATGTAGTTTTTCTCTCTGTCTCTCTTTCTCTCTCTCACACACACACAAACAATATACCTGCAAACTGAGTAGAGGCAGAGGTGGAGTGGGATAAATTATATTCTAGAAATTATATTTCTAGGGGGGTCTGGGGGCACTCCCCCAGAAAAAAAATTGTGATTTTAAGGTGTAAATTAAGCCTTCTGGCGTACTCTGAGAAGAAAATAAGGGAAAACAACATTTGCTTCAGATAAGAGGTTAAAAAAAAGCAGATGTGTGGTTCCTTTCATTGTTTGGCTGGAGTGCATGAAACTGGTCTAGTGGGGAACTGGGGCTTCTGGCCTGGACCAGGACCAGGACCTGGACCTGGACCTGGACCAGCCTATTGAGCCTATTCATATGAAAGGAACAGACATGTCCTGTGATGTCTAGCCTTCTATTACAGCCTGATGATACAAGTCAGGTCCTGAAATGTGCGTTTGTGTGTGTGCGCGCACACACACGCATGTTGCTGCGCTGTCTCTCTCTCCTCTGCTCTCTGGACTCAGATGCCTGGCTGTACTTTTGTGCTACCAGGTCCTCATCTTGATTTTAAAGTTTTCAACGGACCGGACCAACCAGCCCGACCGCAGGCGTCAGTTCGAGACGCATTCAGTCCGTAAACATAACTCGGTCAGGTCAGGTTGTGCCTCGGCCTCGCTCTCTCCCTCGCGGATCGACAACTCCCCGTCCTACTGTGCTGTGATCACAGGCTGGAGCAGACGTCCAATCGACACGCGGATAAGCATCACGCACACCAATCAGAGAGCCTATTGATAAGTGCCAAAGCTCGCTTTTTATTTTATTTTTTGCCAAATTGCTGATTTTGGCGTGAGAATTGTTTGAGTGGCGTGAGAGCGTGAGGCAGGACCTAAAAGCGTGTGTCACACGCCAGATGCGTGAGAGTTGGCAACCCTGAATATAGGCTACAAATAAGTGACAGCAATTAACACATAATTTTACAATGTTGTTTTGTTGTTGACATCTTACCACTACAAACAGCTTCAGAGTTTGACACGTGGTTTTGGAAGATTGCAGGCTAAGGAGGCCGGTATAGGTGTCATCATTTTTGTGCTGGAAACGAACTCTTGGGGTTCTTCTCCTCTCCATGTCGGCTTCAACCGTGTATTTCACCGCTTTACAAAGTAGAAACACACACAGTACATAAACTTTAAAGAGAGAGGTGAGACGTTTGTAAACAACAGAAATGGAAATGGGTAAAAAAAAAAAAAAAAAAAAAAAGTTGCAAAAAAAAGAAAAGAAGAAAGTTCAGACAAGGGCTTAGGCTATCAAAGAGATAGCCTATCATAACTATAAAATGTTAATTTTATAATGGCCCAAAATGATTTAGCTGAATTATAAATATTATCTTTTATTGTGAAGAGTCAACGGAAGTGATAATGGATGACGAGTCGTCCAGGTAAATAAACACAGACAGGAAGTGGAGTGTGTAAAGTTTGGCGCTAGACTGATTTAAATCGCGTAAGTGACGTCATCTGTGAAGTTTGTGCATATAAACCTCGATGTCCGTGTCTGGGATTATTTCTATGGATTATTTAGGATACTCGACAGTCGTCACTAGCCAGGACACTTGTTGTTCACCTGTCTCTGTGAGCAGCAGGAGATATTTATCCGCGAAGCTCGGCAGACAGTTGTGTAACTCACCTGTTTATGTTAGCTCATTAGCATACGAGTACATACTATTAGCCCCTTCATTAGCAACGTGAATGGACACCTGGCTACTGGATTGCTAACACAGTTTATGCTAAAGGCTCTAACTCATTTAATCTGACGTGGAAACCTGGATTTTACTACTAGATGGAAAGTAAACCCCCTGGTGACCTCCGAGAGGGACCACGCCATTGTTGGACAACAGAAGCCGAGAGGCTACAGACCACGCCATCAAAGAGACCACTGACCACCTGCTGACCAGGTAACAAGCTGCAGATTGGACTCAGAAGAACTCCTAGCCAAGGTAGGCTACCAAACGCTACCCCCATACTGCTCTGTGTTTTTGGGCCGCTGTGCTCACAAGTCTCAAATCTGGCTGCAGGTACTTTGGTTTAAGCGATGTTGGCTGATGTGTCTGATGCTGGTTGGTGTGTGTTTGGTGCTTGGTGTAAATCTGAATTGCATCACAAAGTTGCAGAAGAAGATGGAAAGTGAAAGTTAAACATTGATTGAATTGTTTTAATGCTCATGTTAAAAGGTAAATAGCTTGATCCTGCAGAAACCGATTCCAGTGTGATTTCTGGTTCATTCTTTGGATTGATTTTAGGGTTTTCATGGCCTTATGTGTAGGCTGTCCATGACAGTTGTTTAACTCTTTATTTGATTGTATAGATATGATACAAGGGTGAAATGAACAAGCAAAACCCGGTTGGCAGCTTGAATCAAAAAAACTCAAGGACCGTTCCTGATTTAAAATAGATGGTTTGGATGGAAGGTTATTGATGGGATGGGCCACACATCAGTATTTGTGAACGCTGGTGTCTTCATCAACTCAAAGTCACAGCTATTTTTTGTGCAACTTGTTAGTCATTTACACATTTACGACATTTAAGTGAAGAAAGTCTGCTTACTGATATTTCTCTTGAAGTCTTTGTTTCCATTGCTCATCGTGAAAGACATGCACAGAGTTGCTGTAATGCTGTAAAACACCAACAGATATTAACATGCGTGAGAAATTAGTGAATAAGACACTTTCAGATAGAGATATTCTGGGATGGCAGCTCACCATGGTGCCGTTGCAGGACACTTATTAGCGTCCACGATCCAAGGCTCCACGGTGAAGTTCTTTGTTATGTGGACGACTGGTCGAGCTCTGTAAACCAGTGTATTGAAAACAGGAATCGAATTGAACCCAAGTTGTATGAAGGAATACAATTATTTGCCACTTCATGTGATAAATCTTAAATTCATTGCTTTTGCTACTCTACGTGCATTGTAACTGTCAACAGGTGAAAACTTTGCACTAAAGTTGATAATTTTTCTAATATTTTAACCAGCAAAAGCTGTTGTTTTTAAAAAAACACGGCAACACTGCGTTTTCTCTTATTGCTACCTGAGCAAGGCGACGCGGTCGTCCAGAGAACCAATTAAAATGTCAGGGTAACTGTTATCGTCCATATCCATCCCACCGTTGATGGAGTAGCCGAAGGTGTGGAATCCATTGCTCACTGACTTGCCTTCAATCACCTGTAGAGGGCAACAACAGTACATGGGAGGTCATGCAGTAACTGTGGGCCTGTCCATATTCTGCATGTTCTGTATGTGACATGTTACCTGACTGGGGCTCTCTGAGATTCCCTGTTTGCTTCCCATCCATATGTAGACTTTTCCTGTCTCGTGGAAAGGAGCTCCCACCGCAAAGTCTGCAGACAGTGACAATGAAGTGAAATATTTGCAGGGAAACATGCTGCTATCACAGGACCGTCACTATGTGGAAGATATTAGGCCTCTAGGTGGCAGCATTGCACCACCTCATGATTAGTACATGCTGGCCATGAAATACAACATGGTTCATATGTTTCTATGCTGAGATGTTGCATTAGTGTATAAAAAACAATGCTAATGCTTAGTTAACTCTGCGTTTCTCTCGACAACAGTTTGATTCCTTTCCTCAGCAGAGCAGTGAATGCACCACTTAGTTGAGTACATAGATAGGATGCCAGGCAGGGATATGCGATACAGTCAGTGGATGGATGGACAGATAGAGTGCTCACAAAGTAAAGGAAAAACACAAGATGCACTTATAGGTAGATCATGTGTCACCATTTCAGAAACTAGTTAAAATCAAGAGTTCAGAGTCGTACCTTGGAATCCATCTTGGTTGATATCACCAATTGCAGCAACTGCAAAACCGAATGCAGAGCCCGACGGCCCCTTCAGTACCATGGTGGCAGTCTTCTGGAAAGATCCATTCTCATTCATGAAGATGTACACCGCTCCGCCTTCGTCATTCATTCGGTCAAAGTAAAACGGCGCTCCAACAATCAGGTCATTCCAGCTGAAAGAGGCAAAATGAACATCAGTAACAACGTTATCTTGACCAAAACGGTTTATATTTCACAATCCCAGAAATCCACCAAGTTGTGAAATGGTAGTTTAACCAGATTAACTCCTGCATTAAAGCGGGCACATGACTTCACAATGATGTCATGATGTCAACACTTTATCTGAGCTGCTGAAAGGACAGGTTCTCTTCTCTCATGCACACACATCATCATGCATTCTCTGCATAACAGGGCATATCGCTGCTCCAGAGCACTCGACCATGAGGAAGCTCTGGAAGATCAAGATACGGTTACAGACACTTGCATTTCAAAATCCAAACACAGCCTTTCTGCTTTTCTTCTTTCCCAGCTGTGAGTTCAGACTTTTAAGCAGCTTGTAATTGAAATTAGGTGAACGCGAGATTGTTTCTTAACTTATGGGCTTTTCTTTGTTTGGATGTTAGACTTTGGTTTTTGAATAAGATGATTCCAATTTGGGATTCCACTCAAACGACAGTGGATTTCAAGCATATCTATATCCAGGCAGGAATAACGTTTTGATTTTTGATTAAGACACAATCCAAAATATCTAGTTTAGAAACATACTCGTCGTTGTTGAGGTCGGTGACGGCCAGGCTGCTCCCAAAGTACGAGCCCACTTGTTCCCCAGGGATGATGAGTGCTTTTTCAATGGTGGCGTCAGTCTTTGTCCCAAACATCACAGAGCCCTTGGAACCATCCCTGGGAGACCCCGTCACTACTGTGAAGTCATCGTGACTCAGGAGCTTCTTCTCTTCAAGCACTGAATAACCTGTGGTGAAGAGCGTTAAAGATGCGCCGTTAAACTGTCATCTGACCTTTTCAAAGGTGATGCAGGCTCTTTCCAATGTCATGATATAACTGATCACTATTCTGTAGGTGAACCATCTGATATTCTGTTTTGGTTTCCTTGTTACTAATATACAAGCATATTTACCTATATAACTGTATCGTCTATTCAGCTGGCCGAAGTTTTTGCCTCTAGAGTCCCAGGCATTCAGTGGATCGGGATCTCTCCATGTCACATGAACATTTCCTTTAAAACAAAGCACAATCACAAAACAGTGTTAAAATCTGCTTCATGCACAATGGACAGGTTTCCCAGACAGAGAATAATCCCAGAGCTAGACCAACACTAGCTATTTTTGAATGCGTTTAATCCTTGTCTGTGAAACCTGCCCATTATTTCAATGTTGAGTATCAAACGCTCCTCTCCTCTCCGTGTTAACCCTTCCGCGCCCACCTTGCCACAAATAGCTGCCTGGTGCACCGATGTAGACCTCAGTGTCTGTCATGCCGGCCGAGATGCCCATGTTGCACATGCCCTCGAAATCCATGTCGAAGTTGGGGTTGCAGGCCTCGTAGCTCTCGGTCTGCCACTCGTCGTTTCGGTCAAGGGTCAGATCATTACTCCGTACAAAGCACTTCCCGATCATTCGCCACTGCTGCTCTGTGCCGCCTTGGATGACCTTCACATATCGATGCCCACATGCCTGGACACCGGAGAAGAACATGCATTATTATTTTTAAAGGAATAATGCTTGTGCTGTACGGTAAAAACAAACTAAGCCAGGGAAACCTCCTTTAAATGATGTCAATATAAATAAATCACTTAATGATCACTTATGACACAAAGTACAAAACAAATTAAATGTATTAAAGAAAGGTTTCTTGAAATTAAAGGCCATAAAGGTGTCATTATGGTTCATCCACTAACGTTATGTGGATGTTAATATTTATTTCATAAACAAGTCATATAGAAACAAAAGAATATCTCAGGAAAATAACTTTTTTTGTATGTATATTTATTTATAAAGGGACCATCTACAATATTAAACATAGATATGTCAACATTAATGCATTGTAGCAGATGTAGCCTAGAGCTAATTTACATCTCTGCCTACCTGCATATCTAATTCTATTGTGTCTGTCTGTCTTTGACACAGGAAATAAAATATAACGAGTAACATATCACCCTGCATCCTCTGAATGCTTCAGTGAATGCAGCTGTTCACTGTAAATATCACATCACCTGTGACACTGACTAGTGGAGAAAAAGAGGAAGTCGTCTCACCAACACTCGTCCCCCCGGCTGGTCCCTCTGACTCGCCACCGTCACACCCAGCCACATGCCCTCCACCTTCTCCGTCGAGGGATTTGCTGTGGACGTGACATAAGGGTAGGGGTCATATGTAGAAATTTCATTGGAAGGGTTTTCAAAGGTTCCTGTCAACATGGAACTAGAGGGTATGACTTAACATTCAGTCAGAGTCAGAAACATTTTGCAAGTGCAAAAAAATCACCACCAAGTTTTTGTTGCCAGTTTAGTAGTATATCACCGTTTATCTCTAAACATCCATTTGCTGCACATAAATATTCAAAATCATGATTTCTAGCATCAGAGTCAATGGAAAACCCACCTAAACTGATCAGCCTGGATCGTGCCCTGGCAGATATTTACCTCAAAAATGTACTGAGACTGCAGAATCGTCTCTCGGAGCTCAACACTGAAAGATGTGAGGAATCCTTTTATTATGGTTCTTACTTCTAGCCTCCGGCTGGCCATATTCACCTTAAGGTATTGCAGCATTAAGTCTATTGGTTAATAACCTCAAATTAAGAAAGGATTGCACTTTCAGAGTTTTATATCCTGAAGCTCCTCATGTACATTAGGTGCAGCAAGTGATCCTGAATGCTACAAAACTTGCCGAGGATTAGACTGACTGCATTGTCTGATGCAGAAGCCCCGCACAGTGAATAAAGAGGAAGTTGGCTGATTATTGTTTGTGGGTTGTAATTTCCAGTCCCCCCAATTTAATAGCTAACAGGGAACTCCGGTAGAATACCAACATGTGTCAAACGGAAAACCGATTTCACACGTACAGGTCATACAGCTGTGTCAAGACTACAACCACAACTGTATAACGCTATTTGTGGTTTTAAGGGAAGTTTGAGCAAGTCAGAGAAAAATACCCTTTAAGATTTCATGAGAATTGACTTTCTCACAATAGCCTGCTTTAATAGTAATGTCACTGAGTTCCAAACACGTAGTTACTAAGCAGGTAATGCAAGTGCAGGAGTTTCAGTAACTCTAATTTTTCAATTCAAGGTCACACTTTTGTTTACAACAAATAGCAACAAAACTAAAACTCCCATTGCTTCACTTACAGCAAATGAACAACTGTTAACAAACTAGATGTTATATACCTACAAACTATACCTATAAACCTACACCTTTTACATCAGTTTTCCTCTATCTTTCCTTCATCTTGGATTTTGCTGAGGTGCAAACGGATGTCGGTTACTGTAGCCTTACTTTGAACCTGTACAAATGAACTGTTCCTCTGTTAAATATTAGAGAGCGTATCAGAGAGCTCTGCTCTGTGCTTACTTGTGCTGACCAGGTCCATTCTGGAGCAGTCACCGGTGTCTGTGTTGAGCGGACACGAGTAGACGGCCCCCGTCTCGTTGACATTTTGTAGAGATGGGGCTTTCTCCTTGGGTGCCCCTGCAAGAAGCCTGAACACACAGAGACGGGCAGAAAGGAAGAAAGGGAGAGACGGATAAAGATTATTGTCAGTAGATTGTATCAGGGTCGTGTTGTGGCGTTAGACAATATAACGCAGAGACTGTAGCAGCAACAAAAGTGAGATGATTTCCCAGATAATCCTGCTAGTCAAAACACAGAAACGTATCCCGCAAGTTCATATTTTAATGCGTGAAACACAACTTTTTTTTTTTTAATATCTAACTTTTAACAGCAGGACACTTCCTGATTGAACATGAATTTTTAAGTGTGACACTAAAGTTGCTGTGATATAGGGAGAGCGGCGCAGTCGGAGCATGACCCGTAACAAGTCTGGGCACCACACACACACACACATAAAGACAGACACACCAACTAGCCCCTTGGTGATGGACCTGATCTTTTTGTCCACTCACCCGGACACCCCCTACATCAGCACCTTTTAACACACCACAGAACTTTGAAGTAGAGGGATTACCCCCTCTGCAAGGCTCTGTGCAGGGACACACTATTTACTGTCAGCACAAGATTTATTAGCTCCACTTTGTCGGTGGAAGGTGCAGACAGTCTTGTTTTCAGTCACTCAGTGGCTGAGTCTTGTCATGTGGGAAGCAAACACTTTACAGCAGTGTAGTAGTGGTAGTAGTGTAGTGTGTGGAGCTTGTCATGAAATACCCAGACTTTTCTGCCTGAATGCCCTCATGTTCCTGGCTGAGGTGAACAGTGAAAAGTGCAAATTGGTGAGTCAATGTGTTAGTCAACCCTGCGGGCATATTAACTGCAACAGTGGGGTGGCTACCTTCCTTACACACACTGATAAGCAAGAATAAACACTCTGATAATGGGTGCAGACGAAAAAGACGCCTTACAAGGAAGGCCATTGTGAAGGCGGTCGACAATTATGAGTCAAAACTGTATTGCTTAAACTTAAAGGTAGATCATTTGTTTCTGAGTTGAATCATCTAAGGAGGAACATGAGTAACATTGCACTGATTTTTGTAGAATCTTGTTCAGGCTGAGCCACTCCTGCTCGCATGCGTTCCTGGCGAGTTTATGAGATGGATTTTCATCCTTGTGTACCAGTCTCCACCACTCCTGCAGGATATTTATACATGAGCATAGACAAAATATCTCCAGACATATTTTCAGTCTCATCGTGCGAACATCACAGGAGCCCCAGACGAATCTATTTTCTCTTTGATGTTTCACCTGAGCATGAACTTACAGAGGAAGTTTGTTTTCGCACTGAAAACCATCCCGTGCATTGGCTTCCGCTGATACTGAATCATCGTATCTGACTTTTATTTTGTCTCATTACAGCCCAGAAGTAATTTCGACCAGAGCAATATGACAACGTCTGCATTTGTCCTCACTTCATTTATGAGTATGATCAAAGCTTAAAGGGATATTTCACAATTTTGGCAAATTTGACATTGCCATACTTTCCTGTAGTCTTAGGGATAGGTTTGTTACCTTTAATTGTCAGTGCAAGCTGTTTTGAGACCAACTGGGCAGAGATGCGAGCTGCTTAGATAACGCCACGGAGGCTCATGGTATTTCCAGGCTTTCCCGCATTAGCTGAGTGGCTCGCATCTCTGCCCGGCCGGTCTCAAAACAGCTTGCACCGACAATTAAAGGTCATCAACCTACCATAAGACTCTTAGAGATTATGACAATGGCCGAACTTGCCAAAATGTTGAAATATCCCTTTAACACTGCGTATTTTCCACTGAGGGATAAAAACTATTTATCTCCACAGGTACAATTATCTCTTCTTTCAGCAACCAGATGTGCATTATCAGCAATGAATCAATTATCTTGCCACAGTGATGACAACCAGATACGTAGAGCCAAGATGGCCTCTGAGGTCCAGCAGGTTTCAGCTGGACTGGAAGGAAGTGGCCTTGATTCAGGTAATCAGTCAGCACTGGAGACAGCAACTGAGATTCCACAGAGGTTTGTAGCAGTTAGTAGGACTGATATATAGATGTGGAGAACCAGGGCCACAGCGTCCCACTGTGACCGTGTGGAGGCGTATAGTGAGAGTGTACTATAAGCACATTAGTAGTGGGTGTGTGTTATGAGCTTACATGACTTGCCTTTCTGCTTCCATAGCCATTATATGAGAGGTCATGGCCACCCAATCTGTTTTTCAGCTGTAAGCAGCACAAAGCGTCTCAAAACACCGACTTACAAGGTTAACCATTCTTGCAGTGAAAAACTAAACACTAAACAGGGCAAGAAAGAACAGGGTCAAGCCCGAGAAAAAGGAAAACTCTTTTCCAAACACTTGAGAAACCAGTTTATGTGAACTTTGCTCGCACTAAATAGAAATTAGGATTCAAAGTCCAGTGCTAATCACTCATGCTTCAGGAAGGGCATGACTAACCTTGCCTTGCCTTGCCAGAGAACCAGAGGGGGGAAAAAACAAAACAAGTTCGGTTCAGGCCGACTTCATAAACACACTCGCTGTCGTCTTACTGTCTCAGCAGATCACCTGTGTTTGTTGTGGAAATTCAACACTGCAGATTGAAGCCACCAGACAGTGGACGCACAGCTTTACAAAAGAGCAGTAGTATTTTCAGCCGGAGTAAAGCCGGTGTTACAGAATCAAGATTTACTGTATATGGGGAACATACAAACAGAGAGAAATACAGCAGAGGGGATTGTTGAGTTCTCATGTCTGCATGGTACAGTAAATATGAGGCTCTAGGCAGCAGCCAGGTTAGCTTGGGAGCAGTGGGAAACAGCTTGAATCGTCTTAACAATGATGATTAATTGATCCAATTTATTAAATTTGCAAGACATAGACAGCTACACCAGATGTAGGCTTAGTCCTTCATCTTGCTTTCCAGGTGAAAATTCCTCACTAATTGTCAGTTTTTCCATGAGATGTAACTCACATTAAAAGGATTTGAACGGATTTAAGTCTTCTCAGCTTATACGTAAGAATGATCAAAACCCCAGTTTCAAATAGGTGACTCAGCCATGACAGCACATCTCATTTCCTGTCCAACTGCAACATTGCACGTTGTCCTACAGTATCTACCTTCCCTGCTCATCACCTCCTCATAAACATGCTGTCAAGGGCCCAGGGAAGTAAGGGAAGGGAAGAGGGGCACCCGGCAGCTGCATTCCTACTCTGAGGACATGTTGAAATTCGCCCCCTCTGCCTCCGAAGTGATCTGAACTGCTGGCTTAACCAAACATTTGCTGTGGCAAACACACCCAGAGAAGGTGCATTCCTGCCTCTGAAGATGGGAGTCTGGGTGAACTGCCGCACGTTCGTATCAGTGGTGTTTAGATAAATAAACAGAGGCAAGCTCATCTACTCATCTTAGTCATCAGCACTGCCCGCTGACTGAGCCCAGAGGACGGGAGCAAGAGGAGGTACCGTATTAAAAAAAGGGAGTGAGTGTCAAGGGAGGAGGACAAGAAAATTGGTGCACACTCATTGGCTCACACAGAGATAAAGAGAGAAAGAGTGATCATTATAAGGTCTTGTCACTTTGGTAAACAGACATCAGTCTACAAACAAATTAAGTGGTTTAATTAAAATTAAGACATCAGTTTTTAAATCCCAATGGAGAATCATGAAACCAGGAAGCATGAAAAGGAACTAAATGAAAGATGACTAAAATTGTCTGACACTTTCTCAGAATTTTATAGACCAACAAGAAGAGACGATGTTCAGGGCGAGTCATTCGGCCTCATTCATCTTTATCTTGGTCCAGTCTGAACATGACTGTGATTACATTACACACTGGCAATCAACTTTTCACCCCGCTGGCCCTTCCCTTCAACAATAAAAGGGGTAAATATTTCTGAATGTGAAAGTGAGAGACATTGGGTGAAAAGTAAACAAGAGTAGGAGCTTCTAGTAAGCGTGCATTTATGTACATTTGTGTGCATGCAGTCAGTGTGCTCGAGTAAGTCGGCCTGACGTAGCTGATTGATCATCTGTCCAGATACGGCTCTGGGCAACCTGTTTGTCACAGGGTGCGGCTGTGGCCCTCATGGCAAACTCTTTAATAACATGGAAGATAACCTCAGGGCCTGTGTTTCATTCACCAGCGCTGCCACTCCTACACCTCTAGGAATAATATACAATCAATCCAACATGTGACATCCGGTTAGTCAGTCCTCTTGGTCAAATTACTGAGCAGGTACACTTTCTCTGTCTTTCTACCTGATTTACTTTCCCTTCTGTATGGAACAGTAGACAAATGCTTGTAAATCAACCCGCATCCTCAGGATGTGGATTCTTAAAAAACAAAACGAAGCACACGCAGCAGATACACAACACAACACAACACGCTTATCTGATCAGGTCACGTTCCTGTGCATCATGAAGGAAACCACAGGTCTGCCACGTCTGGCTGCTTTTGTCAAATCCAGCCAAAAACAGACACTTGCAGCTGTTGCTCCTGCTAACAATGGTTTGTTGTATTAAAGGGCATTTCCAGTCGTAATCAACGTTTACCTCAGATATCAGGTCACCGATGATCAGTTCATTCCATACCATCCACATTTCCAACTGCAGCCTGCACGTTTATATTAGTTTTTGTTCAAGAATCTATTGAGCTATTGAAATCCAATGTTCATAAATGGGCTAAATGGACCGATTTTTAAATTTTTTCTGTTGTTGCAAGTAACATCCTATGACCCTACTTTACTAAAATTTAAAATTCTTTACAATTTAATTAAATCAAAATTCGGACTTACCCCGGATTCCTTTTCTGGTCAGAGAGCAAACACCTCAGAGTCCCTCTACTGTTGTGTTCACATTGAAAAAACAATAGAATCTTGAACAAAAACCAAACGTCCACAGGCTGCAGTTGGGAGTATGGATGGTATGAAATGAACTGATCATAGGTGACCTGATATCAGAGGTAAACATTAATTGTGACTGGAAATGCCCTTTAAGGGTACAGATTGAAGTCTGAAGAGACAAGATTTAACTGCTGTGCATTTATGTCTTTTTGGGGAAATGCATGAACTCTTTGCACTTTTCTCATTTTGCAGAATGCCACTGCTGCTAGTGAAAGATTTAATTCACAAACCTGAGTGCATGCTAACATTTTGATAACATAGATTGAGCTGACACTTTAAACAGCTGTGCAGAGTTGTAAGTAAAAAAAAAAAGAAGGAAGGACATCATGCTGTGTGCACAAGCTGTTCTATTTATTCATTCGTGAGAGACACAACTTAGACTTCACCTTATCTTGTTGGTGTCACTGTTGAAAAAAAGAAGTGTGGTTTCTGCTTGTTGAGACAAACAAAACAAGGACTAAAATGGCCCAAAACAAGTATGCAGTGAACAGACATGCTTTTGTGCTAAATAAACAAACCTGACACGCAAATGCCATTAATCCTCTAACATACACATACAAACACTCATCTACACTGTCCTCTGTACTTTTTTAGAGTGATGTAAAGCTGTTGCACTACAGGCAACTTATTTTGATCCGGGGGAAACATTACCACTTAGAGCCACTAAACAAATGAATGGAGATAATATTGAATGGAGCAACTCAATTTGAAGATTGAATTAAACATGAGAACAGGAGGAGAGGAGGGCAACCATCTCTTTATGCTCTTGTAATGGTGTAATGACTGGACTGAAAGATGAGAGGAGGAGGTTGGTATAGACACAGTGTTATGGTGTGGTCCACATTTAGTGTACTGATGGTAAGAGGGCATAAAGTCATATATGATGAATGTGTGAGTGTGTGAGAGAGAGTATTTCTGCCAGTGACTGCTCTGCTCTCTGTGTGGTTTTATTACAATACAACGGACTCTGATAAATCCAGTTCTTTGCAATTCCAGGAAGCACTCTCACAAAGCAGTAGGTGGAGTGGACTACGTGCACTTCTATCACACTATTCACAGTGAGCACGCCTTGTTGTTAATGCACCAACTCCAGTATGTGCCTGTGTCGTGTACAGAACATGGCTCACTGATGAATCGTCTCTGAGCAAACACTGACCTGACGCTATCGACCTGTTGCAGGTAGAAACGTGTTGGTCACTCAGACCTGACCTCACTGCACCTCAGGGATTTCACATTTGTCTGAATTTATTCGTAAAGGCCGGTCTGAATAAAATCACCATGGATGTTTTCTGACCTTCATCTTCATAAAGACAAAACATGGACAAATCACATTAAATAATCAAACTATAAAGTTGTTAGCCAGTTTAAATCTACTTAGAGCTTTCTCAGAATAATTCATTTGGACAATTATCGGTTGGATAAGATCTTATCACCACTATATAATTCAAACAGAAACCAGTAAACAATGACATAAAGCTATCACACATCCCAATCAACAACATCCAACCAAAAAAAAAGTAATCATTGCAACCATCAGCACACAGCGTGATCTACCCATCTATCAAAGCCCAATGCTGCTGCCTGGGAAAATAAACCAATAGTAAACCTGCTGTATCAACTAACAAATCATTCACCATAACCGCCACAGTGAGTAAACCAACTGAGCAAACATGCACAGAGTGACAGGAAGCTGGTGCTGGTTTATGGGCACACCAATACAACTGTATACATCCCGCTGAGGGCGGTTGCGGTTAAAATGTAATTTCACAAGATACAGTCAGAAGATCAGTTCTGAATTTCCATCTCTTTATTATTTCTAAAAGCCTTAAAATGTTTGTTTTTTCAAGTCAAAGCCGATGATTATGTCAGATTTTCATAGAGAGTGTAAAAATAGGAAATGATAAATGGTGGGCTATGTTTTCTTGTAAGTCAAAAACAACAGGACTGAAATGCAGTTAATTTTCTTAGAGGAAGTTGCACTGAACATTTGAATAGTGTTGAAAATGAAACATCAGTGACTCCCACTGGGTCTACCTGATGTCAGCTGGGCAAACATCCGGTTTTAAAACCAACCACCTGCCGTGGATGAAACAGTAACAAGAGAGCAAACTCATTTAGACCCAGTGTGACAAATTAAACATGGCCGGTCGTCCCCTGATAATAAGCTAAGTCACTTTTCATTAGCGACGAGTAAAACCTGACAAGGACACTGCCATGTTGGCTCATGTCTGGAGGTCCGTCTGTTAACTATGGCCACCCAGTGTCTGCTGTCACCGGATGAATGATGTCAGCCCCCCCCACAAGCCGACATGGAGAAACACACACAACAATAGACACACACACACAGCTGGGCTGTGCTTGGATACATGTTTGTCAGTGGCCCCACAACACCGCACCAGCATACATCCATCCTTGCATATTTACATCACGGCGCTATAGAGGATTCCACAGGAGACTCACGGTATCAGGAACAGTATTTTCCATTAACATCTTGACCCTGCTGTGCATAAAGGGCGAGGAGGAGGAGGATGGGGGGAGGAGGGAGGGGAGGGTGGGGGGTTACAGGTGGACTAGCTCACAGCTACAATAGAGCCGACTGCACCGCTGCAGCTATAGCGTGTCAGTGTAAGGCCATGTTTTCACTCGGATATTACTCAGCTTACATGAAAGCAGAACAGGTATGAAACATCTGTTTTTACCTGTTGAGGCCTGGGAAACCTCTGATAAACTCCAGCGAAGCAGAGTCTACTTTTATAAGTGAACTGTAGAAAACAGTAACAGGCATTTGATACCACTTAATAAAACAAAAGGGTTTATAATTAATCTATTCGTTAGCCTGATAACACTTTATCAATCATTTATATGCTGTTATAACACAATAGGTAAAAGGGAAGTGATAGTGACCCTTTGCTTGCCAAATAGTGATCCCGTATTTATCTTCTCTGTAAATCCTCATATCTCTTTGTCTTCTCCAACATCCAGACTTTTGTACCTGCCTGCTTCATCATATTACTCATTAAGTTAGTATCAATCGACCACCATCAGAATCTTAATGATCACAAGTTTGATTTTGCAGATCAAATGATGGCATGTAAGATAACCACATTCATGTACTGTAAATCATTATCATTTATTAAGTTACTTTATAGCTTCCAGTTATAAATGGTAGTAACTCAACTATGTAGGAAGCATTAACTTGATCTTGCCAAATAGTGACCCTGCACCAATGTATGGAAACTGTGTTATAACTTGTTTATAATTGTTTATTTGGGCTTTATAAAGTGTTTAATAACCTTATTATAAGCCATTATCAATCCTTCATAATGTTAGTCCCATTATAAGGAGGTACCAGGCATTTCAAGCCATTTGATTTTGTATTGCTAACATCCAAACAAACACTGGTCTCGCTCACCAGACCCTCCTCAGACAAACACTATGCGAAGTGTAAACCAATACTTGAGGATCATTTCCCCCTGATGATGATAAATGGCACGAGGAGAGAAAAGAATTGAAGTGTGTAGTTTTTCTAGCTACAGGCAGCCCTCATTAGCCCAGCGGCTAGCTTCTTTTACGTGCTGTTTCAGTGCATTTGTACAACCAGGAGAGAGAAAAGGGGGGGGGTCTCTTACAGTTTTGTTAGGATAGAAACAGTCCTCACTGCAGGTATTTCCAGTGAAAGCCCCACCATGGAGAATCTCCTCAGTGGAGATTAGCAGGAGGCCCACGGTCCCGCTGGGATCCATTTCAACGCGTTATTAGAAGCTGTCATTCATTCTGCCGCTACACAAAATACAACTCATGCCATTACCAACTGATTGGATACAGGCAATAAATAGCTTAAAGATTAGGGTCAGTCACCCTGGACAAACTTGCATGTAACATTAGTCAGGTCTTGTACTGTTGCAGTGCCTTGACCTAAAATCTTCAATAACTCCCAACAAACCCCTTTGGTCACAACACTGATTTTAATTTTCTGCCTGTAGCTGATTTTCATTTCTATAGTTATTACTGTTAAGAAAGGATGTATAAGCTGTAATGAAATGGACAGAAAAAAGTAATAATAAAAGTAAAAGTGATCTAGTATAGTAATTTTCAACAAATTCAGTGCATAAGTAACAGATTTATGGTTAAACGTTGCTTCCTTTCCACACAGACATGTCAGTAACAACTTTCGAGGCTGGCTCTCATGTAACACATGTATGAGGGTCTAATGGACAACGCAGGAGTCTGATCTGAAAATGTTTCACTGTAGCACAACACTGCTGCTCTGGTGGGTACTTCAGAGACAAAGCCCACTAGTATTCACATGACAAGGAATGTTGGATTCTGTCCAAGTTGGACATACCCACCTGCATCATTTACATTAGCTTGTGCTGTGTAATGTAATATAGCGCATTAGGTCATTCATTTGAAGTTACACTCCAAAAATCAGACTCTATTTGCTGAGCAGCTTTTCAGAGCTCACAGCCCCGTACACAATACTACAATAATACCAGGCTACAGGCACATTCATACTTCTTCCTGCCTTGCAAAATCACAGCTACTGGAAACCTTGAATACCTGACATGAAGTCAAATGAACTGCAGCTGCACTTCCAGTCAGCAGGGAGGGGAGTGTTTTATAACTGAATCACAGGTCTGGGATGGAGCATCACCTTTATGTCGTTCTAATTCCCGTCTTTAAACAAATAAAGTGCAGTTAAAGTTTAACACGATGACTGTACAGCAAATCATCCTCATCTGCTGCATTACATTTACTTTTGCAAGAGAGAGATTTGATTTAGTAATCCCATATTTGATTCTGTCACTCTAAAGGAAAAGCAGAATATATTCCTGTGTTTATTCAATCTGTGCATCAGACTGTTTGTGACTATAAACCTTACAGCAAGTCAAATGTGTACCTCACAGCAGAAAGGGGAAGGCCCCGTCAAATTAAATGGCTGACTTTCATGGCCTCAGGCCACGGCAGTCAGACAGAGATGAGCTGGAAAAGCAAATGCACTTCAGCTCTGATTAAGTATTCATCAGTCAGAAGAATTTAATTCTTTGACTGAGGTCACAGAGGCTCCAATCTGTAAAACCAAGGGATTATTTTTTCCTGTTGCACAAGAAGCAGAATGAGTTTAAATTTTCGAGTTTTTGCTAAGATTATACATATTCATCGATGGCCCACCACAGTCGTCATTCTCACTTCTGTCTTGTCTCAACCTGAAACCTGGCAGGTTGTGACTGTGCAGAGAGGGGCAATACATTCCAGGCATACCGTGGGGTCAGGGGACTGGAAGAGCCAATAGGTGGCCAGCTGACTGCCCAGTCCCCCCTCCCTGCTACAGCAGAGAACAAAAAAGCCCTCTCAGGAAAAAAAAAAAACCCCTCTCTGAGACCTTAAATGGGTGATTCAAAGAAAAGGGGGAGTGGAGAGGTGGATACCCTGTACAAATTGGCCTCAGGTATCTTCTATACTCTTCAGGTGCAGCCCTTCCCTATAGGTTGGTTTACTAATTGCTCATGAACGACCCCCTAAGTTCAAAATACATTTTTTTTCAAACTCTTTCAGCCGAGCCATGATACACTGCTAAATTCAGGCTAATTGGATAATAGCCTGTATCTTTAGATGTTAAGAAAACCTTTTTATTGCATTTAATTGCACAACTGGGAGTGGAGACCTTCTGTCTTGACTTTTATCCCCGACTCTGTCTGACTAATGCATGCACAAAAGAACAGCCACTTGTAAACATGTACGTGTTCATGTCACGACTGGTTTATATGCCCAGTTCTTGCATTTTTCAAATATTCACACTCCAGCTCGCACCAGTAATGAGAAAAGCTGTGACAAACGGCTCTGTGGTGCAGTGAGACAAATCTGTCTCCACAAAAAAAAAAAAGAAACCACCAGACAGCAGAGAGGAAACAGACAGGACTGTAAAACAGGCACAAACACAGGGACGCACACCATCAGGATGTTGTTACTGTATACGCGTCTCAGCAGAATCACAGAGTAGGTGCACACTGCAGCCAAGTCTGAGTGCTGAAAGACTGTCTTTAGTGAGAATTTCTGTCTTCTGCAGATTACAAGCTCAGGCTAATGGAGAGGACAAATAAACACACCACACCTGACGCAGAAAATGCATCTCGTGAACTGTCTCGTAAGATTCCGAATAAGCAAGAGCTCATTGTTGTGGGTGTGTAGGTTGATACTTTGTAAACTTAACAACCACATTAAAGGGGAACATATAACAGCTGTTCACCGAATATGAACCTACAGCTATAGCAGCAGGTTGAGTTCATGGGTAGTTAATGCTAAAGATACATCCCAATAAAACAGATGAGCTGAGATACGCTGCAGACCAATGAGACTGTTTACAGCCTGTTACTCCCTATAGGCCGTAGAGAGTCTCATTACCACAGCCATGTGCTCCCCCTTCTTGTGTTGCAGTCTGAGGACAGTGACTCCACCCCTCTGGGGACAAGGACCATGATGGCCCATTGATCTCGTGTCAGATGGACACCGCTATCAGTTCTATTAACTGGGGGGAGAAGCTCTGTACTGCACTTCACAGAGAGCACTGGCAGATAAAGCTGGACGCGGTGGATTCACTCCACTGGTGACGACGCAGAGGAAGTGGGCCCCCGTATTGCAATTTTTCTTCCCTGTGATACTCTTCAAAGCAGAACGAGAAGACACAGATAACAGCAAGTTATGAACACGCTGTGTGATCATGGATGCGGAAGGATGAAGGGTCGGGGGGAGGAGGGGGAGGTGGTAATTGGCCGAGGGAAATCCTACACTAAACAATGATACAGTTTGAGAAGCTTTCATTAAAGACAGGAAAGACATATGTCACACATTCTTCCCCTCAAATGTGAAATAGTCCCCCAAAACAAAACAAAAAAACCCCCGTAAATCCACCTAAACACAGTTTAATCCCCACCAGCCTTCATGCCATGCTAATAACAACCTACAAGTGTTACAGGCCAATGAACACCTTTATTGCGAAACACACACTCACTTGAGTCTTGGCTGAATGTAATAGCCTGAGGATATGTGGAAAGAAAGTAGAGCAGGCTATGTCAGGAGTCTGTGCATTCCTCTGTGGCTGGATGCATTCACTGAACTCCTGGGTGCACAATACAGACAACAACCTTTTAAACTAACCCGACACTGTTCCTTGCAGTGTCGATGTTTGATTTTCCATGTCATTACAACTTTGAAGACACTTGTTGCTGTGAGTTCACACTCCATGCTATACACTTCACCTGGGTGCAGCTGTTTCACCCGCAGCTATACAGTCCAGTTCAAAGAGGTGTATGATGGGAGTTATGACATAGCCTCTTCTATTCAGCCTTGTATGCATCTCTAACAAGAGGAGTCAGTCGAGGTCGAGGGATTATTCCTGCAACGACGGGATGACGGTTGTAAAACTACAACACCCAGGTTTGCATTCACATGTCTCTGTATTACGCCTGTTTGACTGAAACACGTCAACAACTTCACTGAAACCGATTCATGGAGGCTAACTGCATTAGACAAGCATGATCATTGGATCCTCGCCATAAACGACACAGACGCAAAAAAGCGGTGCAAAACCAACAACTGCCCCCTGAGAGTCTGGTACTGAGTGAATCCGCAGAGATTTAACAGGTGGACTTGAGGAGGAACTACTTTGCGTGTTGAAGAAGGAAGTGTGTGATGTGAAAGGAAACCCTCGGAAGCATTTAACTACGAGGTTATGTAAAGTGCAGTTTATAAACAGGTGTTAAACACAACAGGCTGTTCACTCCAAAGCTTCATCGCGGTGTTTTGTGCACAGTGAGCGGGCGCAATGATTTTCCTCCGTGGCGGATACATGTTTCTCCCCCAGACGCTTCCCGGTGTTAAAAAAAGCAGGTGCGGAGCCGGTCCTGTTTGGTTGCGGACTTCTGCGTTTAACCTCTGAATGAGAAAAGAAGTAGCCTAGTGCCTGTTTTGTTTTTGCGCATGCCGGTAACTTACAGATATCTCTGGGAGCCTTCCGTCTGGTGATGCAGAGCTACTGAGAATCCAAAGAAGCTGCCTTTGGTTTTCCCCTCCTTGATCACAGGAAACCGTTCATCTACATTAAATCCGCTGCAGGTTCGAGTCCCCTGGTAAACAGCCAAAACAGCGCACAATAACAGTCTCGGAGTCATTGTTTTTTATTTTTTTTAGGCTCCTCAAAGTGCACTGGGCTTCCCGCGGATCCACGATCAGCGTGGGTCTCGGTGCGCACTGAGCTCCAACAGGTAGGCTGCTGCTGCCGCTTCACAGACACCTCCCCATCCAGAGCCGCCTGCCCCCGCTCGCACTAGGAGTGTTGGTGCCTATAGGTGTGGGAGCCTGACTGCCTCCCTCTGCCTCCCTCTGCCTCCCTCTGCTGCCCACCCTCACCCTCACCCTCACCCTCCCTTCCTTCCTCTCTGGCCTCCACACCCACTTTTGAAACAAGTGCATTCATGGCTACATTGACTCACTGTAGACTGTGGTTAGCTGAGTAAAACCATCCTCTCTCATCCTTCCCCCTTTGCCTCTGAATCTCACTTTCACACACAGAAGATTTTCCACCTGTTGATGCTCAATAAGATATTAATAATCATGAAATGATCTGACCGCATGGGTTACATAAAGTTTTAAATTTAAATCCACATCATATATGTTACATCTATTGAATTTGAATATTTTCCAGTCATCACCTTCAAGATAAAACGCTGCAATTTTTTTCAAACTATAACCAATATTTTGAAGCAGGATATTCTGAGAGAGAAAGCCCCCTGATAAAAAAAAAAGTCTCCCAAGCCCACTAATAGACGCATGGCCCGCCCTCACATGAGCACTCTTGTGACAGAAGCCCCCCTCTGCACCATTGGCTATATCGCTCAAACTTCTGGCTTCCAATAGGCAGTTCATTAAATCCTTAATCCCCTTAGAGAGTTCAAGGAACAGGCCACAGTTTTAAAAGTATCCTTTCCTTTCCATGAATCCCCCCTGTGCCAGTTTTCCCTTCTTTTTTTTATTTATCCCTCTGTCTTCCTGAGGAACCCTCCCGGTTGTCGAGAGACCAACTGCAGCTCCATCTCCTCCCAGTTCGCTTGTATCTCCACAGTCAGCGCACGATCTTTCATCGTGTCGGCTTTATTGGCCGACTTCTGCCTGAAATCTGGCGTCTCTGACCTCCTCTAATTGATGAACTGAGCTCCCACTCTGCATCGCCTCACGCTTCAGGAGTCTCTCCTCCATCCCGAGTGAAATAATGCCCAATGAGGAATGTAGTAGATCACTGTGCACATTCCACGGACTGTAAAGATGAACATTGCCTTCTGTATTTAGAGGAACTGCATAAAATATAGGATCTATCTTTTCTATACAAGGAAACATAACTTTTAGATAAAAACTCATTGAAAAAACAACAGATAGTATAAAATAATACAAATTTCCCTTTTAATGAACCACCCAGGCCTGCCCATCTGAACTTCTTTTTGTGCTTAATCCAGGTTTAAACTTTGTGTGCATTCACGTGTTATCATGCAAGTCGATGCTTTTTAGCCCAAAGGTGAGCGCACAACATGCCAGTGTATACAGTGTCAACATCCCGTTGTGGCCTTATCAAGGCATGCATCTGGCATAACGCTGACAAAGAACAGAGCCACGCGATCGTACAAATAAAGGCCCGTCTTTACCAGCCCAGCCCGACGCTAAACAAAATGTCTTTAGAGATGTTAGCAGTGAGGAATTTAAATCAACCTACAAAGGACGAGCGGCAATCTGACCTTCCCCACTTCCATCTCTGTGTGCGACTGGTTCTCATGCATTTTGCAAAGAGGCTGGAGAGCACCTGATCCTTAACCCCTCTAGGTCTCGGACCCGCCCATTAACAACTGAAAAGTGTCACTCTTGAAAAGTGACAGATGATACTGATGAACAGTGTAGTGTAGTCTTTTTTCCATACGTTGTGTAATTGCGGTGTAAAATGCTCTCATGGCCCTTTACTCATACAAAAGCCGCTTTGCAGTGAGAAAGTACAAGAATGTATCTGATGACTTTACACAAGGCTTGAGTTCACTTTCAGTCCCTGCCCAGAAGAAACAACAAAAAAAAAGTTCCAGTTCTGGCCTTTAGATGTGTATTCCCCCGATCCGACTGTAAACCAACACCAGCCACAGTCAACCACTGGGGACAAAGACCCAAATGCAGCGACTGCTGCTCTGGGACCTCCAGTCTTAGCCCACACATAACACATGGAATGTAATTTGCAATTTATCTCCCAGTTTCCTGTTGTTTTCTTCACCAAACCCACCACCATCCTCCCCCATCACCATACAGTCCCAGGAAAAAGCAGCCCCGCCTCCCCTCCCCTCACTTCTTATTACTCCAAGAATCTTCCTGTCTCATAACATCCACCATTTAATTGAGCAGGTTAATCCTACATAATTATAACATGGTTCCCGCTCAACTTTCCTGCTGCTTTGTGGTTCTCTGTGTATCCCGAACGACCCCGGCTCCTCAAGGCGTCCTTTGAAACGGAGCTGATGGGATGGGCTGGGTGAGTGGGATGCTATGTGGAGTTCCTGATGTGAATGTGTGATAACAGAAATGGACATGCTATTGTAAAGCGCTGTGAAATAAGCAGAGTATCAGTATGCTCCATAATAGACCCATTACACTTATCTCTTGCTGAAATGACTCTGAAATCCTACAGGCAGCGACACAACGACTGCACAGTGCGGGCTTTTAAACATGAAAATAAACCAGGCCTCTAAATAACTGGACGCCTGCTCCGCATTGAATTTCCATGAATATTAATCCACATTAGCTAAACTTAACATACAGGGCAGGACATTGGTTGAATTTGAAACACAGCACGCTCTCACGCCGGGTCCTCGCTGCACGGCGACGACAGAGCTGGCAGTTGCCATGGAGCTGGGAGTTGCTATGAAGCCAGTATGTTCTGAGCGGTGGTAGCCGCTGTGGAGAAGGACAGTGTGGTCTGTTTAAACTCCAGCCAGGGCTCTTGCTGGGCTCCGTTGACCTTTCACAGGAATAAAACATGATCTACTAAGTATCAAGCCAAGAGAGCGGGAAATTAACACAGAGAGATACGCACATTTACACACATGCACACAATAACACGCAACTGTAATATGCAGCAAGAATGGGCCACATATGTTGATGCTATATAACAACTGGCCTGATGTTATATGATACCGCCCTATACATTGTCTCTGTTTTATGACTTCTCTAAGTTACTGAGCATTTGTTCCCCCTGGTGTTTTCATACATACTGTGTGTGTGTGGAAATATCTGTGAGCATATGTTCACATTTGTTCATCTGGGTGCGGGGGCTGTATGGTAGCATCCACATATGCATGTACTTTGAGTGTGTTGGTGTATGTGTGTAACAGGAAGGAAATGCAGCATGGGGTTTGAGACCCACACAAGGTCTGGCTGTTCCTCAGGTCTTCGGTTCGTGCTCTTGTGTAGGAATGTATAGCCTAAGGTGGAAGGCGTGGCTCCCAAACACTCTGCCGCTGTCCAGTAGCACCTGTTTTTCAGCTTAGCTCGCATGCAGACAGATAGAGTGATGGGAGACAGCAGGGCACATAGTCACTGTGTGGTGGAAACAAAACAGCTGTTACACAATTCATGTAATAAATACAATACCACAGGCATGACAAAGAGCTTTTCATGTTCTGTTTTTCTTTCTGCTCAGGGAGTTATATCACAATCTGGGATTAAGCTCATTTGACTTCTTGCCAAGTGTTAGATGAGAATTGACAGCATACTCACACCTCAAACAAAGCTACACCCAGCAGCTCAGCTTTAGCTTGGACTAAAGACAACTGGTATATGTTTGTCAGAATGTAACACAATCAGATTAGCAGGTCATATGTTAACATGCTATATCTCACTTGTCTAATCTGTGTAATCTGGCAACCTCATGATGACAACAGAACTCCAGCACAACAAAGGGCAGGATCTGATTTTGTCACCCTGGCTAGTTGTCTCCAGTCTTTATGCTAAAATGGCTAACTGACTGCTGGCTGCTTCTTACAGAACAGACAGAAGAGGAAGTGGTATTGATCTTTTGTGTCAGACAGAGTATCTGCCAAAATGTCATGATATTCCTTTAAGAGGTAGTTTGGGTTAAACCAACTGGTGTTTGTTACACAGAACAATCCAGGAAGGCCTCTTCAGAAACATGGCAGGTTACTGGATGATCCATGTGTCATGATGTAATGTAGAAGGAGAGTGCAGAAAATAACTATTAATTATAAATTTTCTCATCTGCATCAGCAAACTCCCCCCCAAAAAAGAAGCACAAATACCAAAATAGTTGCTTCCCCATAGATACCACTAATACCTAAAAGTAATATCTAACTTTATATATATAACTTTTAACATAACGTTTCAAAAATGTTGGAGGAGATTATTGAATTCCAGCCAGCAGTTCAATCCATCGAACGTTTTAAATATGGGCAGCAGAGAAAACGACAAACAACAACAACTGTCCTCCTCTTTCTGGAAACATTGCATTAACAGTAATAGGGATGTGTGGTTGAGTTAAGGATTCACCAAAGGGAACATGAAATTGAGACACTTGTTGTTCCCTGGCTGCACTCGGTGTTTAATCATTAAAAAGGGAGTTACTTCATGCAGCATTCCTTCCTGTGCCTATAGAGACACTTTTGTTGAAATGAACAATTCGGTGCAGAGGAGTCATAGGTAAAGAAAGACGTGTTTGAGGGGAGGCAGGGTTTGATCTGGCGCCATGCCCAGAGGACTGATAACCTTGGGCATAAGCTCTCAGGCTGAAAGAAATGGAGAAGCAATAACCACCACAAAAAATCCCTAAAAGTTTCACATTTATATTTCATATAGTTCAGCTTTGTTAGGGATATAGTTTGTCTGAAGTTTAAGGGAGTTGTGGATGAAGGGGCTTTCTCTACGGGGAACAACACCAGCTTGACCTTTAGCCTGAGCTCGGTCATAACCAACAGGACTCCCATTGAGTTTTTCCATCAGACCACGCTACTTGTTGCGATTGGCTGCTGCATGAGCTGGAAAAGGTCACGGGTGCATTTCACCTTAGTCTGAGATTTTCCCCTCCTCTCGTGGGACATATTAACTCAGAATTTGATACTTAACAACCTTGTGAAGCCCTCACCACCATCACTTGTCGGTGTTTAACAAAGGCGCAGTTATTTGTCTTTGAGACTGTCTTTCAGAGAGGGACCTACATTACCTTTATGCTCACACTGCAGGAAATACAAACACATGTGGCTACACTTCATGCCACTTAACACTTGAGTTTAAATATCCTGACAGGACAGCCTGAGAAACGTCTTTGAAAGCGATATTGCCATGTTGACAAACTGGAAAATTATATTCCTATCTACCTCCACTTAATGCAATTATTAACAGCCTTGCTATTCCTCACTGCAGGTAATAGGTGAATATATAGGGCAGTAAATCTGATGCATGGTGCTGTGACCAGGCTTAATGTAATCTCATGGACAGACCATTGAATAATGACACAATTTGGCGGGTAACTGCAGTAAATCTGGCCAGCAAACACAATGCTAGCTCACTCCCACATTGCTCATCTTCCCTCCCGTGGTAAAGTGAGTTGCGGTGATTTACAATTCTCCTTATAAAGCCTCCTTCCTGTCTGCGCAGCATACGAGGCTGTCTGGTTGGCCGAACCCCTGCAAGCCTCGCCGGTCTTCCCTCAGACCTCCTGTAAACACTCGGAGGATTTCTTTTCCTGTCTTTTGATCGACTGTTTGCAGTCAATCCCGAGTAACCACATGGTGCCCCTTTGTTTATGACTGGCCTTGTATAACCCGTAAATAAATGTCAGGAGATAAAAGGATGGCTTTTTTATTGGACACATATGTGTTAGTTTGCAAAAGCTGAACCCGTGGTGATTGTTTGTGGTGAATGTGTTGAGCCCGGCAGATTGTTCAGATTTGATTGGTGGAGAAGCGGCTCTATGTTAATAAATTCATGGGAGTCTGTGTGTGCTCAGCAGATTTGAGGTTTCTGATGGTTTGGGGATTGAACTCTACTATTGTTCACACTAGAAAGACTTTTCATATGCAGGGCTCTGTGCTAACATTGTAGGAGCACATGTGGGAGTACTAAAAGAAATTAGGGAGCAAACTAAAAAATGCGTAATTAACACATTATTTTTTAACCCTTTTTTAATTTTGATTGTCCAACGTGACCCATTTTTACATTTGCGAACAATAAGATCATCCTAAACTCTTCACCTTTAGTCTGAAATTTGATGAGCCAGAATATACAAACTTGGAAGTATTTCAACTTTTTTAATCAACAGACACAAACAATAACTTGTTCATGACCAGCACAATATTTGACACGTTAAACATGTCTTTCCTGTAGGCCACTCTGATATGTTATGATATTAAATAAATAATGCTGGAACTGATATGAATTACATATTTGTATACTACTTAAATCACAGTAGTATACTGATTTTTTAAAACTTGCAGTCTTGCTGTATTGATTATCATGATTATTAGCCTGTAAATATGAATAAAACTCAATAAGTCACACAGGTTAAGTGTTGTGTTGCTCCATTCTCCCTTACATGCAACTACTGTGATTGGTGTGTTGTGGTGAGAGGATTGTGGGATTTGTAGTTTTTGAACAAAGCAGATAAAAAAGGTTGTGTTTTTTACCTGCACATTGTGAACTTAAATCCTTTTCCTGGTTTGCACATATATTTTTAGGAGCAAATGCTGGCGCTGTAGAGCCCTGATATGCTGCTGCAGTTGTGCGCCATCATTGTTTAAGTTATGTGTTAAACAACACACAGCGGTGAGGATGTCTTCCCCGTGAAGGTTTTCATTTGTGAGAGATTTGCTGAAGTGTGTGAAAATCTGCTGTGACCTACCGCTCAAGCCGGCGCATGAATCCCCTCCATCCCTCTTCAGTGTGTGTGTGTGTGTGTGTGTGTGAATACAGAGCCGTGCCCTTTGTTTCCGTCGACAAGTGGAGCTGTACTCCACAGACCTGCACATTTTCCACTCAATTGAATGGCCTCTCTCAGATCATTAAATGGCCATTCATTAGCGAGGGACACTGGCGGGGACTCGGCGGCAAACCAAACACAGAGAGGCCTGTCTGGGGGACATTGTCCCTCACACTGAGGCCTGCAGCGCCGTGGGTGGTGGTAGCCTTCAAGTGTAGCACCTGAGGTTTAGCCATTGTCATGATGAGAAGGTGCTTGAAGGTAGCTGAGATTTTGTGAATTTTATTTGATTGATAATAGAGTTACAATTAATGTCCTATATAATCTGCTCTTAATCTCACGGTTTACAGTCTTTAGTTAAAGCAGAAGTAAGTGATATATTTGTGTTAATATAAGTCTTAAATAGTTATATCTTCCGACAGCAATCACTTACATAGAGTGTTTGGACCAAAACACGGGTCTGTCAGTCACTCTGCTCTGCTCTGAGCCGAGGAGAAAACATTTATCGTATCCTACAGTTTTTATCCAATGAGGAGAGAGAACGGCATGCAGGGCTGTGTGTGCAGCCAAGGAACGCCGTGAATGTGGCGACGTAGGGACGAGGACTGTTATGGTGCGTTCAAGGAAACTCGTATTTTTCCGACCGTGAAGTGGTTACGAGTTCACCGGTCGGAAGTTACGAGTGGCTGTTATAGTGACTTTCACCGGTAAAACAGGTCGGAGAAACACGAGTGGGTTGCCTGGAACGCTACAAAGTCGTAAGTTGTGACTTGAAGCTGTAATTTACGATTTCAAAAGCCTGCCTGGAACGCAGCATTAGCGAAAACGACCGGACCACTTACTTCTGCTTTAACTCAGTGCTTTCTGCTGGGCTTCTTTTTTTTTTTTTTTTTTTAAATCTATCCATCATTCCCACCATTTATCCACTACTGTAAAGGAGGTAGGCTATTAGGGTTTTGTTATTGCTTCATTGCCAAGATTAGCATTAACAACTGTGTACTTACCAGCCTGGAAGAAACATTGGGAATGTGTGTGTGTAGTGTGAGAGTCGGAATCCAACTTTACTCCTTTACTTGCCAACAGCTGTCTCCAGTTGCAGAAAGCATCTCCATTATTAACTCTTGTCTCTATCACATCATGCTCTTCTGCTGGAGTTAGCATGCTAACCAGCTAGCCCTGCCGTGTCCTGTCACTTTCCGATAGCGACTCGCTGTAGCCTCTAATCTGCCCTGAAACTGTAGCACTGCTCACAGACTGTACTCTAACCTCTAATATTATAAAGACTATGATGGCTGAAGCTCTTGTTAAGTTACAGTCACCACCTGCCCCCAGCAAGAAACCACATATTTTCAAAACTTCCTATCTCCTAACTCTCCTTTACTTCAAGTAAAATATTCTGATTTTTTTGCATTTTTAGTTACTGCTTAAATCTCATGCCGATTACTTTAAGATATGTGAACTAATTATCATCATGTCACTTTAAAAAACTGTTTCATGTTTTCTTCTCACTTACTGGACAGCTGTTTCTCTCAATAGACATGAGAAAAATAATATTTTTTGATTTTGCAAGCAGTAGCTTGCGAAAATCTACAAGCTACAAGCTACAGCAGTCTCGAAGTATCAGTGCTCCTGCTCCCAGGCAAAACAGCTCCTGTGTATCCCTTGTTTCCAGGACTGGAGTTCATGTTGTCATCACTTCCCTCAGGACACCGAATCCAGCACAAAAACCTGCACAGGAGATGAGGGAGTGGGGGTTGGAGGGAAGGCGCTCACCTCCTGGGGCCAAATATTCATGCACAAACTCACTCATGGTCAGGTGGTTAGAGCGGCTGAAGCTTTGTTTCAACCTGACTGAACCTGATTGACTCACTCTGCCGTGTCTTATTTAATGAGAGCGACTGTGAGTTTATAACACGGAGATGAGAAACCATCATGGAGGTTTTTGTGTAAGCTGAGGAGGACAGAGTGGGCAGAACGGGAACTCCCAACATCTGCTGTGCTCAGGCATGCCTAGAAAAATGACAGCTCTCTGTGCAGTGTTAACAAGCCCACCAAATAACTAGGTACATGTCTTACTCAAGATTTTCCTCTCTACAAAAGATTCCCAGTCAAAGGCATTTGAGTACCTTTGCTTTTACAATGTGAACCTGAACCATTTGAAATGAATAGGCTATTTCATTATCAGTAGTCTGGTGTTTATATGAAGTTTAAAGTGGTGTGTGAATTGGAAATTTAAGATGTTGTTTAAGATGTTTGAGATTAGAAAAGGCAAACTTTAACGCTCTGGGAAGTCTAAGAAGGTTCACTATTTGCAATAGGCTGCGCAAAGTGAATGACAACCTTTTCTAGAAACTCCAGGAAACATTTGATTGTCCGAAGTTATCCTGCCAGCAGATAATCAGCAGATAGAAGGAAGCAGTTTCCACTGGTCTTAGATGCATTTTCATCTGAGCCAAAATAAACATGCTGGGATTAGGGTGGAGCTTCCTGTGAGAATCCTGGGAGAGGGCAACTCAACCTACAAGACTCAAGAAGAGTGTATCTGTAACCAAGGCTACATATTCACTGTTCAGTGATAAGCCCCAAAAGAGATGGTAACAAAGGGGTGAAGGGTCAAGATGAACTGTGGGATAGCGGGAGCTCGGAGGCTGGCACATTTACAAACATCGTAGTCCAAATGAGCATCATTTGGAGATGATGTGTCCAATTTTAGCTCCAGCAGATTAATTTGAAATTAAAAACACGGGCCTACAAATAGATCCTCATTTCTAAAAGCAAATTATTATCTTGGCTTGCAGCCCATTCAATGTCACGGCGAAAGTTTGGGTGGGGGGGGCAAACAAAGAGGTGGTAATCAAAGAAGCCTCTCATTCTTTTGATCACTCCCTGAACAGCTGTTTCTTGGGGCCGCTCTCATCCACTCTTGGCAGAGTGGAACCAGAGAATAGATGCATTCTTGTCAGCGAGGCCGGGGCTGCCAGGACGGGGACACTTGTACGGATGCCTCTGTGCAACGTCTTATACTGGTGCCAGCTGAATGGAAAAAGATGGTGAGGACCAGTTTGATGGATGGAATAGGAGCAGTGGATGCCAGAGAGAGAGAGAGAGAGAGTAGGCTACACATAATAATTAAAACACAATAGACAGAGAGTGGGAATGAGACTGGATGTGATGATTAATCAGAACATGAATCAGATATTGATTTGATCGTCTTGTCTCTGTCAAGCTTCTTTGGTGGCCGCCGTCCAGCTGACTGTGTCTGGCTTGAGACGGATAGCTCAATTAGCGCGGTGCACTAATGATTGACATGGGATGTTGTCCAGGTCAAAGGCCTGTTGTCTCCATCCAGGGGGCTGTTTGTTTACATCCCCACTCTCAAACATAATACAAATAGTTTTTATTCTAAGTATCAGTGGGGTATGTCAGACTATGACTGACAGTAAAATCATAGATGGACACTAATCTCTTAGAAAAGTCATTACTATTTTACTGTTACACATTGTCATCATTAGATGTAGATGTGTTACTTTTGGCAAAACAAACTGTTTATTCAATAGTTTAAGCTTTTTCTTTATACTTTTGTTATCATTAACTAGCTACTTTCTTCTAAGCTAAATACAGTAACTCTTTGTGCATTACTTTTAGCATTCTCAGTAATAGGGGAGAGCCGGGTTGAGCTACACCCTGTTACACACACAGCACAGCACAACACAGCTTTAATGTGAATTTGTAGGTTTGAATGCTTGTGAAATGATGTTTCTTTAGTCAATCTGAATGTAAATTTGTGTGTTTTGTTACAAACTTCCCATGAATTATGAATGAAAACAACTAGTTTGTTGTGCTTATTCATGTATAAAAGAGCACATGAAAGCTAGCTAGCAAAATTTAGCAAGAGACACCAAAACAGTTGGCCAACAGTGATGGGTAAATGGTTGAAAGGATTTCAGATAGTTAGCTAGCAGTGGAATGTGTTTTCTAAAATGGATGAACAGATTCTATGAATTTGTGTGTTTTAAGATGCAGATTGACTAAAGAAACATCATTTCACAAGCCTACAAATTCACATCAAAGTTGTGTTGTATGTGTAACATTGTGTAAGCGAAGATGTGAAGGAAGTGTGTCATTAGCGCAGCATCAAACGCAGCAGATGGCCGACGGCGTTGGATCTTCTTTGTGTTTCAGCTCACAAGTGGGTGTTTGTGAAGCGGCTCTGCAGGAGAGCATTTAGCTTCAGAATGTGTTTGGGATATGTTTATGTGCATGTGTGGGTTTTGGGGAAAAGGTCATGCCCTTCAACATCTGGCCACATGTGTTTTCCATCAGCCTTTCCTTTGGCAGCTGTGGACCCCTGGGAGCACATTACCCAGGTCTTACCTGATGTAGCCTACAACACGCACATGCCACTTTTTGCACAGTGCACTGTCCTGGTGTGAAGCTGCATGAGAGCGACAAGGGCCTCCATTTCCACGTAGCTGAGCCAACTTACAACACCGCTGGGAGGCTGCAGCAATCATTCTTTCCAGCAAAATCCCAGATCAAGTGGAGTATTTTTAGTTTGGAGGGATGGGAGCGCGGCCGGTGAAGCATTGGCTAGCTCCAGAGGAAGCCAATTACTATAG
The DNA here is from genome assembly GCA_030347415.2 of Decapterus maruadsi. Taxonomy (NCBI): domain Eukaryota; kingdom Metazoa; phylum Chordata; class Actinopteri; order Carangiformes; family Carangidae; genus Decapterus; species Decapterus maruadsi. The sequence continues at coordinate 14,171,059 of CM064888.1, forward strand.
TTTTCTGAGAGCCTTGAAATTTATTTTGAGCTATGCTATATTCTGTACACAGTAAGTAGTGTTTCGATAGTAATGCATTTTGCAGCTCTAACAGAGAGTCTGTATCTGGAAACATTTGTCGAAAACAAGACAAGACGTTACTCATGAAAGAGGAGTAGCAGCAAAAAGCATCAGCTGATTTCCCCTGTCTGCACACACAGATCTACATTAAAACCAATGGCTCGGAGTCCTTGACCCGTTGCCATTTTCTCTTTTTATCTCTAATCAGGACTGGAGATGAAGGAGGGAGAGTGGGAGGAAGAGAGGGTTAGCGGCTAATAGACTTCCAAGTCTCCCACTCATGAGAGTGCCCTGACTCCCTGAGTGAGTCGACCATTCAATCAGATCAGCACAGAGCGGCCAGTGGTGCTTCATTATAGCTCCACATTGCTGCCTCAAACTTTTCAAAGGGAGATGAAATTGCGTTGATGATTGCGGGGGTGCATAGGAAGCAATGAACAAACTTTGTTTCTGTACGTCCCTTTCGTAATTAAAGTCTAAACATCCTATGCGGCGTGGGCGTGTGCCTGATGGCGATCCCTTTGACTCGTTCATGTGTGTAGGGGGTTATTATAGCATTCAGCGATGCTATAGATCAAGACCTTGCTGTGCACACTGAGCTGTACATAATATAGTACACGTATCCAGTGTATGTCTTTCTGTTTGTTCTTGCTTTTAGACAGATGTAGGACATTTCAAAAGTGTTTACTAACTAGACAGCACAAGAAAACAGCAGAATGTGCTATATTTGGAAGGAGAATCGAGCAGGAATGCTGAGGCTCGTATTTTAAAATTGAAAAACCAGAGAGCTGCAAAGAGAGAAACAAAGAGGAGATACACTCTGTCCTTGTAGTGAAACTTTTTGGTAACTGCTGCCACTGTCATCCCGTCAAGGTCCTGCGAAAATCACTACACTGGTATGTTTCTGATTCTCCGGCTCTGAGGGTCACCGCCATTAGTGCTGCTCTTTTTGGCCTGAAGGGGCTCCCGTAATCACACTGATGACTCTCAGGAAGATTTGACAAGTTGAAAACAGGAGGAAAATTACTTTCTCTGAGGGGGGAAATGGTTTTATTTGTAATGTGCTGTACAAAAGATGTTTTTTTCTTTAACCTCAGCAGTGATCAGACCTAGTTAGCCAGTAATTGCTGGGTTTTCATTGTGCGAGGTCTGAGCTCTTGTCCTGTGTTGGATCCGAGCCAGCTGTTCCACTTTTATTCACTGTGTTGGAAAAGTGCAAAACAATGGCCCTGAATGCTGCCTCATATTACTGTGTTGTGTGGGGGGTTGTTGAGTCGGCAGCCTGGGAAATTTAGAGAGTTCATTTGTCCATAAATCACATATTTAAGAAAAAAAAAATCATTTTCACACATTTAAACCTCAAAGAGGAGCAACTACAAACAGCAAACTGATGTCAGAGCCTGAAAGTGTTGCAAATCTGTTAGATTTTCTCCTTTATACATACTTTCCCCATGTTTTACATTTTTATTACATTGTTACTTTTGTGCTTTACTTCCTCCACAAGTACTCTCAAGCTGATGCCACCACATTCAATTTTAAGACGTATGCACCATCTACTGGTCGTTCTGTGACACTGCAAAAACCTGATGCTTTCACAATAAAACAGCAGCTGATTTGCTCTTTATATCTAATAAAGGTTTTCAGCAGTGAAGACATTTTTGGTAGATGTGACTTTAAGCAAGTAAAGTGTGTATTGTTAAAATAGATTTTGAATATGTGTATGTTTGCTTATATGTAAAACATAACATTTACTTTGATCTTATTTGATGGTCTTTTTTCAGCCCTTCTCATTTGACTGACTGAATGTGTCTGTTTTTTTCTGATCTATCCAGTCACATGACTGGCATCAGAGGCGCTCAGTGCTGTTTTTGAAGTGGGAGGTTTGAGGCAGCCAGAGGCATGTACAGTCTCTCTCAGGCATGCACCTGTCACTAGTTTTTGTTTTTTACTTGGTGAGTACTTGAATAAATTGCACAAAGATGCAAAGAGATTGGAAAGACTGATTATGAATGTGAAGGCAAGAAGCTTTGCAATAAAGTATATAAAAATATACTATCTGTCAGGTCTGGGGGCATTTGACAAATAAAAAAAGCTTATGTTTGAAAAGTCACGGATCAGGATGGTCTAAGCCTATGCCTTATAGGGCATCTGATAAATGTTTTTCTTGACACAGAGAAAAGCTAATGCTTTGCCTTTAATCTCTTCTGTGATTCTGTTGATTTGAAGTGAAGAAAAAAACATTTGACTATAGCACTTTAATCAGAACTGTATCCAAAGTGCAATGCCTCAACATCCTTCATGATAAGCTTATGAACTTGCTGCCAAGTCCTAAAAAAGTTCATTTGCCAGATCTCTCAAATATAAACACATTTCAGTTAGAAAAAAATCAGTATTCGATACTTTATATGTCTTTGTTAGCATGAAATCCTGTCTTAAAAATATCAATCTCAATATCAATATCAATGTCCAAAATAGCACATGTAAGAGGCCAAACATCTTAGCAGCTTTAATTGATGCTAGAAATAAAGTTTTATTTTATCTTATTTTTTTAACGTCCGTTTAAATCAAAATGTTTTTTGATGTCTGTTTTACATTTTTGTGTGTGTTTTGGTGAACTGGCCCTTTAAAACTCCTGCGCTACATAAGTCTACCGAAAGATGGCGCCACGCTATCAGATATGAGGCGCTACGGATGAAGCGCGTGCTGCTGCATCAACCGCGTCCTTTAAAGTCTTAAGACGGAGCTTTGTGGAGAATGAGGAGTGTCTGCAGTAGTCTGCACGTCTCCAGTTATGTAAATGTGTGCAGACAGAAAACTAAAATGACGTATAGGAGTGGAATCAGCAGGGGGCGCTGTGCACCACGTTTTCAACTGACAGTAAAAATCTGCAGAATAAAAAAAAAATCCCTTGTTGAAATTTCAAACAAAGCATTATCTATGTAGTTCTCTATCAAAATAATTAATCAAAAATAAACAAATAAATAAAGTGTAATCGTTTTTAGACCAGGGCAGGCTACTGCGCCTCCTACACTGTGAATTCGACTTTACCATCATCTTCTGAACGGTGTTGATCTGATTTGCATTTACACACACGCATGCACACCCACGGACACACGTTCACACACAACATCCATGTTACACACATAGTGCAGAGGAATTTACCCACAGGCAAACATCAGTTGAGCGAGTCTTTTGCCTATCTGTTCCATCTCTTTCACGTAAAGTTCACTGTCCGCCAGCGCCTTTGAATGACAAAAGGAGTCTGTGGGACACTGGCCGGTCGCCTCTCAATGGGCTGAATGCAGCGTGATCTCTAGGCACTGTTAAGAAAACATTGCATAAAAACATTAAGGAGCCGCTCTGGCTGGAGCAGTCGGGCTTAGAAAAAAAACAAAACAACAAAAAAACTCTGGGGCACTTCTGAGCTGTGGCATCTTGGTGCCAAATTGCACTATAGATGACTCAGCTCTAGAGAAAATCTCGACCTATAGGTGCTTGTGTTTTTGACGTATGTTCATGCAGTGAGCAGGTAAATGCAAATCTTAAGGAAAAAAAAAAAACTCAGGGTGCTGAGGTATGCGTGCACTGGCTGAAGGCTGGGTTTCACCACGACTTCGCCTGGAGCGCAAGAGGAGGGGGAGAAACGGAGGAGCCAATGGGAAGGCAGCATCCAGCCCAGCTCTCTATAACTCTGTGTCACAGGGACTGCGCTGTGCCACAACCGAGTTTCTTGCAGCTGGGAGAGTTTCAGTGGACTATAGGCTCTCCTAAGCTGTGCGTTTAAAGGGCGCGCGCGTACACACATACACACATTTACGCACACACACTCCAGTTCTTCGGCGCGAGTTTGCTTTTGCGCGCTCCTCAGCTGAGGGAACTCACCAGTGGACTTGGTTTACTCTGGAGAGGCTGCTTTCACCATGAGCGCCGGACAGACGTACGAGAAGAAGATTGCGAGTATTTTGACCGATCTGCCAGGATCTATGAGCTGCCACCCGAGCTCCAAGGACTCCCCTACTCTCCCCGAGTCGTCGGTGACGGACATGGGCTACTACAGCGGACAGACGTCCCACGGCCATCACGAATATTATCAGGGTCAAGCGTACGGACAGCCCATGAACTCTTACCACCATCAGTTTAATCTGAACGGAATGGGAGCCGCTGGAGCGTACGCCACCAAATCTGAATACCCCTACACAAATGGCTACAGACAGTACGGACATTACAACAGAGATCACCTGCAGGCCTCGCCCCCGAGCTCAGGTAAATATGGAGAAAATTTCCTGTTATTCCATTTCTTATTTTGTTATTTCTTATTCTGTTCGTCCTTATCTGCAGCGTGCATCGTGTTGTCTAGACCGAGTCACTTGTGTGGGCTGAGATCTGCGCGTCAATACACAAAAAAACAGCAGTCAGGGTGTTTAGTTTTTGTTTTATTCCATATTTAATCAAGAGTTTTCCTTAATTTTCTTTTAATTAAATAACATGCGACGTGCTGACTGAACCCAGACCCCGTCTTTGAAGATTTGACTTTACAAAACCAATGTTTTATTCACTGTCCAGTATATTTGACTATTTACAGGCCAGAAAATACAAAAAACCCAAACGCTCTATAGACATTTGTTCAGCGGTAGTTCACCGCCTGGTGTTAATGTCGTGTTTTAATACCCACTCTGGGAATGGGCCAGCCATTAACAGCTGGTCATAAAACAATAATGGTTTGATTAAAGCTAATAATATGCACTCCATCCATTTGAACATCTCATTGCTGCCAGATTGCTGAGATTTGAGACAATAATTTGGAGATTTATTTTAGCTGATTTGTTGTGAAATGTTTCTGTCTTCTAAAAGTCCTCACATTTTAGTTTAAACTTAAAAACATTATTATCACGATAGTAATAAAATATTCTAAGACATTTGAATGTATAACCTGCATTTTCTTTTATTATGTTTTTTCTTTGATTAATTATATACGCAGAATATTTTGTACTCGAGTGAAACTCTGAGCAGCACCAGTGACGGTTTGATTTATACTTTCGTTGTCATTTATAGTGAAAGAAGAGCCAGAGCCCGAGGTCCGCATGGTGAATGGAAAACCGAAAAAGATCCGCAAGCCGAGGACGATCTACTCCAGCTACCAGCTCGCTGCTCTGCAGAGGCGCTTCCAGAAGGCGCAGTACCTCGCTCTGCCCGAGAGAGCGGAGCTGGCGGCTCAGCTCGGCCTCACTCAGACACAGGTAAGCTGCCTGACCCGGTGCAACACCTGGTATTTTCTAGTTCACCAAAGCTGTTCATGTCGCGTGAGTCAGGACTCCCCAATTTAGTCAACAAGTGTCTTTGTAATTATCCATCGATGCGTAATTACGCACACCAGATGTGCCTCTCGGGTTGATTTCCTTTATTTACACTGGAGTAAAGCATTTAAAATAGTCTGTGTTTTTGTTACAAGCAAACATCCAATTTAAAATTATACATGTTGAAATTTTTATTGCATTGAAATTAATATACACTTTTTTTTCTCTCTCTCTCTCAGGTCAAGATCTGGTTCCAGAACAGGAGATCCAAGTTCAAGAAGCTGTACAAAAACGGCGAGGTTCCCCTGGAGCACAGTCCCAACGCCAGCGACTCCATGGCCTGCAACTCCCCGCCTTCCCCCGCGGTGTGGGACAACAGCACCCCACAGAGCACCCCGATCAGCAGACCTCAGGTCCCACAGCCGACGCACAGCTCGTCGCCGCCATACCTGGAGGATTATAACAACCACTGGTACCAGCAGGGATCACACCTACAGCACCCGGGCACCGTGCACCACCCAGTCCCACAGCAAAGTGTGGGAGCTGTTTATTGACAATGACTCAAGAGCAGATTTATCTCCGTATTCCCCCCCAAATAACGAGGTGTCTCCACAATGACTCTGCAGAGCAAAAGGTCGACTGGACCGGGAGCTGGCCTGAAGTGAAACATTGCCTTTGGTTTTTTTTTTTTTTTTTTTTTTTTTTTTTTTTTTGATCATCAAGAATGTTTCAGAACTGGGTTTTCCATTCACAAAGCACATAAGGGATTTTTGATCACTTGTGGCAGCATATTTAACGGACATCTGGCGTGGTTTTTTAAATTATTTATCGCTTCTGTTGTATTTCCTTACCTTCTTTTGTAAATGAATATGCAAAGTTTTTTTGTTTGTTTTTTTAGCCTGACCACAAACCGAATTATTTTGACAAAACTGTGCAGTTGATTCATGCTACATTCAAGTGCATGCATGCGGGTTTGTAGAGCGCGCGTAAAAAAATAAAACGGAAAAGAAAACTCAGGTCATATTTATATTGATTTGTACAATACGTCGAAGGCTGTAAATATGTGTTTATATGCAGAACCACTATGATCATATTTGTTTTGAAACGGAGTGGCTGCACCGAGGTGCTTCCAAAAACCATTTTTATATCCATGTAATTAGTCCCCTTGTTCTTCTTGTCAATTGAATAAAGGTGTTAATTGCATGTTCTGTGTGAAGCGCCTTTATAAACAGTCTGATGGATTCGACAAACCGTGCAGATTACATCCACAAGATCTAAACACCGCAGAAAGTATTAGAAATAAAAATCAATATGCCCAAGGAGAATAATTTTCATAAAACAGTCTCTCTCATCTGGAATCCAAATGATTGCTTACATTGGAAGCAACTTCAAGCCTTATTCATATTTTATTCTAATACACCAATCAGGCTTTGATATTTACTCAACCATCTGAATATTAACCGTTTTGTGCCAATTAGGCCTAATGTGTGTGAGAAAGAAGGAGTATCCATGCCTGCAAGCTACACAAGCGCTGCTTGGTCATGTTTTATAATTTATAATATTTTATATTTTCAAGATATTTTTTGAAGTCTCATCCTCTGATCAAAGCAGTGAACTTAAATCTGTAGTTGTGTGATGGGGACAGTATAGCGAACTGGCTCTCCTCCTTTGGGCTGTGTGAGCTGCGTGCAAAGCGCTGCAGTAGGAGGCGACGTACATGCAGACATGTTGGAGTCACTTGGTTTTATTACTATTCTGTTGCCAGATAACAAGAGAGAATTCAGCACGTTGCACAAAGGGAGAGAGAGAGAGTTGTGTGTATGTGTGTGGGTGGGTGAGTGGGTGGGGCTGTGCGGGGGTAAAGCGAGTCTGTTGCCCAAGGGAAATCTCACGCGCGCGCGCGCACACACACGCACAGGCGCAGCAGGATGGATAGAAACTCTGCCAAATATTGAAGGTATAAGAAAACACAACTCCTTTGTGTTTCTGGAGCGTTTCACTTTAGACGCTGGAATCTATTCTGTTGTGTTTGGCAAAGTCGTTCCTCTAGGAAAAAAACTCATGATAAGCATTTTTTTTTTACTCACTGACGCACAACGTTTGAGAATCGAGTTCTAGTATTGAGCAGTTTTTTTGGTTCAAGCAAAAGCTCTGCCTTGATAACCTACTTAAACATGCTCGTGGGAGCGACTGTGGCGCACGTGAAACCTGGAGAAAACACTGGGATCAATTAGCTGTGAGATGCTGGATAAACATGACAGCTACTCGGATAATGACTGTTATGACAGCGACAACGAGACAGAAATAAAAAAAACAACAGCGTCCCCCCTCTGCTTCTTCTGGAGGGATGACTAACGGACAATAACACCACGCAGCTCAGTCATTATTAAATATGATGTGTAAAAAAATATTTTGGACACACTGCTGATGGCGATCTCGTCCACATGGACCACCAAGGCGCCACTACAGCCGGGGAGAACCCCGGCATTAGTGGCTTTAGAACCTTTTCTTAGTAACTGGAATGGCATGCGCCCGGACCGGAGGTGTTACAGTATCAAACTTTATTGCGTCGTTGTGTCATATGAGTCACTTCAATACGTTATAGCTTTAGGTGGGTGTATACACTAAAAGGTCACATTGCGCTCTAAAATGACATTTTAACCTTTAAACTTTCACGCCAATAAAAACGTGTGATCAGATGATTCACTCAGCACAACTCTGGATACAGAATCAACCAGCTATTTTCATTTTAACCTTCCCCAAAATGAAATGAAATAATATGATACAAAACGTACATCATTATGGAAAAAAATATGGTATATAGTTCAATAATTCTGGGGCAGAACAAGACTTAATCTGATTTTTCTCTATTGCTTCATATATGAACACACGGTCCCATCCAAATGCAGCATAGCCTACATTTTAACATTTTAGGGAGGTTGAGGCATGAAATAGAAACCAATAAGAATATTTGTTTACATAATAGTTAATATTGCTAAAATATTCAAATTATTTTATTTTCACTTTATTTCAAGCCTATAAACTCTGCCATGCAGTCAGGACATAATTTAATAAATTACTGGATTAAGATTTTTTTCAGTCAATTGAAATTCACTCCAAGGGATTTTGGACTAAAGTCAATTGTTTCACTTTATTTACTTTTATAAATTTACCATAAAGCCTCAGTGCGCTGTTTGGTTTCCTTGACACCTGTGACATTCAGTTTATTCTAGAAGGCAGTTTACACACTTCCACCGAACTTCACACACATTCTCTCATCGTTCTGCCATGCACACACCCACACACGCACATACAGTGTCACGGCCCCTGATTCTATTTCCCTAATGTCTTTCCTCTGGTTTATTTCCCTGAACTCAACCCCAGTTGTCTATAGCATCACTCATCGTGCCACTGCACTGTGCTGATTTGACAAAAGCAGCATGATTACTATTGCATTTTAATATCAATGAAATCTCATCAAGGGTACATGTGAGCTCCCCTCGGTGGCTCCCTCAGCATGTGTGGCCCCTCGGCCGTGGCTGTCAGGGGAAACATTTGTGCCGAAGACAAACGTGTGTTCGCTACAGGCCGCGCTTGTGTGTGTGGGCCGTCAGACATGTCCATATATGTCATCTCTTAAACATTAACAAGTGTAAGTAGCCACGGAGGCGGAAGGCGAACTGCTGAACTTGAATGTGATCTCTGCATGGCACAGCATCACAGCACCCTAAATAGAGCCGGTGCCAGGGCCCCTATAAGCCCCTCTAGCTCCCCCAGCCCCTCGCAACAGTCAACAGTGTGGTGTCAGCACTTGTCTCTGGGGTGCAGCGATGGGGGTTGAGATGGAGGTCAGGAACTGAAATGCATCCATGGAAAGACTTCAGCAGCTGTCCGACACTTAGCCCGGGTCTGGGCCGAGTCCTCGGCTGCATTAAGATCACTCACTGTGTCCATTTTGCAGTAAACTGGGATGAAATGAAGGGGGAAAGGCATCCTTGACAGCTGTGGACCCATGAACCCTGGCTGACCTCAGGCCCGGGCTGGGCTGGGCTGGGCTGGGCTGCTGATGCTTCACAGCCAGTCATCACATCATGATAAAGCCTTTTCAATAGTGAGGGCCTGGTGCTGCTGCTGCTGCTGCCGCTGCGCCATGAGCTCACCTTGACCTAGAAGCAGAAAGAATTGGCCTCTGGAAATGGATTTCAGCAAAAAAGGCAGGCACGAAAAGTAGAAAATGCTGTAAAGGAGTCGAAAAGAAATGAAAATGAATGTTTGGGTGTGTCTGCCCTGCCTAAACCTGGTGTTTTTAATCTAAGCTCAGTGTGTGTAATGTGTGCATGTCCTCCTGCCTGCCAAAATATATTCCATCTTTTAATCCATCCAGTATGTTTGTGTGTGTGCAGATGATGTCCCAATCTAAGTCAAGCCTTTCTCTCAGATGAAACTAAATCATGCGCTCCCTCTCTGTAACAGGGATGTTGCTCACAATTACCCGAGATGTCAGATCACTCAAGTTAATAACAATAATCACCCCAGAGACCTGCTTCGCCCGTCGGCCCGTTCGAAAAGCGACTGGGATTTAATAACAAGTCATTTTCTCCATTGTCGCTATCCTACAATTAAAACCCAATCAGACACATCGTATCTGATAACCACAGCATCCACACATCGATACAGTCAGACTTGGCCTTTATCATTACCCTTCAACCCATCTCCCAGCCTTCCGTCCCCTCCTCTTCCCTTGTCTTTTACACGAGAAGCCCTTTTCACTTTCCCTTCAATCTTCTCACATGATAATTGGCCCCCGTTTTGAAAGGTCCCACTCTTGTCTGTCCAACTCCACGGGCCATTATTCTAATCTGGAGATGTGAAATTGCCTATAATTTTCCCTGATGCCCCGCCACTTGGTTCAGAAATGCTTGCCTCTTCTTCCTTGGGCCTGCATGTTTAACCAGGCGCATAATCATCAGGAGAGAGGGATGAGGGCACGAGGGTGTGTGTGTGTGTGTGCTCGTGTGTATGTATATATAAAGAAGGAGATGTTAATGTTACACAATGCCTGTCGTTGTGTGAGAAAATCAGCGTGGAGGAGAGAGCACGCAGGGCTCTGGTGCGTCTTTGTTCTTCAGAGAAACACCTCTGCAGGCTGAACACCTCCAGGACAAAGCTGCACTTCTCTGACTGAGGTAAGGACGGGACTGAGTGTAGCCCGCATGACTGAACGTAGCCTACCAGTGGTGCAGTGCAGTGCAGATTGCTGCTTGAATGTAGTTAATGATAGGTATGGGCTGCTGTGTTTAAATGCATTAGTGTCAGAGCATGCATATGTTGAAGATAACAGCTGTACCTGTGAGGGCAAAATTGAAGCTAATCTAATTTGCTGATATTCATCTTCCTGCAGAGGAAAGAAAACCTGCACGTCATGACCCTTTAAGATGACATCACACATGTAGATTTGCACCTATAATAGAAATATCCTGCAGTATATTCTGACTAGATGTGATTTTCAGAGATACAAGGAGAGAATATCTCCTCTTAAACTGCATGCTTTTTTTTTTTTTTTTTTTTTTTTAATCCTTGGGTATGACATCAAGCAGATTACACCTAATGTTTGCCAGACAGTAAAGACAGCAGGGTGATGAATGAAAAAGATAAAAAGAAGTCATTGGGTGATTCTTTTACGCACCATTCAGTTTCATTAATCAGAGCTTAGCCCCTCATTTAAATCAAGAGCATCAGGCCAGACCGCGGCGAAGTGTTTGCAAAGATATAAATAACACATTTTCTGTGTTTAGACAGTGTTAGCGCCAGAATGTGCAAATCAGTGCAAACGACTATAAATCAGGCGCCGTTTATTGGAGGGATAGGGCAGCCATTTGTCATTTTATCATGACAACGGCGAGTTGAGTGAGCTCACTTAAAGAGAGGGAAAATATCGTTGAAATGTTGGCGTGCACGTCCCTCACCCTCTCCCCTCCTCTCCTCACGGCATGAGGAGGGGAAAATAGGGATGTTGCCTCAGATGTCCCCTCGTTCTGCTTTCAAAACACACCAGAATAGTTTTATTTTGTTTCAGAGGGAGCAGAAAATGCAGCCAAGTTTTTTTATTTCTTTTTTCCCTAACAGGGTAGTATATATATATATATTTTTTGTCACACCTTCAGGTTAAAAGAGTCACTGTGAACGAAATAGCTCGCTTGTCCACTGCGTAAAAGCTGTGCGTAACGGTGCCAGAATCCATTCCTCTGGCCTTTTCAGGTAGGTGTCATTATGATGGCACGTTTTTATGAGGTATGACTCCAATTAATAGCAAATAATTGGTTGGCGACCTATTTTTTTCAGCCTCGAGATGTTTGGACTAAATCTGAGCTGAGCTAATTGACAAATTAGCTGTTGTTAATATTCTCATTACACTGAAGCAGCTATAGGCTGCTGCAGTTTATGCATTTAAAAACCTGTATCTCGCAATTGGGTTAGGGTTAATCATCTCTCGTCTTTCTAAATAGGTGTAAATGAAAACGTGATCCGTGAAGAACTCGTCACACAACACATCAGTCATTAACTATGTGTGTATGTGTGTGACGGCCGTGGCATTTGTTGGTTCATTTAATTGAAAACCCCAGCACTTATAAATCAGACCCGTGCACACAGAATATTTTTGAAAAGTTCCTTTATCCAGATTCTCTTAGTAAACTGCACACACTAAATCCACATGTCAGTGAGATGAGGTCGAGCAATAGAAGTTGCAACGACTTAAGAATAAATCTAAAAGAAAAATAATAAAGAAATAAAAGCATTTAATGCCTGGAAGAGTTTTGCAGTGAAATTATAATTCCAAACACGCACACGAAATACAGTGAATATGGGACACACGTTTAAAGGCAGTTCAGTTCTGAGAAGAGGCCTTGGGGGAGAGAGACCAGCGGGTTCAGTGTAGTGCGCGTCTCACAGGCCGAGCAGCTGGCCTAAAAAAAAACACACACACAGTCCACTCACATCATCTGAGGCCTGGGCATCGCGTCCTGGTGAGGGTGGTGGTTTGGATACCAGTGACCAAAACTGTTCATGTAATTGTTTGGGTGCATTGAGGCTCCTTTGTTCGCCATGGAAACCTCCCAAAGCTGGGGCAACCCGGGCGAGCATGGGGAGATGGAGCTGGTGCTGTGGAGATGTTCTCCCTCTGATCCGCTGCCATGCTTCATGATCTTTTTATACTTGGAGCGCTTATTCTGAAACCATATTTTCACCTAAAAAAGGGAGAAAATGCACATAATTGTCACTGCGGTTAACAATCAGGAGTAATATAAAGGAAATAATACTGTGAAGGCCCTTTTATGAGCATATTTCCCCCAGTTAAACTCAGCACTCTTTGCAAAATTGGCCTGAAGTGAATATAGTGAAGAATTAAAAAAAAAAAGAAAACTCCAAATAGCTCTCATCTTTTCCGTGTTGCTTTTTTTTGCAGATCTCAGGCCTGTTTTTGGCGCATTGTTATGCATGCAGCCTTATGGCTGAGCGGTGCAATCCATTAAAACTCAGCTCTCTTATTATTGTTGTTTTATGAGTCCAGTGATGCATGAGTGTGACAGCAACAAGCCGAGACTTAAGAGTATTGTGAAATAAAAACAGCCCTTAGAGCGCGGCGGTGGGCCACTGCGTTTTCTGCTGATTCAAAGTAAAAATGTCTATTTTTACACAAGAACAATGGTGTGAATATTCATAAAAAGGGCATCAAACGAGCCAGATGAATCACTCCATAAACATCTGAGCAACAGCAACACGAAAGGCTGCATAGAAGCGCGAGATAATAGTCGAGGTAACTGGAGGGATTAAGAAAATGTGCAGGAGGCGGCTCAGATGACAGAATGGATTCCTTTGTTTATCTCTTATTTTGCAACTGTAAACTGAAGCCAGACAAGTCAGTCATTTCACTGACGAGAGAGAGAGCTGGGGGGAAAGGGAGAGAGGGAGACCTAATTTTGTCCCATTTGGGAAGGGCACGTGCACCTGTTAATGGCTGCACGTGAAATTATTGCAGTTATTATTTGTCCTAATTTCTGCTAATGTCAGCATTTAAAATATTTGGGTCAAAAATGCACGTGCAGAGCCCCACGTGTTTCTGTGTAGATATGTGTCAGGGCAAATTATTCGAATTAATAACCTACATTAGACGGTCTTTGCGTTAATAAGCTGTTAAATATCCGAGCCAAGAACGCAATACAAAACACTAAAATATATATCGAATAAAAAAGGAAAGGACAATGCAAGAGATAATTGGATTTAGAATAATAATAAAATCAACGAAGCCTGATCTAAAGATCTTTATTTCACCAGGTATGATTAATCAGACAACCCTTAATTTTTGCAGCATAATGACTTTGAAAACATGTAAGTGGAGCCATGCCTAACTCACAGGGATCACTTCAAGGACCAGACCTGACAAAAGAAATATGGCCCCGAAATTAAGTACAGTAAATAAGGCACGCATTAAAGGATTGAGTTACAAATCACAACTATTTGGTTTTTCATTTGATCTGCAGACGCGCTGTGATCCGTTATAATACAGCAAAGAAGAGGTTTCCTCCTCAGCACCATCCTATAACACTTGTGAGACTTAGCTCCAGGCTACTGCAAATAAGATCAATTAGGAGGTTTGAATATAAAGTATTTGCTAAGCTAACAAGCCCTCGGTGCTGTATAATAATTGAGTAACAGTTAAATGTTACCGGCCTGCAATTTTTAATTAATTTTTTTTTTAATTTTCAGCCTGAAACGTCGTTGAGTCATTTTCATATTAACTATATTTGTATTAGTAATTGCAGGCTAATATAATGCTTGTTCTCAATTCTACATCCGCTACATTGTGTGTATCCGTTCAGGGCTGCAGGGTGAGGGGAAGGCCCACCTGAGTCTGCGTGAGCCCCAGTTTTGCCGCCAGGTCGGCGCGCTCCGGTAAGGCCAGGTACTGGGTCTGCTGGAAGCGCTGGTGCAGGGCCTGCAGCTGCAGGCTGGAGTAGATGGTTCGAGGCTTCCGGATTTTCTTCCCTTTGCCATTTAGACGAATATCTCTGTTCTCAATCACAGTGGACTTCTCGCGATCTTTGTTGTTTGAAGAGAAAACAAAAAGAGAGAGAGATCAAATAAAGAAGAGTTCAGTGTTTTTTCATCGTCAGGTTCAAGACAAACAGCAGAAGTCGGAGATGTGACAGTTAAAACACACTGCCGGGGCGTTTTAAACAAACAAAACCCACCATTTCAAACACAACGGGAGCACTGATGAATGGTTGGATTTTACACCCTTGTGCCTGGACACTTTCACCTACAGGTCCTGCACTGCATGCTGTAACAACTCAAGTTTCTGGGCCTAAAAACCCTAAAACTGTGAATTAATCTCAGATTTTTTGACAGACTATGACAGTAAAGTATCACCAGACCCCTGTATGTAGTTTTATTTAATTACATACAGTATATCTTATTTATCCTTTACTCTATTATTGACAGCAAGTGCAGGTTGGTTCGTGGTGATACCTTCACACTGCAGCGACACACAATGCAAAAAGAAAAAAGAGGGAAATCAGGGCTGAGCACACAGATGAAAGGAGTCCTGTTTCAGGAACCGTTTTCTTAATGTGCACTAACAATGAGGCTAGAAAAGAGTTCCTGAGGTAGGCTCCGACTACATGGACTATAATTGCACTAACCCACAGAAAATTATGGTCAATAAAAGTAATGGCACCGTCTGTCTTCATTTTATAACATGAGTGCTAAAGAGGGAGCAGTATTTGAACGGGCCCTGTTTGGACATTAGTGATTGAGTGAGAATCTGCCTGTTGGTGTTCACAACTTTATTAAACGTTTAATATAAAACAGTATATGACAAAAAAAGGACTTATGTTTGCGTACTTCGTAAACCCACAAGTGAACCGTTTTTATCAGCAGGAAAATATCAAGGCAATTGCGGGCGTCCTGTGCGTAATTGCGCTCATGCATGATGGTAAATCAGAATTTTATAGCCATTAATAACACAACAATTTAGTCCGACTCGGTTTGACTTGCACACATACCTGTCTGCTCTAATCTGCTCTGAGCCAGACTGCTGCTGTTGCTGCAGTGATTGCTGTGCGGGTAAGGCATGTAAGCAGACGGGGGATGAGTGTTCACCGCGCCGGGGTAGGCGTAGCCCAAAGAGCGGCCATAGGACGCGCTGCCAGGAAAAGGACTTTCGTGCTGGGAATGCCCAGCAGCGTGCAAGCCATGGACGGGGTAAATGTGAGAAAGTCCGGGGGAGTGCTGCTGGTGCGCCGGATGTCCGTGGCCAAACTCTAGAAAGGCCGATTTGGAGGGATCTGAGGCATTCAGACTGTCAGGCATGAAACCCATAGACATCATTAGCTAATACGCGAGTCCATAAACCCGTCGCTCTGAAGAGGGTTTCATGAGTTGTGTCGGACAGCGAGGAAAACTTGGAACAAATCCACACTTAAGTCCAATGCATTGTTGTAGAAAAAGCGTTCTCCGCAGTGACAGCTTACAGTGTGCATATTCGCGGCTGTATAGGAGGTGGAAATCGAATAAAAAAGCGAATGGGATCCTTCTTTACATCACTGGAGGAGCTGACATGGTTCTTCAAACACCTCCTGCCTGCAGAGCCTCAAACACACTGACTTCCATCTGCGAGCTCTCTGATTGGTCTTCAGCAGCCGGCTGTCACTGGAGCTCCACCATTAACTTCATTAACATATGATACAGGATGCGGCCGTGCAGCCAGGAGGGACCTCCTTCCATACATATTGGAATAAATATCATTCACTCCGAGGTGGAGATTTTTTTTTTTATTATTCAGGTCCGCTTCACAGTTCTATGACGCCATTTATACCATCAAAATAACAAGGCGTCAAAGCCAGCTGACCCGATTTAGCAAATATCACATGGACTTTATCAAATCATTATAAAAGTTATTTTAAAAATAAAAGTCTATCATTGTTATTATAATTATTTTTTATGTTAGAAGAAGCAAGGTGCGATTATGAGACCAGACAAAAATCTGCATAATTGTATTTTACGGATATGAAATTGACAGAAATGACAAGTCTGATGCTGCATTTACAGACTAAATACAAGATAGACATAATCAGCTTTAATTGATATAGTATTAAAATTTGTCAATTTCGTTTCAGGTGTTTAATTCTCTCCAA